>OZ038490.1:69906458-69928958 GCA_964036315.1 Acanthosepion esculentum
GAAGTGTGCACAATAAGTACATATAGTATTTCTGTATATTTCTGGGAAGACGTTCCTGGAGAATGTGTTGACTAGTCGCAGTCGATCAGAGTCTCTAGTTGGATCTCGTGATTCCACCCTCTTCTCCCTCGTCTTCCGGTATCAACCATTATTTATATAGTTGGTAGTCACCTATGCAGATTAGGTAGATCCTACACAACAGAAATAAACAAACTTTGAATTGTAGATGGAGTTATTATCGGAGATCTCATTCATTATTTGTTGTTTCAGTTCTTCTTTGTTGCAGTCTGCTTTCCTCCTTCGTATATCTTCTGCTTGACAATTATCCAAAGTTTCTTATTGCAGTTGGGGTCTGGATAATGTGGTGTCCATCTATAAATCAATTGCGTTTGAATCCTTTTCGCCCTAGAAATTTCTTTAACATAGCTGCATGCGATGGGGCATTGTCTTGCAAGAAATGCATCTTGGATTTGAATCTTAGTGTATTTTTTTATTGTACTAGGTTATGAACTTTGAGTTCACAAATTTGACGTAGTTTCCGCTATTCAGTTTCACTCCATCTTCTAGGAAGAACGGTCTAATGATTGTATCATGCCGCCCAGAACATAACTCTTCCTCCACATTGCGCACGTCTGAAGCGGATTGGGCGTACACTGTCTCCCTCCAACCACCCTCTAGCGAAGTTGTCAGGACCATCCAGAGTAGATCGACATTCATCCGTGGGTAAAAAGGAGCTGAAACCGCATTTCATCTAGGCATTTTGCCATGTAATTTTGACCTGATGGTAGCTTTTGATATAAGAGGACTTGATTGGATTTAACAACTTTTTGCAAGCACGTTCAAGATATTATTCATTGTAGCTCTGTCCGTTCTAGCTAAACCAGTTTCTTGAAATATCTTTTTGCTAGATCCTAACGATTTTTCTTCAAAATCCGTGTTATCAGATGGCTCCCTCACTTCGTTATCATCCTTTCACCAGGACCAGATCTTGTTTTCCGGGTACAGTTGATGTTAGAAATCGCGTTCTTGATCGTCCGCCCGTCCCTTTTAATCAGCTTTGGAATATCGCTTGCAAGTAAACCGTTGTGCTAACATATTTACAATTTTCTTCTTTTTCTTCTCCACATAAATCTTTTCCATTTCCCATTCTCGTGTTTTCTGTCGTTTCAAAAAATACGACAATCAAAAATACGACGTTGAGAGAAGCAGTAACCTGTCGCTGCGTAATAGGCTTATCCACTAAAATCCTGTCTCAAATTGCAAGATCCACTATAGCTTCGCCCAGGAACAAATTGAGCGTGACAACTGCTTGTTAGGCTACGTAATTACCCAATAGTCAAACTGGTAGTTAACCAATTTCATCTCAAATTAATACTTCAGATATAATTAACCTCTTAATGATATCTGTATACAGTCGACAGGTTAGATATTTCTAAACACATTTGGCGTCACCGATGGTTTTATATGAAAGGCTCGATGTGACCAGGCTATTTATAAACATGACTCGAGATTTCAGTTTAATGTTTCCGTTTTGTAGCAATTTGCAGAGTATTGGCTTAATCTACCAATGTGAAGCTGGTGTGATCTTCAATTTCCTTTTCTTCTATATTAAATTTATAACAGTTCCATACATCCAAGTATTTTAAGTGGTTCGCATTTACTAATTCCATATCCTAATGTGTTCAGGATCGGTGCCATCACCTCTTTCATTCAAATTCCAGATCCTAGTTGCTGCTTTGGAAAGGTTTATCTTGAGCCCTACTTCTTAGAGCTTGCGAGCACATCAACTTGAAACACCGATTCCCTCACGATCACAGGTCAAGTAATATAGAGTCTGGTTAGTATCTGTGACCGCTTGAGAATACCGGGTGCTGTAAGTTTGGGTATGCGGGTAGTGTAATTGATAATGGCTCGGAATTTTCAATCGAATAGCATCGTCCCAATTCACTTTGGGTTCTTTATATTGTTGCACAAATAACATTGGGAAAGGATTGAATCAAGATATTATCCGCACAGCTATGGTTTAATTATTTGTATCACTAAACCATTATTATCTGGAGAAAAAAAATCTTACCATTTAAAAATATTTTCTGGCTTCAAATAACAAAAATATTTTGATGAGCCTTAAAAAAAAAACCCCAAAAAACGAATCAATTAGTAAAAGCTATGTTCTTGAAACACTAGGCAGAGCATCGTAATTTCCAGTTCAAGATCATTCTAAACACAACTACGAATATCTATGTCGTCAACATATCCCCATCCTCGTCTCTCTCTCTCTCTCTCTCTCTCTCTATATATATATATATATATATATATATATATATATATATATATATATATATATATGTATATATATATATGTACGTATATATATATATGTATGTATATATATATATATATATATTTACGTATATATATATATATATATATATATATATATATATATATGTATGTATGTATGTATGTATGTATGTATGTATATATTGGTCTCACAGAAGAAAAGGCAGGATGGAGAATCACAAACGAGATGAAGTATTTAAAACATAGAAGTGTCGATGAGATAAGTGTATGAGAAACAAACGGCATTAAATAAAATATCGTCCGCCAAAGGGATGCTATTTTATAGAGTGTATAAAATATTTAATATCCGTAGGAAGTAATAATATCTACAAATCATTAGCTCATTCTTTTTTCAGTGACGGAAACGAAAATTACATATATCATCACTGATACGATACGAGATCTTGAATAGCATAATGATAACACCCAGTCCTTGTTAATGACTGAGATGTTAGAATTCAGTTGACCAAAGAACAGAAGAAAACGAGATAGTTTAAAGGATATCTATAATTTGGATTAGGATATAAAACATTCGAAAAATTGGAAACATGCAAATTAAGGAGACGCATATTATGGGTTGAATTTTAAAAAATCAATTTGTCTAAAATAATTCCTGCTACCTAAATATGCTTTGGAATGATAAGATAAAGAAGAAATAAAAAAAAGTCTATCACTCTAACATGTTTCGCTTTTATTAAAATTTCATCGGAGAATGAGATATGGGGAAAAAGATGTAATAAATTCTGCCATTTTTATTTTTGTGTTGTTTGATTTTCATTTGTTAATCATGTTTCACTTGCATTCGACATGTTCAACAAACCTTAATATAAATTGTAGCGTTCTGAATTCAAGGAAAAATAACGCGTCACTTCGAAATTCCAAGAAATTAAAGAATTCCAAGCCTAACAGAAAAACCGTAAATACTAATTTATGTATGTAAGTCTATAATAATTCTAGTTTGTATATGTGAGATTCAGATGATAATACATATTCCTACGTGTGTGTGTGTAGTAGTATTAGACATTATGTTTGGTTGTTTTCGGATGTTGATTTGGGAACGTTTATACGTACATAACGTTTAATTTAAATAAGCATAAAGTTAGGAATTTTAAGAATCTATTCTATCTAATATAATGTTTTGAGATGTGTTTATAGTTTGTAATGAAGTTATTAGTAAACCCTTGAAGTACGTTCGACGTGAATTGTTTTGTTCTTTTATAATTAGGATGGCATTTGTAATATCAAATATTTTGGAATGATTTGGAATTTTTCCCTTTGCGTACATATTCATTCCATGCTATTCTCAGCACAGCGTGTAAAATGGCCTCTTTGTCCTTTCAAGTGTCTTCTTCTATGAAAGGATTTCAGCATTCACTGTCTCGTAGATAGATAGATAGATAGATAGATAGATAGATAGATAGATAGATAGATAGATAGAAATGACATTATGTAGCAGTCCGTATCTTTTAATATTCTGTTTAATTTCTGGAAGGGATCTTATACCATTCAAATATACCTTCGGACTTGTGTATCATATTTTCGGTTATCTATTACTAAACTAGACAGGTAGTTCAATTTCTGTAGCCACTTGTTTGAGATATCAATGAACAACAAAAATAGTAGTCTGTTCATCCAGCTGATCACATACCTCCCACCACACTTAATATTAACTTAACAGCCCTATGGATATCATCTGTGTAACTGTTAGGAAAACTAGATATATTTAGAAGGATTGTGGAGTAATCTAAAACTTTTACTGGTAGCAAATAGCCTGCGTACAAATAGAATATGGATTGAGTAGATACTCAAAGGAAGAAATGGTCGTAGGACAATGATGCATCTTCTCAGCGGATTTATTCAAACTCTACATTGAGACTATCGTAATGGAATTGCCAACCCTATTAAGATTTTTTATCGATGCGCGCTACATTAACAATATACGATACACAGATGTCACAACGTTGAAGGCAAACAACGAAATAATAATACAGGTCCTCTTATTTAAGATGGTAAATGAAGGTGACAAAAATAACTCACCATCAACAGTAAGAAGTAAATATAATTGTCAGCAAACAAACAAAAAAAATGATGAACTACGAATTGAAGATGTCAGCCTCAAACAAGAAAAGACTTTAAATATGAGGGAAGTGTTTTAAGAGAATATGAAAAATGTAACACTAAAATCCAAACAGACATCGGTATAGTAAATTACGTATTCCAAAAGTTCAGCAAGGTATTAAGAATCAGGAAAATATCGTTACAAGCAAAGAAATGAGTGCTAAGCATTTATGTAATATCAATCCCCAGTTGCAGTGTATGGATTTGTACAATTATCTAATAGATGAAGAGAGGGGGCCGTAGAGGAAGACGAAGAGGCAACAGAAATGGGTTTCTACAGTGGAAGGATACTGAGAATAATACCATGAATGGATCACGTAAACAATAAATAATTCTTCAGGAAAAGAGAAACAATAGACGATATTTATACTCAGAAAGAGACAGCTAAAAATTCTTAGTCACATAATGGGGAAAGAGTTTTTCATAAAACTTGACACAAGACATATCTACTGCCCACGAGCCTTTAGAAGGCTGCATCTATGAGTTTGTGTGAATGGATGGTGGAAAGAGGTCCGTGAGAAGTATGGCAATGAAAGAAAATTGTGCGAAGATCAACAAATGACAGGAAGTTGTGGAAAGCCATTATCGCCCACACTCTGAATTGAGACAGAACATGGAGGAAGAATACTAAGTCAACTGGAATTGATTGTAGCG
Source organism: Acanthosepion esculentum (assembly GCA_964036315.1). Lineage (NCBI taxonomy): Eukaryota > Metazoa > Mollusca > Cephalopoda > Sepiida > Sepiidae > Acanthosepion > Acanthosepion esculentum. Next base: position 69,911,571 of record OZ038490.1, read on the forward strand.
TAATTATTTGCCTACTATTAAGTTGAGTCATAAGTAATTTTCCATTTTGTGGAACCAAGAGTGATAACGAAAGTATCGTCCTAATTACTAATCCTAAGCTGTCCTGAGTATAACGATAATCTACATCCGACAGCAAGACCTCTGATCAGGAGGTTTTGAGGAACGTGGAACCAACTCTTAATTACTGGTGTTCCCACATCCACCCAAACTCGGGGTGGTAGTATCTGTTATGGACCCAGCTATGGGCAAATAGTTAACCCCCTAACTGGGATCAAAAAACTATGAAAGTGTAAAAATAGGTTTTAATACTAGCAATACACTTTTGGAAAAAAATATTACCAGCAACACATTTTGTAAAAAAAATACCAGCAAGACATTTTGAAAGTAAAAACAAATTCTTAAAACTACATTTTTGAAAAAGAAAAATATTACCTGCAACAGAGTTTTGGAAAAAATATTATTAGTAATACATTTTTTAAAAAAAATATTACCATCAATAAAAATATTGCCGGCATTAAATAACCGACTGAGGTTGATATGCCGTAAAACAAATCAAATCAAACCAATAAATCTAATCATAAGAAATTCAAAGTAAAGGGTGGTCCGAAAGTCTAGTCACACCTAGATAATGTGATAATACCAGCAATATGTTCTTGTAAAAGACAAAATGTCAGGAATAAATTTTTGAAGAAAAAATTATCATCAGCAATACATTTAAAAAAAAATACCATCAATAAAAATCCTGTTGGCATTAAATAACCGATTGAGGTTGATATGCCGTAAAACAAATCAAACCAATCTAATCATAAGAAATTCAAAGTCCGAAAGTCTTATCACCCCTAGATAATGTAATTTTCTATTTCAGCTTCCTTACACGAAAATGATGGCGTTCATACAGAACTTCTCGATGTGTGACAGCGTCTATGAAAGGGAATAAACCAGTACGTGTGCTTTGTATTACTGTATTACTTGTTCTTTTATTGTTCTTATTATTTGGGGCGGGGTAGGATGTGATAAGATATTCCGACCCCCATGTACACTAACATACAGCAATGTTCACCGTAAGAGGCAATGGATTGAAAGAATAAATCTGCATAACTGATCTTAAAAATTAGACTCCATGGAAAAAGACAAATATGCCTGTAATAGGATCATCGGATTATCATTAATTTAAAGTTAGTAAAATGCAATGAAAGTCCATAACAATTTTAGAAAATTTTGATCGGGAAGTTCCTTGCATTCTTCAAAAGGGAAATATTGTTCTTTATGAAAAAAGAAGACGTCATACAGAAAGTGAAACATCGGAAAATAATTGGGAACATGGTTGGTCTGTTCTAGCATATCCACCATATTCATCTGACCGATTATTAGCTTTCTCAATCGCTGCACAACGCTTTGTGCAATATAAACTATATTCAAGGGTTCAAAGAAACTTTCTCATTAAAACCGGTGGAATATTACTCAAAAGTTGTCGAAGTGATCAGTGGTAACAGTTGTTGAAAATAATGGTGAATATGTAATTCCTAATATCATCATTTCCAAACTAGGTATTAGTGTTGATGATGCAACCATATCCTTTTGGCTTAGTAGCAATTCTGACAATGTAAATTTGGTAGCTTCTCTCGATCTCCAATCAGTGTTTAACTGGGGGAATATTAACGCATCCCAAACAAACTTGCTATAATTTGATCACCATAAAAAGCTTTTCTACCTTCCATCTGCATAGCCGGTGCTGAACACCAGGAGAGCAACTCTTTGCGACTTATTTGCGCTCAAGTTTTCCACGGACAGGAAGTGTAGTGATCATATCGAATCAAATGCAAGGTCTACTACTACGAAGTTTGGTTCTCTGTTATACTAGGGAAGTTTTTCTTATCAGAATCTCTCTTGTATTTTTATAAATCTACCTTTCCTCCGTTTTTTCTGGTTTCGTGCTCCTGAGTTGGAGCTAGAACAACAAAGAGGAGTGATAGAGGAAAAGATGAATAAAAGGTTAGCGGATAGATCAGGGCATCTGGAGACGTCGATTGACATTACATTTGAATAGTTGGATATTATAGTTACCAGGAAAACAAGAAATGTGACAGGAGTTCCACAGGCAAGAAGTGCGAGCCATGAAGCTATTGGAGTAGAAGAGACGGCTACATTTAACAGTTTCGACAGTGGAAGGGTGAGAGCGAGATGCCAGACTAGTTGAACGCTTAAATCCATGGAGTCTGGGAACCAGCGAAAGCAACTCATCGGAGCAGTTACTGGTGAAAGTATTTGTAAAAAAGACAGAGCGGCTGCAGATGAGATGTCAGGTCAGGGCCAATTACATTGCATATCCGTCTTTGGATTTTATCAAGGACCTTGAGACAATTAGAAGGGGGCCCAGACCATATATGGCAGCAATACTCCATGCAAGGGCGTGTGGTTGATTTGTAGATTTGAAGGATCGACTCCGGCGAGAAAAAATTCCTGGCGCAGCACAGGGAGCCAACTTTCCTAGCGGCGGACGAAGATATAGACTCAATATATTCGTTCCGTCTCAGGTCAGCGGACAATGTGAAACCGCGCAGTCGCAAAGAGGTGCTCTCGTGGAGTTGAGCGTCAGACATTCTCTTCGGAGGCAGGGATGGTTCTCTCTGGTGGGTAATAGAGAGCAGTTTTGTTTTTGAGGCAATTTAAGTTAATCAGCCAACTGAAGATTCTCGACAAAGTCCAAAGAAGTGTTTGTAATATAATCGGCCATGGCCTGGTATTTCGACATCAGTCACTTTCCCACGCCATATTTTTATGGAAGTTTTTCTGATAAGCTTTCCACTTTAGCGCTCCGAATTCATGAATTTAAACATACCACTACATTGGCGGCTAAGTTTCATCGTTTTTACTATTAAACTAGATAGATGCAACCGTAAGTTCTTTTCGAGTATTTTCTTGCATTTTACGCCTATGAAACGCTCTTTCGATTTCTTATTTCCCTACTACCTACAATCATCAACAATTTAAAGGGAACGTCAATCATCATCATTCTTCTCCCTGAAACTTTTTCTGTTAATCTCCTTTTATCTCACTAAAGTCTTCTCATTCTCTTCTGCTTCCAGTAAACACTTTTTGCATCTTAAGTGCATTATTGCCTTGATTGGAGTTAAATGATTAAAACTAATTTTGAGTTACAAAAAAATACTTTTCCACTAAATTCGAGATATGCTACTGTGATAATTTATTGTAAATTTGTATCACTTTATGTCATCAAACATTCTTTTTTTGCCTTCAAAAATAAAGTAAAATTACATTTTATTCAATTATATATTCACCATTATTTACAATATAGGGTTGTCACTTATCAGGCAGGTCCTCGGTATCTTTTGAATAGAATTCCGCGTGTTTCGATGTGAAACGTTTTTCGGGGATCTCTTGAATGATGTTCCGTCTTGATTTAGGAAAACACTCCCCATCAAAACGTTTTGCCGCCATCAAAAAGTAATAATCGGTTGTTGCAAGACCAGATAAATATGGTGAGTGGTGTAGAAAAGAATAAACGTATTCCAGATATTTTCCTGTTTTATTATTGCTGTGTTTGTATCTGCTGGAAAGCTAAATGTGTATTTAGTATTTCATTGTGTTGTAAAAGGTTTAAAGAAATAATACTCCAACTTACTGCACTCTCAACATAGCTTTCTTCTTTGAGATCCGAGTCGGTAGTAAAGATTTATATGTGTCAACTCTCCTTTGCGTTGTACATTGACGTATGCTAACCATTTTTCATCACCTGGTAGATATAAATAAGCATAATACATTCGTCGTTGCAGCTGGTATCCTAAAACAGATATCACTTATAAAAGAACCTAATAAATTATTCAGTCTAATAAATGGCTCAACACGTGTTAACATGTCATAAAAACGATCAACCAAAATAATCATATAATTGTGTTTGCCCCTCCCTTTGATAGTTCGCACGGCCGTTACACTCGGCCAATACCTCATAAATAACGAACTTCTCCGATTAGATCATGTGCAAAGACAAAAGACATAAAAAAGACGCTACTCGGTTTCAGTGTAAATATAATGAAAGATAGAAGTGTCTGACATCCCCTGGTAAAACCTCATATAATGAGCTATTCATTCTGATCTCGTGAGAAGACATATCAAAGACACTGCATATTTTCAGTGAAAAAATAATGAATATATGTTTAACGTCGCCGGATAAAACCAGATAAATATTGGACTAATCCATTTTGATCACGTGAGAGGATAAAAGACATATCAAAGACGCTACTTTGTTTCAGTGAGAAAAATTGATATAAAGAAATGAAGATAGACGTGTTTCACGTCTGTTTTAGGGACATGGTAAAAAGTTTTCAATTTCAAATATTTTTACTGTACACCTTTTCTTCTCAAAATAACGACCAGCATTCATTTTTATGATTGTTATAACAAAATAGTGTTACAATTGTTAAGCTCAAATATTTAACCATGCGATAGGGGGATTTTGGTAGATACTTTTCTGTTGTAGAACTCGCTATGAGCTTACTCAATCATTAAATTGAAGAATTAATATTCAGCAGAAATTTCGAATATTAAAACCGTGAAGCATTAACGGGTTAAAACTAGTTTTATATTACATTTTAGGTGCAATTTCACAAGTTACGTGTTATCATTCGGTTTTCAGGGCATCTTTGTTTGAACGTGAGCTGACATAAATAAAAATAAATAAAAAAATATCGAGTCCTGAAAAAAGATTTCCTCTAAGTTACCGATAAATAATTCTTATTCGCTTATCGACACTTCAATGTGAGTATGTTTATTTACGATGTAAGAACCGATATATACATACTCACTTTCAAAATAACAAATTCTCCTCTCGTTACTTCAATCTCCATTCCCTGTCCTGCACACTTAAGCTTCCCTTGTACTATATTAATCTTTATAAGTAGTAATAGATTAACAACTTTTAATCTATTCACCTTTAATATAAGGTATAATAGATGCCCTATTATCTTCTTTCGTGTGGCTGGTGACTTCAGGACGTGGAAGATCATGGCGTTTTGCAACTTCTTTTCTTTGATAGCACTTAGAATATTTTATTGATTCCCCCGCCAAGACCTTGCTCTGTGCCATCCATTTACAGATGGTTGTCAGGTAGAGATAAGTCGCACTTTCTCTCTTGCCTTCAATATGTATGTGAGTGTCATATTATCCAAGCACTCTTTCCTCATTAAGTGCCCTGATATAATATTAAATCTATATACCTGACTAAAAGTGATTAATTGGATGATAAAATAAGGTCGTTTCGACACTAAAAGCGTCTTATTGAAATTAGTAATGGATTTATACTTTGGAGTCTGATATACATATATATATATATATATATATATATATATATATATATATATATATATATATATAAATATATATATATATATATATATATATATTTATATATATATATATATATATATATATATATATATATATATATGGCCTGATGATTCCGTCTAGTATGAAACACTCTATCGGCTCTGAGTATTCACTTCAATGTTCAATTTTATATTTACATACGCTCTATACCTGATACCGACCACTTTGTCACACAAATATAGCACAACTTAAAACAATATTTCTTTATATATATATATAATTTTCAGATAGAGTGTATCTGTGAAGAAACAAAATAAATAAAAAGACAAGGTACAAAATATTAATAGCCTTGATAAATCCCTCAGACAGCGAAACGCGTCGGTTATGAATAGTTGTTCCTCTTGTCTTTTTATTCATATATACTAGTGTAAAAGTAAAATTGTACAAAGCGTGTAACAGCATAATTACCCATGCCACAAAATGTTTAATATCTAAACAAAACTACTAAACTGAGTTCCTTTTTATAGAATTACTGTTAAGACATTTAGCCAACATGACACCTTTATTCGTAAGAATCACTGCAAAACACTTTGAGTTAATCAGTCAAAAAGAGAGCACGTTAAAATGTTTTTGTGTCAGAACCACTGCCTTCCCAAATACGCAATGGTGAGAAGAAAAGAAAGTTAATTCTAGCTTTCAGTAATGGTACCAATATTCATAGTTTGGCTTCCATCTTCAAAGTCCATTTAAGAAACATCAAGATAACGGTAAATAATTCTAAAAAGAGGGATCAGTAGAGAGGGAAAATGGATCAGGTCACAACAGAAAGAGGGGTCATCATTTCAACTTAGAGCTAAAGAGATCAATTTGCAAAGATCCAAATCAATTCATTAATCGTTAGGCACGTGAGATGCCAGTCCAAAGAGCAATGAAAAATGACTTGAAAATGAAATCGTACGTGAAACTTATGAGGCACCTTATTACTCCCTCAGAGATAGGTCAGATCATCTTGAAGAAGTTAGAAAATGAACCTGGAATAATACAAATATATATGTGTGTGCGTGTATGTGTGTGTATGTGTGTGTATGTGTGTGTGTGTATCAGAATTTTTTTCGATCCATCATATACTTCCGGTCCTTAGATAATATTTAATTAATGCTGAACATGCCATTTTCTTTAACGATCAATTTCATCACGATACTTCGGTTAAGCTTTGAGATTAATTATACATTCTTATTGCTCAATGTAGGGTTCAAAAGTGTTATAAAAACCTTGGAGATTTCCACTAAGATATCTTTAATCATTTCTAAGTCACAACTGTTCAGATTTTAAGCTAACAATTAGACCGATTTCCTGTTACACGATTTGGACAATTTTTCTCTTACACTCGGTATATACACATACACACACACACACACACACACACACACACACACACACACACACACACACACACATATATATATATATATATATATATATATATATATATATATATAGAGAGAGAGAGAGAGAGAGAGAGAGAGATAGGAAGAATGACGTCAAAAATGTAAAAAGTGTCGACTGCAAGTTTACTTGAAGGAATGAAGAAAATAATACAGTGACGCTTAATTTTTTTGCGTTTTTGCATTTATTTATATCGCAATTGTTTTTAAAAATCCCACAATGAAATATCATTATGTTTTCTTTTTAAGGGGGAGGATGTAGTTTGTGACACCGGATATAAATGTAGCGTCATACATTCAGCGATTACTCCACTGTTTATATATTTTCTTCTTGATAAATTACTGTCTCCTTTAATTCTACCTGAATTCATTAGTCATTTAGCATAACCTATAAAAACTACTTTGGTTTTTTTTTTTTTAATGTAGTTCCTTTACAATTCTCCGCGGTATTTTTAAGCGGGTAACTCGCAGATTTCACTTGCATGCCTTGTATTCAGTTCATTCTGGTAGTGTTGGTTTTACCAAGCTTACTTTCTTCGTGGTGTATATTTGTTTCTTTCTGATTGCTACGAACAAATCTTGGTTGGCTCTTTAGAATTTGTTACTCGCCTGTATATGGTATTCTGAGGATTCGTCGATAGAATCACACACATGTTTGTTTTTTCATGCTTGCATAAATCTCGTTTTATCCTTAAATTCCCCGTATACTCAACACAATCCAGAAATGACTTTCAGTTCTGGAAGTGAATTGAAAAGATATGGAAGTTTCTAACTATTTCTGCTAAGAAATATATAATTCGCAAGGTAAATAGTTTGTTGGTTGGTTTTATTTAGCAGCCATAATGTTACTCCCCCATGAAGAGAGATGCAGAGTGTGTCAACAATTAGGGTATATAACCAACAGTTTAAGCAATCAACAAGGAAATCTGTGCTACTGAATGCGATATTTGCAGCGGTCCATATTAATTCAGCAATTCGTTAATGTCAGACGCCATGAGAACCATGCCAGGTATGGCATCAGGGCGTCAGGGCGTAATTATTATTATTATTATTATTATTATTATTATTATTATTATTATTATTATTATTATTATTATTATTATTATTATTATTATTATTATTATTATTATTATTATTATTATTATTATTATTATTATTATTATTATTATTATTATTATTATTATTATTATTATTATTATTATTATTATTATTATTATTATTATTATTATTATTATTATTATTATTATTATTATTATTATTATTATTATTATTATTATTATTATTATTATTATTATTATTATTATTATTATTATTATTATTATTATTATTATTATTATTATTATTATTATTATTATTATTATTATTATTATTATTATTATTATTATTATTATTATTATTATTATTATTATTATTATTATTATTATTATTATTATTATTATTATTATTATTATTATTATTATTATTATTATTATTATTATTATTATTATTATTATTATTATTATTATTATTATTATTATTATTATTATTATTATTATTATTATTATTATTATTATTATTATTATTATTATTATTATTATTATTATTATTATTATTATTATTATTATTATTATTATTATTATTATTATTATTATTATTATTATTATTATTATTATTATTATTATTATTATTATTATTATTATTATTATTATTATTATTATTATTATTATTATTATTATTATTATTATTATTATTATTATTATTATTATTATTATTATTATTATTATTATTATTATTATTATTATTATTATTATTATTATTATTATTATTATTATTATTATTATTATTATTATTATTATTATTATTATTATTATTATTATTATTATTATTATTATTATTATTATTATTATTATTATTATTATTATTATTATTATTATTATTATTATTATTATTATTATTATTATTATTATTATTATTATTATTATTATTATTATTATTATTATTATTATTATTATTATTATTATTATTATTATTATTATTATTATTATTATTATTATTATTATTATTATTATTATTATTATTATTATTATTATTATTATTATTATTATTATTATTATTATTATTATTATTATTATTATTATTATTATTATTATTATTATTATTATTATTATTATTATTATTATTATTATTATTATTATTATTATTATTATTATTATTATTATTATTATTATTATTATTATTATTATTATTATTATTATTATTATTATTATTATTATTATTATTATTATTATTATTATTATTATTATTATTATTATTATTATTATTATTATTATTATTATTATTATTATTATTATTATTATTATTATTATTATTATTATTATTATTATTATTATTATTATTATTATTATTATTATTATTATTATTATTATTATTATTATTATTATTATTATTATTATTATTATTATTATTATTATTATTATTATTATTATTATTATTATTATTATTATTATTATTATTATTATTATTATTATTATTATTATTATTATTATTATTATTATTATTATTATTATTATTATTATTATTATTATTATTATTATTATTATTATTATTATTATTATTATTATTATTATTATTATTATTATTATTATTATTATTATTATTATTATTATTATTATTATTATTATTATTATTATTATTATTATTATTATTATTATTATTATTATTATTATTATTATTATTATTATTATTATTATTATTATTATTATTATTATTATTATTATTATTATTATTATTATTATTATTATTATTATTATTATTATTATTATTATTATTATTATTATTATTATTATTATTATTATTATTATTATTATTATTATTATTATTATTATTATTATTATTATTATTATTATTATTATTATTATTATTATTATTATTATTATTATTATTATTATTATTATTATTATTATTATTATTATTATTATTATTATTATTATTATTATTATTATTATTATTATTATTATTATTATTATTATTATTATTATTATTATTATTATTATTATTATTATTATTATTATTATTATTATTATTATTATTATTATTATTATTATTATTATTATTATTATTATTATTATTATTATTATTATTATTATTATTATTATTATTATTATTATTATTATTATTATTATTATTATTATTATTATTATTATTATTATTATTATTATTATTATTATTATTATTATTATTATTATTATTATTATTATTATTATTATTATTATTATTATTATTATTATTATTATTATTATTATTATTATTATTATTATTATTATTATTATTATTATTATTATTATTATTATTATTATTATTATTATTATTATTATTATTATTATTATTATTATTATTATTATTATTATTATTATTATTATTATTATTATTATTATTATTATTATTATTATTATTATTATTATTATTATTATTATTATTATTATTATTATTATTATTATTATTATTATTATTATTATTATTATTATTATTATTATTATTATTATTATTATTATTATTATTATTATTATTATTATTATTATTATTATTATTATTATTATTATTATTATTATTATTATTATTATTATTATTATTATTATTATTATTATTATTATTATTATTATTATTATTATTATTATTATTATTATTATTATTATTATTATTATTATTATTATTATTATTATTATTATTATTATTATTATTATTATTATTATTATTATTATTATTATTATTATTATTATTATTATTATTATTATTATTATTATTATTATTATTATTATTATTATTATTATTATTATTATTATTATTATTATTATTATTATTATTATTATTATTATTATTATTATTATTATTATTATTATTATTATTATTATTATTATTATTATTATTATTATTATTATTATTATTATTATTATTATTATTATTATTATTATTATTATTATTATTATTATTATTATTATTATTATTATTATTATTATTATTATTATTATTATTATTATTATTATTATTATTATTATTATTATTATTATTATTATTATTATTATTATTATTATTATTATTATTATTATTATTATTATTATTATTATTATTATTATTATTATTATTATTATTATTATTATTATTATTATTATTATTATTATTATTATTATTATTATTATTATTATTATTATTATTATTATTATTATTATTATTATTATTATTATTATTATTATTATTATTATTATTATTATTATTATTATTATTATTATTATTATTATTATTATTATTATTATTATTATTATTATTATTATTATTATTATTATTATTATTATTATTATTATTATTATTATTATTATTATTATTATTATTATTATTATTATTATTATTATTATTATTATTATTATTATTATTATTATTATTATTATTATTATTATTATTATTATTATTATTATTATTATTATTATTATTATTATTATTATTATTATTATTATTATTATTATTATTATTATTATTATTATTATTATTATTATTATTATTATTATTATTATTATTATTATTATTATTATTATTATTATTATTATTATTATTATTATTATTATTATTATTATTATTATTATTATTATTATTATTATTATTATTATTATTATTATTATTATTATTATTATTATTATTATTATTATTATTATTATTATTATTATTATTATTATTATTATTATTATTATTATTATTATTATTATTATTATTATTATTATTATGAATATATTATTTAATTTCAAATGCTTTTATTTGCTTTTAGTTATTTTTATGAATATGGACTATATTTTCTGAAAGCAAAAAAAATTGTTGATGAAAAATGAATTTTTAATACAATTATTTGTTATTTTTTAATTATAACGAATTTTACATTTAAATATTATAAAATTAGTTAAAATCCGCATCAGGTTCTGTAAGTGTCCTTATGAGATAGATCTTTTTTAGTGCGTTGTAAATTGTATCGTTTTGACTAATATGAAGATCCGGAGTAATTAAGAAATGTAAAAATGTGTTTATAATCGGGCTGTAATTATAAAGTACGGAAGACCAACCAGAATACAATTAAGTTGCGTTAAGCATTCTCCGCTGTTAAGGCCTTAAGCGTTCTCCGCTGTTAAGGCCTTTACTTTTGCGAAAAACGTGCGGAGAAATTTATTTGATTTTTTAATTTCAACTATTTGATTTTTCAATTTCAACTAAAAGTATCAGTATCATTTTATGAAATTTAAATGATCTTATTTTTATATTAATCTCAGTTATGGCATTTTTTTCATAAATGAAATATCAAAATTAATAATAAAATGAAAAGAAATACAAATAACACAGTAAAATTTAGTAAATGTAAATAAAATGATAGTATTTTATGTACACTTCTGATAAAATTTCATAAGAAAGATACCTATAAATTAATTAGATACCTTTCTCATGAAATTTAATCTCATTCGTAAAAGTCTTGTTTTAATTTCTTTATAATATATTTTCCATAAAGCATCGTAAACGGATTAGGTGAAAGCTAAGTACAAAAAAAATCAGTGCTGAAAGTTTTCCTTAAAATAATGGATTAAATAATTTGTTCATTTAAATGTAAAATATTTCACTTTTCTCCTTCCGTAGAATAAATTATCTTCAATATGTCAGTCAACACCTGTCAAATGACGCGAAAGTTTATGATCTGCTTTGTTTTATTTTGAAATTGCATCTTTTCGGCGCAGAAGCTAAGTTAAACTTGGTTCAAAATATTTTAAATAAACATTATAATTTCTGATTTTCTTAAAATAAGTTTTGAAAAAATGATAATTGATATTTAAAAGAATTTCAAACTGAGATTTTCATTGATTCTATAAAATGGAAAAAAAAAGTCAAGTTAGCTTACTCAAAAAAACAAGGTTTTTAACGAAATTTTCGGACGTGTTAGGAACGATTAAAAAATGTAAAAAAATAATCAAAAAATACAGCTCCCTCCCAGTCTCTTTCTTTCTCTGTTTTATATATATATATATATATATATATATATATATATATATATATATATATATATATATATAAATACACACACACACACACACACACACACATATATATATATATATATATATATATATATCGAGAAAGAGAGAGACAGCGACAGACTGGCTGGACAACAAATTGATATATATATATATATATATATATATATATATATGTATGTGTGTGTGTGTGTGTGTGTGTGTGTGTGTGTGTGTCTGTCTGTCTGTCTGTCTGTGCTCTCTATATACTTATACTCTACTTTTGAATCGGGCTCTGTTTTTAGAAGTAAAAATAGAAATACTAAAGAAGTTCGGATCATCAATTTAACAGTTCTTTTTATTATATCGCGCACACACACACACACACACACACACACACACACACACACACATATATATATATATATATATATATATATATATATATATATATATATATATATATATATATATATATATATATGGCCAAGTAGTTAGAACGCTACTTTCTGACCATGGTCGATTTGTCAGGAGATTTCTTGTTGTTATCGGACTGGATCTATTTCTGTGCGTGTTGAGCAAACAAAAATGTTATTATTATTCAAATGACTCAACTGGCATTAAACACACTTCACCACATATGACGGAATTTTAGAATGAGTACCAAAAAACCTAGAACTTGTATAAACTATTTATTAGCTTCGTTTTTCCGTGCTGCCTTTCCTTCTTTACCGCTGCCACATGCGACATCATTTATAGCTTAAACATATATATAAATTTGCTCTACACCTTTCCTAAAACTTCCAGCATTACGCATATTAAAATTAAGTACTTTTATGAGACTGATAATATTAACATTCTGGATAATGATGATTGACGATTTGGATAGTTTTTTTTTTTCAAATATTTGATCAGAATTAAACAATTAAAAAGTTAGATAATTGGGATAAAAATATTACTAAACAAACCTTCTCGGTTTAATTCTTTTGTTGCCTACACCCCTCACCCATACATATATATGTGTGTGTGCGTGCGTGCATCTATGTGTGTAGATATGTATATAATTTCATATATAATTAAAATATATCTGTAAAATACTATGAATAAGTTTTCCTTTTTTCTTTATTCATATATATATATATATATATATATATAATTTAGTTCCCTTACGAATAAACCAATGTTGTACATTAATCTGAAAAACTATCAAAAGAAAACAATTATATTAATATAATTTAATGTTTGATTATATTTGCCCAGAGTTATTCTTTACAGAGCCTGACCCACTACCGATTCTCTGTCACGACTAGTCTCACTATAAATCTATCCTTAATGAAATTAACTTTGTGCACACTAAGGAAATTAACATGGCGAAAGCTTTTGCGTGTGATAATCAACCGAGACTCTTTCCAAGTTGTTGTTTCTATGTAAAGCCTGCGCATGCCTTTCGCGTATTGAGGGTGGCGCTTCCTTTGAAAGTCATCAAAGGCGAAATGATCTCTGATCACCACCGCCTTTGATGAGGTCCGGCTTAAATTCAATAAAATTTACAACGCTTTGTCGGGAGGTCATAGTTGAATCTTTCTGCCTGGTTAAGATTAGTCGCCTCAGGAATTATACTGATGGATATTGGGTTGACCCCGTGTATCTGCGTCGATATGTCAGCTGCTGCTTGCCGTCTGCTAATATATGAATCCGCTCAAAGCCATTTCGGTGGACGTAAGTCGGTATGAGATCAAGTAGAGGTGGGTAATCATAAAATCTTTATGGATTTAATTCGGGTACACTTTGGAGATTGAACGGTGAATGCCTGCAGGATGAACGGGAGAGATTTTTGAGGTTAATGCGCTGCTCATTCAAAAATAAATATCCAGATGGAAAACCATGTTGCCTTCGCTTTTCATCGTGCAAATGGACCGTAGGACACTTTTGAGTATGTCAGTTGCTTTGTTGTGTTGATACATTGATTTCAAGTTCTAAATGTCAATGTCTCTCGCATGCGCGCGACTCAACTTGAAATGGATTGGAGATTATATAATTTTGATGAAATTATTATTATACATAATTCGCAGCTTATATTTTTAACTCCAATTCCAGTAATACATGGCTGAATATTCAGGTGAAATAATCGGCTCCCTGTATTGCTTCAGTAAGTACCTAACTCCACATGATATCCTCTAAATTTACAAGAACCAGATCGGGCCTAAAATAAAGTACTCTTCTCATATTTAGACGGGAGATGCCCAGTCCACACTGTCCAGTCTCGATAGAATCCAAAGGTGTCCCCCGATTCCTTTTGGGTGACGAATTATATTACAGCATCTTTTATTCAAAGTACTTGGACGAGCTACATTCCTTCGTTCCTCCAGGTCTGAACGTCATGGCGAGGACCCACATTCTTTCCGTATTCCATCGGTGAGAAGTAAGTTCTACTCGAACAGCTTCTTCCCTTTTACTACTAAACTGGGGAACTGTTACGCACGTGGATCGTTTCCTACAATCTTAACATTTTCAAGTCTAGGCTTAACCCCGTTATGATCCCCTTCTATCCAGTCTCGATAGAGTTTAAACGCGTCCCCGAGTCCTATTGGGTGACGAATTATATTACAAGGTCTCACAGGCACCTTAACGTAGCCCTGCACCACGTGTGGCCCTCAGGCCTTGTACAGGGTGAACCTTAACTCTAAAAGATACAATCACAATGTATCATCCATATCAATCCATTTCCCGCTATCTTATCATTCTTGAATACAGTTCTTTTATTCTCTTCTCATATTAATAATGATTTTTCTCAGCTTTATACATTTTCCGTAAACCCTTACGGCTCAGTGGCTTTCTCGCCTTGCTTAGAGTTAAATGTTTTAAAAATATCACACCAGTGAAAATGTTACTTTGTCTAAAGATATTCTGTTCAGAATTCAATATATCACACACAATAAACATTACAGTCAAATCTGACCTCGCGTGCTTGTGCTATGTATCTACAAATTCTTGAGAAAACCCAGTCAAGAAGCTGCAATGTGATAGGTCCTGACCTAGCATCTCGGCTTCAGTCACTTCTCCACCGACTTAAAAAATTAAATACAGTATCAAGCGAAGTATTCTGTCTCCTTGAATCCAGTTATTTTATTAATAATGTTTTTTCTCAGATCCTTTCACTTTCACCTGCGTGATATTGTCTTTACTGCTTTGTTAGTGGTGAAAAGATAAAAAAAATTGTGAACATTGGTAAATAAAAGACAATCGCGCCACACAGATATTCGCACGTGTGTATATATATATATATGTGTGTGTGTGTGTGTTTGTGCGTGTGTGTGTGAGAGAGAGAGTGTGTGTGTGTATGTGTGTTTGTGTGCGCGCCCGCGCGCGGGTGTTTACAGGGTTAATACACTATATATGTAAGTGCGTGCGTGTGTGTGAGTGCGCGCGTGTGTGTGTGTGTGAGTGTGTGTGTGTGTGTGTGTGTGTGTGTGTGTGTGTGTGTGTGTGTGTGTGTGTGTGTACGGGGTTGGTACACATGGAATAAAATTCCAATAACCAAAAACATTATTCTTAAAAGAGTGCTCAATACCAAGTAGAGCTAATAATATTTATTCAAACTTCAAATTTCAAATTCTAAATTTAACCAAGCATCAAGTTTAATATTATTTTAAGTTTATTTCGAAATGAAACCAGGAGAAAATTTTTTATTTTTCAAATGACATGAAAATTCATTTGGAAATTCGTTACGACTCTGCCTCCTTAATTCGTTACGACTCTGCCTCCTTATTTGAATGCTGATTCCCATCTATCAAATATGTGTAGCGAACTGAAATACATTTTTATCAGCATCTAACTTCACTGATGAATCGGCACTTTGCGAACAATATTAATTTATAGTGGTTTTTTTTTCTCCTGATTTCATTTGTGAATAATCTTAAAATAATATTAAACATGATGCTCGGTTAACTTTAGAATTTGATATTTTTTTCAGAATGAAATATATCACACGAACATTTGAAATTTGAAATCTTTAATTTTAAATTCAACTGTTAACTTAAATTTAATTTTTATATTGATTTCTAATTTAATCTGATCTTAACTGTAATGCATTAATAGTTTGTACTTATACCAGAGAATATTGTGATGTTATTTGAATTACCATATACTTGAATTCTGATTGTCCTCATAGATAACTAACAAAGTTTCCCCTACTGAGTGGGGTTAGTTGGTTTTTGAAGTTATAAAGTCGTTTATTTATACACTCAACATTATCATCTGATAAGACACTAGCAGTTTTGAAACAAAATTGCAACTTTTGTAGTGATCTTATGACATGTATATTTTATAAATTTGAATGTGTGTATATATATATATATATATATATATATATATATATATATATATATATATATATATAATATATATATCCGATGCAATGAGAAGGAATATAATATATAAATATTTTCGATAACGACGGTAAAAAGTTTAGGCATAGCATTTCTAAGCCTTCTAACAGTGAGGGGGTGGGGGAAAGCTGGCAGTAGACGATAGTAATACGATGAAAGATGTAGGAGGGATAAATTCGAGCGATAGTTATAGTCGTAAAT
>OZ038490.1:69933958-69961458 GCA_964036315.1 Acanthosepion esculentum
GAAAATTGCTAAGTCAGTGACAGGAAAGCGTATAAATTTCGAAGGAGAAGTGATCTTAAATGTAAAGTTCTACGGAAAAACTAAAAAAACTCAAAATATTCTTAATGAAAGATACACAAAATCTGGTGGGCACAGACTCGATGCAAAAGTTCGACGTATGGGATTTACCTATCAGTTCTTTTTGTAAAAATATAAAGTGTGAACCATCAGAAGCGACAAAGTTAAAGGAAGGATTACATAATCAATTTCTAGAAGTATTTGCGAGCGGTTTGGGACGATGTAACAAATTTGCAGCTAGAACTGAATTAAAAGAAAACGTCCAACCAGTATTTAAAAAGCAGAGGATGTACCAACAGAAAAAGCTATGCAACAGTCTCTCCAAGTATACAGAATAACACGTAACGGGAACACAACATCTGGATTTCACCAGCGGAAGTGATGTTTGCCCGGAGTATGTGGTCTGTGTTTGATAAGTTATTGCGGAACAGGAACAAAAAACAGCATACACCTATAGTACCCAAGAGATGATTTAAACCAGGAGAACGGGTTTACTTCAGAATTTACAGGAACAATATGGCTTACTGGGAACCTGGCACAATAATTAACAGACTAGGAAATGTGGTGTACACAGTACAAGGCGAATATTTTACCCACAGAAGACATATTGACTAAATACAAAAAGACGGGTTGAAGAGCCAAGCTCGTCACCTACAGAAAATGACGATTCAATGGATGCAATCTTTGAAGCTTTTGAGATTCAAAGACAACGGGAAGACACAGAAACTAGAAGGTCTAACAGAAAGAGAAAATTTACTGAACCTCTGATTATCGACCATGAGAGGAAAAATTACTAACTCCTACCAAAAGGGATCTAAGGAGGAGGGTGTTAAGGGATCTCCCCTTTTTACACAAATGGACTCACCCAGAGTATACATATACTACCGCCAGTGAATACCCGGAGTACGTTGAGTCAAGTTGGTCAGTAGTAGTAGAAGAACGGAGAGTCGGTCGAGTAGATAGAGAGAGTCACACACAGGCGGGTAGTGCAAGATTCACAGTAACAAGCACGTAGACTCAGTAAGAAGTCATACAGCGATACGTCGATATCAAAAACTATATATATATATTGCTACTAACCCCGCATTCCTGGAACTATTAACCTGTATTACCAGTTTGTTTTATTACGTTAATACATTTATTTTCCTATATTCATTCTTGGCGTTTGTTATTATTTGATACCAGATTTCATCCCGGAATCCACAACAGATATATATTATGTCTACCCGTCTGCGTATTCACGAGACGTATAGGGTGTCTCCTGAAATATGGGTATTCACTGAATATACCGTTTAGAGTAATAGCAAATAATGCTCGAAGAATGTATATTATCAATTCCCACAGATGAATCGATGTTTATAAACGAACAGCTGTAAGTTTTATTCTATCATTTAATATTTGTTTATAAATGAAATAACTAAATATAGAAAGTATAAACAAAACAAAGCTAAAATCGAAACAGAAATTATTAATGTTGCCTTCTGCTGATAAGAAGGTGACAAATAACGGGTATATTTTTGTATTCCTTTTCTAAATATATATATATGTCTATCCAAAATCCCATAACGCTCTAGTTTTGGAAACTGGGGGGAAATATACAGACTGTATCAAAAATATTTTCTCAAAATTTGGGGGCGAGTTCTCACAACAAAACAAGGAGAAAATTTTGGATGACTCGGCTACATTCGGTCTGGAAATGCAACCACGCGTCCATTACTATTCGCGCGAAAGAAAAAACATATTTGCCTGTTTTCGATATGAATATTCTGCTATTGTTAAACGGAAAATTTCTTAGTTAACTCACTGCCACAAACATTAGACGTTGACGATAGACTTTATACCAATTTACACGAATGACAAATGTAACCTAATCTACATGGCTTGTAAAAGTATTCTTGATACACCCCGGATAGTCGAAAACTATTTTTTGTCGGAAAATAATATATATCCATTACAAATCAGTTTTTGTTTTTTTTTATGTTAAAGTATCTAATAATGCAAGTATATTTGTTTACTGCACACGGTTTTCACTGCAAATCTTTTGAAATCATTCATTATAGTTTCTTCATTATTTATAGAATCGGTTCAATGGAATTTAAAACTTAAATGGCGAGAAAAAGATTAATCGATCGTGCTCGTCATACGAGAAAATCAGTTTTCCCAACGGTACATTTTTTGCTTATTTTCGCTTTAATTATTTTGCAAGAACAACGCCTAAGAAAAGCCATGCCACGCACGATGTTGCGAACCACCAGCATGGTGAGATTTAAGTTCCATTCGGGAAGCTTCTTCCCATGAGCCAATGTCTTGTGGAACTGACTCCTAAGAAGACACTTCTCCGATGACTACAATCATAACCTGTTCTCGGCTTAACCGTTATCTTCCACACCGTTATGGTAATTTACCCACGCACGCATGCACACTCCCAGCTATAAATAGGAGCAGGTACTGCCTTTTGGAGAGTGAAGTTTCCAGCAGTCGACTCAGATAGTCGGACCGAACATTCTTGCTGTAAAATTCTCGTTTGTATATGCTTGTATAAATGTTTTCTGTTAATATATTTAACTCAATTTCTCACTTGTATCTTTATTTCTGGTTCTTACAATGCCACTATAGATAGATAGATAGATAGATAGATAGATAGATAGATAGATAGATAGTGGTATTGTAGTTTACCCACGAACGCATGGTTTCTCCCAGCTATAAATAGGAGCAGGTACGGCCTTTTGGAGAGTGAAGTTTCCAGCAGTCAGCTCTGACAGTCGGACCGAACATACTTGCTGTAACATTCTCGTTTTTATATGTTTGTATTACTGTATTCTGTTAATATAGTTATTTAACTGAATTCTCCTCTTGTGTCTTTATTTCTTGCCATAACAATGACATAGATAGATAGATAGATAGATAGATAGATAGATAGATAGATAGATAGATAGATAGATAGTGTTATTGTAATTTACTCACGCACGCATGGACTCTCCCAGCTATAAATCGGAGCAGGTAAGTTACCAGCAGTCAGCTCTGACAGTTGGACCGAACATTCTTGCTGTAACATTCCCATTTGTATATGTTTGTATTACTGTTTCTCTTAATATATTTGTTTAACTCATTTCCTCTCATGTGTCTTTATGTGTGGCCTTAAACACAACACATACATATCCACATAATTTGTACCTCTTCGTTTGTAACCTTCTACTATATTTTGCTGTATCGTCCTCTACAGGGTAAATAGAAATAAAACTATGAAAATGATATATTAATTATTATATATTGTGCAAATAAAGAGCACAATTAATAAAATAAATCTTAGTTACATAACTTTAATAATTTTAAACAAAATAGCACTCCCTGAAGAACCCGCTGTGCAGCAGAGTTGTACATTCTTTTCACCAAGGTGTCACCATTTTTCGCCTCTTTTATAATGAAAATAGGATGACCTATCACTCTTGATATGCATGTATACATATCGCGCTTCGGCTTGTTATTCCAGAATTATTTACGGCCAAATAGACAAGGAAATTAATGAATCATAATAAATGGCTTCTCGAGTTGCGAATTGGTCATTGAGAATCGAATTATCAGTGAATGATGCCCGTATCGCTGGAAAATCATCAGTTCATGATACCCGGTGTTCGCCAGTGGAATCTCAGTTAATGATGTCCGCCGTTTAAGGGCTAAATTCCTCAGGGAGAATCATGAAGGAGAGGAATTTACTGAAAGGAACACGTGTCATCATTTAAATATTTGGCTCCCTCTTCTTATTTCACTCATAAAAATATATTTGCCTTTGCCGATGAAAAATATGAATTAATTTCCAGAATACAAGCGAATATTTTATCTAGATCATCAATATAAATTCAAAATCCCAACCTAAGAAAAAAAACTCCGAGAAAAAAATTACTATTTCTGTTTTGTGAAATTCAAAGATAATAGATTGGAAGGGTGACTACGACTTGGACAAACTTTAAAAAATATAGAATAAAGAAATCGCTCTTTCTAAAAGGCAGTTTGGAAATTTTCTAGCATTTACTGTCATATGAGAGGATTGATATCACATAGCAATCTTCGTTTCTAATGATGATTTTCTTTTCTATTCACTTTGTTTAGGATTTGGGATGAATGTTTCGCCAATATTTTGCCTGTTCGTATCTCGGTGTCTCATTTTTTTAGTCTCTTTTAAATCACTTCCCAGATATTTAACCGTCCTGGGTAAGGCAATAAACTACGTCCGACAGCAAGGCCGCTGATCTGGAGGTTTTGAGGAGCGTGGAACCACCTCTTAATTGCTGGTGTTCCCAGGTCCACACCGACCCGGAGTGGTAGCACCTGCTAGGGTCCCAGCCTTTAAGTGTTCCTAGATTGACAATTCGTTGCATTATCAAGAAATACAATGAGACTCATTGTGTTGAGAATAAGTTAAGGAGTGACAGAAAACACATCATTTTTGAGATAATGGAAAGGAAAATTTATTGGAGATGTCTTGAAGAATCCTACCTTAACGACAAAGAAAACAAACATTATGAGGATATATGAAGAACATGTAAAGACATCAGAGTTAATGTATCGACGAAGACAGTCACCAGATGCTTTCATCGAGAAGGTCTCCGAGCTTGTCGCCCAAGGAAAACTCCCTTGATTAAGGCTAAAGACCTAAACTGCAGATTAGCTTATGCTACAAGCCACCTAGGAGTAAATATTACAACTCTGTTTTATAGTCAGATGAGACCAAACTAGAATTATTTAGTCACAGGAACATCACATATTTATGGAAGAAAATGAATGAAGCTCACAACCCCAAAAATACCTTCCATACTTTTATGCGTGGTAGTGGGAGTATTCTACTTTGAGGATGTTTTTACAGCTTCTGGACTAGGAGGACTAATGTAAGTACAGAACATCCTGAATAAAGAGCAGTGTTTGCCTATTCTTCAGAATAATATAATATAAAATGCACGGAAGCTGTTTCTAGAGTGTCACTGGACGTACCATCATGACAATGGCTTGAAACACACGCTAACAAATCGTTAAAAAATAGATGACAGTAAAATTAAGGTATTGGCGTACCCCGCACAAAGTCCTTCACCATTAAAGACTTATGGGGATATATGAAGAAAAATAGAAGAGAAAGAAGTCCTTCAAATTTGGAGAAACTAGAAGTTATTGGCAAGGAGGAAATGAGTAAAATACCTATCAGTATGTGTAATGATCTTGTAAGGAACTATCTAAAAATGATTAAAGGCAGTTATCAAGAATAAAGGTTTCACAATTGATTATTGAGTCAAGAGGGACAATAATTTTGTTCTCAGCTTTATTTCACATTCTTTCCTATCCATTACTTCATAATATGTGAAAAATTGCACATGAAGTTTCTATGAAAATTTCAGTTGTTACAGCTTTATTTGTACTTTCGAATGTGGAGGTGAATAATTCTGTCTACAACAGATTCTCTCTCTCTCTCTCTCTCTCTCTCTCTCTCTATATATATATATATATATATATATATATATATATATATTTGTGTTTTGAGCAGAATTTTAATATAATATGTCTGAATTTAATATTATATCTGAACAAGACTTAGAATTAAAATTCACCGTATTCATGTTTTCTTGATTATTAGGTGTAATTGTAAAAATAATTTTATTTCTACAAGAAAACAAAATCAAGTTCATGAAAAAACGTGGTCCACGCTTTAATTAGCTGAATTTTGTTGTAGGAATAAACTAATTTAAAATCAGTTTGTTTTTATGATTGATGTTATTCATATATTGTCACGCTGATTCAGATGTTGTACATGCAAAATGAAATTATTTTTCTGATGACGTCGGTTCATGTCAAAGGTTTTTATCCAAATTGTCTTACATATATTTAATACCTACATCCTCATAAATTCCGTATATTTTGGCTGTATGTTTTCATTGAATAATTTAGACAAGTTTTGTCTACTTATTTTCAATTGAATCTTTTTATATTCACGTACAATCTTTTTGTTGTCATTATCAAACAAGAAAGAAAATAGCCGTGTTGATAAATACTTTATTCTGAGTACTTTCGACATAGCACGTCATCATCAAGGTGCTGTTTATTTCAAGACAAATATTGTAGTGTTAATCATTTTCAAAGACAAAATTTCTCTGTTAATCTGAAAATTAAA
Organism: Acanthosepion esculentum; assembly: GCA_964036315.1. NCBI lineage: Eukaryota > Metazoa > Mollusca > Cephalopoda > Sepiida > Sepiidae > Acanthosepion > Acanthosepion esculentum. Next base: position 69,940,170 of record OZ038490.1, read on the forward strand.
CTTTTTTACTGGCAAAGTGAAGAACGCTGAGTCAGTGCGTGATCGCTTAACACGTCTTCAGGAAAGGTAAGTATGGTTTTTCGAGAATTTTTAATAAGCAGTAAAAACTATAAGTGCCAACGTTGATATTTCCACTGCCTATTGTACACATTTTAAAATATTTGTGTTGTATTCATAATTAATTTTATTAAGGTTTGTTTTCAGTGTTTTAATATGGATAGCTTCGAGAATTTTTAGTTTATTATTTTTATGAAATGTAGACAAGTATTTTCGACAAGAATGTTTCTGAATTGCACATCTGGACAGGCATGCTGTTGTAAATGTGTAAAAATGTTGGACATATCATTCAAATGAAAATAAAGCCTTCGAGACAAAATCTCGTAGTGTTACCTGTCCGCCTATATAAAAGTGAATGATGACCAGTCTCCTCACAGATGAAGAAGAGATTTGAAGTCGCAGAAATCTGCATCTACAGAAGAATGCTGAAGTTACCATCAACGAACATGTGAATAAAATGTTTTACAGAAAATGTAGTCAAAATTAAACTTATTCTTGGCATTAGAAAGAGGCAGTTGAAATTTTTAGGTTGCACAATGAGAAAAGAGGGTTTGGAAAACCTGATACCCACTGGAAAGATTGAAAGCAAGAGATACAGTAGAAAACAAAGCATATTCGATCTAATGAGCTTGACTAAATGAATGGCAGAATAGGGTTTAGAAGAGATAGCAAATGGTCAACATTTATTAACAGCTACAAAAGACATGAAAATGCTGAGTACCATGATTCTTAACGTCCCGAAGAGACGCGGTACATGGAAGAAGAAGAAGAAGAAGAAGAAGGATGATGATGATGATGATGATGATGTAGTAGTAGTAGTAGTAGTAGTAGTAGTAGTAGTAGTAGTAGTAGTAGTAGTATCCGTTATTATCACCTCTGAAGAGTGTGACTGATTCTAAATAACACTTCAGTATCAATAACAAATTACATTTGTAGGTAGTGTGACAGTTCACGTCGAAAAACTGAATTATTAGGTGCGCATACGTCGAAGGGAGAGCCATCACCGTAAGTATAATGTCAGTATTGAAATCATGGCCTTGCACCAAATGGGATACAGCCCAACCTGCAAGGTTAACGCAGTCTTTCAAAAAGATAAGAATTCACTACATAAGAATCCACTGTGCTAATTGCACTGTCAAGGCCAATGCGACGATCACACAATTCTTAATGCACACTTATTAACCTCGCTATAGTGTGTTTTGTCACAGGAAAGTACTGAAATCATTTGCAAAACGGACCTATCTACTTATATATATATATATATATATATATATATATATATATATATATATATATATATATATATATATATATATCAGTGCTGTGTTCTGTAAAATATGCTGGGGTATATTCATGACACTGTTACCTGTGTGTGTATTAATTAGTACATATACGCCTCCTACGTTTTTGGCGTGCGACTATAGTTCCACTGCGTGGTGTTCAGAGTTCATCAGTCACAGGTTCTATGTTGCCGGAAGTAAACAAATGACTCATGGGAGTTTCGCTGCTACGTAGTGTATAAAAAAAATAAAGTTGCACAGGAGTGTTCTAAATGCGATGCAGGTGGTTTGCATTTCTTAGAAAAAAACAACGAAATATGAGGGGGGGTAAAAATGTGTGAGTGAAAGAAAAAGTTAATTACTGATTTAAAATTTGAAATTAAAGAGGTTGTGTTCGCTTGGTTATTAAACCGTTACGGGTTAAAGGGAGGTAAACAAAGACTGGGGTTAAAAATAGAAAAGAACGTGTGGAAATGGAGGTGGTCATGGTTAGGGGAGCCTAAACTAGTGGCTCATAGGAGTATCACTGCTACGTAGTGTAAGAAATAAAGTTGCACAGGGTGGGGGTGTTAGGTACGATGCTGGTGATTTACATTTCTCAGAAAAAAATTAGCGGAATAAGTAAATTTGAAATTTAAAGTAGAGGACGTTGGGTGTGCGTAGTCGGGAAATCGCTATGTGTATGATAGCGTTAAGAAATGGCTGAAGTTAAAAATAGGAAAAAACGCGTGGAGTAGGGGATGGCCGTGGTTGGGAGGGGGCTCTATTCTAGTAAGTTATGTATGTGGGGGAGAACTGGAATTAGACATGCCTCCAATATTTTAAGATATACGATTTCTTATGTCTAAATGGTATTGTGGAATCATCCACGTTATCCTTCACCCCTACTAACAGAACAATCCATTTTACACCCACACACACCTGTTATCTAATCAGAACACTAATACCAACTACTCAGTTTCTCATTGGTTAACAGCCTCGAATGCACACGAGAAATCTCTTTGGCGCTCAAATTTCTTGAGCCTATTTTTCTAGCTAAACATATATAAAAAGAAAAAAACTCAACCTGCTCAGTTAGTTAAATTCCAGCATCCAGAGAGACGCCAAAACAAATTCACGCAATTCAAAACATTGGTCATCCCGCGCGAATCAAACTCTGACTCAACAACTATTTGGCATAATCTTTCTCTCTCTGTCAAACAAAAAAGTTTACAAAGTTCAGTTATAATACTTAAAAAGTGACCATAACAGTAGATTCTCCTCGTAGAATTTGGTTTCTTCAGTATATTTTTAGATTTCTCCGCGTAGAATTAGTTTCTCCAGTCCTCATCGCCACTGTTATGGCCCAATATCCTCGCACCACTGTTATGATCCAAGGTTAGGAACAAGGAAGCACAACACGAACACAAGAGTAGGAATAACAAAGATATATTAAACAGAATAATAATACAAGAAGTTGTAGGTGTTAGTATGACTGTAAGTCTGGCTTAGAGTGAAGTACTATTGTCTCGATTCGCTCTGTCTCGACTCGTTCCACTTCTCTCTCGTCTCTCTTGAGAGGCGCAGTCTTTATAGTATCAGGAAGAGTTCATTGTGTCGTTACAGGTAAGATCCTATAACAGATAGGTCCCCCTCCCTTACCGTAAAAAGCATCTGGTTTGTGCTATGAATTCCCACTTAACATTAGGTATGTAGTCATTTGTTTTAATAATCCAGTAAAACTTATAGACTTGCTGTGGTGTTTGCCTATTTTTTGTTGTTGAGTGACATCTTGTGGTAGTAAAAACTTTTTCTTTTCCAATTAATTGCAGTGGACCCGAAATAGAATATGGTCTGGTCATTGTGCGTGATGCTGGCCTTATATATCATTCGTTTCGTGTGTATTTGCCGTTCATGAGGCACAGGTCACGGTTGCGGCATTTACACTGTAAAATCGGGTTGAGCACTATTACATTTTCACCTCATCCATAAATTTAACGATTATTTAATTGCATGCCTGCGTATGCACACCTGCACATGCGTACACACCTGCTTATATTTGGCCGTTTCTTTTATCCACTCTACAACTAATATATATATATATATATATATATATATATATATATATATATATATACGTATCCTCAGTTCATACATAGTTCCTTTGAATTTTTCTTAGCTCACAATCACGTAAATTTGCTATAAGCATCAGATATTTCACCGAATCATCAGCAACTGCTACTGTCTGCCAGATGGTATGCGTACTGCATGATTTTAATCTTCCTAACTTACCTTCTATAACCCCAGTGTGGGTAGTTAACAACATAAAATTTTTGATCAAGTCCGAGCGTGCGGGGTTTTTTGGGTCATAAAACGGCACCTGAGGCTTCTCTCAATACTGGCAGAGTGAGAGAAGTATACCTATGAAATGCATATGTTATAAATACCTTATATTTCCTTAATAAATTATATTCTTGCTCTATTGCGGAAACGGAATAAAACACATTCTGCGGTACAGATTTATAAAAACGAATGTGTGCTTATAATATGAAAGTTTTCATTACAGTACCTATAATTTATATTATAATTTCCACTAATGTTACCCAAACGTACTGTCTAATATAATTAAAAGAAATATGATGGTGAAATTAATAAAGAAATATATTTTAAAAGTATTATGCAATAGAATTTATAGTATAAGCTATGCTTCTTACGCATATTCGGTATTATATATATATATATATATATATATATATATATATATATATATATATATATATATATATATATATATTCTTTATTCGCAAGTGGTGAAAGAGAGTGAAAGCAAAACTAAAGAGGAAAGGATAAACAGAAGGACAGGGTATCAAGATCAAGGCATCAAAAGACTTATATGTCTTTGTCTCCGATACTCACTCATTCACTCACTATCTATCTATCTATCTATCTATCTATCTATCTATCTATCTATCTATCACAGTCTGTTCATATCTATCTATATATCTATCTATATATCTATCTATTTATCGACATATATATATATATATATATATATATATATATGTATATTTATATATATATATATATATATATATATATATATATATATATATATATATATATATATATATATATATATATATATATGTATACTGCAGTTAAAATTTTGAGGGAAACTACTGGTAATTTTAAATTGACCCAGGGAAAGTATTTGATTTGTAAGAGAAAATTATAATATATTCTTAAAAAAGTGAGACATGATTTCAGATTAGAAATTTTTATCATGACAAAAAATAAAATATCTAATAAATCGTTTCGTTTTTTCCTAATAATTAATTTTTGCTCTCGTCAAAATTAACCTCCTTCAGCCTTGATTACTACATTACAAATATTTGGCATTCATTGTAAAATTTTCTCAAATTATAAGTTTGATAATCAGTTCCATTTTATCAATGACTCTAAGTGCTGTTTTTTGCTTTTTCTTCCACACATCATTTCATTCCATTATAATTCTGGTGTTCCTTCAAGATTTGTAATGTAGTGTGTGTATTCATGCACACACACATACATTATATATATATATATATATATATATATATATATATATATATATATATATATATATATATATATATATATATATATATATATATATATATATATATATATAATGTATGTGTGTATGAATGAGTAAAAGATGATGTTTGCGTTTATTATTTGCTGCTAATGCACATGTATCAGTTAATATATCTGTATGGTTTTGGGACCAATATTCATGAAATAATCGCAAATGAATATACATAGAATTAAAATGAAATAAAATAAAAAACGTGAATGTTAAAGAATACTGCATTCCTCTTCAGTTCTACGATTTAAAAAATATTTTATCGATATTGCACGTTATATTTTTGGAGGGTCATGCGAAACCTTACATGAAAGAAAATATGAAAGAAAGAAAACAGTAGCCGAAGTAAAACAAGAAAAACCGACTAAGCACACACAAAATCGCACACACATATATATATATATATATATATATATATATATATATATATATATATATCAGTAGGAATAAAAAAAAATTAGGAAATACAGCCTCAAGAAAAACATCGATCTATAGAAAGAATGATCCGATATTTTCGAAAAATATATTAGACGAACAGATTTAGTTAACAAATGAAAATAAAATAGGTAAAGATGTCATTATTCGAAGGCAATTTATTGATCATGAATATACGTTACCGTTACTCTATATTCTCGAGCGAAATAAAATGTCTATCAAACAAGATAATGATAGTCGTTTACTTTTCCTTAAATTCATCTTGATTTTTTTCTCTTCCGCTGGTTTGTTGAGTAAAATAATCAATCAAGTCCACTTCTTCCGCACTTATTGAGCGCTTCAAATTATTATCATGTCTTAAAACCTTAAATCGTTCTGTCGATTGAAAGCAATCGTAATTACTATTCAAAAACGCCCTACAAAAGATAAATCCATGAATACTTAGAATATAGTTAGAGACTTCCTCAAGCCATTCGGAAACATTTTTTTTTTACCTCGAATCGAATAATTTTATTGAATTAATAATAAAGTTTAAAGTGGAAATTTTATTTATTAATCTCGACTTATTAAGCTAGATGTCTAAAGGGGATTGGAATGATTCTGTTACGCCAATATCTTAAGCCTTGAGAGTCAATTAGCTCTTATAGTCCCAAACCCACGTTTTTTTTTCTTGAAGATTGCACTGAACGCTGACAGCCGTGAATATTAGCATCGAATGTTGAACAATATCCCTAAGGATGAAGAAAAACATTTGAGGCAACAAAAATTTAGTTCTACAGAAGGATACTGAAAATTCTACGGTCGGAGCGACTAAGCAACATGGATGTCTTAAGGAAAATGGCAGCAGAAATAACATACTGGAAATCAGGAAATTCCTTGGACAGATAATGAGAGAGGCGGGCTCGGAAAATTTATTTCTCATGGGTCATATTGAGGGAAAAGGAGATTGGAGAAGACAGGGAGCCACTAAACAGTGTCTGTGTGCATGGCTCGCGGAACGTAGAGGGAGCCTTAGAAAAGAGCTACACGAGATAGAATGATGTGGAGAGCCATGATCGTCTATATACTGAAGGGTCACGTTAACAAGTTCATCTCCAAAACGAGGCTTTGTTTTAAATCTATAACACCTATAGGTGCGATTATATATTTTGTCCGATTGTTTGTATGAATATATGTCAGTTGTTGAATTTAACTCACTTTTGTTGTGAGAAGTCGGCGAATTTTATTTCAGTGCCGTTTTTTGGCGCCCTTATCTCTGAGTTCCATTTTGTAGTTTATCGCCACGTCGCGAGGATATCAAACGGCGAAGCAACTTTTCGCTGATTCAGTCAGTCAGTCAGTCAGTGATACACGAGGCAGATTATTTCCTAAAGTAGGTTGCCATTTCTTTATGCTCTAGACTAGCTGCCATCGAAGTCTATAGAACCCGGTCTGTCCTGCCATTTACCTATATAGCCTATAGAACCCGACATGTCCTGCCATTTACCTATATAGCCTATAGAACCCGACATGTCCTGCCATTTACCTATATAGCCTATAGAACCCGACATGTCCTGTCATTAACCTATATAGCCTATAGAACCCGGTCTGCCCTGCCATTTACCTATATAGCTTATAGAACCCGGTCTGTCCTGCAATTTACCTATATAGCCTATAGAACCCGGTCTGTCCTGCCATTTACCTATATAGCCTATAGAACCCGGTCTGTCTTGCCATTTACCTATATAGCCTATAGAACCCGGTCTGTCCTGCCATTTACCTATATAGCCTATAGAACCCGGTCTGTCCTGCCATTTACCTATATAGCCTATAGAACCCGGTCTGTCCTGCCATTTACCTATATAGCCTATAGAACCCGGTCTGTCCTGCCATTTACCTATATAGCCTATAGAACCCGGTCTTTCCTGCCATTTACCTATATAGCCTATAGAACCCGGTCTGTCTTGCCATTTACCATATAGCCTATAGAACCCGGTCTGTCCTGCCATTTACCTATATAGCCTATAGAACCCGGTCTGTCTTGCCATTTACCTATATAGCCTATAGAACCCGGTCTGTCCTGCCATTTACCTATATAGCCTATAGAACCCGGTCTGTCTTGCCATTTACCTATATAGCCTATAGAACCAGGTCTGTCCTGCCATTTACCTATATAGCCTATAGAACCCGGTCTGTCCTGCCATTTACCTATATAGCCTATAGAACCCGGTCTGTCCTGCCATTTACCTATATAGCCTATAGAACCCGGTCTGTCCTGCCATTTACCTATATAGCCTATAGAACCCGGTCTGTCTTGCCATTTACCATATAGCCTATAGAACCCGGTCTGTCCTGCCATTTACCTATATAGCCTATAGAACCCGGTCTGTCTTGCCATTTACCTATATAGCCTATAGAACCCGGTCTGTCCTGCCATTTACCTATATAGCCTATAGAACCCGGTCTGTCCTGCCATTTACCTATATAGCCTATAGAACCCGGTCTGTCCTGCCATTTACCTATATAGCCTATAGAACCCGGTCTGTCCTGCCATTTACCTATATAGCCTATAGAACCCGGTCTGTCCTGCCATTTACCTATATAGCTTATAGAACCCGGTCTGTCCTGCCATTTACCTATATAGCCTATAGAACCCGGTCTGTCCTGCCATTTACCTATATAGCCTATAGAACCCGGTCTGTCTTGCCATTTACCTATATAGCCTATAGAACCCAGTCTGTCCTGCCATTTACCTATATAGCTTATAGAACCCGGTCTGTCCTGCCATTTACCTATATAGCCTATAGAACCCGGTCTGTCCTGCCATTTACCTATATAGCCTATAGAACCCGGTCTGTCCTGCCATTTACCTATATAGCCTATAGAACCCGGTCTGTCCTGCCATTTACCTATATAGCCTATAGAATCCGGTCTGTCCTGCCATTTACCTATATAGCCTATAGAACCCGGTCTGTCCTGCCATTTACCTATATAGCCTATAGAACCCGGTCTGTCTTGCCATTTACCATATAGCCTATAGAACCCGGTCTGTCCTGCCATTTACCTATATAGCCTATAGAACCTGGTCTGTTCTGTCATTTACCTATATAGCCTATAGAACCTGCTCTGTCCTGCCATTTACCTATATAGCCTATAGAACCTGGTCTGTTCTGCCATTTACCTATATAGCCTATAGAACCCGGTCTGTCTTGCCATTTACCTATATAGCCTATAGAACCCGGTCTGTCTTGCCATTTACCTATATAGCCTATAGAACCCGGTCTGTCCTGCCATTTACCTATATAGCTTATAGAACCCGGTCTGTCCTGCCATTTACCTATATAGCCTATAGAACCCGGTCTGTCCTGCCATTTACCTATATAGCCTATAGAACCCGGTCTGTCTTGCCATTTACCTATATAGCCTATAGAACCCGGTCTGTCCTGCCATTTACCTATATAGCTTATAGAACCCGGTCTGTCCTGCCATTTACCTATATAGCCTATAGAACCCGGTCTGTCCTGCCATTTACCTATATAGCCTATAGAACCCGGTCTGTCCTGCCATTTACCTATATAGCCTATAGAACCCGGTCTGTCCTGCCATTTACCTATATAGCCTATAGAACCCGGTCTGTCCTGCCATTTACCTATATAGCCTATAGAACCCGGTCTGTCCTGCCATTTACCTATATAGCCTATAGAACACGGTCTGTCTTGCCATTTACCATATAGCCTATAGAACCCGGTCTGTCCTGCCATTTACCTATATAGCCTATAGAACCCGGTCTGTCTTGCCATTTACCATATAGCATATAGAACCCGGTCTGTCCTGCCATTTACCTATATAGCCTATAGAACCTGGTCTGTTCTGTCATTTACCTATATAGCCTATAGAACCCGGTCTGTCCTGCCATTTACCTATATAGCCTATAGAACCCGGTCTGTCCTGCCATTTACCTATATAGCCTATAGAACCCGGTCTGTCCTGCCATTTACCTATATAGCCTATAGAACCCGGTCTGTCCTGCCATTTACCTATATAGCCTATAGAACCCGGTCTGTCCTGCCATTTACCTATATAGCCTATAGAACCCGGTCTGTCCTGCCATTTACCTATATAGCCTATAGAACCCGGTCTGTCTTGCCATTTACCATATAGCCTATAGAACCCGGTCTGTCCTGCCATTTACCTATATAGCCTATAGAATCTGGTCTGTTCTGTCATTTACCTACATAGCCTATAGAACCTGCTCTGTCCTGCCATTTACCTATATAGCCTATAGAACCTGGTCTGTTCTGCCATTTACCTATATAGCCTATAGAACCCGGTCTGTATTGCCATTTACCTATATAGCCTATAGAACCCGGTCTGTCTTGCCATTTACCTATATAGCCTATAGAACCCGGTCTATCCTGCCATTTACCTATATAGCTTATAGAACCCGGTCTGTCCTGCCATTTACTATATAGCCTATAGAACCCGGTCTGTCCTGCCATTTACCTATATAGCCTATAGAACCCGGTCTGTCTTGCCATTTACCTATATAGCCTATAGAACCCGGTCTGTCCTGCCATTTACCTATATAGCTTATAGAACCCGGTCTGTCCTGCCATTTACCTATATAGCCTATAGAACCCGGTCTGTCCTGCCATTTACCTATATAGCCTATAGAACCCGGTCTGTCCTGCCATTTACCTATATAGCCTATAGAACCCGGTCTGTCCTGCCATTTACCTATATAGCCTATAGAACCCGGTCTGTCCTGCCATTTACCTATATAGCCTATAGAACCCGGTCTGTCCTGCCATTTACCTATATAGCCTATAGAACCCGGTCTGTCTTGCCATTTACCATATAGCCTATAGAACCCGGTCTGTCCTGCCATTTACCTATATAGCCTATAGAACCCGGTCTGTCTTGCCATTTACCTATATAGCCTATAGAACCCGGTCTGTCCTGCCATTTACCTATATAGCCTATAGAACCCGGTCTGTCTTGCCATTTACCTATATAGCCTATAGAACCCGGTCTGTCCTGCCATTTACCTATATAGCCTATAGAACCCGGTCTGTCTTGCCATTTACCTATATAGCCTATAGAACCCGGTCTGTCCTGCCATTTACCTATATAGCCTATAGAACCCGGTCTGTCCTGCCATTTACCTATATAGCCTATAGAACCCGGTCTGTCTTGCCATTTACCTATATAGCCTATAGAACGCGGTCTGTTCTGCCATTTACCTATATAGCCTATAGAACCCGGTCTGTCTTGCCATTTACCATATAGCCTATAGAACCCGGTCTGTCCTGCCATTTACCTATATAGCCTATAGAACCCGGTCTGTCTTGCCATTTACCTATATAGCCTATAGAACCCGGTCTGTCCTGCCATTTACCTATATAGCCTATAGAACCCGGTCTGTCCTGCCATTTACCTATATAGCCTATAGAACCCGGTCTGTCCTGCCATTTACCTATATAGCCTATAGAAACCGGTCTGTCTTGCCATTTACCTATATAGCCTATAGAACCCGGTCTGTCCTGCCATTTACCTATATAGCCTATAGAACCCGGTCTGTCCTGCCATTTACCTATATAGCCTATAGAACCCGGTCTGTCCTGCCATTTACCTATATAGCCTATAGAACCCGGTCTGTCTTGCCATTTACCATATAGCCTATAGAACCCGGTCTGTCCTGCCATTTACCTATATAGCCTATAGAACCCGGTCTGTCTTGCCATTTACCTATATAGCCTATAGAACCCGGTCTGTCCTGCCATTTACCTATATAGCCTATAGAACCCGGTCTGTCTTGCCATTTACCTATATAGCCTATAGAACCCGGTCTGTCCTGCCATTTACCTATATAGCCTATAGAACCCGGTCTGTCCTGCCATTTACCTATATAGCCTATAGAACCCGGTCTGTCTTGCCATTTACCTATATAGCCTATAGAACCCGGTCTGTCCTGCCATTTACCTATATAGCTTATAGAACCCGGTCTGTCCTGCCATTTACCTATATAGCCTATAGAACCCGGTCTGTCCTGCCATTTACCTATATAGCCTATAGAACCCGGTCTGTCCTGCCATTTACCTATATAGCCTATAGAACCCGGTCTGTCCTGCCATTTACCTATATAGCCTATAGAACCCGGTCTGTCCTGCCATTTACCTATATAGCCTATAGAACCCGGTCTGTCTTGCCATTTACCATATAGCCTATAGAACCCGGTCTGTCCTGCCATTTACCTATATAGCCTATAGAACCTGGTCTGTTCTGTCATTTACCTATATAGCCTATAGAACCTGCTCTGTCCTGCCATTTACCTATATAGCCTATAGAACCTGGTCTGTTCTGCCATTTACCTATATAGCCTATAGAACCCGGTCTGTCTTGCCATTTACCTATATAGCCTATAGAACCCGGTCTGTCTTGCCATTTACCTATATAGCCTATAGAACCCGGTCTGTCCTGCCATTTACCTATATAGCTTATAGAACCCGGTCTGTCCTGCCATTTACCTATATAGCCTATAGAACCCGGTCTGTCCTGCCATTTACCTATATAGCCTATAGAACCCGGTCTGTCTTGCCATTTACCTATATAGCCTATAGAACCCGGTCTGTCCTGCCATTTACCTATATAGCTTATAGAACCCGGTCTGTCCTGCCATTTACCTATATAGCCTATAGAACCCGGTCTGTCCTGCCATTTACCTATATAGCCTATAGAACCCGGTCTGTCCTGCCATTTACCTATATAGCCTATAGAACCCGATCTGTCCTGCCATTTACCTATATAGCTTATAGAACCCGGTCTGTCCTGCCATTTACCTATATAGCCTATAGAACCCGGTCTGTCCTGCCATTTACCTATATAGCCTATAGAACCCGGTCTGTCCTGCCATTTACCTATATAGCCTATAGAACCCGGTCTGTCCTGCCATTTACCTATATAGCCTATAGAACCCGGTCTGTCCTGCCATTTACCTATATAGCCTATAGAACCCGGTCTGTCCTGCCATTTACCTATATAGCCTATAGAACCCGGTCTGTCTTGCCATTTACCATATAGCCTATAGAACCCGGTCTGTCCTGCCATTTACCTATATAGCCTATAGAACCTGGTCTGTTCTGTCATTTACCTATATAGCCTATAGAACCTGCTCTGTCCTGCCATTTACCTATATAGCCTATAGAACCTGGTCTGTTCTGCCATTTACCTATATAGCCTATAGAACCCGGTCTGTCTTGCCATTTACCTATATAGCCTATAGAACCTGGTCTGTCCTGTCATTTACCTATATAGCCTATAGAACCGGGTCTGTCCTGCTATTTAACTATAGCTGGAGGGAGAGAAGAGGATACATACCTTAGCAAGAGTATTAGCACGTAAATAAATGTAAAGAATTCGACTGGAATTGGAACTCGGCTCTCCGATTCCTCAATCCGAGCCGCTATCCATTACTTGCCGTGCCTCACTTTTGTTGATTACAAATTGAAATTGAAAGTAAATTATAAGATAATGAAAGAAATAAAGCCGCATACCTTTCCATGATGGCTAAACTTAAAGCAATGGACAGTGTTTCGTTCATGCATAACTGGAATTTACTATAGCAGAATTTACTTGGCAACATCCGCCTGGTTATGAAGATAAACTACATCCGCATCTTGGGTATGACGTTAAACTACACCCGTGTCCAGGGTAAGACGAAAAACTACATCCTGCAGCAAGGCCTCTGTTCAGGAGGTTTTGAGGAGCGTGGAACCATCTCTTAATTGCTGCTGTTCCCAAGTCCACCCAGGGTGGTCGCACCTGTTAGGGTCCCAGCTATGGGCAAATAGTTAATGCCTAAACTTGTGTAAAAATAGGTTTTAATACCAGAAATACTTTGTAATAAAAAATATTTTACCAGCAATAATTTTTGAAGGAAAAATTATTATCAACAATAGTTTTTAAAAAATACCAGCAATACAAACAACTATACATTCTTTGAAAAAAATGTGACCAGTCTTCAAGGAAAAATATTCCCAGAAATAGATTTTTGAATAAAAACATATTACCAGCAATAAAAATCTTGTCGGCATTAAATAAGCCATTGAGGTTGATATGCCGTAAAACAAAATAAACCAAACCAAAATTAGTAACACGCGGACGCGAGATGGAATCCTCACGCTATTTAGCATTGTTGAGGTTATCGGTAACATTATTGTTTCGTTCAATTTCGCAAACCAATCGAGGAAATTTGAATAAGCAGATTTGTTTGGAAAAAATCCAACTTCCTTGTTTAATAATTTCTTTAATTAATTTCATTTTATAGGACTTCATGGTAAACAATATTTTTGAAGAAAATGTCTTTTATTTCCTTTCTTTCTTTTTAACAGCGAAGAATAATTTCTTAGGATTTTTTTCTCTTGCACATCTGGCCATCCGTAAACATTTCTTTCTGGGGTCAAATTCCAACGTTCTCAACGGTTTGAGTTTGTGAATTGTTTATAATTCTCACAAGCGCAGGGCGAACTTGAAACTGGATTCCTGTATATAAAACTTAAAGAGATGATATGCAAAAACAAATATTGCATCATTATTATTTTTATTAATGAAATATTTGTTATTTTAATTTTAATCATGGTATGCTAAATAATTAAAAGAAATAAATGCAAATTTATTATCCTATGTATCCTTGCAAACTAACTATATTTTGTACCTGTTTGCAATTCTCCGCAAAATTTTGTTTCTATCGCTCATTGTTTGGCTATTTTAGAGGGTGTGACGGCCGGACCGACTATTGGAAGTCACAGAATCTTATATATAGATAGATATATGCATATTGTGAAAGTCTACATTTCAACGCGTCATTCTATACGTGGATTTTGATTTAAAGTTAAAATGGCGGATAATCAAATATTTTCGTTGTTTGAGACTCTTCAATTTCCAGAAAGTAAAAAAAAATAAAAATACTGTCCAAAGAGTAAACCCAGTACCCGCCCTTAATGAAAGAGAGTGCACTGTTCGTAATTAGTTCGCTAGATTCAGAGGAATTAGTATCGAGAATTAAAAAAAAAGAAAACTATCCCAAGCAAATATGAACAGTGATGGGACTCGTTCAGCCAAATCACCCTCAACACACCACTGCCAATATTGCCGATGTACATTTACTGCTCCAGTAACCAAAATGCTTTATGTAACACGTAACGATTCATGTATTCCTTGAATAATTATTTGATAAAAAAACAAATCATAATTTAACTTTTAGGACGCCATTGTATATTATCAGCTGTGCGTTATCTTCAGGTTTCATCAGGACAAATTATTTACCAAAACCTAATCAAATGATAAATAATCTTTACTGTAACCACGCAACAGGGCTAATCTTTGGTGGCAAATCGTTACATTTATGTTGGCCAAAAAAACGAACACTTTTTGAGTTATCTAATGTCGAATATAAGACTTACAAAAACAAATATCACAATGAATTTATGGATAAGGAAGCATAGATCCGTTTTAACACCGTATGAAATCCCAGTCTACTTCTAATATTTAACCACATATTTCTCAACCGGTGTTCCCCGGAACACTAGGCTTCCGCAAGTGTTTGCTAGGAGTTCAGCGAGAGAGACCTATAAATAGTCACATGCAATTTTGAGTAATTTTAGTTTAATTTTATATTCGTAAATTTACTATTCGCTTAGAGCATATTGTTGGAAAATCCCAGATTATTATTAAAATAAAGGCACCACTATATTATTTGCAATAATAATAATAATAATGTGGAGTCTATTTAGCGATGTCTATAGGTTGTCAATGTGTAACAGTCTTCACTGGTTAATGGTCAGGACCCTTATGTGGCGGATTCGTTTCTCCTTGAGTTACTCACTCGAGTACAGGACGCAGTCACGGAGTCCATATTCTGTGTTTACCACATGAACTGTGATAAAAGAGATAAACATTAATAGTGGAACATAATAATTTTTATGCATGTCTTCCCTGAGACATAGAAACATTTTCAAATGTGGCGCAAGGCGAAACATATTGAGAAAGGCTGATTTAATCACTGAGCTGAGGAGAGAATAGATTCAAGCCTTCCCCAATGTTATTTGTGCGAAAGTGAGTGCAAAAGACTAAAGGTGAAATTGTACTTGTATCATAGAAAATCTGTAAAATAAGAAAATGCATTTAAAAGTTGACGCAATATCACGGAACATTCTTTCATGATCGAATTGCATTTTTTAAATATTTATTCTTCAAATAGATTTTAAGTTCAACGTATATACTGATCAAAGCGCTTGATTTAATTCATGTCAATTGATGGTGGCACTTGTCGTGGTGGAGAGGCTTGCCTGGTTCAATGACTCTGAGAGCGATGCCACCGAGAGTTCTAGATTCTTGATATGGCCACCCTTGGCGGTAAGGTCGAAGACGAGGACCCAGACTAAGCGCAACCAACCCCAAATACCCCAACGGTGGAACAAGCAGATAACGGTTAAAACAGATCTCATCAGTTAAATTAGCGGATGATGAAAGATATGCATGACGGACAAGCGACTCTAAATTATAACAGAGTTAATGGCAGTCCGTTTCAATTTTATAACTGGATCCTGTATGACTCATTCTATACATGCCGCAGATAAAGGTAACGAAATCAGGTGTGTGGGTCATTTCCTGTCAAGTTGAGTTTCACCGTAAACAAATTCACGCCATTAACACTTTCTTCTACTCTGATTTTGTTTAACCTTTAACCAAATCTTGCAAAGCCAAGCAGCGATAGGGAATGGATGGCGGGAAGAGGTTTTGGTGAAATTGGAGAGTTCTTCAATCCTGAACCTGCACAGTTGACGGCGAATGTAGACATCAACGCTATTATCATATATGAAGCGATCAACAAAGAAGAAATGAAATTCTTGCATACAAAGCAAAGCCGACGACTGATAATATTTTGCCTCTATCTTTATTTACATAGACATGATTATGGTGAGCTGGACAGTGGCCAAACAAAACGCGTTCAAATATTGCAATGCGCAATGGTTCTTCATGAGATATTTACTGGCAGTAATATTAACAATTTTCCTTGTTCTTAAAACGAAAAAACAGAAAAGTAGATTTATTCCATGCCCAAATGCAATCGGCCATAAAATAGAGCCATGCTTATATTTATCAGTTCATATATTTTAAAATGTTTATAATTCATACCCATAAATAAGCTACCGAGAAAGGGATACATTTCGTTCGAAACAATGGAAAAGTATCATGGACTGCTCGGCGATATTTATTCGCATAAAATGGCAGCGAATGTTGGACAATTTCCCCACGGATGAAAAAAAACAAAAAAAAACAATAACAGAGGGGGCAGAAATGAGATTCTACAGAACAATATTGAAAATTCTATGGACGGAGTGAGTGAGAAACAAGGACGTCTTAAGGAAAATGGCAAAAGAACGAACACTTTTATTCAATATCAGGAAAAGACATCTAAACTTCCTTGGATGAATAATGAAGAAGGAAGGCTTGGAAAACATAGTTCCCACGGGACATATTCAGGGCAAGAGAGATAGCAGAAGGCAGCAAGCCACTTAGCTGACGTGTTTGCATAAATGGATGGCGGAACGGTAGGTAAGGGAGATTTAGCAAAAAGCCACACTAGATAGTAAGGTGTGGAGAGTAATGTTCGTCAATGTCCGGAAGGTATCCAGCTCATAGAACAAATAGTAGTTCATATTTATATTGCTATGAATAAACATATATATATATATATATATATATATATATATATAAAGACATTTTTATGTTAACATTGTTTTTATAGATACAAGTATTTAAGTAAATGCTCTGTTTATAATAAACAGTATTCAATAACATTTACCGACCTGAATGTCTGGGAAACTTTCATAGAAAATATTCGTCCTCGACAGGATTCGAACCTGGATCCTATACGGAACCGTCATATAGCCTGACGTGCCTTAACCGATTCGGCCACTGAGGATCGTTCAGTTGGCAAGGTCGAATTTACTGCTTATAAACTTCAATCTTCCATGAATCTCATTTACTTAAATACTTGTATCTATAAAAACAATGTTAAACATAAAAATGTCTTTAAATAATTGTCGGAATTTGTCCATTTCATAATATATATATATATATATATATATATATATATATATATATATATATATGTATATATATATATATATATATATATATATATGTATATATATATATATATATATATATAATTTTTGCTAGTCTTAAAAGAATTAATGACGATAACAAATGCGTGAAATCTTGTAATTGAAGAAGATAATGAAGTAGAAGCAGAAGAAAAAGAAGAAGACGACGACGAAAAGAAAAAGAATAGACGAAGAAAAAGAAGTAGTAGTAGAAATCGAAGAGGAAGAAGGAGAAGACGAGAAGAAGAAATAGAAGAAGAGAAAGACGTAGTAGTAGAAGAAGTAGAAGAAGAATAAGACGAAAAAGTAGAAGAAGCAAAATTAGAACACGAAGAAGTATAACCTGAACAAAAAGAAGAAGAAAAAGTAGTAGTAACGAAGAAGTAGAAGTCGAAGAAGAAGATGAAGGAAACAAAAAAGAAGAAAAGGAAAGAGAAGAAATAGAATGCGAAATAGAAATAGTTATAATCAACCTATGAAAGTTTCAGGTGAACCTCATGCACGAAACTAAACATATAATAAAAAAAAATACTGATTAGAGAAACATTGTTGTGGCGAGCCATGATCGCCCTCGTTCTGAAAAGGTACGTCACATAGAAGAAAATGTAGATGAACATGATGACATGATGAAGAAGAAAACTAAGGAGAAGTATTAGAAATAGAAGAAGTAGTAGTACAAGTAGAAGTAGAAGAAGAAGAAGAAGAAGAAGAAGCGTAGTAATCTAGTAATATTATGTTAACTAAAGATAATTATAATAGTTTCTAACTTAAGCGCAAGTGGATGTCGACTTCATTTTTCCTCCCAACTGTATATTGATGCTACTGATTGTAAAATATAGAATGGATAGAAAGTTTCCTTTAAAAGAAAGATTTATTATTGGTTAGCAAAGCTACTTTTAGATCCTTCTATAAATCATATTATTTAGCCCGATCGTCCTTGAATCACTGTCTGTTCGTAAGTTTTCGAAACAAAGCTATTCACTCTTAAACAACTTGCAAATTTTGTTTCGCTCTAAGATGAAGATGAGAAATACATGTAGGATTCTCTGAAATTGGCGACTGAACGCAGATCGGAAAGATTATGAGAATAAATTGGATTTGCCGCTCCTGATTTGCTTCTGATCATAATCTACCCTCGATTAATAGCAAAAGTGCGTTTGTCTCGTAAAAATGGACTCAGTGCCAAGCAACTCGAAGAATCAAAGTAAATCAACAAATCAGTTTTATTCTACGATTTTATTTGTCTTTATGAATTAGATACTTTGATCCTGAGATTCTTAGTAGAACGAAGTCTTGAATTTGGTTGTCTGCAGATCCGTTCCTTGTTTTGAACAATGCCGCACTGCCGTCTCACAATCTAAGAAATGAGTTTTAAAAAGAACTTTTTGAAAAACTACATGCTCTGCAATTGTTATCGTCAGTAATTCTTATAAGACTAACTAAAATTATATATATATACTAGCAGCATGGCTCGGCGTTGCTCGTGCTTGATTCAAAAATTGTACGTTTAGATAGTTTCCTCTTACTTTTCAACGAATATGTGTAAACTGATTTGCAGTACAAACGGTAGTTACATTCACCAAGCGTTCCATGTGACAAAACATGCTGCCTCCGTTGAGATTGACCGGAAAGCCTCAAAGAGGCATCTACCTCGGTTTCCTCCTCCCGCTTTCTCTTTGCCGCAGAGGCTCTTTTAGAACGCCAGCTAACGTTGCCTCGCCATGGTATTTTGGCACGCTTAGCAAAGCTGCCGGGTCGGTCATCGCCACGGCACTCAGAAGAGTGCAAAGCAGATGTTGAAGTAGACGCCAGCCGCTTTTCTCCCAAGGAGGCACACTTGGAATCCTGCTCCCGTTTCCCCTTAGCCAGCGAGGCTTTTTTAGAACGCCTTCTAAGATTGCTTCGCCTGGGTGTTTTTACAGCCTTTGCAGAGATGCTGGGTTGGTCATCGCCACGGCACGCAGAAGAGTGCAAAGCAGAGGTTGAAGTAGACGCAATATGATCATCTGTAACCGGAGTTATTATGTGCTCCTACGCAGTCGCCTGTTCTGCATGTGTAACGTTAACGGTGTTAGGGGTCTTCAGTTGCTGACGTCCGGATTTTCGTCGTGTAGGAGCCATTTGAAGGGTTGTAGAAATGCTGTGTAAGAATGCGAATAGAAGTTGATGCCGAAGCTGAAGCGGTGCAACCTCGTTGTATACAAAAACTAAAAATGCAGTGGAGCGGTATGGAAAAAGCTTCTCCTAGCTATGGGACGTGCTTTCTGGCAGCACGAAAACGTCGCTGTAGGAAGAGGTTACGCAACCAAAACATTGAAGCGTTCAAGGTTAAAAAGTAGTGAAACACTGAGGTGTACTGGGCCGCGTAGTAAAGGTAGAATAGAAGTAACTTGCGGCTGCAGTTAACTGTCTAATAGCAAAACTGAACTACGAAAAGGTAGAAATAGGCATGAAATGATAAGATTGACTGGGCTGCGCAGTAGAGGCAGCACGCGGAGATAAAATGGGTAATGCAAACGTTTAAGCAAGTAGGTAACTTGCGGTAGCAGGAAGCTCTCAATTAATCCAAGGACAGATGCGTTAATGGCGATCAAATCAAGACGTCAGTGCGGATGCAGCCACGCTGAATGTATTTAAAGGGAGCGTGACTTGTTATTGATTGGTGTAGCCTGGACAATGGCCATGACTTAGAACAATGAATGAGCTCACGCAAAATGGAAGATGCTAGCGCGCATTCACGCACGGGCGCATGATTTGGCAAGCGCAAGGCTTGGCCGTAAACGGGGTAAAGGTGCCTGCTGCATATGCAGCTTGGCTCTAACGCACGTGTTGCCGACGATGAGAATGCAAGGAGCTGCAATGAAGCGTTTGCTCGTTTGGTTTGTGCGACAACGAAATACCACTAACAGTTTGCCGGCATTAGCTTTGAAATGGATTGGGAGGAAGCCCTGCTGTTTTAGCGCAAAAACTCATCGTCAGGTCTGGGATGCGGCCCGGGCAAGGGTAAAAGTTTTAAAGAATTGGAAAATGAACTGCTGAGTGTGAAACCATTTTCACTCAGCACCTATGCGATTTTTTTTCAGTAAAGACGCGAATAAAGGAAGTGCTTATTTTGGTAAGATGCGACGATTGAAGCAAAAGTGTTGAGAAAGTCGAATATGTCATTTGTGGCTCAAAGTCAGACCTGATAGCAGGGATAAAAAAGTCAAATTTCAATGGCCCGGCACCCATTCTAGAATTTGAGGTCAAATGTTTACTTCCACTCAACTGAACGCACTGACCTGTTTCTTTCTTTTTGCACTCTGTTTGGAGGGCGCTTGGAGGTGAAACTTCACATGATGACTCCCAATGGCCTCCTCATAAATCCGGTAGGTTTTCGCTAAAAACCGACATGCGGTTCAGGCGCAATCTGGGCGTATCGGTTTTTGGGTTTTATCGATTTTCCTCGCTGTTTAGGGGTCCGTGGTCATGAAACTTCTGGACAACACTTCTAATGGTAGACTCTAAAAGGCTGTCAAATTTGGTTGAAATGCGATCATTCCTGTAAGCAGATCTTTTCGATTATCGATTTTTTCGATTATCGATTTTTTCGGAACCTGAGTCTAAATTTAAAAAAATCGGGATCGGTCATGTCCTTCCGGCAGCCATTTGCATTCTTGTGGTGAAAACCGCATCGAAATCGGTTGAGAAATGCGGCCTGGGCGAAGTAACAACGCCCACGACAGACACACAGACAGACAATATGAGAATATATATATATATAT
>OZ038490.1:69963958-70031458 GCA_964036315.1 Acanthosepion esculentum
ATGTAGCGGAGGAATCATATTTTTAAAAACTAAAAATATTATTATAATATAAGCTCTACTTCTGTATGGAGCACTGTCCTTTTGAAAATAAAGCTAAATACTAAGGAACACCGGATTATCTACCTAACGTGTTATTTCCTATTTCACTGCACACCTGCATACATACATATATATATATATATATATATATATATATATATATATATATATATATATATATATATAAAAGTGGACATGGAAGTCAGCACTTAGAGGCGACAGTCTGTTTCATGCTAGTACAATCGTCAGGCGACTAGTGCTGTTATTTTTCTCGGCTGTTTATATAAGGGTCAGTGGTGCATTATGGGTAGTATATTTTGGCGGTTACTTTTACCGGAAGTCGCTTATTTGTTTATTTATTTATGTCAAATTATTTTGCTTGTTTTTTTGTTTGCTTTTTTATTTTTATTTTTATTTTTTATCTTATATATTTATTTATTTATTCTTTTATTTTGATCGGTGTTTTGACCCAAATAAATAAGCGAACAAGCGATTTCCGGTAAATGACGGCCATTATAGACTATAAACAAATTTTTACTACGTTAACCAAAAACACCGATCAAAATAAAAGAATATTTTGGTGGGGCATGCGTAGGATGTGCACCCTTCATCTTACTATACCAACAGAATAAGGGGAAAATTTAAGAATCCTGAATCTGTGGCCAAATAACTAATCAAAAGAATTTTGTGAGGCTCTTCCTTTTTGGGCAAGAACTTTTAATGAACCACTTATCTCAGACAAGGGAAATGGTGCTTACGTATAAAAGAGAGTCTCTTTGATACAGGACCATAAACCTGATTTCGAACTTAATCTTCCCACCAGAATTATCGACCCTACCAGGCCAGAGATTAGTAGAACTAGCAAGATCATCCTAGATAAAGTCAGCCAACTGATTAGAAAGTAACTTGGACTTGTACATTGGATTAATATGGGATCGTTAGACAGTGCTGAGTCTTCCGACTTTGTTGGTTTATTTATCTTATATAATCTTAGTGTAGACCAAGATATCAACCTTGATAATATATAAATCGTGATTGTTTTCTTGTGAGTCTGGGTGAGAGAGTTAATGTTAATGCGTGTTAATGCATACCATACATATACAGTATGCATTCATATAAATGTTTCGTGTCTATGTACGTACACGTGTAATTGACATACATGTAAGAATTAAATATTACAGGGGGCACCAGAATTTTTGAAATAGCAAAGTGGCCCAAAATCGGTTGGGAACTACAGATCCAGACTTTCGTAAACGAGCCTTTGTGTAAGTTTCCGGTTTACTCGTCGGAAGGTATCAGCTATAAAGGGAGAGAGGGATAAGCTGTGTGGGCATAAGAATACAGACTGAACTGTAAGTTTTTTTTCGCGTCCATGCAATATTCTGATGAAATATAGTGGTCTATGTACACTGGTCACAGGTATTTTAAATGCAGTAGTGAAAGACGAAACTGGCTCACCCTAGTCTTTTTTGCTTAAGGCGAATGTTGATGCTTATCTATGGTCATGTCTTCTTGATTGCTTATTTATTTTGATTGTGCGGTTAGATGAATGTATTTAAATAGGCTCAAGTCAAGAACTATTTCAATGATTTTTAAGGGCTTTTTTTGTCTATATTTCTGAAATGAGGTATTATGTACACTATTTACATTATTCGGACTATTGTCCTCATCTTTGTCGCCATATTTATTACGACGTTTCGGCCTTCTTCAGGTGGTTGGAATGTCGAACTGAACCCTTTATTTATCAATTGGTAATATTTTGTTTTGTCAAAAATCTATTTCTGGTAATATTTTTGTCCTTAAAATATATAGCTGGTAATATTATATTCAAAAACAAATTTCTGTTAATAGTTGTTTTCTTCAAAAATTTATTTCTGGTAATAATTTTTTTAAGCGTATTTCTAGTATTAAAACCTATTTTTACACTTTTATAATGCTTTTTACCCCATTTTTAGAGTTAACTATTTGCCCATAGCTGGGGCCCTAACAGGTGCTACCACCCCGGGTCAGGGTGGACCTCTGAACACCAGCAATTAAGAGGTGGTTCCACGCTCCTCAAAACCTACTGTTCAGAGGCCTTGCTGTTGGACGTAGTTTATCGTCTTACCATGGATGCGGATGTAGTTTATCGTCATATCCAGGACGACCCTTGAAAATGGCTAACGATGTAACCGAAAGTGATAGGGATAATAGAAACTATGGACACCTCCTCTAGACACTTAATCTTTAAAGAAGAAAAAACAATAAAGATATAAGATAAAGTGAATAAAAACTTACAAAATACTCCACGATCTTCATAATCAAAAAACCACGCATAGTTACTCAAATAGTAAAAATATAAGTTAAAACAAAAAAATTAAAAGAAACAATGACAGAGTTGGCATAACTTAAATATAATATACTATTTGAGATAATTGGCAATACAAATATATGACCGCAGCTCCATTGTATGCCCTCGCCCCTGTCTAAAATTGTCTGCCTGCATCCCTGATTTAATACATCATCTGTTGTTATACTAAGCTACTCCCCACCCACTCTTCTTTTTTACGGTATGTCCATCGCAAGTGTTTGATTGCTCTTAATAAAGGAATTCCATCGATAAAACCTTCTTGGGTGCTCGTTGGTCGGAGTTACATTGCTTCAATGTTTTAGACATTCCTTAAATTTCCTATGGCAGGAATAACTTTCAAACAGTATGGCATTGTTCACAAGCAAAACCAGGGACGAAGCACCGGAGATTGATTCAACTGCAAGTGCAAACGCACGAACGCCCCATCCTTTTTCGCAGATTTACCGTATACCTGTCGTTAATAAGTGATTCTTCGTGATTTTTAGCTTTCCACGCTTCGGTAATCCTTCTGAAACAATCTTTGCATCAAAAGTCGTTCGAATTCCAATTTAGAATGGAATGATATGAAGTAATTTATTGGCTAAATATCACAAGCCAATTTTCTACCTAATGTGTCGCAGATTTCGTCCATTTTTACTGAAATAATCTAAACCAAACATTTATGCAAGACAATTTGTGTGTCATATGTAATCACATGGCACATTTGGAAAACTTCGGATAAAAAGCCAGGGAATCATGGCCGAAAAACAGATTTTGTGGTTTTTCGTTAGAGGCAGGTCAGTTAGTAGAACTAAAACCACATTATCTTATTTCTTGCATAATGGCAAATTTCTCGCGACTTGTTTTGAAGAAAATCGGATAAAAATGTTGCAGTTATTTAAATTTTTATTTTAACTAGTGCGAAAAACACGATTTTTTCATATTATTTTGCAATTTTTTGTGTGAATTCAATGTTGCAGGAAAACTATAAAACACTCTGCATAAATTTCGTAATATGATCTATGTTTTGCAAATAACATCAGCTCATTCACTACAAATTTTGTTCGCATGTAATTTTGCCTTGGTTTTTGCAAATATTAGTATCCACCTACAGTTTTATCGATTTTCTGCAAAACCCAATGGGGGCCTGGAGACTTACCTTGGTAAATTAGCAACATGGGTGTACATTTTCATCGAAATCTGTCGGGAAATTTGGATGTGAATAAATAGCATACACACACATAGAAAGATATTCAGATAGACACATACGCAAACTGCTGCTTTATCGATAGGGATAATAATATTATTAATAATATGAGTTTGGGCTCAAATACTGATCAAATATGGATCAGAATCCAACAGAATGATAGGACGAAGAACAAAAAAGAAAGTTTTATAAATCTAACATGTTACATTTTTATTAAAGCTTCAGCAGAGAAGAGATATGGAGAAAATGATGGTATTTTTATTTTTATGTTGTTTTATTTTCATTATACAATGCACGACCGAATTGTAGATTTATGCACATCCAAGAAGGATTCTGTCGAGAGAAGTTTTCAATACTGCAAACTGAACTAAATTACCTCCCAGCAGGCGTATCACATGATTGAATATAATCCTTCCACTTTATGTAAGTGAGGCACGTGAGTCCAAGAAGGTGCAATGATTTACCTTTCTGGTATTTGGCATTAGACTTGCTGATGGAAGGTAAAATTTGTTCCGGCATATGATTAAAAAACAACAGTTTCGTTTCGGCGTTGTTAAAGTTTACAAGCTGTTTCTTATCCCCAGCTAACAAAAGCTACTAGTTTTTCTTTATCAGGCTAATCGAAATTAATCTTGAGTCGTGACATCTGTATAATTACCGAGTTAGACATTAGTGACATCGGGAAATATGAAACAAAGTAAGTCTAAGTACAGAACCCTGGGGTACACTAGAATTAATGTGGAAGGATCTCAAAAAGTGTCCATTCAAAATGATTTTTCTTACACATTTTTAGTGCCTCTAACTAGATCTTAAACCGGATATCTTACAAGTCTGTTCACGCTTGAGCACCTATTGCTAACCTCGTCAGTAAAAAATGATTGTGTAAATAAAGGGTAGAAGGGACATGAGAGGTTCTTTGTTTAAATGCCAATACTTGAAGGATATCGACTAATTTGCAATCGCCCCCATTTCCGATTCCGTTATTAAATCTAAATTACCAAACATTCTTGAGACAGGCATTATTTTTTGCGTGTTCTCTTAACTTTTCCATAGTTTTGAATTCAAAGGACTTCTTGCCCTAGACTTGTTCTTACCCAAGTCTATATAACCCAGCCTACCCTGCTAGTTAATCTTATCTTGATAGAGAAAGAACTGGATGTATGTCTTTTCTAATGTCGTTATTTCGAAAGTGAACACAATAGAATATCTCTGACAGCATGGAAAAGTTTAATCGTTAAATAAAAATATTTGTCCGGGACGAGGATTAAGAATGTTTAAATACCAATACTTGAAGGATATCGACTAATTTGCAGCCGCCCTCATTTTCGATTCCTTTATTAAATCTAAATTACCAAACATTCTTGAGAAAGGCATTATTTTTTGCGTGTTCTCTTAACTTTTCCATAGTTTTGAATTCAAATTACTTCTTCCCCTAGACTTGTTCTTACCCAAGTCTATATAACCCAGCCTACCCTGCTAGTTAATCTTATATTGAGAGAGAAAGAACTGGATGTATGTCTTTTCTAATGTCGTTATTTCGAAAATGAACACAATAGAATATCTCTGAGAGCATGGAAAAGTTTGATCGTTAAATAACAATATTTGTCCGGGACGAGGATTAAGAAGAGCGGTACAAGGGAGTTGAGAATGATCCAGAAAGAGGATACTTCAGAAAAATCAGAAAACCAGAAGGGACGCTTTCACAAATATGTGTGATCTTAAAGGGTCTAATTAAAAATTATTCACGTCACCATTAAGCAAGTTAAGCTGCTTCCATTAATAGCAAACGAAATGTCGTGTTCTTTTTAGCATAAATCTCCTATGTTTAAAAGAAGTAGTACAGAGCCATTCTATATATACATTAATTAAACTGGTTCTAGTGTTATGGTGACAGGTTTTACTTTGATGTCGGGAAGAAGAAAGATACAATCTTGACAACCATTCTAACGTCTGCTACTTAATGATTTGCACTTGTGAATTATCTGCAGAAGGTATGCCTTTGAACAGGTTTCCATTACAATGAATCGTTAATTAAAAGTCTTACTCCATCGCAATCAACGGCGATAATTATCCTCAGCTAATTGAATAGATTTCAATGATAGCAAAGAGTTTTCATGTAATCAGTCTGATCTCCGACCTTTAATCAAGCTCAGCAATTTCTACTTTATTTATAATATATAATGATAAGCATATTATTTTACAATAATCTACACACTGAAAAGAACATTATAGTCATTATTTTTTTTAATAGTTGTATAGAATCACGGTAATCATTGAGTTATAAACGAGGTTTTTTTTAAACGTGAAAATATTAGTGCGTTCAGAAAATAATATAGCGTTCATATGTCCAAATCGAACTATCGTGAAAAGCAAAGTCCATATTTAGTTTAACATCTTTATTGTCAGGCATGGTCCTCTATTCTTCCAAAGTTAGAGTAACTACACGATGTTCCAATGACGTGGACCGATTTTGAATGTGAATTAATTTTAAAAGTCTAATGATTTTTTTCTTTTTCTTTCGCAATTAACATTTTAAGTCTTTTGCAAATTTAGCCATGAAAAGATTAACAATCAAACAACGTGTTAAATCTATCGAAGTCAATTACGAACATGGACGTTTAAACAGAAATGCATATTTTTTTTGGTGAACATAATCGACCAACCGAGAATGCAATTAGAAATGATATAACTTTCTTGTAGAGGGATTCAATTCCTGCACGCGATGACAAAACAGTGGTGTGTGAGTTTTCGGTCACATTCTCGTGCACTGCAACTTGTTTGAATTTACGAACATTTTTTCCAATTGCAGACTTGAAACTATAACACGTTCTTTGATTGTTGATCTTTCCATGGATGAAATTGCGAAAGACATAAGTTGTTAAATGTGAAGAAAAAGAGAAAAAATCATTAGACGCTTAAACATGATTCATATTTAAAATCGGTCCAAGTTACTGGAACACTCTTTGTAAAGAGCAGATTAATTACTTTGACTTGGTGCAGAACATGGATTAGGATAGATAGCATAAGGCAAACTTTAATAACATCTATGCAGGACAGGAAATTGAGGAGAGCCATGATCGCCCAGGAACTAAATGGACACGGCAAGTAGAAAATGTACACACACACACGCACACACACACACACAGAGACACACACATATATATATATATATATATATATACATATATATATATATATACATATATATATATACATATATATACATATATATATATATATATACATATATATATATACATATATATATATACATATATATATATACATATATATATATACATATATATATATATACATATATATATATTTATGTAACGTAAATCATTCAAACGAAAAACAAATATTGAATACGCACTACAAAACCGATATTAAACTTCAATATTTGTTTTTCGTTTGAATGATTTACGTTACATAAATTGAATACGCACTACAAAACCGATATATATATATATATATATATACATATATATATATATACATATACATATATATATATATATATATATATATATATATATATATATATATATGAACCTTGAAATTTTACACCGGTTTTCAATTTCAAAAGAGTGCGCTGAGGACAATAGGTTTTCCTTTCAGTGTGAGCTCAGTATTATTTCTAGATTGTATCTCTATGTATTTAAATACATATACATTCCTCATGATGAAAGGTAAAGAAAAGATAAAGAGCAGATTTATTATGTAGCCTTGGTACAGAACAAGGATTAGATAGCATAAGACAAACTTTACTAAAAACTACAAATGACAGGATATCGATGAGGTACACGCCACATAGAAGGGAAACCCGACTAAAGCTCAATTCTGAATTCAAGACCAGCCTGAAAAGATATAGGTTCAATCCCGCTGTCATTCCCTAAGTACAATCAGTATTCATAGGCATGCAGTATATTTCATGCCTCAACGACCCATATTCGTTGTGGGACTAGAGCTTTCGGTCGTGATAACATTTCATTAAATGACATCTTAGAGTCAAATTTGAGTTCAGCCACAACAATGAGAGCTTATAAAACAAGGAACAATTTTATACTGGATCCTTTCGCACTGTCAATAATTACTCATCCGATATAATAGTTTGAAACCACAAAGACACTGCATGAAATTCCTTCAAGTGGAAGACATTCCTTAGAGATTTGAGCGACAACCACCATTTATGGATTGTCTATCAATAATTTCATCAAACGTGCAACCTTAGTTATCCAAAAATTGGAAGAACAACAGAAAATTTGTTGTAACTTCATAAACAACATTTCGTACCCATTTGTTTCAAAAGATCTGTTGTTTTCACCCTTGCTTACTTTGCATTATAATGGTTGTACAACTTGCGTTCATTTAATTTCACCCCATATTCTTTGGAAGAAAGCTCTTCTAATCCACATACATACATTGGATTTACAACCACCCGGCTCTCCAGACGATTAACTATTCAAATAAATAATTCTAGTGCTATTAAACAACATCTTATGTCACATAATGTTTCCCTTCTGCATTCTGACATTCGTAAAATCCTTATAGACAATACTAAAATTATTGAGCAACATACGGACATTAGACGCCTTAAAATGTTAGAGGCACTACATATTAAAAGCAATAGACCTCTTATTAATCGCACAGCTTATAATATTTCTGGAAACATCCTTCAATGTCTATATATTTCTACGTCATTAGATAATCACATAACCATTTCTCTTGAATTTTTTAAATTCCATAACGTATTTTTGATCTTTAGGTATTTACAATAAAAATCTTTTTCACCCCTTCATACGATCACATGTCTTCACCTGCACGTGATAACATTAACGCGTCTCTCGAATTAAAAATAATTCGTAACGTTTATTTGGTTCTTATAAATGTAGCAATATGACTCCGCTGCAAGGCAGTTGGTTAAAGCTAAAAAAAAATTGACCCTGATAATGAACGATGACGTTTGAAAGTACTCGGTTGTCTTTTGGAAAATATATATATCAATATAATTTTGAAATAAAAAGTCTCATTCGAAAATACAAAAGAAAATCAGCAGGACTAGGTTGTCTTTGGCGTTTAATACAACCTGTTTAAAAGAAAGGATGCTGCCTAATTATACACACACATATATATATATATATATATATATATATATATATATATATATATATATATATATATATATATATATATATATATATATATATATATATATATATATATATATATATATATATAAAAATTGTTTATTTAAAAATAAATAAATCATTAAAATCACTACAAAAATAGCCATTTTGTTTCAGGATTGGTGTATATATATATATATATCATCCACAGACAGAGTGTTTCGCAGCTCATCATTGTGGCTAGACGTCCGGTTGCCTCTAGCTAGGATCGAAACCCGACTGAATTAGCGTCAGTCGGAACTTCTACCACTAAGCCGTCGGCTCACGGCAGGGATGAAGGTGAATTTTAGCGTGTTTATTTTTAGATTTAGATAAATACACAGTGACTGACAGTGACTCAATTCTGCCGAATACATATATATATATATATATATATATATATATATATATATATATATATATATATATATATATATATATATATATATATATATATATATATATATATATATATATATATATATATATATATAAGTAGTGCGCCGTTCATAAAATACCATAGAAAGCCTCGAGAGTTTAGATCAATGTTGTCACTTTGTAGTAACTTGCGGTGTTGTGGGAAAATACCAAACGACGCTCACACTTAAACTCAGAAGGATTTACATTTCTGATACACATTAGGAGTAAGGACAGCTTGCAAAGCTTCATGCTCACAGTCGTAGTGAGGGAAGTAGTGGTGAAGGAAACAACATATATCTAATTAGTTTCTATGCGTCGGTATCAGAGCGTCAAACCTTGCTTAGAAGTGGAAGCTAAAGTAAGCTGTGGAGAGCCATGATCCCACATCTGCTTATGGCGCTTGAAGAATAACACGGGGTTTTGTATTTTTTGCTAAAGGTTCATATGGCAAACAGGCGTGGTGACACTTTATGAATGAATTGTCTGATATTCCATCCGTTCGGCATAAAAACGTTGCTTCGTTATAGATAAACGTCCCTTTGATGTAGACGGTTGCATTTTGAAAGATTAACGAGGCGCCAAATGTCAATGTTTGTTTTGTGAGTCAAACTTGAAAGATACTGAATTAAAATGGCGGAAAGAAAGAGCAGGCGCTGATGACGAGAAGCGCAGTAAAAAGTAAGAATATTTCACAACGAACAGTAGTCAGCCAATAATGAGCACCTACCTTCTTCTTCGCTGCAATTTGACGAGAAACAAATCCATAAGCTGCAGTATAGAAAGTAAATGTTTAAGTAGCTTTTAAATTGTATATATGAACTTTTGTGAGCAAATGGCTATCTGGTTAGCAGGTTAACGTTGCGACTTAGCATCTCAGCATGTCAAGAATGTGAATTCTTGAATATATCGGTCTGGGAAGACGAACCCCATCGTTGGCAAGTGCCCGACATACGTCCCAGGGTTGACCCAAAGACTTCTGAAGGAATTTCTTTGGCTGAAATTGTTCGGAAGTCTGTGATGGTCGAGCTAACAAAAAGCCACAAGTCATCATTAATGATTTCAAGGATATTCTACACTTTCGTTTATTGATTACTCCAGATTCTCCGATCAATCCAAGGAACTATAAATTTGTTTCCCTCAAAATTGGTATGATATATGCAACACCCACTCGCTGGTTTTTGAAGAAATACGAATGTGTCTGAGCGAAAGTCTGCAAAGGGGCTAAACTTGACAGCGTAGCAGACATGCATGTTCTGATACGAGATTTTGGCCATTAAAATAAAATGACTTGAATGATGTCGGCGCCATCGGCTTTATCTCGTATCCAAGAATTTAATTACTCCTTTGCTTATAGCTTCCTTTATGATAATGGCGTTTATGACTATATTCTCTACCAACGAGCAGGTTCAGAACTGAAAGCTTTCATTTTCACTTTCGTTCGATAAAATACTGATTTTATCAGTGACCCTAACAATTTTAACATAGAGAATAATTCTGAGAATTCATCGAATGAATATCTGAATCGTTCTTTCATGATGGAACACATATTTTACCTGAAATCCGGCCTATATCAGAGTAATCGAGTGAACATATTTGAATTACGAGTTCCTTATATTTTTAAAAACATGCTGGAGTTTTTTTTTATTGGTTTTTGTATGTGGTGTAAGTTAAATTTCCCTGCGAAATATCTGAGCATTGAAATTATACACCGGTTTTCGGAAGAGAGAGAGCAGAGGATAATATATTTTTCTTTGCGATTGTGCAGAGCTTTATCTCTATGTTGTATCTTTATGTATTTAAAAGCATATACAATCCTCATTATCAAAGTTAGAGTAACGATAAAGAGCAGATTTTTTTTATGTAGCCTTGGTACAGAACAGGGATTATGGTAGATAGCATATGGTAAAATTTACTGAAAGAAACAAAGAACAGGATATTGAGGAGGTACATGGCATGTTGAAGAAGGGAAACCCGACTAAAATGCAGTTCTGAATTAAAAACTAGCCTGAATAGAGATAGGTTCAACCACGTTGTCTTTCGCTAAGTACAATCAGTTTTTATATGTATGCACAATGGTGTTTCCACAAGATATATTTGTTACAGTCCTAAGATTGCGGTTGTGAAAACACTTTACTGAGTGAGATCTTCGCATTTTACTGCAAAAAAGACGCATACTTTTATAAGCCATTTTTTTCTGTTTGAAATGGTCTCAAAATTGCCAATTTCTTTTTGTCCAGAAATAATGACTTGAATTGTTTCTTCGGTATTTTCGCCACTCTCCGTTTGTTTACCTGCATTTATGACGTTTTATAAGGGCGGGTCACACAAGTAGTGTTAAAAGTTCTTCTCTCACGAAGAAATAAATGTTTAAACTAAGCCTTCAGAAAAAGCAGGTAATATAGCGTGAAAACTTCGAATAAATAGAACTGATTAAATATTCAGAACTTATATCGTAAATGAGAGGCAGTGAAATGATAAAGCAGAATTTCAAAACGTTTCAAGTTTATTTTACTCGACTATAGCCAAAAAGAAATCAAGAATTTCTGTTTTTTCTTTTACAGATGAAACATGTGACACCAAAATTGGAATAATAAAAAGGTAAGGTTCAAGAAAATTAAATAAAGAATTAAAAACAGGGAAAGAAGAAAAACGTGCTGAACTATTATACAATATCAATGTTCATTTATGGTGAAGAATGCCGGACAATCTCCGCGTAAATGAAGTGAAAAGGGAAGTCAACGGAAACGGGGTCTGAGAATTACATGGGCGATGTGCGGAAGTAAAAAAGCTGTAAGGGAAATGGAACTGAAAACGACACTTATACTTAATATCAGAAAGAGAGAGCTGAAATTCCTTGAACATATAACGAGAAAGGAGACCATGGAGAATTTGACAATAACATTGCATATTGAGGACCAGGAAAAGGCAGCGGGTCACCTACCAGACGAAATTGTACGAACGGATAGCCGAACGGAAAGCGGCAGGATTGGCAAATGGACACCCATTGCTAAGGGCTGTAAGAGATAGGAAGTTGTAGAAAGCCATGATCGCTAATATTGTTTAAAATTAGCAGGATGTGACGCAGTCTGTGGGCGAGCAGTCGAAAGATCGCCAGTTCAATCGGTGTTTTTCCTACAAAGTGGGAGTAGAGACTGGAGACCCTACTTTGTTAATTTTTCTCGGGTGCGTAGGCCGGTTAACCTAATATACAGTGGCTAGATTTTATTTTAAAAGAAAGTGACCGTGTCAATTGAAAACATGGGTATCCAGGTTAAATATGTTGTTTTAGTAAAAAAAACTCGTATTAAAAATAAATAAATTATATATATATATATATATATATATATATATATATATATATATATATATCTATATATATATATATATATATATATATATATATATATATATATATATATATATATATAATTATTTAGTTAACGAAATGCTAGGTAATCCGTATGGGTAGACCCAAGAAGGATAAAATCCAGAGAGCTCAATGTAAATCAGAGCTAATAATTTAAATAAAAACAGACCACTTTAAGCTTCCATATAATAAATTATTTCACCACAGCCATTTAAAAGGACAGCGGATCATCAGATTTTATTTCCAAAGGTTGAAACAAAAAATGAAAAGTAATTTACACATTTATGACGGGCAGTAATAAGTAAATTAACGAAATCAGGGAGTGAAGGGGGTAGAGAGACATGATTGAGTTAGATGTAACATTTCTATTCTTTCAAATTTAAATTTATAGTTATATATATATATATATATATATATATATATATATATATATATATATATATATATATATATAACTTTGAGTGCATATACCGTTGAACATATATATATATATATATATATATATATATATATATATATATATATATATATATAATTATATATTTGTGTTTGTGTGACATATTGTAAGCTTTCCCATATTTAACTTTTTACTTAACCTTTTACTTACATAAACATTATATTAATTATTGGTGAGTTCGTTGTTTGAACAGGTGCGCGATTGGAATCTTTGGTAAAAGATGTCTATAAAGTAAGTTCACTGTTTTACGTTCGATGTTTTCATCTGTTTTTACGATCAAATGTTTTATAGTTTAAATGTTTTATGTCTTGCAACCCATCGGCAATTTTCTTCTCAGTTTTCTCGCCATATTTTGCTAACTGAGTTTGTGTTCTTTTTTTGCTTATATTTTTTAAAGTTCCTTCCTCTCTTCCGATTCCTCTCAGATCGTATCGTTGGGGAAATACGCTTCAGATCTTTTGCGCCTCTACCGGTCGATATCTTTTCGATCTCAGCTGGCTGAAAATAGGAGTAATTATTGCCATAAATAGCTGACACGACGTAGACAACAGAGCAATGCCACACTTAGATGATGGTGGCGAAGAGTACCACACAGAAATCCACACAGCTAACCGCACACATATAAACATCCACACACAAGCGCACAGATAGAGAAAGAGTGTGTTTCCCATATAGTTTTCAAGAGCCTAAAATATATAACGAACTAAAATCTCAAAAAATCATGCATATAATATATTTTGCACTAATAGCAATGGCAATATTAGCCGTTTCCTTATAAGGAAACATTCATTGGCGTACCAATCTGTGTTAATGTCGGGTGAAATTTATAAAAGCTTTCATTTAAAAATATTTTTCAGGAAAATTGTTTTTTCAACTCCAGTAGCTGTTATCGCTCTTTCCATTATTGATGATAGTTTCCTTCCTAACATTTTATTTGAAGTAGTGTCAGAATATTGATTATGTTATTATTTTCACTTCGATTTATATGTGATATCCATTTTAGTTGTGGCTCCTCTTGAAAGTTCTGATCTGATTTTTTTTTCTGTTATTCGGTATAGTTTTTGTTTGTGATTCTGCAGCTCCAGTTCACAAGGTTTGAAAAGATATATCTTCTCTAAGACCCTAACTGAAATATGTTTTTAACCATTGACCTCAGGAAGCGGTTGTATATAGCTGACAATTTAGATATTTCTAAACGAGTAGGGTCCAGGCATGACATCCATATGAAAATATCGATCTGACGAGGTTATTTAAGAAAATGGCTCGTGTTTTCAGGTTAATGTATGGGTTTTGTAACAATTGGCGGTGTTAGGTGAAACGAATTCTAGCGCACCTTTTATAAGTTCAATTTCCTTTAAACCTGTACTGAAAATAATATAACTGATCTATACACCAAGGTACTTGTAGTGTTTTATATTTACTAATTCAACATCATGAATTCTAATGATAAATTCAGGGTAGGTGTCATTGTGGGGTATCCTACTTGTCTTTGCCAAAACGCCGTCAGGGCTGCCCTTTTAAGCTATAAATACGCACTGATTTTCTCATTCATCTTCCTTTCAGTCTTTTTAGGTCTGGCTTTCAGATGTAGTCGCACGAAGATAGGAACGTTGCCGAGAAGGCGTTCGCTTCTTTGGTCCTCCTTTCACTTTTGCAATATGTCACATCATGCATATACACACACGTGTCTATCACATATGCTTGTTACATACACGCACACAAACAATCATATTCTTATTATAACTTGTTTTAATGGATATATTCGTGCCTTACAATTTTCTATACCTGTGTGAATGCACGCACGTGTGGATCTGACTGGTTTTCGAAAATATTTGGAACCTTGAGAAGCAATATGCTCCTATTTTCATATCCGTAAAATGAATCCAAAAATCTAATTTCACATAGAGGTGCGATCTTTTATTAAATGCAAAGTTTTTATGGTTAGAAAACAATTTTGCGCTGTCTCGCAAAAGTCATTTTGTGGAATTTACGGAAGGGAGTTATTATTATTATTATTATTATTATTATTATTATTATTATTATTATTATTATTATTATTATTATTATTATTATTATCTAAATGGCCCAAAAATAATATGTAGTACATCAGCAATAACATCCATCAACAATATTTTCCCGGTATTTGCGCTAGTAATTATTGGAGGCACGGTGGAGTAATGGATACCTCGGACTGAGGAATCGGAGAGCCAAGTTCGAATTCCGGTTGAATCCATTACATTCATTTATGTGCTAATACTCTTGGGAAAGTTATGAATCCTCTTCTTCTCCCCACCCCCAGAATCATCATCTTCTCTCCGCCAGACCGGGTTCTAGAGCCTTGGATAGTAACTGGTCTACCACAGAAAGAAATGGCAAACTACAGAGGGAAAAGATCGGACTCGTCAGTCATGTATCGAAACATACATTATCGCCTATGCGTGTATCACGCATGGCACATAACTGACTGACAGATTTATTTTTTATCAAACAAGTCTTCTGATTTGCTTATGTGATTTTATTGGTGTGAAAAATACATATATTTATTTAGGATTTAATTCCTATCATGTGGGTTATCCCATTTGGTTTTGGAAAACGCCGCTAGTTGCTCTTTGCTGTAATTTGTCTATAGCTCTGTCTTTGAGAGTGGTCACACGTAGATAGGAACGCTCAAAGTCACGTTCGCTTCTTTGATCCTTCTTTGACTTGTACACTCTCACACACGCAGATGCACATGAGTTTCTATTACACTCGCATGTTACACATACGCGCATTCATATTATAACACTTGTTAATGTTTCTTTCTTTTCGTTTCAGTTGACCATCATTATTTTCATACCAGTTCCAGATTATAGTTTCTGTTTGGAAATGTTTACCTTGTGTTCTATTTCTGAGAAAACTTCATAGAGGATCTTGATTTGCTGTTCAAGATCATTCTTATCCCAACTATAAAAACTTTAAACTTTAATCAAGTCCAGTAACATTTTAAACCAAACTATGCAATCATACACAGAAATGTGTTACAATCACTCATTCTGATAGATAGATCGGAAGAGATAGACATATATATATATATATATATATATATATATATATATATATATATATATATATATATATATATATATATATATGGTTTTAAGGTGTGCTATATTTATGGGATAAAGTGTTCAATATCAGAGATAGAGCGTAAGGTAAATATAAATATAAAAGTGAACATTGAAGTCAACACTCAGAGGCGGCAGGAGGCCTGACGATTGCGTCTAGCATGAACAAGCCTGTCGCTTCTGAGTGTTGACTTCAATGTTCAGTTTTATGAACATATATATATATATATATATATATATATATATATAGAGAGAGAGAGAGAGAGAGTTGAACAGAATGTGATCGAGAGAGAGAAAAGGAAAGAAATGACTGATTGATATATAGAGTGACACAGTGAGTTGAAGACAATGTTATCGAGCGAAATAAAGGGGAAGAGATGAACAGAATTATATAGATAGATAGATAGATAGATAGATAGATAGATAGTGACTGTGAACGAAAATAGATATATAGTTGATATATAGGGAGTTGAACAGAACGAGATCGAAAAAGAGGGAACGAAAGGAAGAGAGATGAATAGAATTAGATAGATGAATAGAATTAGATAGATAGATAGATAGATAGATCGACTGAAGCAAACTAAAATCGCAGCTCCCTGAAGAGGGATGCTGATTTTGACGTATTTTGAAGTATTTTCATCGTTGGGGGCGATTCTAAATATTTTGAAGAAACCTGAAGTATTGCAATTTACACTTTAATATACGAATGGATCGTCCTAAAATATAAGTAATACTCTATTAAATTTTTTTTTTCTGGCGTTCTGTTATAAAATTCCAAATGAATTTTACGAATAAACAAGAGTTAGGCAACAATATATTGTCTTCTATCTATGTTTGGATCTAAGTACCTTCTACGGTTTCAATTTAATCTTCCAAAACCGACATGTATACACGTTGATTTACATGCTGATTAGCATAAAAATATTTTAAAAAAAAGGAACAAAATACAAATTCAGTAACGTTTTCTTTCTTCGGGCTATCAACCTGCATATTCTTTCAATTTTTGATAGCAAACATCTACTTGATAGCACACAATATTCACATGGGGAAGAATAACACGGCAAATAAAGAGACAGTCGTTTTCTATGAAAAGGCATACACTTCTTGAAACGTCTTCGGTGAAGTAGGCGTATTAAATTAATAATCTATCGGTGTATTCATCAATCCACGAGGAATATATTAATCTCGTTCGTAAGAAGTCGACAATTTTGAATCGTAATGAAAATGTTCAATAGCGCGATGTCAGACAATCGATACGTGAAATAGGGGAGGCCTGTTTCGATTAGCACCAGAAATAAGTCAGTTACTTTTTTACAGTTAATTCTAACATCGACGAGGGAATTTTTCGTTATTTTTCTATTAACTAACGCAGTAATATTATATCTGCCAATCATTTTCTACTGTCTCACATTAAGTCTATCTATCTATCTATCTATCTATCTATCTATCTATCTATCTATCTATCTATCTATCTCAGTCTCTTCCAGTCTATCTATTTATCTGTGTTTAGCTTTGTGCGGCAATTAAGAGGCGCTTAATAAATTACTATCTATCCATCTATGTATCCGTATTATATATATATATATATATATATATATATATATATATATATATATATATATATATATATATATATATATATATATATATATATAAGCGAACAGTGAAGTCAACACTTAGAGGCGACAGGCTGTTTCATGCCAGACGCAATCGTGACCTGACGATTGCGTCTTGCAAGAAACGGCCTGTCGTCTCTAAGTGTCGACTTCAGTGTTCACTTTTATATTTACTCACGCTCTATCTCTGATATTGAGCCCTTTATCCCATAAATATAGCACACCTTAAGAGTATATTTCTTCATATATATATATATATATATATATATATATATATATATATATATATTCTAGTCTCTTCATATGTATGTATCTATCTACCTATCTATGAATAACGTATATTAGTGAGAAAATTTTCATCCAAACAAATTTAGTCAGAAATTACACACAAGTTCTGTCCGTTTAATTTTTTTCATTGTGGTTTTCCAATTTTCGGATAAGATGTTGACATTTGTTGATAAATTGTCCGATGTTCATATATTTTTTATTATTTTTTTTTTTTTGTTTTGTTCATGTACTTTCACTGGCATTATCAATTGCATATCTGGTGTCGTTATGGTAGTTAGAATTCCTTTGTCGGCATCCTGGTCTTCTTTGTGAAGCTGGACGTTTGATATGATCTGGCGTGTGGTCACGTGTAACGGATATTGGGAACGAGGCCGCACAACACGGATGCAATTCTTGTTTTTATTAATTTAATTTAAACTGTTATTTTTTTTTTTTTTTACTTTTTATTTCTTTATTATTTTGATACGGTTAAAATATATACGCACATTAATTATATTATACAATGATAATACATAATACATTATGTACGGTAATGATAATACATAATACATTATGTACGCACATGAATTATATTATATGCAATTCAAAATACATTTTCTTATGGTGAATGATATTTTAATTAGAGTAGGCTGTATATTTTTTATAATAATAGCTTCTAGAATGTTGAGCATTTCATTGCATTCGATGCGGTAGAGGATTTTCGTGTTATCTTCTAGTATTTACCTTATGCTGATTGGTGTATTTTGATTGCTCAGGATGTGCTGGTCTATGATTAGACAGGCGACAGATCAATTTACGAGAGAGTGTGGTGGATATTTGAACAATTTATTTAAAGCTGTTTTTTTTAAATTATTTATGTGCACATTTTACTCTAATAGAATTTCTCGAATATCCAGGCTGGTACACGGATATATATATATATATATTGGCAAGTCTTGAGGAAACATGCTAATGATCATCATCTCCTTTCATGAATGAATGAAAACTAATATTGTGTCTGATGGTATGATGTCGGAATCCTTTAATGTCACAAATGGCACCATGCAAGGTTGTGTCATGGCCCCTGTCCTTTTTGCCCTTTTCTTCTCGGTGATGCTGAAATAGGCATTTGCAGACACAGAGAGTGGCGTCAAGTTTCAGTTTCGAACAACTGGTGGTCTCTTCAATCATCAGCGCTTCAAAGCCAATACCCACCTTCCTACATTAATTATTCGTGGTTTGTTGTTTGCTGATGATGCGGCTCTTGTAGCGACATCCTTTGAGGAGACACAACATCTAATAAATCGTTTCTCTGATGCATGTAAAACATTTGGTCTTACACTTAGCATAAATATAACTGAAGATGTGCACCAACCTTGTCCTACTCCGAAGCAATTGCGTGGTGAGAAACAAAAACCACCAGTCTACAAAATTCTAAAGTGACCATTGATAGTAGAAGACAAAATCCTGAACTATGTAAAGTCTTTCACCTATCGTGGTAGCAAAGTCAATTACAGTGGAACTTTAGATGATGAAATCATGCATCGGATTGCTAAGGCGACCAGTGCTTTCGGCAAACTTCGCCATCGCTTGTCGAATGAGGGGGTATTCGACTGGATACGAAAATTCGGGTTTACAGAGCTGTTGTACTTGCCATCCTTTTGTATGGCTCAGAGTCGTGGACTCCATACAGGTACCATATACGCTAGCAAGATGTTTTCCATAAAAGCTGTCTGCGTGCAATCTGTGGAGTTAACCTTCAAGATAGGACATCTAACGTAGGCCTGTTTAACAGGTGTAATATTGGAGGAATCGAAACTTTTCTCATACAGTCTCAGTTACGGTGGACTTGTCATGTTATGAGAATGTCTGATGACAGGATACCCAAGATCCTAATGTACAGCCAGTTAGATCAGGTCTAGAGGAATGTAGGAGGCCCATGGCTAAGATACAAATACAAGCTGAAAAGCAACTTGTCAGCAGTCAATATACCACATAACACCCTTGAGCGCTTAGCCTTGGAGCGGGTAGAATGGAGATCAACGTGTTTTAGTGGACACTGCAATTTTCAATCTGCTTGTCTGAATCATCTTCACGAAGCGAAAGCAAGATCTCAGCCTACCAACAGTGATCTCATCTCATAATCCTCGGACTTGCTCCATATATGGCCTCCTTTGTAAATCACTAGCGGGTCTTAAATGCTACTTAAGATTATCGCACAAAATTTCATAACTGAATCAACTAAGCTGTCAGATCCTCATACGTCGAAATAGAATAGAAACATAACCAATAATACAAATATATTTTAGAAAAAATCAGATGAACGGAAATTATAAACAGGATGAATGCAGAATTAAGAACATTATAAAAAATTGCATAACACCAGTCGACAATAGCAAAAATATTTAGATTAATTATTTATTATTATAAATTTAAAGCCACAATCATTATATTTAAAGATATTAATTCACCTCCTAGAACAAAATTAAATAGGGCAAATATTATTTACGAATCTAAATGTCCATTAAGTAATTGTATTCCTGATAAATCAAAATTCGTAAATAATTATATAAGCCACACTACAACATGTTTCACAGATTAACTCTACACCTTTCTGACAATAGCTCAATTAGATATCATTTAAATATTCATGGATTGCTGC
This sequence comes from Acanthosepion esculentum, assembly GCA_964036315.1. NCBI lineage: Eukaryota > Metazoa > Mollusca > Cephalopoda > Sepiida > Sepiidae > Acanthosepion > Acanthosepion esculentum. The sequence continues at coordinate 69,984,595 of OZ038490.1, forward strand.
CTAAATACACAAATATATATATATATATATATATATATATATATATATATGTGTGTGTGTGTGTGTGTGTGTGTGTGTGTGCGTGTGTGTGTGTGTGTGTGTGAGTATGTGTGTGCAATATATTATATATATTATTTATGCATTATATGCGCGGTACTTATTGGAAAGCGCTCAATATCAGAGATAGAGCTAGCATATTTAGTTGGATTGATGTGAGTTTGTCACCCTGGGTTTCACGCTTTTATTATAATAAATAAATAATTATCGCTCTACTACCTGTATCGAGCTCTTTTTTGAATTAACGCTGCGAACGTTAGAATTTATATATTACTTTCGTTCTCATCGCATCGGATATATATATATATATATATATATATATATATATATATATATATATATATATATATATATATATATATATATATATATGCGTATATGTGTGTCACGTTAAATTCAAATTGTAAAGTACTGCAATTAGGCTTTTTATTTATTTTTTCTTTTGTTCGTTCAAGAGTTTTCTTTTCTGAACACAATGTGTATTAAAATTGTCCAAAGGTGCTGCATATTCGAGCCCTTTCGGCTATTTTTAGGCATTATCAAGGACGACTTTGGCTTTTTATTTTTAATTGAATGTTTGTGTGTTTATGTATGTGTCTGAAGTTATAGTAATGTTTTATTTGCCAAAAAAGCTAAGTACAATTTTGCTGTTTTCTTAGTTAAAGTTATTGGGTGTTAAAATTTCCTTTTTTATTATTAGTGTTTCCTATGGTCGGGTAGTTGTAACGTAAGTTTTTCTAGATAGGCAACTAGTAGTGTAACCAATGTAATTATTTATGAGTTTGATTTGATCAGGGACACAGTTCCTTAAGGGGTACTTGAACTCGTAAATAATTGTTGTTTCTTTGTAGTTTTGATTTTGTGGGTATGTTGTAACTGATAATAATGTTAGCTTTTTTTAATTTTTTTATAATAGATAATTAACTTAATTTTCTTGTTCAGGTCGTCTGGTTTGTGTATTTCTTTATGATATCTATAAGAGAAAATTCGTCTTGCTTGTAGTTGAATTTTTAGAAGATGCATTTTGTATTCTGTCTTCTTGAAGTTGATCCTGAATCATTTAATCTTGCTTTCATTCACATCCTTCTGTAGGTATTTTTGTACCTTTTGTCCGTGTATGCTATCAACCCTGTATCATCTGCATACCTTATTATGTTAAGGTTGTGGCCACCAATAAGGAATACGAGTAGGACTTCTAGTTCTCTTAGAATCGCCTTGCTGTAGGTCGAATAATTTAACGTTGATTTACTCCTATATGGTTTAAACTACTTAAAAATAAATATTAATTCTTCTTTCCCAAATATCAACAGAAAGAGTACAATATATTTCAGAATATAAGCATAAAATATGTTCTGGAAATGAAGGGACATATACAAAGGTATCAAATAGATTTCACCATCATATTACAATGTATATATTTTCGGTATAGATAATTAAGATAAAGTTAATAAGTTGGCTATCAGAAAACAATAAAAAACATAATGACTGACCACGAAAGGTTAACAGTTAATCTTGCAAGGATCAGATATTAGTACTCAGTGGGGGACGAAAATAGGCAAGATATTACTGAAGTGTTCGGACCTAATGTTAATGCTTATTAAGCCATAACATACAGGCATTATATATTGGACGTTTATGTAAAAGCCCTACATTTTTTTTATTTGCAGTTGTGGATGTATCAAATTATAATTCAAGTTGCGTGCCAAAAATGCGGCAGATCATTTTGGCAATATAGTCTCGCATTGTACGTTTATGTAATAACCGCACATATATTTTGCAGAGGTGTATATAAGAAATTTTACTTCAAGTTGCGTGCCAAAAATTCGGCAGATCATTTTGGCAACATCGTCTCACATATAAAATACAACAGGGTTTTCCCAACCATGTGACGCCAAAAGGAGCTTATTTTGTAACTACATTAGACATACCATTTCGTTCACTAACTCAGTCACTAAATCTACTTTGAAAATGCGCGCAAAATAATATCATTCTACCTACTAGCTCTATCACACATAAAATCGAAAAGAATTTATCTAAACTCAAGAAAAATTTGTTACAACTACGCAGTGTTGTTCATACTATGACTGCTTATAAACACTTGCGCAAGAACCGTTTTCGTCGGTTGGAGAAACCGTCTGATTGACATCAGACTGTTCATTGACCCTGTCTTGAAAGTGCCCACTAACTATATATATATATATATATATATATATATATATATATATATATATATATATATATGTGTGTGTGTGTGTGTGTGTGTGTGTGTGTGTGTGTGTGTGTGTACTGACGCCTGGTTTAAATCTGAGCTGGAGGCAATCGGACGTCAAGCCACACTGATGAGCTGGGATACAGCGCAGGTTTTGAATCTCTGTCCTGCTTCGAAGAAGAAACCAATTTCTAATGTGGCGAGCTTTAGACCGTCCGGCAACAATAAAATGAGACGATATGGACATTTGCGAAGGGCTTCACGAGAGGAATTCTTCAAAATGGTAATTGAATCCTGATGGTCTGTGTTGATTTGTCTGGCGGAGATGGTTGTTTCTCCGATAAAGAAAGACTTTCTTTTTAATTCTGTCAAACTCGCATGGCGGTATACTTAACTCACACTGTTGGTAAACAAAGACTGGTTAAGTACGGGAGCATTGCTATCTACAAAATGATATTAGGTGTAGTAGGAAATAGTGTCAGATAAAACACCACTTTATTCGTCATATATATATATATATATATATATATATATATATATATATATATATATATATATATATATATATTTAAATATAGTCTTAAAGTGTGTTATATTTATGGGATAAAATGCTCAATGTCAAAGATAGAGCGTGTGTAAATATAAAAGTGGACATGGAAGTCAGCACTTAGAGGCGACAGTCTGTTTCATGCTAGTGCAATCGTCAGGCAACTAGTGCTGTTATTTTTCTCGGCTATTTATATATGACCCTTATATATAAATAGCCGAGAAAAATAACAGCACTAGTTGCCTGACGATTGCACTAGCATGAAACAGACTGTCGCATCTAAATGCTGACTTCCATGTCCACTTATATATATATATATATATATATATATATATATATATATATATATATATATATATATATATATATGTATATATATAATGACTCAACGCAAGAATGTAAGACAAGTGAAGCAACCAATTACAATTAGGTATATTTCTCCATCGAATATAGTATGTTGAAGTGTGTATAAAAAAATGGCTAGTATGAATTCAGATTGAACGTTGTAGATGAGGTCAGCTGCAAGTGACTTGAAATTGCTCTCAGCACATTAGAAAAGTCAGAATTCGCTAAACATGCAATCGTAATTACACGCAATTCTTGAAAACGACTGTACAGGCAGTCGAGCTTATTCGAGTGGATACAATACGTGAATTTTGAAAGGATGGACAAAATGAATTAATAAATATGGAAAGCTAATGATGGCATAAAACAAGTTAGTCGCAAGTTAGAAAAAATAAATATATAAATCGTCATCCACAATATATATATATATATATATATATATATATATATATATATATATATATATATATATATATATGTGTGTGTGTGATGAAAATTTTTTCAGCAAAATTCTTTCCAAGCAACTTTTCTTTAACAATGCAAACACCTGTCTCTTCAATTTTATCTTTTCTACCTTGCGACATTTATTTTATCCATCCTCCTAAAATTCTTTCACACACACACACACACACACACATACACACACACACACACACACACACATATACACACACACACACACACACACATATATATATATATATATATATATATATATATATGTGTACCTTATTATATGTATACTTACTCATATCAGCCTCGGGAAACACGCCCATCGGGCAGCAGGTTTGACAAGTGCCCGAAAATTATTCCACTGGTTTATTCCCAGGTGTTGTCTATGTAGCCAGCCAGAAGCAACTGTTTGAAAGCCGTTGATAGTTGTCCTAGAATGATGTCACAAGCCATCATGACCGAGTCTATGAGGGTACTTGTTATTCTTCAAATCGTTGTTCCCCCCAGATTATACACTCTTTTTTCCCGAAATCAAACAATGCAGTAAAATTACAAATTGTTTATGTGCCTTTTGAAGGGCCTCGAATAGAAAACACGAGTTTTATATGTGCCGTGTCTTTTCAGGACGTAGGCGATCATGGCTCGCCACATTCCTCTATCTTTTGCAGCTCTCAACAAGTTCCGTCCTTCTGGTACCTCCCCTAAACCACGTTCTGTCATCCACTTGCTTAAGCCAGCTAGGGATATCATGCGTTTTTTTTTCCTCTATTCGACCTGTGAATATCAGATTTTCCAGGTCATCCTTTCTCATTATGTGTCCCAGAAACTTCAGCTACCTCTTCCCGATATTAAGTGTATACCTCCTCCTTGTTTTGCAACATAAGATTCAGTATAAATTACAAATTGTTTCTGTGGCTTTTGTAGAGCCACGAAGATGCCTGGGGGGCGTCTATAATGAAGATGATCCACACACCCGAACAGACGCGTATACTCGGAAATGTTCGGCTAACTTTTATTTATACATAGTTAATAGCTTATATAAGTATACAAATGTATGATAGTGATAGAAAAAAAGACCAGTTTTATTGATTATACAAGGCTCATTCAATAAATAAGGGGATAAGGATTTCTAATACAGATAGAAGCTTACCTTTTTTTCAACGTAGTCTCCCAGCACTGTCACACACTTTTCCCATCTGTGCACAAGCTTCCCTATTCCCTCAGCGTAAAAATCTTTGGAGTGATGTCTCAGCCAGTCGCTCACAACACTTTTGACTTCATCGTCACTTTTAAACTTCGTGCCTCTCGTGAACGCTTTCAAGGGACCAAACAGGTGAAAGTCTGAAGAGTTAAGGTCTGGGCTGTAAGGGGGATGAGGGAGCAGTTCCCAGCCCAGCTCGTTGATGGTCTGCACCGTTTGGGCTGCTGTGTGAGGCCTTGCGTTTTCATGATGCAAGATGACTCCTTCTGACTGATGACCCCTGCGTTTGTCCCAACAGATATGATCAAAATCCTTGCAATGTCATCCACTGTCACCCTTCTGTCAGACTGAATGAGGTCATTGACTGATTCGATCACCTTAGGAAACCTCACTTCTGTAGGCCTCCCAGGCCTGTCTTCATTCTCAACACTGCTCCGTCCTTCTTTAAATAATTTAGCCCACTTGTAGACATTTGTTTGGCTGATACATGTGGCACCATACACAGTTGACATTCTCCTATGAATTTCAACTGGTTTGCACCCTTCAGCAACGACAAACTTGATAACTAACTGCTGTTCAATCCTGGAGCATGCTTCTTGGTCGGCCATCTTTGTTAATCGCCAAAGCTCTCAAAGTGTTTTTTTTTTAAATTTGCAAAATAAATTAAATCCATGTGAAAATAAGTAAAACAAAAATAAAAAAATAAAAAAGAGTAAGCTTCTATCTGTATTAGAAGTCCTTATACCGAAGAATTCAACTTATTTAGTATGTTCCCAGTAAAGAGACCTCCGTGGTCTTAGAAAATAAAATCAATAACTGGATTATAATCACGAGCTCTAAATGACCGTGTGAATTACGTCACCAGATCAACTGCCAGTACTGACCGCCACTATCGATATCTATCTTGAATAGACGGTCTTTGCCTAAGACTATAACCGTGAGAAAAGAAGTACCTCGCAATGCTCTACGAGATATATCCATCGTCACCATTTTACTGCACACGTATGTAAACAGTTTGGTTTCGTCTGGCAACCAACTGCGATAGTGTAGTGCCCAATGATGATCGAAGTCTGTCGAAGTAGTTTAAATGCACTAGCTAACAGCCACTCTCAAACAGTTGTTGTCATAAATGATAGACATGTCTTTTTATTCGTCTGCTGAACCTTAAGCAGCTGTAAAGTTAATATATAAATGTCTGGTTATAAAACATTTTTTGTTCGAAATAACGTAGCAGTAGGAAATCATGTAAACGTTCTGTCACTAAATGAACTGTCTACATTGAACGGCGTAAAGAAAGAAAGGTCATTGGAGAAGTCAGAAAGTTAAGCTAAATGTGGAGACGATAAATGTAATTTTATTTGGTAGTACTATTAGAAGATTTTTTTTTACTTCAGATTTCTTTCCGTCGCTTTTGCGAAATAAGTTCCTTCTGAAGAAAACAACAAAAGCTAAAGTTATCGAATGGTTGGTTCTTCAAAATTGTTTGAGGTTAAGGCACATAAAAATAGATGCATATTCAAAAGAAAATAAATATTATTTCTGACCGTCCACCATCCGGAATCAGTCCAATGCGCCATCATATTTTTTCCTAACTGTTTACGAAGTTATATACTTCGGTATACATTTGCCGACAACACGCTGTTGACCTTTCATTTGTTTTTTTTTTAACCTCTGAAAAGAATAAACTCTATCGTATTTCTCTCCCAGTGTATGAAAGCAAAAGACTCTCAAAATATCCTTTCTGCAACATCCATTATCAACACAATTCCGTTTTTTTTTTTGTCTTTTTTAAATAGTTTTTCGTCTACTGCTGTTACAGGTGAAAGAACCCTTATAATATTAGTAGACATTTAGCCTACCATAAAAGTGTATTTTTCGTCCGTTTCGAACAAAGAATGTTTGCCCTGCGTATGAATTAGCAAATGTCTATTAATAGGGAGCTTATTATTAATTTCTCGCAATTTATCCGCGTTATTTTGATGCTTTTTCGCACAGTATCCGCGAGGTTCTAATGTTTTATTTTTTCGACAGTATCGTTCGAAAATAATAACTTCCCATCTAAGTCTGTATTCTGTCTATGAGGAGATGGTTCAGTATTCACCACATTATGTTCTTTAGAAGTACAGCTGTATATTTCTACATTATTTCTAACGAATATGTCCTGTCCCCTAATATTTTAACTGTTTTATTAAATATATCATATTCTATTCCCATGTGACTTTGAATTTCTGTGTCAGATTTTCAACGCCTATTTCCACACTATCCAGATATTTACATATCTTGCAATTAATAGTTATTCATCTTGCTTTTATTACTACCTTGCCTTAGATTACCTTTTTCTTTCCTTTTTATGTGCCGTGTCCTTTCAGGACGTAGACGACCATGGCTCGCCACATCCCTCTATCCCTTGCAGCTCTCAACAAGTTCCCTCCTTATACCACCTTCCCTAGACCACGTTCTATCATCCACTTGCCCGCTGGGTATGTCATGCGTTTTTTCCCTCTATTCGACCTGTGAATATCAGATTCTTCAGGCCATCCTTCATCATTACATGTCCCTGAAACATCAGCTGCCTCTTCCTGATGTCAAGTATATACCTCCTCATTGTTTGCATCCTCTCTAAGACCTCCTCGTTGCTCACACGCTCGGTGCACGCTATCCTCATCATCCTTCTGTAGAACCAGATCTTCGTCGCCTCGTGTCTTTTCTTCATCTTTGAGGAAACGGACCAACATTCTCTGCTGTAAAGGAGGACAGATATCACATAACATCTCAGTACTCTTTTCTTTTTTACCAAAGAAAAGCATCCTGTCTCGCAAAACTTTGCCCAGCTTTTGCAATGCGTCCTTGGACATCCCAATACGTCTACGCATCTCAGTGTCGCACTTACCATTCTCCGTCAAGACGCTTCGCAGATATTTAAACTGCCACACCTGCTTGATTTTAGTGTCCCCGACCTGCAAATCGCATTTCGGGCTCATCTTTTTACTGATGACCATGAATTCTGTCTTCTTGTAGTTTATGCTTAGTCCCTATTTCTCACTATCCTTCGCTACCTTTTGTAAGATATTTTGTAATTTCTTTTCCGTGTCTGTTATCTGTACTGTGCCATCTGAGTTAGTACCCTTTAAATGCCTGATCACCGTCACTTGCGTATCTTATGTCATTAATATAAGTTGACTGATGATATACACTGGTAGATCTTGTTTTCTGAGGATCATCTTGCAGTATTTGTTGTATAATGCCAGTGATAAAATGCTTTTTGATACAATTAGTGATTGTCCGTTTGCCTGCCTACGATCTATTGTATTCCTTGTCGTTATAAAATATTTACTTTTCATCTTTTTCTTATATGTAGAATATTTTTCATTATGCTTAAAGAAACGAAAAACATACTGAAACGTAATCCAGTCGTCTATTTTATCTTCTGTAGAATCTTTATAGATATCATAATGAGTAAGGATTCTGGTCACAATAGTACAGTTTTGCTGAAAGAATCTCTTCGATACTTTGAAAGCTTATATAATAATCTGAATAATTAAAATTCTAACCCGTTAATAATTATAGGTTAGGAACATGCACTGAAATATTCCAGTTACGATTTTGATTACTTCTGTTTAGTCTCGTCTTCTGCGTTCAAATTTAGAAGTAATGACCATAGAAGTCACGAATCCATATCTTCTCTCAGTTATGTATTAAATAGGAGAAACAAATTGTGCATTCTTACCTTTGGTAGCAGTACGTCTAAGAGAAATATAACTCTAAATTCAGAGTTATACTTCTTTTTAGTTCACAGGAAACCACTCATCTGTCTTTCCCTAGATGTCATGGTAGTTTCCAGCTAATCTGAAAAAAGTATCAGTGGAGATACATGATTGTCTACATATCGAAGGAAGATAGCATTTAAACTTTAACTGAACAAATTTAGCCGGTTTTTTCTTCTTTCATTTTTACAATTTGTTGACTATAAACATCGAATGTGGCGATATTGTTTTATTCAAACTTTTTGTAATATTGTATAGTCTTTTGATGGGGTGGTCTTGGCGACGACATCGATTCGATAATAAAGTTGACTTCTCTTTTGGTCGGTGATCGCTATTTGTTTTGAGTCCAGAGATAAAAGACCTTCAACCAAAGGGTAATTTTAGCTTTTACATTTTCTAACTGTCCATTGGGGGGTCTCTCTCTCTCTCTCTCTCTCTCTCTCTCTCTCTCTCTCTCCCCCCCACTCGGGAACAGTTCCACACACGAAAGGAAACAAGTATACATTGTTCGACGGTTAAGAAACAACTCACTGGACCCCTTTCTCTGTCTGTCGTTCGAACGCTCGTGCTGCCAGTCAAAATCGACTTCCTTGTTTTGTCTTCCATCTGACTCCAAAGGTCAACTTCAGGAAGTTCAACCAGACATACCATTCCCTCTTAAAACAATATTCTGTTAAACTATTATTTGATTAATAGAAATCTACCTTATCACCTAGAATTTATGGAGCGCGATTTCCGGGTCTGATATTGACAGAGATTCTTTCAAAAAGAAACCTAAGTAGGAGGTTGAGAGAGTGCTTTAAACAATGCCCAGAAAATTTAACGTAGATTCGTCGTTTTTTGAATGTTTGTATGGGATACGCACTTAGTTTAAAATGGATTACTCAAGTGTAATCCTCAATCATACTGGCCTTGCTAACGATTATCCCACAATAAGACGCTTTGTCAATAATGATATACTTCAGGAATCTCTTTCAGTAAAATTGAATAGATTTTTACTAATCTCGACAAATGCGTTAAGATATATTACAAACGAATTTATACATTAGAGGATGTTTTTTTTTTTTTTTGGGGATAAAGACGATATTAAAATAAACTTAACTGAACGTATGTAAAACATAATGAAAACGTCTCGGACAGAATATATTCTGAAAGAAAATTTACATGTTTTCTATTTCCTCAACTTTTCCGAACTGGTTTGGAGCCGAGCAATTTTGAGTCTACTCTTGTAATTCAGGTTATATAACCGACATTTTCTCCAATAATCATTTCCCAAGACATTTAAATATATTTTCACATGACGCCGTTGTCAAGAATTATACCGAAGTCCAGTTTTCTGTTTCCTCTTTTCAATATTATCGCATTAATATTCCACGCATTCACATGATTTTCACTAATGCATCAGTGCCATCGCTTTTTACTCCTTTACTTTAATTGTCGGTTTATTCGTAAATCATGCAATGTGACGTTATTCTTATGAAAGCAAAAGTTCATTTTTTAAAACTGTTTCAGCGTTATATACATATTAGGTTGAGTCATAAATAACTTCTGTTTATTTTATCAAATGTATGTGATATAAACGAATACTCGTTGTCACTTTCGGAATGCCCGTTGTAGTAGAGACTTTGTAATCACAGATACAACTATAGTACGCCGTCGAACAATACTGTTGTCAGACTCTTTTGCATATCACTCGCACTCATAGTACTTGCTCGATAATAATCGCTAGAATAGTAATCCGTATAGTGAAATAATGTAGAAAATAGCCGTCCGTATAGTAATAACGGATACAATAAAAATATCGATCGGAATAGTAATAGAGAATAGACTAGAAATACAGATCATATAGTATAGAGGATAGATAAGAAATGGTGATCGTTAGTCGTCAACTATTTCCTACATATATGCGTTTCCTCATTGGTCACGTGGTCTACTTAATTCAATAATGGGATCGCCTGTGTTTCCACACTGGCTATCTATGTTCAAACTCAAGTGTCGGCAGCGACACTTTATTCCTATATAACAAAGGTATATTTTATTCAATTACATATTTACAATTATTTACACTGATTTGTTGCAACTTGTTCGATACATTTTCAGTAATGTTCCCTAGATTTGGACGTGAAAATGGTTTTTCCCCCAATATCTGATTTTTATCAGAGAATGTTTTTCGAATGAATACGTTTTACAGCGTTTGGTAATAATGGAAAAGAATAATCGTTCAGGTGAATATGGCGGGTGGGGTAGAACAGACCAACCAAATTCCATTTTTTGTAATACTTATGGAATGTTGCGTGATTTTTTGTAATACTTATGGAATGTTGCGGCTCCGTTTCCAATAACCTTTGCAAAACGCGTCATGATGGACCGTTTCAGACGTCAAGTTTCTCAAAGAATATCAGGATGCAGACAAAGGAATTCTAACACACATACACCACATTGGTTCTTGATAATGACTGTGTAAATCGAACGTAGTTGAACAAAAATAAGAAGATAATATCATCAGACAGTTTATCCTATCCACAACTTCGAGCACAACACTCAACAGCTTTTCCGAAAAATGGAGAAATATAATAAAAAATTAAACAGGCAGACATTGTCAGTTATTTTAATCAAACTTGTTTGGATGAATACATGCTGCCTAAGTATATGCCATATATATATATATATATATATATATATATATATATATATATATATATATATATATAGATAGATAGATAGATAGATAGATAGATAGATAGATAGATATGCATAAAGGTGAAAGAAAAATTGATCATAGCAAAGACGTTTCGTTCTCTGGTGGGGATTAAATATGATATATATTGTCAACTGTGTCCTAGTAAGTAATTCTTTCATAAATATATTTAAAGATGATGAAAAATTAATTACATACGACAAAGTTTAAAGCAAAAGTTAAAATTTTGTTTAGCATAAATCTCCACTAGCAACGTCAGAAGTAAAATAAAGGCGCCTGTTCCGGTATCGTCGGAGTATCCTCAACTCAGGGTGCTTAACATTCAACGAAACATTATCTGCACATTTATAAATTCAGTAGCTGCAACTGGTCTATAAATGTTTGGTCGAAAAGTGGCCAGCGCTCACCAATAATACAGAAATATATAATATATGGTATCTGTTAATACACACAGGAAAAAGTACCAAAAACAAAACAACAAAATAGATATATAAATACTTAAACGAGTGAATATTTATTTAGTTTGTATTTATTTCTCGAAAGAGGAATTTTCGTGTTGTATCAGCCTAATACAGAAATATATAATATATGGTATCTGTTAATACACACAGGAAAAAGTACCAAAAACAAAACAAAAAAATAGATATATAAATACTTAAACGAGTGAATATTTATTTAGTTTGTATTTATTTCTCGAAGGAGGAATTTTCGTATTGTATCAGCCTAATACAGAAATATATAATATATGGTATCTGTTAATACACACAGGAAAGAGTATTAAAAGCACGTCCTCAAGCCCTGCTGCACTGGTAATAAAAGAGAAACCTCCGTAAATGCAGTCAAGCGTGAAAAGTAGCGACATCACTCGAAGTTACTGCTCAAGCCGATTACAGCTAAATATACAAGTTTCATACTCAGGATTGTTCAACGGGATTCTAACCAAGCGGATTAAAACATTGATTCGTGAATTTGGTGATATCGTAACTGTTATGGGACCTTACCTATAACGGCAGAATGAACTCTTCCTAACATTATGTATTCTACGCCTCTCAAGAGAGAGGGACGAGACAGAATCGAGTCATGAGCAGTCTCTGACTGTTTGCGTCTTCTGTCGAACTCTCTGCTTTGGCAGAGAGGAACCCGGACGAGGCTTTGCCGAAGGGCAAAGTTTCGTCCGGGGAGGTAGACAGTCCCTGAACCCGTTTATAAGGGTTCTAAATGGGCATATTTTTGGCCGAGCCTACGGACTCGGAGAACCCACATTAACCCGGCCTTGTGCCACATTCGACCTACGTGGGAGGGTTGTTAAATATCGAGACGAATCGAGTCGAGCCAATAGTAGTTCACTCCAAACCAGACTGACAGTCATACTAACACCTTTTTACATCTTGTTTTATTATTCTGTGTAATATATCTTGTGTTCGTATTGTTCTTCCTTGGTCCTAACCTTTGACCATAACATAAATCATCCTAAATTTTACAATTTTATCAACATTGATTCGTGAATTGGGTGATATCGTAACTGTGAATGTAATTCGTATGTCGAGTAGTGTCGACTCAGTGTAACCAGGGCGAGTAATAATTGAGCAGTACTAAATAAGAGACAAGACATCATTAGACATTCAAGAGAATGTCAGTAATCTACCATCGTAGATTAAATGAATGTTTCTGTTTGAAATTGCGCGAAGGCTACGCGGATCGACAAAAAAAAACTGATGAAGCCCGAAAGGCGGAACGGTTGAAATTTTATGAACATAACAGCAACGATGAGGACAATATACCAAGTGTAAATAATTGAAATAGAGACCGACTTTTTTTTTTTATATAGTTGAATTTTATTTGTTTCAAAAAATCTACGACGACAGAGAAAGCAGATTTTCAGCCAATTGCTGCACTCTAATGATCTGTTAAGAAATATTCAAAAACGGAACGATGCTTTGTCGCTAAAATCCGTTGATTGTTCTAATTGGAGAACGAGCGGAAATAACCGAAATAGTGAATGAATTTAACAGATTAACTGATTCAATTGGAAGACGTCAAAAAGCATTAGCGCTGAAAAAAGTAACAGATTTCTAATCTGGTTAATTAATAGAACAGTTGCAAATTTCAGGAATGCTAGAAGGGTCAAAGAGTGCACAAAAGAAAACCGTAATAGCAAAGTTAAAAATCCATTTCATTTATGCGTAAATTCAGTGGCTTCAAATAAAGACGTTCGAAAAAAAAACACTGTGTCTATTTATACATCATTTTTAAATCGGTATTACCCCATACAAGACAATAAAGCCACTAAGACACGAAGGTTTACGGGGTGTGAAAGAATGAGGAACAGAAGCGTTAATAATAAACGGGAAGAGGAATGCGTAAGGAGAAGGACAATAGATAGCGATTGACATTGCATGCAAATCTTTGAAGATTAAAGTTGGTTGGAAAGCATAGAGACGGAAGGGCGTTCCACAAGCGAGCACTGCGAGAAAAGAAACGGTTAGTATAGAACTTGCGGCTGCATCTAGCCAGCTTTACCATAACTTGATGAAATCTCGACAACAGTCTAGTACTGCGCTAAGATTTTCAAAAAAAATGTCCAAATCATCCGATCAATTAACATGAAAGTATTTACAGGAAGAAAGAGAGAGGCCTCCTTACGGCGATGGAAAAATGACTGAAGCCGGGCAACCAGAGGAAGACCAATAATATTGCTGCTGCTTATTTGGATTTTATCAAGGAGCTCAAGGTAAATAAGCAGGGGACCCGGACAATATGTGGTAGCAATATTCTAAGCCTGGACGGATGGCAGACTTATAGATATGTAAGATAGATTGTGGAGAGAAAAATTGTCTCGCACGACACGCTGAACGAACTTTCTTATCTGCTGACCTAGTAATGGCACGTTGCATTTAAATCTTTGAAGATCGTAACTGACAGGAAAGCAATAAGCTGCTAAAGTTGTACAGCCGTGAAGCTTGATTGACTGACTGGTTGATTTGGGTTTTTTTTTTACGGTTTATCAACCTTTTGCAGGCTATTGAAAGCCATTCTCTCGATAAGAGAATATTTACTTCATAACAATTTATATGAGTGATTAATATTCACCCCTGAATTAAGATGTATTAACAAGCACTGGGATAATACGAAAAAAAAAATGCCTTTTGCTGCAAGAAAGCAAATTTGTCCATTACTCTGAGAAATTTCTTTAAATAAAACATCTGACGAAAATACGTGTACTACTCGTTATGCTGGAAATATGATTTTCAAGATGTTTCTCTTTACGTTTTATAATATACTTATATTTTATGTTGTAGAAACGAATTACTAAAATTAAACAAATGAAGAAATAGGAATATTAAAATTCTCGAAAACCTACATTTGCAATGTTTTTTTTTATGGCAATGTACGCAACGATCGTTTTATAGTTGATGTTCTTGGATATATAATCGATTTATGTGTGGGGACATTTTATCTGGCGCTTCTATGAAAAGAACTTTATATACAATAATTTATATCTGGTGAGATATATATATATATATATATATATATATATATATATATATATATATATATATATGTTATTTTGGTTGCAATTTTTTAAGCATACTTTTTACATAATTCTGTCCATCGCACTAAAGTAAGTGTCCCTCCCTGTTTTGAGTGCATATTGTCATTATTAACCGTTTGTAAATAAAGTCTGTGTGTGCGATTCCGTGTATGTATGTCTATGGAAGCGTATAAAGCAAACTAGAAGAACGAAAGCAATTTTGTTTATTCTCGAAGTTATTTATACATTTGTTCATTCAAGTAAACAAATTAATATGTAAAAACTGAATCACATCCGTGCTGGTGTATTTTGCTGATTTGGAAAACTTTTGCAAGAAGTATAAGAACGTTTTTATTTTGTTTTGTTTTCCTTATTTCTTTTTTTTTTCTAACTGATTCCATTTCGAAAGATTAAATTCAAGTAGACTCCAAATTAACATTTTCCTCTGCATACCATCAGGACTCGCTCTACATCGATTTTAAGATGTCTATTTTCCTCTGACCTTAGATGGACTTGAATAACCTTTTTTAAGATCTCTATGACATTAACTCAGAGCTAATGCAGTCAGAAAGTATTCATTTATTTACATATAATTTTTTCTTTTTTTTTTTCTCCTGTATACTTCAGTTTTATTTTGTAAAGCAAGAAAACATATATTATAAATATACAAAAAAAACTTAGTTAACTCAGTTAAACATAATTGTTAAGAAATTGCCGGAGAGAATTCTTTTCGACGAATTGATAATTAGACGAAAGTATTTTTAATCCATATATTCTTTACTAAATAATAGAATGTATCTCACGAAGCTTTTTTTATTAATCGTTTCACCTCATACAAGGCGATAAAGCCACTAAGATGCCAGTGTTTACTGATAGTTAAGGAAACCGAGGAACAAGAGGAGAGATAAAAAGGGCAATAAAAGAACGGGTTTTAAGGAGACAGAAGATAACGATGGACGTTGTATTTAAATCTTTGAAGAACATAATTGACAGGAAAGCAAGAAGCTCGAAACGTTCTACAGACGTGAAGCGATAGTGACTCACTGATTGATTTGTTTTGCAGGCTATTTGAAGCCATAACTTACTTTTGATATTGTAAGAATCTTTTGGGGATAATAATGATTTATTTACATTCCTACTAATTAACTCATAGCTGTTGGTAGGGGCACGTGGATGCATACCTGTGCATATGTGAATATAACGAACCCGAGTTAAATTGAAAGTCGGTTCTCCAGCCGAGAGGCACAAAAAGCAAAGAAACTATATGAATACAACTTGTATTTATTTATTGATAATTCTTTATTTTCTTCTTCTTATGTATACCCCAGTTTTAATTTATACTGCATGAAAACTCTTTAAAAAATATAGAATAACGTAGTTAAGTCAGTTAAAGACAATTATTAAGAAATTGAAGGAGACCATTCTTATCGACAGATTGATAATTAGATGAAGGTGTTTATAATACATAGATCATATCAAATCGAATGCAGTAGAAATATATGTTATCAAACATTATTGCTTTATTGGTGGTTATATTACTTCATTTGAAATATGTTGCTGGTGATGCTGTAGGTTCTATGGAGTAGCTTTGCTATCTCAGCGATGTCAGTTGGAACGTGATTGCTAAAAAGGAATGTTACGAGAAATTGTTTTAAAGGGCTGATATAAACCATTCTTATCTTCTGCTATAACGATGCGAACGCCTCGTACAAAGAGTAGAATGGCTGTATTTTCCATGTCATCAGGTAAAGGCGATATAGCAAATTACGTTTCAGTGCCATAAAGGTGTAAAGCGTTGTAGGGATAAAAGTTTGATCAGTTTCAATTTGTAAATGTGGAAGTGTGTGGATTTCCTTACATTTTTGTGCGCGCAAGAGAAAGAGAGAGAGATAGATAGAGAGAGAGAGAGAGAATGATAGAGAGCGAGACTACAACAAAATTGATTTGTTGCGTCTATTTAAGTATAACGGGTATACTCTCTCTCTCCTTTTCTCTCTTTCTCTCTCTAACTATCTCTATTTACCATCCATCCTGCCAAATTGTTTGCTGCCCAAACATACAAAGGCTTTGGGTGTGCAAGGATTCATTTTCTTTATTATCTATGACATTCGATTATTTGCTTATATACGTGTGTCGTAATAGTTATTGACCGATGAGATAGGATTGGTGATCTGAGATCAAATTTCAAACTGTTTTTTTTTGTGTTTACTTTCTACATAGGAAAGTATGAATTCATCTATTCTCCTCACACCCATGATTTAAATAGAAGAGGTTAACAGTTACAATCAATAACGGAGATATCGAAGCGGGAGATCTTCCACTATATTTCCCAGGATGTCAATGGCGATTCAAAGATAATAAAGGAACGGATTCTTTCACGTGTCCTGATCTACAACGTCCTTAATGGATACGGTAATGGAAATATCAGCCGTTTCCTACAAGAAATCATTTGGCATTCATTCACCGAGAAGCTTGTATGTCGCCCAAATATACGACGCTATTTTATCTCTAGTGCTAATTACCAACCTTTATCTTGAAAAGACTCGACATTATCATGCACGTTGTAGCGAACCACCTTCATTCTCTTCGTATTCCATTAGTGAGATGTAAGTTTAACTCGAGCAGTTTCTTCCGAAAGAAACGCTGCTTTGTGGAACCGATTTCTAAGAGGATGTTTCTCAGGTCATTATAATCTTAAGCCTTTCAACTCTAAGGACCGTATACCCGTAAACTCTACCCCTAACACGGTAAACATCTCCCTCTACTTTGGCCTTGTACAGAATGAACATTCCTGTTAAACATATGGCATTTATTGACCGAGAAGCATACAAGTTGCTCGGTCAGTGAAAGCCAAATATAATCTTACTCGTAAAACAATTTTTTTAGGAAAACAGGTTTCTCAAGTTCAGTAGTTGCTATCGCTCTTTCCAGTATCGATGGGGGTTTCCTTCCTAACCTTTTATTTCAATTTTGATGTAACTGGTACCACAGAATAAAGAATGGAATGACAGAATAAAAAAAAAATCAGGTATTACAGAATAAAAAATAATCAACAGATATCAGATACCAGCCGCACAATGGACACCTGACGATAGGCAGAGAGGACTTGAGCGAAACGTAGTGTCTAAAATAACATCGGTAATAAAGAAAAAACGAATGCTGAACTCTTATGTGATATCGGTCCTTCTATATGGCAGTGAATGCTCACAGATGCAGAAGAGACATGAAGCAACAGAAATGTCTTTCTACAGTATACCAAGGACCAATCTCAAGAGAAAAGTTTTAAAGAAAAAAAAAGGAAAAAATGTCTTTTAATGACTGAAAGATAGAGTTGAAATTTCTAGGGCTCATAATGAGGAAAGAGGGCTTGGAAAATTTGACACTCACACGAAATATTGAAAGCAAGATGTACAGAAGAAAATATCTCATAACCTACCTAAGGAGCTTCAGTAAATGGATGGCAGAACAGGCTTTAGAAAAGAGAGAGAGAGAGAAAGTAAAAATACCAAATTAACTCATCGGTACAAAGACAGGAGATTCTAGAGAGATATGATACATTCCATCTTGATCATGTCATTATTTTCTCTTTGAATTCCATGTGATATGCTTTTTAGTTGTTTGTAGACCTCAAGTGATGTGATTTTTTTGTCTTTGTGATTCTGGCTTTTTAAATACTTATATACATATGTTATAAGTGGGTATTACTACAGCTACTCTTATTGAAGTCTGTAAAAATATTAATTAAAATAACCTTTCAACAGGCCGAATCTATAAATAAATAAGAGATAAAAAAAAAAAATTCGAGTATGAGTCATAAATTCCGTTTATGTATATTCATGTTATTCTTCAAAAACATTAAATGCACATTTATCCAATTATATATTCAACATTTTTTAAATGACTTGTCGTGGATTTGTGATATCTTTTGAATAAAATTCTATAGGTTTTAATGTGAAAAACCTTTCCCCAAACTCTTGCTACTGGCTTTAATTAGAGGATGTCTTCCCAATCAAAAGGTTCTGTAGCATTTAAAACAGTGGTGATATAACAGAAGACCTAAGTAGAGCCATAATCATAGCACTGCCTAAGAAACCAAGTGGAAAAGAATGCTAGCTTCATCGGACAATTAGCCTAATGAGCCATAAAACAAAACTTATTCAAATTCTGATGAAGGCAGCTCTCAGCAAAATTATACCGGAAATAGCACAAGAACAGTTTAAATTCGTTGAGGCACTGAAACAAGGAATATTATAATTATGCTGAGGATGATATCAACAAAAAAGCAATACAAAGAGCTTATGGAACTGCAAGGTAATATTGACATATTTCGGAAGGATATTAGAATAATCCAGAATATATAATGGGAGAAAATCGCCTGCATACGGATAGAAAAAGAATTTGGATAGTGAAATTTGCCTTCCCAAAAGTTAAGCAACATATTAAGAAACAGGAAGATTTCGTTATAAACAGAGTAATGATTACTAACGCAATTTGGGAAATTAAAAATATTCCTATTGATATTCCTGCTGTATCCGACTATGGGGCTCAGCTTTTGTCAGCGTTTGTTGAGATTTTAACTTGCCTATTCACAGCCTTTTGCGTTTAACACTGTCGTGTATTAGCGTACACTAGTTTACTTTTTAACTGCTACGCATATAGGGTTAGTAGTTACAATGACGCAGTCGTCATTACGATTAGTTCGGTAAAAGTGACGATGCTTGTGACCTATTATTTTTACTTCAATACAATTTTATATCATTTGTTCATTGATCGTGCTACTCATTTATCAAACATGGTGGACAGACAGTTTCGTGCAGGACATTTGCGTCCCGGACAATTACATACCAGACGTCCCTGAACATTTGCGTACGGCTGATAATTTTTAGCTTTTAAAGACAATTGCCACAGCAGATGAAGAGACTTGAGACTTAAGAAATGTGGTTCTCAGAATGGTGCGGAGAATATCATGGACCGATTATGTGAGCAAAGATTAAGCTTTAGAGAAAATAGAAACATAAACAAAACTTATAGTTAACATCAGGAAGAGAGATTTGATATTTCCAAGGCACAATTTTACTAACGCAATTTGGGAAATTAGAATAGCTGTAGTAATAACCACTTATAACATATGTATATAAGTATTTAAAAAGCCGGAATCACAAAGACAATTAACAAAAATCACATCACTTGAGGTCTACAAACAACTAAAAAGCATATCACATGAAAAGAGGGCTTGGAAAATCTGACATTCATAGGACAGATTGAATGCAAGAGAGACAGATTGAAAGTAACGCATAACACAGTGAGCTTAAAAAAAATGGATGACAGAACAGGTTTTAGAAGAAATAGCAAAAAGACAGAATTTATGAAGACCTACAAAGAACAAGAAGTTGTGGAGAGTCATGATCGCCTATGTTCTGAGGGGATGCCGCTCATAAAGAAGAAGCTCACGACCTAGTTCCGAAGTGAAAGACAGGGGTTTAACAGCACACATGTTCCCATATTTTTAAGCATGCCTCAAACCTTGAAAAGGTTTTGCTGCTAATGACACGTTTATCAACGTAGGCATGTTTAGTAGAAACTCTTAACATCCGCTCCAAATAATTTGATTTTTCGAATAAGTGTGAATTACGATTGAGTCTCTCGCTCTCAGATTTCAAATCTTTACTGTTTGGATAACATGATATTGTGTTGATTTGAATCATATATAATACACGTTTTTGTGAACAAATTGTAATAACGAACGAATCATCTTAACTACAAACCATGCGTGGCAATTAAGTAAGATTATGGAGTACACAAATATATCTTGTTTTTTTTTTACCCTTACCCTGAAACAATCTAAGCAGAATAGTAGCAGAAATGTTAAAGCTATCTCGGTCCACCATTTGCAACACTTTAAAAAGCATAGACGGATAGATGTGTACTGGACATTTGCGCGTCTAGACGAATGCATGTGTGGATAGATACGTAACTCGGATAATTTTTTGAAGTTACCATTTTGTAAAGGGTTGTTTAATATAGAAATCTGCACACCAATAACTTTAATTACTCTCAACAAGCAGAAAATTAGTTACCATAAATAAAAAAAAAGAGAGAACATTTTTTTAAAGCATAGATAAAATTAAGCCAGCAGTTTTCAGTTCACTCCAGAAGAGCATAGCACAAACATCGAACAGATTCTGGATTTCGTAGATGATATTTTTTAATTAGAACCCATGGCTAATTTCCGAAAATCAAATACTGGTGGAAAAATCTTTGTGCACGAGGAAAATTACAGCTGCAACTATCATAAGAAAAACATCGATGAAACAAATACATACTGGCGATGTATAAATCGATCATGCAACACTATTAATCAGTCATTGCATTCTAAACAAAAATAAACTTTTAATTTGTATTTATTTTATTCCATCTTTCTTTTTAAAGTATGATTACTACCTAGGCATTTTTCAAACTTTATGGTAATTACCTTTAAAATCTTCAAAAGAATTATCATATCTATGCAATTAGGCAGGGACGCATTTGTCTAGGGACGCAATTATCTGGTACGCAAGTGTCCAGGACGCAATTATTCATTACGCAACTGTACGAGAACGATTAGATAAATGTATCTTGTCTTTGAATTCTGAGACAGCGAACTTACATCTTAAAAGCTAACCACTAAATTTACATAACGTTCATTTTAGACAATAAGGTATTATCAAGGACGAGAGACTGGCAGCAAAATTAGCTGGGATGTCTGTTATTTAAAACCAGTAACTTTTAGTAAAGATATCTGGACATTTTATTAGATGGAACTTTGTCAAAGCGTCAATCTTCGTCTAGCATTTTTCATCATAATTTTAGTTATATTTATTTTCTGCTCAGTAATAATAATAAATAACCTGACGCTAAACAGGACATGTGTTATAGCTTCTGAATAGAACTGGCGGAAGGTTTTTAAAATGGACATGTTTTGGTTTAGTGAATAAAGAGGGGCTACAGTGTGTATATATATATATATATATATATATATATATATATATATATATATATATATATATATATATATGTATATATATATATATATATATACTGTAGCCTGTCTTTATATATATATATATATATATATATATATATATATATATACATAGATAGATAGAGAGAGAGAGAGAGAGGGGGGAGAGAGAGAAAGGGGGGAGATGTTCCATTGACTAATAAAGAATAGATTTGTCTTCTAATTTTCAGATGGATCCTTTCATATTCACGAACAAACTTTTTGGTGTTATTATTAAAAAGAAAATTTATTTTATTACATGTTATTTATCCCAAGTACATTCAAATTAGCGCAATGTCATCATCATCATGTTGTTTGTTTAAGACAAATATAGTAGTTTTCGTCATTTTGAAAGACAAAATTTCTTGTATGAATTATTTAAGTAATCAAGTCACAATGAAAACATGATGTCACTATATATATATATATATATATATATATATATATATATATATATATATACATACATATATATATATATATTGTTGTGACCAAGTAAATGGCTAAAGAAATAACAAAACAAGTCTTACAGATATATCATATATATCAACAATAAGTACAACAGAAGAGTATTACACGGCTAGTGAGTGTGTGTCGGTTGACCCAGCTTTCAATCTGTTCGACTTATATATATATATATATATATATATATATATATATATATATATATATATATATATATATATATATATATATATATATGCAGGTTGATTGAAAAGTCGCCCTTTAAATTCCTCCAAAGTCTTGGTTTGTATCGTAGGCTTGCTCCTTTATTGAACTCCCCCAAAAAGTCAATGTATATTAAGTAAGAACTCCTGGCCACTCATACATAAAATAGGAAGTTACTTTTTAATCAACCTGTATGCCTGGATATATATATATATATATATATATATATATATATATATATATATATATATATATATATATATATATATATATATATATATATATATATATATGCATATATGTCTGTGTGTGTTTGTGTATGTGTGTGTGTTTGTGTATGTGTGTGTGTCACGTTATCTATGGTCTGTTACTGCAATAACCAATGAATTAACAAAACAGAATTATTATGTGCTCTCTGTATATGTCTGATAGATTCATGATACAAACCGTTTACATATCATTTGGATTTTTCTCAAAGAGACATTATCATTGCAAAGAATGTTGCTTTTTTTTAATATATAGGTGCCAAACTTAATCCAATTCTTGGAGTAAATTAATTTACGTATTTCGTTTCGAATGGCGTTTATTTTATTCGCATTCCGTAGCAAGTCATACAAAGTTGACACTTCCTAAGTTTGATTAATGTCTTTTTTGACTGAAAGAAAAAAATCATTGCAAAAATATACGCCATGAAGATTACTAAATTCCAAAACTTACTAATCAGACAGCTGAGACGCAGAAGTCGAGATCGTACATTGAACGACACGTCCCCGCTTGGATCTGAATATGCCCTTTCTTTCCTGATTAAATATCCCCGAAATTTCAACTGTCGCCTTCCGTCTCTGTCTTTTAGTTTCAATCTTCCTTGTGACCTCCTTGTTGCTCATGTGTTTCCGCCTATTGTATTCCCAACGTCCCTCTGGATAACTCCCATCCCTGTTACCTCAAGTATCGTCTTGATCTTTGAGGAAATTTTCCAGCATGAACTTCCGTACGGGAAGAGGGATGTTATATAGCATTTCTATATTGTATTCCTTCTTTCTAACGATGTTTACCTGCTTCTTATATCTTTGTTTATTTTTAGGAATGATTTGTTTTTCTGTTCCAACGCACCTTCGGATTTCAGTGCCACATTTTCAGTCATTTGTTAAACCAATCCCATGATATTTGAATTGTTATACTAGTTTGATTGTTGCATCTCCAACTCTCACCTCGCATCACAATTCAACACATGTATAATTGTATTTTATTCTAATATTATTGACTTGTTTCTATTTATCAGCCAGCTCTTCATTAGTTCTTGAGTAAAATTCTGCAGGTTTTTAAATGAAAAAATCTGTCGAACAGCTCTTGAATCTAGTTTCCATGACAGAAAGTGTTCTCGATCAAAACTTTTGTCAGCGATCGAAAGATGTAATAATCAGTTCGATATGAAGATTTCGGTAAAATATACCAAATGAGTTCCATTTTTTCCCCACTTTTTTCAATCTGTATTTGAGCATGCATTGTTATGGCGAATATGTTTGGTCCTTTAATTCTCTTTATATGTTGTCATTGCTGTACAATTTTTAAGGTATGCTAGTTCACTCCAAATGGATTATTAACAGCCACGTATTATTAGCATTTAGTAAGATGCATCCACCATTAAAATTGATTCTCAAAAATGGAATTCATTTATGACTGGACCTGATAAACGGTAAGTTAACGATTCAGGCAAATGATGAAGATGGGCAGATAAAAGCTAATTGAGTGAAAGAAATGATCGTGTCGTCTTGTCAAGATTGACAAGACAGGTAAAAGCCTTTTACTTGACATGTAAGAGATAATGGCTTCTCAATGTAGGCAATTAGTTACGCTATTATTTATTGTCCATTGTATGTAAAAAGCAATGAAACGTTCTGGATATCTTTGAATGTCAGAAACTTTCCTAAACTCTTATGCACAAAGGAAACTTAATCAGCCTTAGCCAGAATTCGAACACGATCAAACGATTTTTTTTATTATGCTAATCGTTTACACCTCTATGAACCGCCATCAAAATGTCCAGTCACTAGGACCAAAAGTATAACGGCAGCATTCCCCAATGAGGCGAGGTTTCTGATAAATGCTTGCGGTTTCAATGTTGATATTTACTTGTTGTCTCAATAACAAGCCCGGGCTATGTTCACGGACAAACACTATTATCACTCTACCAAAGTTTAGCTTTACACTTAAGTATAGGTGTTTACTTATAGACTCTAGTATAAGCATGACCAATTTTTACCTTCATACTCACCACAAACACGGTTCATATTTAGTTACAAACTCATGTTTAATGGGGGGAAAATATGATGCCGACATTAACTATCCAAACAATAACAAGTATATCACAATACAGCTGTCGAGAAACATATCTAGTTTGAAGTTAGAAAAGAAACAGGCAAATAGAAAAAATGAATGCGTTGTTTTTATGCATATCAATATTTAACGTCTTTAATTTTCTTAAATACAAATTCAAGGCAATTAGTATATAACAATACTAATTCCTTAGTGAAAAAAATATGATTATTTGTGTATGTTATCCTGTAGATCCGGGACCAATCTATAGTCCTTAGGACCTATAGAAGAATTGTTTTTGCAATATTATAAGTGATAATTGATAGCAATTTTCTTGGTATACGAATGTCCTAGTAGGGTGATCTTCTGGGCATCTTGAATGTTGATGTTACCTGCGACACTCTTAGTAAAATTTCCATTCCTTTCTTCATGAGTTCCAATTCCTATTGCTACAGTCTCAGTATTCATTCCCCACATACTGTTAATCTCGATCTTCACGTCCTTGTATTTGGACAATTTATCGATAATTTTCATGGAGGTGTTTCTCTCAGATGATACTGCTACGTCAATAAGCATACTTTTCCTGAATTTCCTGTCTTTTAGGATAATAACACATCTGTTGGCTTTCGTTTCCTTCTCAGTTTGAATTGGCATGTGCCAGAGGATAGTTACATTGTTATTTTGTGCTCATGCCATCTCTCAGTGGTTTCTATTTTGTGCTTTTGCATATATTCCAGTGCACATATCTTACTACACTTTTATATTTGTAGGTATATTTATTTTTTGTAGCTGCGGACATGCTGAGATAATATGGTCGGTAGTTTCATAATATTTTCCGCAGATGATGCACTTCGGGTTACTTCCATCCTTGATTATGTGACTGATGGAATCTGATTTCGAGGTTTTGGTCCTGAGCTGCAATAATTAGGCATTCTGTCCCAGCTTCCAACCCAATCCTTTTCAGCCACTGATGTGTTTTCTGTTGATCCACATCTGATTCTTTGCTTCTTTTTTCATGTATTTGCCATGCAACGCATTCTCCTCCTAGTTTTTTTTGTAATTTCATTTGACCAATTTCTTCTGCTTTCTGCTTTACTCGTTTGGCAAAGATGGTAGTCTCTTAGTTTTTTGTTGGTACTATTTCAGATATAGTAAACTGTTTCTTAAAGAATGCAGCTTCTTTTTTATGTAATAGTGTTGGTGTTTTATTACTTGTGTCATTGGTTTTTGTGAAATATTTTTCTAAACAGATCTTTGTAGTCCTTAGAGTTAGTTGACGCTGGATTAAACCTCGGCCTTCTAAACTCTTGGTATGCACTGCCTATCAACATCTGATTGCGGGTGGTGCATCATCATTTGGATAAGCCTTTTTCTGGTCTTGATAACCAGTCTTTTAAAGTGATTCCACTTCCATTTAATAATGTTGTAGTTGTTTGATACTACGAGTTTTAGCTAAGATGTTGATAGTTTAAATTTTATTGACCCCATTAAGTTCGCTATCTAGTTTCAAACGCACTCTTCTATAATATTCATTCCGGATCTTTTTTCTTTATAATTGAATGTTGCATTCCGATTCATTCATTAATTCCTAGGTACTCGCATGTTATTATTATTATTATTATTATTATTATTATTATTATTATTATTATTATTATTATTATTATTATTATTATTATTTCTTTTGACTCCCCACCCAGTAACCTAAAGTCAGAAATGGCATCATAACTTTTTCACTAAAAACTTTTGTAAAAAAAAAAAAAAATAAATAAATAAAATAACCTAAGATCACACATATTTTACATAGATAAATCCCTTCGTTAAGTGTGAGATGTACTTGTGAGAACAATTCTTTGTATTAACTTAAAGCATGGGACTCATTCAGTGAGTTCATCAGTACCTTTTTCCAATGGAACCGAGGGCTCCTACCACAATTGGAATTATTATTATTATTATTATTATTTTTATTTCCTTTGATATCTGGCGTTTACACATTTCTTTCCGGGTCCCGCCCATGGACCTAAGGTTAGAAATGGCATCATGACACTTTCCACTGCAAGAAAAATTAAAAAAATAATTACATAGATAAAGCCCTTCGTAAAGTGTGGGCTGTACTTGTCAGAACAATTTTTTGTATCTCTTTAAGGCATGGACTTCCAGGGATCCCTTCAATCAGCCTACTGGAATCTTTTCCAACTAGTCCAAGGGCTCCAACTACAACAGGAATTGTTGATGTTCCCATGTGCCACATTTTTGAGATTTCTATTTCAAGGTCCTTGTATTTTGACAGTTTTTCGAATATCTTCAAAGACACATTGCAGTCTGCAGGGACTGCCATATCAATAAGGAGGCACTTATTTTGTTTGTGGTCTTTAATAACAATGTCTGGGCGGTTGGCTTTGATTGTTCTGTCAGTGTGTATTGTGTAGTCCCATAGAATTGTAACAGGTCCTATCTCCGTAACCGGGCCAGGGTGGTGTTCGTACCAATTTCTTCCAGTTTCCTTCCCATAGGAGTTGCAAATTTTCCAGTGCAGATATTGGCCCACTCTGTCATGCCGGGTTTTATATTCAGTGGGTGCCAATATCGTGCAACCTGATATAAGATGATCAATGGTTTCTGGATATTTGTCACAGAATCTGCATCTTGGGCTAACACAGTATTTTAGTATATGTGCTTGATAATTCCTAGTGACAAGCATTGGTCTTGTGCAGCAATGATAAAACCCTCATTATTATTATTATTATTATTATTATTATTATTATTATTATTATTATTATTATTATTATTATTATTATTATTTTCATTTGTTTCTTTATTACGAGATACTGTCAAGTCCTAAATAAAGACTTCAAGTGACAACAACTTTTTGGCTTAAGTTGTCGTTCAAACAGTGACAAAATGCAATTGTAGCTATTACATTCAGGGTAAACTACTCGGGGTATGAGATGTATCTACGACTATTATTTTCTGCAATTAACCTATGTGATCCACAAATATTTTAGCAGATTTTGATATCATGCTTAAAGATCCAGCAACAAACGTTTATGTTGTCGCATTGAGATGCCACATTCAACTGATTTTTTGCGTGAGATCAGTGTATTTGTTTACTTTATATATTTCTCTCCGCTGGGGTTGCAATATCTATCAGCAAACATGCCGCACCAACATGCCTTTTCACCATTATGTCTGGCCTATTTGCCAAGAATTCTTTGTCAGTGTGAACCTTGTAATTTCAGAATATGGTAACCTCACCATTCTTTAATATTTGAGATGGCTTATGTTATCACGAGTTCTCTTTGCGAGGGAGGCGGAATGAGGGGCTCATTTTCCAATGCATATACTAAGCACCCCTATCATGCTGTAAGTATTATCTGAGCAACAGTCGGTTACACATAGTAACGTAATGAGACGGAGTGTGCCATTATTGAATCTTGACAAAAAATAAATCTGCACCCTTTTTTGCAAAAGTTTCCTTTCCTACACAATAAGCACCTTTCCCAAGCCAACATACTATTTTAATTTAAAAGAAAACACTTCAACCAAAGCCTTCTGTTATTTAGAATAAATAATCAATTAATACATAACTAATTTAACAAATTAAAACAACTGCATTAAAATATATATATATTATAATTATTTTTAAAAATATGATAGCGTCGCTACATAAGTGTTGTCATGTTTCAAAAACAGGAACTAAAAACTTAAATATAATTATAAAAATTAAATTGAATTTAAGTATCAAGCTGTGTTTTATCTTCAAGCGAAATTTTTTCCTCAAAAAAATTCTAAAAGAATTTCGGTTGAAGATGAAACAGAGCTTGATAGTTTAATTCAGTTTATTTTTTATAATTAAATTGAAGATTTTAGCTCCAGTTTTTGAAATCTGACAACTCTTATGTAGCGATGGAATCATATTTTTTTAGACAAATATTATAATTTAGGCTCTACTTTTGTATTGAACACTGTTTTTTAAAAAATAAAAACAAAAATACTAAAGAACTTCGGATTATTAACCTAACGTGTTCTTTCCTGTTTTTCTATGTATTTGCACACACACACACACACACACACACACACACACATACATATATATATATATATATATATATATATATATATATATATATATATATATATATATATATATATACGAATGTAAGTTGGAAGTTTTTTTAAAAGGCAAAGCCTTGAAACAACCATATCAATATTTGCAACATCTGACCACAGGAAAAATTAGCAATTATGACATTTCCGGACGCAAAGAAACTTTGGGACCAGAACACCGAAGTCTTAAGTTCTTGCAGACATATTAAGAAAATCCTCTTCAGCACATACGAGGATGAATTAAAAAAAATCGTTTTAATTAACCTCCCACAGATACTTTTATAATACACTTCTCTTCTCGCTACTTCTTCTTCCCCTTCTCCATATCCTCCTCCTTACTTTATATTACACCTGACGTCATGCATTTGTTTGTTTATTTCAAACATCATAATATAGCGTTCATAGATTTTTAGTATTTTTTTAATAAGGCGTTAAGAGGACATTTGCTAAAAGTCGCCTGATGATAGCGCAATGTTGAAAACAAGGTAGCGGATTCAACTGATCTCCTGATCTTTATACATATATATATATATATATATATATATATATATATATATATATATATATATATATATATATATATATATATGGGAAAGGTATTAATCTTTTTTTCTCTCCCCAGCTATGGGTAAATAGCAGGGCAGACTGGGTTCTATAGCCTTGGAGAAGGACAGTTCTGAATTCAGAACCTATGGAGGGTCGTTTGGGGACCTTGTGGTCTCTGAATTCGGCCCTTGAAAAAGTGTAGTTGGACCTGCACTACGTCTTCACCACTATAATTAAATCATATGTGCTGGTGTCTGGGCTTTCGGTTCCTAGAAGCTGAGGTGCTTGACCCTCATACGTCGAATACGAAGGGAGTGCCTACTATAGACGTACAGCTTTGCAGTCATAAATTTATACGATTGTTGTATTGAACTACTATAATTTCAACCCATTGTCTCATGTGATTAAACCCTTCTTCACTCAACCTTTTGTTTCCAGTAGTTTTCTTTACAGTCTTACTAATATGTAACAATGAACGATAGTTTTATACCAACTTTATAGCGAAAAGAAAAACTAACTTCAATATATTTTTAAAAACTAATATAATGATAGGTATGAGATAAAAACAACTGTTTATAAGCTTAACAGGAATCTTGCTTTGTCTCTTTCCTGTAGATTTTGTCGCAATAAATCCCATTCTTCTTATTCCACCGAAATTTTGTTTTAATTATTTCACCCCAAGTCGGTAATGCCATTAGTACACAGAAGGTTACAAGGAGGGAAAGGGAAAGATAAGACGGAGAATAGGCAGGATTGGGGTAAGTATAAAGGATGAACAGAATTCAAGAAGACAAGATGGCAATTGCCGTTGCATTTAAGTTTTAGAAGATTGTAGTTATCAGCGAAGCAAGAAATCGGAAGGGAAATTCGACAGGTGGGAATTACAAGAAAATAAACTTGTTAAAATACAATTTTCCAATTTGTCTTATATGTTTACTATTTCGATCAATTCTCTACTTACACACATCCATGTACATACTCTTACACATAAGCACAAATAGCACACGCACGCAAACAGAAATATGTATATATAATTATTCACCTCTATGGACTGTATATAATTGTCTTTACTTACAAAAAAAAATGATTAGAAACAGAACAGGAAAGCAAAAATAACAAATCGAAAGGTAAAAACAAACCGAAAAACACTAGAATCAAAAACCAAATCCAAAAACCACAAAGATAAACCCAAAACAGAAAAAGACAAAGAAAAAACCTGAATGTATGGAGATAACATGAAAGACGTTTTTGAGAATACCCACACCGGTGATTCTCTTGCTTTCTTGAAAGAGACAGGATTTTACACAAAAATATAATATCTCATCCCAACTCTAGCTAATCCACCAAGGTACCATTCGAATGTAGTAACTCTGATATAGCAACTGGAATACAACAACTATGTCACAACAACTTCGACATAACTACCCCGATGAGCACAACAACTTGACATGTAAAATAACCTTGTTGTTCATAACAATCTTGATGTGTACAACAGCGTAAAGGTGCATAACAACTCAGGAGTACAACAACTTTAGAAAGCAAACCATATAAAAAAAAACTATTTCAGCATTAAATGGCCCAACCAAGGTCAATATGCTGGTTAAACAAACAAACTGTAAACTATAAACAAAAATGATTACTTTTTAGAGATTGATATTTTAGTTGACAAGAGATTTACTTATTGATAGAGACAGAATTTTAAAAAATATATAATTATCTAATTTAATCGGATTTCACTTGTCTTGGTCAAAATACTTTCTAATCTAACCTTGTCTTCTCGAATAGTAACATCTCATTCAATCATGCATCATAAACTTTGACTGAGAGTATCTCTCGGGATTATGGCGGATGTCGAAGTTATTGACATAATGCTTGATTTTAAACCATAAAAATGCCGTGAGAATCTGGTGTGTTGGTGATTTGTCTGATGGCTCAGTCGCCAGCTCTTGTTTACGTGTAAAAATCAGCACATTTTTCTAAGCTACACGATATTCAAATGTAGCGGTTTTGATGAGCACTGAAACAAAGGATTAAAAGAAAAAATAAGAACAAAAAGTCAGATTTTAAATAACTTTCGACAGACGACGGAGAAGAAGTAGATGACAGCGGAAGAGCGAAGAAGACGACTGAAGACTGAAGATGATGACGACAGAAGACAGAAGAAGAGACAACAGAAGACAGAAGAAGACGATAGAAGACAGGAGACAGAAGAGAGAAGACAGAAGAATAGGACGGCAACAGAAGACAGAAGAAGAAGTCGAAAAAGACGACAGTAGAAAAAAGAAGAAGAAGACACTAGAAGAAGAAAAAGAAGACAGTAGCCAGAATAAGAAGAAGAAGAAGAAGAAGAAGAAGAAGAAGAAGAAGAAGAAGAAGAAGAAAACAGTAGACAGAAGAAGAAGGAGAAAAAGAAAAAGAAGAAGAACGAGAAGACAGTAGACAGAAGAAGAAGAAGAAGTAGAAGAAGAAGGAGAAAACAGTAGACAGAAGAAGAAGAAGAAAAAGAAAAAGAAGAAGAATGAGAAGACAGTAGACAGAAAAAGAAGAGGAAGAAGATGAAGAAGAAGAAGAAGGAGAAGACAGTAGACAGAGGAAGAAGAAGAAGAAGGAGGAGGAGGAGAAAAGCGTAGACAGAAGAAGAAGAAGAAGGAGAAGACAGTAGACAGAAGAAGAAAAAGAAGAAAACGAAGACGGCGACAGAAGACAGACGAAGACAGAAGAAGAAGAAAAAGACGACGACAGAAGAACCACTTTCTCCTACTACTTCGCCAATTATAGGTCTCACACGATAAAAGTAAAATATGATTTGGTCAAGCTATTAGGAAACTTGAAGAGGGAACTATATTAATAAGATGAAAATATAAGCGAATAAGTCTAGGAAGGGGTGGAGAATAAGTGAAAAAGGAAAACAAATAATAATAGTAGCGGAGGGAGGACGGGAGCAGTGGGAGGAGGCCACGAAAACAGAAAAGACGACGAATGAACATCAAAATATGAGAAAGAATAAACTGGGAGAATCAAAACAATCAAAAATAAAGACAGATGTATTCAGTTTGTCTTGTGAAAGGAAACTGATATATTTCGCCAGTCCTTGTTCTTATTTCCCTGGGTCCTACTTTTTGTTTAATAGTTTGTTTAAGATTTTGCGTTTTATTTGTTTTATAATAAGAATTTTTTTTTTTCTAGAAATTGATGTTTTGAAAATTCATTTCATTTCTTATCTAGGCGGGAAGTAAGGAACTATTAATATACTTAACGCCAATTTAATAATTCTTTCAACTTGCATTTTTAAATCTCTAAAGACGTATTTAATATCATATGAAATAGTAATAAAAAAATTTAAATTTGCTATACTTGTAAAGATTATATATTCTGGCATTTGCACACAGAGATACACGCACACAGAAATAAGGAGACATATATATAAATGTATGTATATATGGCTGTATGTGTGCATATGTGTTAGGATACTGAGGTGTGTGACTATACAGATATTCTTAAAGCGAAACTGAATCAAAAGTCATGCTGTCTTTATTTTACTTTAATTTCTTCCCACTGTCATAAGTAATTTTTACTTTATTGGTATTTGCAAAAATAAAAATTAGATAAAATATATTAAAGATATCGATTAATTTATACGGTTATTTTTTTTGCAAATGGATAAGATCTCTATCTATAAAAGGTATGATGTGTGTGTGTGTGCGTAACGAATGCACGGTCGCAACTTTAGACGGATTTGCACCAAAATTGACATGCACATGCTCCAAGTTAGCGAAAAGGCCAAGACCAATTTTTCATTTCCCAACTCCCATCGATAGTGGAAATAATCGATTTTTTCATGCTTCTACGGCAGTTTTCATGTAGTTTGCGGCCATTTTCTACTGGCCAGAGTGAGAGCCTATAGCTGGCTGTCAAGAATAGGCAGGAAGATTCTATTGGCCAGCGTGAGAGCCAACAGCTTAACTGACACGATTGTTAACTAGCATGCTGGCATGCAAAAATAATCGATAACTGCATTCGTCACAAGTGGGAAAAATTTAAATCTGCATGGCACTTTACTCCAATTGGCTCATTCGCTTGCTTAAACTCAACGTTGATTCTGATTCCACAGAACTGGGTTGGGTCTGAAAAAGTATTTGTTGTTAACATTCTTTTTTCATTCGGTTTTTCCAGTTACGAGTCCTTATTATCCTTATGTGTTCATTTTGTTTAGTTCTTTTTTTCGTAACAGATTTAATGTTTAGTATAGTGCTTAGAAAAAAATCGCAGTGTGAGATAGGCAAGAAGTAAGGCATGTAGCAACATCAGCACGGCAAAAGGCACTCCTTTAAAGGCAAAGAAGGGAACAAATATTTTACGTTAAGTGATAGCGATTGCTGTATGAGTCGTACAATTTTTGAATCAAGCACGGGCAACCCCGGGCCATGCTGCTAGTTACATATATATATATATATATATATATATATATATATATATATATATATATATTGTATGACAAAGTGGAAAAATTCCCAGAACCGCTATGTCGGGGGCATGTGTAGTCCTACCAACATAACAAATTTAGTCCGATGAAATACTGAAGGACAAAACACGCCACAAATAAGCTATTTCAACTTTGTCATACAATTTCATCACTACTGTTCTTGATATAATTAAAATATATATCGTTATCTTTCGATATATACCAATATCATTTACGGGGTTATGATGCCTAAGACAAATATTATTTTTGTCGTAAGAAATTTTTGCTTATGCTGTTAAAGCTTTAACAATTCCAGACATGCGCAAAGTCTCAAAAGGTGACTTTAAACTTTTCTAGTATCTGCAAAATCATTCCTGTCCGCATTCACATTTTAGAAGAATATTAGTGGACACTACCTGTATACTTCGTCAATAACGTAATACGAAGAAACTAAACATTTTCGGAGCTATGTTTATTAAAATAAATTAAACAAACCAACACCTATAAAAATTATGACTGGAATAAAAATATGCTGAAATTGTTATAGCATATTACTCTTTAGAAATATCTATGTTAAATCTAAATATTTAAAAAAAATACTACAACCTACTAACAAGAAATCAATTTTAACTAAATTAAAATTTATACAACTTGGAAATTTAAAAAAAAACCGGCGTCTTTAAATCATGAGAAAATTTTTAAAATAAAAAATATATAAAACCAAAAAAAAAAATTACAATAATATATATATATATATATATATATATATATATATATATATATATATATATATATATATATTTAAATTTAGTCGTTCCAAAATTATTAAGATTATTTTTTTATTTATTTCAATATATTTCTTGTCTCATTTAATAATTTTAAACACACTTAACTTTATAAAAATATTTTCTGCTCAGCATTTGTTTATGTTTCTACCATTAACACAGAGCATACAAAATACTAATATATAGATAAAGGAATCTGTTTTAGAAAAGTGTATACCAATTCCTAAGTACAAGAAATAATATATGGCCGTTAGCGGCAGCCGGAAATATCGGGTTCACATTGAAGAAATCAGAATCAAACGTGATAACAGTAATTTAATTAATGCAGTAGCAGGCGACAGAAAATGTGACACAAATGTGCAAACCCTACTTTGAAATAGAGAAATATATCTGACTTGAATACGGTTTTTACTAAATGGAATAAGCCTCACTGAATAAAATAGTAAATGCAATCACCTGACAATATATTGACAAATGCGATCCAGGTTTCTTTGAACCGTTATTTTTTCTTCTGTATGTGCTTTACGTTTCCCTCAAGATGTAAATGACCATGGCTCTCCACAATCTCCTGCCCTTTGCCGCTCTTAATCAATTTCGTCTTTTTGTTATTTCATCTAAACCTTGACCCACCAGCCATTTACAGTTTATTAACTGTTATGCGTTGTATTCCACTGTACATTTTGACGCCAGTCCCTCGTGTGAGTATCAAATTTGTCAAAACCTCTTTCCTCATTATCTGCCCTATAATTTTCAGTTGTCTCTTCCTGATGTTAAGTTTCTTTGTTGTTTTCATTTTCTGTAAAACCTCGTTGCTCACATATTCAGCCGATATTTTCCTCAGCATCCTTCTATAGAATTAGATTTCTTTTGTTTCAAGTCTCTTCTTCATCATTGAAAAGACTGTTCAGAATTCCATGCAATATAGGATGGCAGATATCACGAATCAGTTTAAGTCGCTTTACTTTTTTTTTTCGAGCGATGTTTTTCAGTTTCTCATTAATCTGCTTCGTTTTGGAATGCGTCCTTGGCTATCTCCAAGCGCCTTGCGATTTCAGTGTCGCACTTTCCTGTCCTCTGTCAGAACACATCTCAGATATTTACAATTATGTACTTGTTTGATTTTGGTATCTCCGATTTGTAATTTGCATTTCGGGTTCACCCTTTTGCTAAAAATCCTGCATTCTGTCCTCTTGCAGTTTATGTTTAAACCTTTCCATACACGTAAGCCACCAGTCTGCCACTGGGTAGCATTTACAGCTGGTAGACAGCTGGCGGGCCGCCGGCGTGTTCCTCTCAGTAATGTTACTACTGGCGGACCGCTAGAGGCCCTCCGGTGGCCTGCCAGTAGCTGCCTCCAGAGACACCGCTGGCGTTTCCACCGGCGGCCCGCCAGCGGACCTCTAGCGGTTTGCGTGTAGGGTTCTTCAGGCTTTCCTTCACTACGTTTTGTAGGAACTTTCGTAGTTTTCTTTCCCTGTCAGCTATCAACACCGTGTGACCTGCACATGTTGTTAAGTTTGTGGTCGACAATAATTTAATCATGGCAGGACGTCTAATTCTCTATGAACTGCCTCGCTCTATAGATTAAATAAGTCCGGTGAGATGACGCATACTTGCCTTACACGTCTTTCTAATTTTGTATAACTGTTGAACTCATTTTATATCCGTATGCAGGCGATTTCCTGCCAGTAGAGCTTCTTGATTATTCTATTATACTTTCAAAACATGACATATTTGGGAAGGATATTAGGTTAATCAGGTTTCTGAGCAGGTCTAACTTATCATTTGTGGGGTATTTTATCGAAAACTTTAACGTAATCTATGAAAAACCAGGTACAAGTATTTCTTCATTTGTATTGCTCTTTCTGATAGTATCCTGAGCATAAATATCACGTCCCTTGTTCCAGTGTCTTTGACAAAACCCGCATTTTTCTTCTCCGAGTTCCGGTCTGATTCTGCTGCATGATAAAATAAGAAACAAATAAGTAATCCTTTATAAATGTATACATATATAAACTTAACATGTTTATCTTTCATTTTAGATTTCTCAGATATTTTTTGGAAATGAATTACGGGGTAGAATGTTTCGGTACTTTAAATTCAGACTCAATATAGCGTTAGAGAGAATCTCGGTTGAGTTCCACCACGGAATTTATGAGCGAGCGGCGCTATATTGAGTCTGATTTGCTATCTTTTCGTCATCGAGGCCCATTGGAACAGTTGGTATGATAATTGCTTGACAACCTAACTGTCAGCGTTTCAATTCTCGGCAGTGGATGTGCACTGCTGATGAGTCCCAAATATAGGACGAAACGGCCGTCCAGTGCATTCTGTTGAGTTTTCAGACTCGATGAATTACTTACTTATAATTATCAAATCCTCCTAATAATTTCTATCATATATATATATATATATATATATATATATATATATATATATATATATATATAAAACTTAAGTAATTCATTGAGTCTGAAACCTCAACAGAAAACATATATTGCCAGTATTATTTTCTTTTCAGTTTTTTATCACATTTCTCGCCGTTACTCCATAACCCAAACCTTTCAATTTCTGTAGCGACTTGATTTTAAATTCCCTATAACCTAGCACACAACATGAGCCGTATCTTTTGCTGACAATTGTGGATTAACTTACAGTTAATTGATGGTATTTTCTTCTTTCAATTCGTTATATTATTTTATTAGATATATTTCAGTTTCTTATCCGAGCCTGCCGTCAGCACGATGTCATTGGCGTATCTTATAGGTCGCGGTTAATAAATCCTGGTAGGTATTCTTGTTTGTTTTGATCTATTGCTTTAAATCATTTATTCTCATCGTCCCAAAAAGTAGGTAATAATAAAAGATGTTTCATTGAGTCAGAAGTACATAAATCAGTGTTATTGGTGATAATTTATTTATTTCCCTATTGGATCATGTTATTTAAATCATGGCAATTATGTGTGAAAAATAATATAACCCAAATGTCCGCCAGGGCTTCGGCGGCACACCTCCCCACTATTGTCAAAATATTTGATGACGTCTTTGCATAGTTGCTCCTCGATCTCACCAATATGCCTTATTATCTCATCCTTCAGCTGTTGAATTGTTGTTGGCTTGTTGGCATAGACCTTACTTTTAAGATGACCCCAAAGGAAGAAATCTAAAGGCGTCAAGTCGCACGATCGTGGTGGCTAATTGACATCGATGTTTCGAGAGATGATGCGACCTGAGAACTTCTCATTGCGTTTCTGTTTGAACTTCCATTTTCGTAATAGGCTACGATAACTTTAACAAGTTTTCGGATTGTAACTCTTTCCACGGTTGAAATTGCCAAAGACTTAAGTTGTTAAATCTGAAAGAAAGAGAAAAGATATCATTAGATGCTTAAACTTAATTCATATTTAAAATCGGTCCAAGGTCCTGGAACACCCTTTAGCTATATATATATATATATATATATATATATATATATATAGAAGTTCATAATTAATATCTGTTGAAGATATTATTATTATTAATATTATTATAATAATAGAGTTTCATAAACCAGTAATGATTTTTTTATGTACAAGCACGAAATTTATATCTAATTTAAAAAAAATTATTAATATTGATTTTTCATAATGGTTCATATGTAGAAGCTCTTGGTTACTATCTGATTTTTTTAACAAATCAATAATAGTTGATTTTTATAATCTAATAATGACTTACATGAAGAGTCTCATAATTAATATCTGATTTAAGAAAAAATAATCTGCTATTAATACTGGATTTGTTATAATCTAATGATGGTTTGTATGTAGACGCTCTCAATTAATATCTAATTAAAAAATATTTTTAATTTAGTTTTTTCATAATATAATAATGGTTTATATGTAGTAGTTCCTAATTAATATCTGTTTATTTTTAATAGTATAGATTATTTTTTTTAATTTTTATAATTATTAATGTTAATTTTTGTGCTAAATATAGTCTTTTACGGCGAGTTCAGTATTTAATGTTGTATTTCTTCTCCTGAGAATGCTGGACATCTCATCACAGATGAAGAAGAGAATTTAGGCAAAAGAGATATGGTTTTACGAAATGATGCGGAAAATGACATGGATTGAAAATGTGAGAAGTAACGAAGTTTTATATTATATTTTTAAATGTGAACAAAAAAGACACTTATAATAAGCATCCGTAAGAGAAAGTTGAAATTTTACACACACATTAAATATTGAAGAAAATAGATACTGTGTTTTAGTTTTTCTTCTCGCTTTACACCAGGAGTTAACATAGTCTCCTTTCAGAGCCTGCCGTGCAAATTGTGTCATCTTCATATGTGATTTTCTTAAGATACTGACCGCCATTAATAAATCCAGATAAACCTTCTAATTCTCTTAGGATTCCTGTTAGGGTAAAGGTTGAATTAATCTGGTGAGAAGATATCTACTTGTCTTATACCTCTTTCTTTTTTTCGTAGATTTATTAAATTCGTTTTCTATCCGTGTGCAGACCGTTTGCTCCAAGTATCAGTCCCGATAAATTCTAATACTCTTCCCAGTTATATCAAGCTTAATTAGAATTTCCAACAGTTCTTTGTGACGTACTTTATCAAACACATTTGAATAATCTATTAAACATAGGTATACATCCTTTTGCATGACTTTAAATATAACTCTCTAGTGAGTCATGATGAAGTTATATACTTATGTTCATGATATGTTTATTACTATATCTGACGTTCTAATGGGTAAGCGTACCCATTAGTACAGAAAAACTTATTTTTGTCTTTTAACATCTGAACCCGAAAGAGCTGTGATCTCTTCAGGTAATTTAAAGCCAGGAAATATTTTTAGATTGAAATTTTTTTTTTAAGCACGAACAACGATGAGGTCTTAGATAGGACACAAAGAAGTAGGAGTCTTATACTTAACATCAGTAAGAGGCAGCTGAAGTTCCTGGGATACATTAATGAGGAAAAGGGTCTGGAGAATCTGATACACACGTGTCGAATAGAGGGAAAGAGAGACAATGGAAAACAACGCGTGGCATACGTGGTGGCCTTAAGCAAGTGGATGACAGAACATGGTCTAGGGGGTGCAGGGGGAAGGAACTTGTTAAGAGCTGCCAGGAATAGAGGAAGGTAGCGAGTCATGATCGTCCTAGATCCTGAAAGGAGACGGCACTAGACAGAAAGAAATTTTATTATGACCAATTGCATTATACTAAAATTAAATTAAATTTAAATTAGCTTTAATGTTAAGGATGCTAAGGATATCATGGACCGAGCGTAGGGGGCAACGATGAAGTCTTCTAGAGGAGGCAAACAAGAAGGCTTATACTTAACATCAGGAAGAGCCAGCTGAAGTTTCTGGGATACATTAATGAGGAAGTGAGGCCTGGGGAATTTAATACTCACGTGTTGAACAGAGGAAAAGTGAGACAAGTAAAACAACGCGTGACATACCTGGCAGACTTACGCAAGTGGTTGACAGAACGTGGTCTGGGGTAGGAATCAGAGGGAAGGAACTTAATGGGAGCTGCAAGGGATAGAGAGTGGTGGTGAGTCCTGATCGCCTACGTCCTCAAAGGACACGGCACATAGAAAGAAAGCAGTAACACACAGCAGAGTGAAGAGGTGGATTCATAAGTGAATTTAACAAATCCAACGTGAATTAGAACTCGACATGCGTATCAACAATTCCGTGTCCTAATACATTACATCACCTGCAAGCTCACGGCACCTAGTATTCGCAAGCGGTCACCCATCTAGGTACTGACCAGGTTACTTCGGTGACCGTATGGAAACCTTTGGTTCAACGTGATGTGGCAGTAATCTTTGTAGAGTGGCGTTTTAGTTTTGTCTTTTTTGCAATATTTGTCATATATTTCTTTTTTATTACTCTTGCTTTCTCTGTCAAATGTGTCATTTTCTTTCTTCAGATCTGTCTCATGCTCTCTGTGTAACGCATCTTTTTTAGTAGATTTATTTCCATTATTTATGCTTCGTTTTTGTTTGTTGTTTAATTTTCTATTCTTATTTACTTGTTTTATATTTTTTTGCTTCTATATGTTTATACAAATTTTTATTCAAGTGTTGTAGTCCCTTTTTATTCACGCTTTCTTTTAATTTCCGGTGACCAACCTTTTGCTGCCATCTCCTTGACCAAGGCATAATATTTACTAGAAAAAGCCGTTCAATATTCATAAATGAGTCTTATCAATGCAAGACTTCAGCTTTCAAGTCACTGTTTTCCTGCTCTATCTCCATATATTATTATCACTGTTTTTTTCTTTTTATTGATAATAGTATTAGCAGTAATGATATCAGTAATAGTATTGTTATTAATAAGTTTGAGATGCCGACATTTTAAAGCTAAGCTTTGCACGATCTGGCAGATTAAAGTCCTGCATTTTAATCTTATCGTAGCATCTACGTGTCGCGGAGCATTAAATGAATGCGTATGACTTGTATAGCAGATTTCTTTTCGATTCTATTCAACAGTACTATTTTTATTATTAATCTCCGCACACACTTTCCCAGTTTCAGAACTCAGCTATCTGATGAGGTCGAATTATTTCCTGAAGGTGAATTCTGCCCTCCGACGGAACAACGGATTCTACTACTGTGATTGCTTATCCTGGATCATTCGTATCGAAATCCAGTCAGACTTAAAACTAGATAACCCTTTTACATTTCACACAATTTTATCTTCGTCATTCTATCGAACACATTCTTGTCTTTGCATATACTATTGATCTGTGTGGTCAAAAATGCAGTCAATTCCATAGTTGTCTTAAAATCATCTTCGTCACTAAGGCATTCTTATTCTTGTATTCTTTCTGGGTGAACTTGTTTAATTCGCAGATTGTCTGATTGGACGTATGAAATTTATTTCCAAACAGTCTGCAATTGTTGCTTAGGTTCATCTATTTCGGCTTTTACAAAGCTGCATCATATTATATTGATTTGAAACGCTATTATGGAAGATACCTTTTGCCCTCGTAAGATTTCCCCTACGTAGACATAGCCATGTAGGTTCATTTATTATTCTTTTTATTTCTTTTCTAAAATATCAACTATTATTATTTCCAATCCACTAGAATCTAGGGGCTTAAATTAAGCATCAGTTGATGATGTCTAAGAAAGAGATTCGTTTCTCGCTGATAACAGCCATACTCTTGTCTAGATATCTTGGTTCTTAAATATATTTTTTTTCGAATAAGATATTTTGCCTGTCCCAGTATAGTGATTTTCCAAGCTTGGCTTGGATGTGGCACAAGGCCGAAAGAAAGGGTCGAAATCAATACTCGTTCGTAATTATTTTAGCGAGACAAGCTTGCTAACCATTACACCACCTCGAGGTGCCCAAAGGGTGAGGAACAAATATAGTGATTTTCTAAGCGCTGCTTAGATGTGACACAAGGACGAAAGTATGGAGCACCCAGTGAGGATCGAAATCACTACTCAGTCTTAACTGTTCTAACCAGACAAGCTTGCTAGCCATTATACCACGCCGAGGTGCTTGTCCCAGTATAAGAGACACCAAGGCTACTTTGCCAGTCCCGTTAAAATCGACACCATGGCAATTTTGCCGGTAAATATAAATATAAATTTAGAACTATGAATATATTATATTTGAGATCGTAAGCGCAGTAGTTCTGTGAGCTGTGTAGGCAGTACTTGAAACAATGGATCCTTTTGTCAGTGATTGTTGCCTTTAGTTGGTGCACCTCAAGTGTATTGGCAAGAAAATCTTGCCCAAGGGCAATTTTGGGATTTACAGAGACTGTTATGTCTGAAGTGCTAAAGATAATTAGAGACATCTATATTATTTTTAATAATTTATGATTTTTGTTTGTGTTTTAAAAATTGATGGTGGAAAAGGTTTTAAATTGACTTAACAATTCATGATGAAAATAAATAAACTTCCGCGTTAAATCTGTGCGTTGTTATTTTTAACCTGCATTAGCCGTCTTCTTAATAATAGAAATATTTACCGGCAAAATATC
The DNA here is from genome assembly GCA_964036315.1 of Acanthosepion esculentum. Lineage (NCBI taxonomy): Eukaryota > Metazoa > Mollusca > Cephalopoda > Sepiida > Sepiidae > Acanthosepion > Acanthosepion esculentum. The sequence continues at coordinate 70,027,322 of OZ038490.1, forward strand.
CCTAGGGTCCATTTTACCGAGACCAGTAAAATAAGTTAAAAAGCATATTTTTCGATCTTACCGGGGCCGGCAATATAACCTCTACCTTTTTTTAAAAAATTCTGAAACTCTTTTAACGAGATTCTTTATTTATTCCCCAATTTTCGAAACGTCTATAAAAGACCTGGTATTTGTCTAAATTTTCATTGAGAGTTTTATTCTATTTTCTGTTATAACGGTGATATTCTATCCTAAAATAATGGTTGCACATTTTGTTGCATGATTAACTAGAAACATGTCTTCCGGATTTCAACTTGATTTAATAGGTGCTGTCAACGGCACGTAGGGCACGATGACAGTGTGGTGAATATGAAATAAATATAACTCTCCTTTCTCCACTGTTTTCAGATTCGCGAGCTTAGGCGAAAATGTATTTTCACCAATGGAAAAAGAGTTTGGCTCCGGACTGAAGAAAAGAACAAGGCAAAGTTTAACGAGCCTATCTGAAAATTTATTTTGACCAATGGAAAAGGGATCAGCTTGCAAACTAATAAAAAAGTAAGGACCCGATGTGAAATAACTTTTTGATATAAATAAGTAGAGAAATTTGAATCAAAGCAGAGAGAGAAAAAGAAGAAAGAAGCAGGAGGCAGAAACCAGAGTTCCACCCGTCTGAATAACGCCGGTTTAAAAGAACACGTTTATCCATTGTGCGCCTCTAGTGAGAATAGGGCCGTTTAAAAGAATTCTATTCAACTCCAAAGTTACGTAATTAGATTTTTTTTTTCCTCGTCATTATCACGCAATACTTCAACTTCATCCTCTACAAAGATACAAGGCCACTGACCGAATAACTTCTATTCTGGCTGTATGCTTGCAGAATCAAGTTCAAACTCGGTCGGGTATTTTCACAGAGTAAATTCTAAACTTGCTTTGTGCATTTAATTCCAAGTCGTGTTATTAGTGAGGGTTAATATGCGTATTTATTAACATATATTAATAGCTCTGTTTTATTACAGTGAGCACTGTTTTATTAACGCCAGCATTATATGTGCAGTATATTATAATTATATTAGACACACACACACACACACACACACACACACACACACACACACATATATATATATATATATATATATATATCTTCAAATGTGAAAACGAACAGACGGAGAAAAATCAACTCTACGTAGCGTTTACTTCTTAAAAAGTGCTCAATACAAAGTAGAGCAATATATAATTATTATATTTGTATTGTAAGAGATTATAAGTTTAGTTACCATCGCTTGAAGAAGTACAATTATAGTACTGAAACTTGAAAGCTTTTGTGCAGCGATTTCAAAAATTGATTTTATTATAATCTCTTATAATAAAATATAATATATATATATATGTGTGTGTGTGTGTGTATGTGTGTGTGTAATGGCTGAATATCAGTATAATTCGTAATTGTATATGAGTTTATATATATATATATATATATATATATATATATATATATATATATATATATATATATATATATATATATATAATGTGTTGGATACATAAAACACACTGGAAAACACACATCTTATTTTCATCTCATAAAAAGGATTTTTATATTCAACATTCTAAGATAATATAAAGAAACCATTTTTTTTGCATCACAGATTAACTTGATGGTAACATCTGTCATGGGCTGAAGCGCGGACACTGAATACGATTGACCTGTCTTTCTAGGGATTCTACATATTATATAGTTCTTCATGAAAAGCATTTTTCTTTTTTATTTCCACAAATACAAATACGTTTCTCTGTTTCTATCTCTCTTCCTCTCTGTCTGTCTGTCTGTCTGTCTCTCTCTCTCTCTCTTTCTCTCTCTCTCTCATGCTGCACACAGCGCTAAGTGGGTTCCCAAACGTGAGCATTGACAACTGAAGCGGACTAATCCAGGCTTTTTTGGATAACGGAATGATAGAAATCTGCAAAGTGGACGCCGTCATAAAAGGTATTGCGTATTCCCAGTGCCAAAATATGCTGATTGGGGTTAATGATTCGAACTGCTGTTTCAGATATCCCATATATATATATATATATATATATATATATATATATATATATATATATATATATATGTGTGTGTGTGTGTGTGTGTGTGTGTGTGTGTGTGTGTGTGTGTGTGTGTGTGCATGTATATATATATATATATATATATGTGTGTGTGTGTGTGTGTGTGTGTGTGTGTGTGTGTGTGTGTGTGTGTATGCATGTATATATATATATATATATATATATATATATGTGTGTGTGTGTGTGTGTGTGTGTGTGTGTGTGTGTGTGTGTGTGTGTGTGTGTGTGTGTGTGTGTATGCATGTATATATATATATATATATTTGAGTGTGTGTGTATGTATCCAGATCTTCATGTATGCCAGGATGAAACGATCCGTGTAACAATATGAATCGATGTGTCAGTATATCTATCTATCTATCTATCTACAATATATCCATATCTGAATCTATCTATCTATCTATCTATCTATCTATCTATCTATCTATCTATCTATCTATCAGAGTTTATTTATATATCCAAACATCTATGTCATTTTATTAATAAGCTTTTTATCTACTTTTATATCTATCTATGTTTATTCATATATCTGTCTATCCATCTCAGTTTATTCATCTATATATATATATATATATATATATATATATATATATATATATATATATATATATATTCTATGTCAGTTTATTCATATAGATATAAGTCTAATTTTATTCATAGACAGCTACCTATCAATCTCAATTTATACATCTCTCTACCTATCTATCTCAGTGTTTCTATATCTATCTACGTATAAATCTTTCTTCAATATTAGGAACTTGTACATTTACAATATAAAAGTATTTCTGAAATAATAAAAATTAAAGTTTCCCTACTGATGTCTGTCTTTCTCCCTCTGAAGTGGTAGCCTAAAAAAACGTTAGTAGCTGAATTTGGTTTTGGTATATACAATGACTGAATTGGAAAATAATGTTTTTTTGTACAAATTCGGAATATTTGTCTCATTTACTTATCACTAAGAAGCCTTTTTCTTTTGTATTTTTCATTCATAGAATCTATCCCCTCTTAAATTACCCTACCCAAAATTCGGATTATTTATGATATATAGCTGACATCTTACTAATGTATAATCACAAATAAAATAAATAGAATTTGTCCTAATTAAGCAAACAAAACAAAATGGAAGCTACTATTTTGGATATTTTGTTAATTCGAACTGATGCCACTGTATTTCAAATAGGCCGAATGATTTAAAATCTAGAATAATTATAGGTTCATATTTAAATGTCCTTAGAATTTGGAGCCACAGATACATAGCTCCTTGATATAATAGCACCGTATTTCCAGACAGAATGGAACGGCTAAAATAAACAGGAATGAAAATCATGTTTTATTCTCAAAAAGTCTTTTAAACATACAAAAAAAATATATATACATATTTACACGTGTCCCACGCAGAAAAAATTAAACCATATATCTCTACTGCAAGCAGTTTGAAGGAGCTTGAAAGGAGAAGGAAAAGATATGTATTTACATATATTATGGAGATTCTTCAGTGATTCTGGGGTAGCCATGTTTAGGACTCCATATTTAAACGGGCTGGATACATTTACGTCCCAGGTGAGGTCATATTCCACGAAAGGAAACTGCGAGTCTTTTTCCCAAATTCAGGATTGCTAGCCGGAGTTTCTTTCTATATCTTGGAAATATATATTCTTTAAGGGAAACGGCATTATGGACTTGTAAGCTGAACGCAGATTTAGCATCCGCCCGGCCCGAGGGGCTCGAGACATATAAACGACTTAATCCGAATGAATGGCTGACCTCTTTTCGTCCCTGTATGAAATGACGTCAGCAAGCGGTCATCACGTCACCCACGTGAGTATCTCGATCAAAGTGAGGTAATCGCCATTTGTATCAAATTTGTTGTCAAAATGTGCATGATTTTGGTTTTCTCAATGCCAAATGTCAGAGGTTTGCTAACCAGGCCTTCATAGATTTTCTGATATCAGTACCGGCCATAAAGCTCACCAGTAGCAGGAGGAGGAGGAGGTGGGGGAAGAAGAAGAAGAAGAAGAAGAAGAAGAAGAAGAAGAAGAAGAAGAA
>OZ038490.1:70033958-70118958 GCA_964036315.1 Acanthosepion esculentum
GAAAAATAGATAAATATATATATGTATATATATATATATATATATATATACATATATGTGTTTATATATATATATACATACTTACTTGTATATATATATATACATTTATATATATTTTTCATATACCTATATATAAGCGTGTGAGTATGTATGCGTGTGTATGTCATTGTTGTTACACATATACGCATGTATGTGTTTCTATGTGTGTTAAAATAATTGCTTAAAGGCATCAAATGATTCATTCCATTTCAACATTGATCTCAGTCTTCAATGTTGTTCATCTTATACATCACTTCAAAGGCAGTTCTCAAGCTTCACGCTAAATGCGATGGAGGAAATGGAAAAAAATAACATCAGCATTTGAACCATTAAAGCCACTTTCTACCTGTAATTATCTCGATAAATGGTCGGAAATGGATAGCATTCAGCTTTACTGATATTACGAAGAAGTCTCCATGACTCCATTTGCAGTTAAGCCATCAGAGAATGCAGTAATTTCATCCAGCAACACTTTGCTGCAGTTTGATCCGTCAGTTTAGACTTAACAAATGCTCTCCTAACACACACACACACACACACATACACTAACACATATATATATATATATATATATATATATATATAGAGAGAGAGAGAGAGAGAGAGAGAGAGATAGATAGATATGAATGGTGGTAAAAGAATATTATGACCGCCATAAAAAGACAAGATTTATATTTATTACCACTCATGATGATAAGAGGTAAAAGAGGTAAAACTGAAAAACGAGCTAGCTGACCGGTTTCGAACCTCGCTCAACAGAGATAAATCCAGGTTAACAAATATAGAATTAACACTAAAAATGATGAACAATATATATTGGGTGAACAAAATTATTGCTTAGATGGAAATTAGTTGGAGGCTCTGTTACGAAATATTTCTGTTTGCGCAGAGTAGGTTTCAAAGACAAAATATAAATGGCCTCCAACATTTTTACGTGGTAATTCGAGTGGGACTGTCTAAGAATAATAAATGCGTCCGCACTGAAATTAGTGCCATAATTATGGTTATTTATTAGGTTCTCTGCGATGGAAGACCCGTATGTCTGAAGATGTATACTTAAGTTTGCATATCTTTGTTGGGACGTGTGATTTTATTCTGACACACAGAGTTTGAGTCATTCTCCCTATGTAGTGTGAGCCACAACTACATTTAAAGGAATAAATTAAAGAACTATAATGATGTGGGGGAAGAACGTCCTTCCGTAAGGATGGAAGGAGTCTTGGCAGAAAAGACTACACAAGTGTTTACAGCAATTAAGAATATCGAACCGCCAAAGAAACCAGCTTAGCATATCTATCACTGATATTACCTAACTAAGGAAGACGCAGGTACAAAGGATATCATTGTACTGTAGCCGGTTTAACTTTATTGAATTCAGCAATTTTGTTCTTAATTATTGATTGAAAAATCGAAAAGAATTTATCAAAGTTCAACATAATTTTTGTCACAACTAAAAAACTCAGAGACTTAATCAATAAAAGCAAAACAACCAGCCAAAACTTGAAGGGTGGAATTTACTCTATCAAATGCAGAAATTGCCAGAATGAATATTTTGGTGAAACCTCAAGAGGTTTAAACAAGAGACTATATGAACAGAAAATAGACATGTTAAATAACAACACACAAAACGCATTGGTTGTTCACTGTAACAAAACGGACCATAGTTTTGACATAGGGAATGCCACTTTGATTAAAAGAGAAAATAATTTACTGAGACAAAAATATCTGGAAAGTGCCTTGATCGCTAGTTCAGCCACAATAAATTTGCGTCCTGGCTCTTACAATATATCTCCATCCTTGGTAGATTTTATGTTGACACACTGTGGAATAATCAGAAACAAACGCAGAGGATATATATATATATATATATATATATATATATATATATATATATATATATATATATATATATATATGCATTCAGTGTTATTTATATATTAACGAGAGTATTTTTATTTCAAACATCATTTTATGTGGGAATCTGTGTTCAACAGAAACCCCGTTCTTATTTTAAACAATGTGTCTATCGGCCTGCATACTCGAGAAATAAAAATAAAGTAAAGGTGCTTCCTGACAGGGTTCGAACTTGCGTCCATTTCTAAGAGAAACCACAGTTTGGTCTGGTGTGCTTTAGGCCGCTTTACCAGAGAGAGCGTCACAGCTCATGAATTTCTGTTTACTTTTCAAAGAATGCACACTATTGTTTACATTTTTTCTCGAAAGCCATTATATATTCGAAGTGAAAACAGAAAAATATTCTGAAGAATTAATGTATTTCTTTTTAATACGACATTTTTTTTATATTTATTCAAAAGGATATTTTTAGTGAATACTCGTGTTTAAAATAACCGCCCCGTCTTCATTGTAATCATTGTGTAATACGTCTAATGGTAATGTAATGATAATATTTGAGGTTTCGTTATACGGGAAACATTCCGCGTTTATTGACCGAGCAGCCAGTAATGCGGGCAATTGTAATTTATAAAATCTAGCACTTAAGACATTTTGTTGAGGAAAATTCCTATAGCTGTTATCATTCTGCATCTTGATTATATTCTTATTTTCGCTTCGAGTTATATGTGATATCTGTTTCAGCTGTTATTGCTGTTGGAAATCTTCAAGTGATAAGCTTACCGTTATTTCTCACAGTTCCTTATGTCTACTTCTACGGTGGCAGTCTGCACAAGTTCGAATAAGAGTGCTCATCTGCAAGACCCACAAGTTTCACTCGCTCAGAGCGATATTTTTAACAACTGTTCTGAGAAAGCGGTTGTATACAGCTGACAGTTAAGATGTCTGAACGGTTTTGGCCTCATGCATAGCCTCCATATGAATGTCCCGATCTGACAAAGATATTTAACAATATGGCTCGAGTTTACAGGTTAATGGGTTTTTTTGTTTTTTTTTTAATTGTTTTGTAGCCATTTGCGGTATTGGTCGAAATTACTTCTAGCAAAGCGTATCGTATGTTCAAGTTCCTTAACACATATACTAAATTTATTATAGCCATGCACCACGGTATTTGAAGTGTTTTGTAATTACTAATTCCACATCCTGATTTTTTTTATGATCGGTTCAGTGTAGGTGCCATCATAGCTTTCATTCCAATTCCAGATTATAATTTCTGCTTTGGGAAATTTTATCCGGGTTGTATTCGGGTTCCTATTTCTTGGAAACCTTGATAGACTATATTGATTTTCTGTTCAAGATTATTCTTATCCCAGCAATGAATAACTCTGTCAGTATATTCCTCTCATCATCAGTACATTGGTCTCCTGAGGATATACAAGACCCTTGTTATATTTGTTTGGTAGATTCGTTTGTAATATGAGATGGAATGATTAAAGGATAAGCGCCCGTTTCTTCACATCTGTGTTTGTAAATGCTCAGGAAACAGTCTAGGAAAATTCTAAACAGACTGGGGCTTTCATTTCTTCCTCATGATAATTTTGATGGTGTTTGAAATATATCCATATTGGGGCCATCTCCAAACATGTAATATGCTGTAGACTGATACAATTTCTCTATTAGATCGATGCATTCAGTGAATTCGGAGCTTGGGAGGTGGCTGATAAAACGAAATCTATATTGATGTGATTATATGCTGCTCTGTTTGTTGACATAGCATGTATAATATTATCTATTGGGGAAAGGGTGCAATTTCCTGGAGTTGTTTGATGCCATATATGTCAAAATTACAATCCCTTATATGAGCTAAAACCAAACTGCGTCGTGAGGATTCACTTTCATAAATCGATGAGATCCTATCTAATAAATGGCCATTAATAATTTCACCATGATTGATTCAATGGAAATACCTCTGTATGTGTTATGTTCACTTATTATATATACTCGAATCAGTGCGACTATTAATGATCCGTTTTTATAAGCAAAAATAGGAGGTCGTACTATACACAAGTATTTTTTCAAGAGGTTAAAGTGATGAACTTTCGGAAACAGGTTACACTATACGGGATTAAAATTCATTTAAAAAATATGCAAAATATGCAGGAGTGGCATGATACCTAAAGTCGTCTTATACACGAGTATATACTCTATTCTTCATAAAATTAGGTTAGGCAAAATAATTATGATTCCTTATAAATCTGATTATTATTTTCTTGGAGTTAATAGAACATTTGTCACCTACAAAAATAAATAGAAGCGCTCAACACGTTATTTCCCTGACGTTTCACCGATATTGACCAAGTTTGTTTACACGTATTATCAGGTCATCCATTAAGTTCTTTCCGAATTTTGAATAAAGAAAACAAGTGACCAAATGTTACATTTAATTACAGATTCAATCAACAATTTATTTTCCCTGATTATCTATGACTTCCTTCCATCTATTAACAAGCTTACTAATTACATTACTGTAAAATTATTTTGGCTTTGATTCGAAGAACTCACAAATGTCAGTTTTAACCTATTCCTGTGTTACAAAAGCTGTTTTTTCAAAATGATTCTGTAAGCTACGAAACAAGTGGTAGTCTGAAGGAGCAAGGTTGGGAGAATAAGGTGGATGAGGAATTTTCTCCCAACCAAGTTATTCCATCTTTTGTGACGTGATTCTTGCTATGTGTGGTCACGCATTGTCCTGATGAAACATCACCCGTTTTCGATTCACTAGAGCAGGTCTTTTTTTCCCTCAAAGCTTGGTTCAAACGCTCTAATTGCTGACAGTATATTTGAGCATTAATTGTTGCATTAGGTGGTAAGAATCCAAAGTGGATTATTCATTGGCAATCCCACCAGATTGAAAGAAAAACATTTTGCGCATGAAGTTCCCTTCTCGGCTGTGGCTGGGGTCCTTCTCCTTTAGCAAGCCACTGTATACGACGCTTAACATTTCGAGAAAAGATCCATTTTTCGTCGCCGGTCACAAGTCTATCCAAAAAAGTTGAAACAAGTTGGCGAGAATGGAGAGAAGAGCAGATGTCAACTCGGGATTTGAGGTTGTTTTCAGACAATTCCAAGTTTAGGAACGTTTCCAAGTTGTTGAAGATGACGATGAACAGTTGTATGGTTTGAACTGAGAACCACTGCCAATTCCTCAACTGATAAAGCAGGATTTTCTTCAAGGGCTGCTTCAAGAAGCTTTTCATCAAACTCAACTGGACGTCCGGTCCAATCTTTATCTTCAAGGGTGAAATCTCCACCTCTGAATTTTGCAAACAATCTTCTGCAAGTCCTTTCATTCACACATTCCTCTTCATAAACTGAGTGAATGTTTCTAGCCGCTTCGGTTGTTGAGTTTCCTTTCTTGAACTCATAAAGCATTATGTGTCTCAAATGATTCTTGTGTACTTCCATGTTAGCAGGGTTTTAATCAAACAAAATTTAATTTTGTTCTCTGAAATAAAATTTGATCAGTTTAAATGCATCTAAACATAAAAATAATGTTCAGCTCCAATAGACATTATAAAATACTCTTTAAATTTCGTTCATTTTAACAAAAAGTTATAATTCGGACAGAACTTATGGTATGACCTAATATATTACAAAATAGTTAATAATGGGGTTCGACATCCTTAATATAAAGCAAAATTCTAATGCATATAGTAGATTTGTCTTTCCGTGATTTATTCTTTCTAGTAACAGGAGGTTAATCTCCAATCACGGCGTTCTTTTCTATATTTTCGTTTGATATCTTCATTCATAACAACAAACACAGGGTGCGACAAATAGATTGTCGTTTAATTACGCAGAAATGAAAATAACACTGACATCTCATTTTAACAGATATATTTACCAAAATTAAACAAAATATCTTGAAATAATAAAGAGTAAATATATTCAATAAAATCGCCATCAATACAACTACGGAATCCCTTACATATCTTCTGGATGGTCTCCTTATATAAGCTGGTGAATGCTGCCGTAATCCCTTATCTTTAGTTCATCTTTTGGGTGAGGAAGACGTTTTTTTATGCCTCTCGCAGGACTGCGCCCAACACATAATAATCAAGAGGGCAGCTGGCTTATGAGGTAGGGGTTCATTTGTAAGGGGGGGATATGGTCGGCGAAATTGTCTGACAGCTATGACTGGGTTCTCCTCATTGTGTGGCATGGTATAGAGTGCTTCTGCCAGACATAAGGTCTTCGAGCAGCCATCTTCTTGATCTAGAGCAGCACTACCTCAAGGTACTTGATGTAGGCCCCTGTGTTGAGTCTGGTGACTTGTGGGAAGATGAGCATGCCGTTTCCAAATTTCTGGCGGAGTGAATTGCATCATGGTGCTCTTTTTTCTCACAGATGGTATCCACCTGCTCCGACTATACTGTGCAGTCGAAAAAATCAAAAACAAACAACGTGCATACGCAAAATTATAATGTATGTAAAATAGCGACAATTTACACACTGCATCTTGTAAATGGATGATAAAACAATTCTCCTATTAGTATTTCTTATTCTTCTTTCTAAAAGTCTTTGCTAAAGAAGTGTGTTTAATTTAATATTGTTTAATATTGATGAATTTAATTTAGTTTACGATTAATGCTGTAGTGCCATGTAGTACTATGGATAACAGCTAGGAATGTTGAGTTCGATTTCTAGTCGGGTTCATTAAATTCACTTCACTCAAATAACCTGTTCTACCCAGCTCCCATCTATGTGTTGAATAGCATGACAAGTCCGGTCTTATAGCCTTGGTTGGCAAACATAAAAGGCAATCAATCCTGAACCGAAAGTGACAGGATATGCCACTCAAGTATCATTCATGACACTTGACTTTACTATTAAAAAACATGATGCTAACTGTTGTGTTGTCCTACCTCTAAAAATTCTATTTTGGTCTCTTCCGCCTACTATAAGATTAGTAGGGGAGAAGGTCTTGGGGAACAGTCGAATTAATTGAACGCTGGGTCAACCGACACACATTTACTAGTCGTGTAATACTCTACTGTTGTACTTACTGTTTAATATATGCTATATCTGCAAAACTTATTTTGTTATTTCTTTAACCATTTGCTTGGTCACAACACTAACGTAACCATTTTATAAAACAGAATACATAAAAGTATTAATTTATTAGTAATGTTGTTTAACTTTTTTACTTTTGTTCCAATATTTTTCTAATTTACACATTTTGAAATAGGCCTCTGAGTTTTGTACTTTATTTTCACCATATGCAGGTCTGTAGTATAGGACGCCATATCTCTAACGCTAATACATTGGAGTTCTAAATGAATTGGTACATTCAACTTACTTATCATTTCATCTCCTGATAAAGACTCTCTGATTATAGAGTAAGTAGTATCAAGTAAGTTGTTCATTTTTCTCCCTTGCTATATAGTAACTAAAATATGTTTTCTAAAGATGTGTTAGTTTCTTGTTTCTATCTATTCAAACACTTCTAGATGTGTCAACTAGTCTGTTTTAATAGAGGATGGACAAAACCACACCTAAATCCGAACAGACCTCGAATTAAAGAATACATAATCCCAAAACTAAGAACTAAGAAAGAGGAAATAATGCAGAATTGTTGTGAGATGTTAATCCTTTTGTATGGCAGTCACTGCCGGATAATCTCTCCACATATGAAGATGAGACTGTAGGCATCAGAAATCTCGTTGTACAAAAGGGTAATGAGAATTGCATGTACGGAGCGAGTAAGCAACGTGGTAATCTTAAAGAAAACGGGAAAAAATAGAAAAATAATACGTAGAATCGGCTGAAAGGAGGGCTTCAAAGACGTAACGCTTACAGGGAAGTTTGAAGGCAAGAGATAAGTGCAAACGGCGTGCACGACATTATTGTACAAATGAGTGGATAAATATGGGGACGGGAGTTTTAGCAAAGCGGGAATGCTAATAATGGCCAAATGGGATAAGAGTTCATGGAAAACCATAATCACCTATGTCTTGAAGGGAGACAGCACATTGAAGAAAATATCTTCAAACTAATCCATTTACATTTTTTTTTTATTCCGTTATCATACGATCATTTATTAGTTTCTCAAACGGTGCGCTCGGGAACACTAAGTCGCCCTGAAAGGTAGCCAGTTTCGGTCGATGTCGACAGATGAGTAATTTATGAATTTTGTTTATATTTACAATGATTTTTAAATGCTAGAGACGCCAAGCACATGGCTTGTTTGTTATGTCTTTGTCCTTTGATATTTTAAACTGGATGATGAATTCCTTAATCTATAAAAAGTGAATAATGCTTCTCTTTTTGCCTTAACCAATGGATTTGTATCAGCCAAGATCGGCCTCTATAAAAAAAGCAGAGTTTTCATAAATCCCTTAAAATGAAGACTGTACTGCTTGCCGTCTTTGGGAATGCAAGATCTTAATTTAATAATTTCAAATTTTATGACTAATGCTTTCTTATAAAAATTTAAAATGAACCCTAGAATTTAAGATATTCTACAAGAGATCCCTGAATTAAAAATGTTGATAAATACTGGTATCTCTCTCTCTCTCTCTTTCTCCCCATATCCCATATATATATATATATATATATATATATATATATATATATATATATATATATATATATATATATATATATATAGTTAGACATACAAGTTAGAGCTTTTGTATCAAGATGCATTACCGCATATCAAGTTGTTCATTTTTCTCCCTTGCTATTGGAAAACTGTCAATTGTTTGTTCAATTTAATCAACTTGACCAGTTTCGGAAAAAAAGATATCGCTTACCTCAATAAAAAAACGATAGAAGATATGAAAAAATAGATTGAAAATTGAAATAAAAATCATATGAAAAATTTATTTAGATCTTTTTTATATGAAGTGTTAAAATCCTTCCTCTTAAAACTAAAGTAAAATAAGGTTATTTTCTCATTTACATTTCATGCATCTATAAGGTTTGCATTCTTCGATTTTATAAGCGTATTAAGAAACAGAAAACATTTCATTAGAAACAAAGAAAAGAGGACTGAAATTTGACGTAACATCAGTCCCCCTTGCATGATAGTGAATGCTACACAGTCTTCTCATAGATGACGAGGAGACATGCAGCAGATGAAATATGGTTATATAGATTTGTTTTTTTTTTTCTTTTTTGTTTTTTTTTGTTTAGTTGTTGTTGTTTACGTCATATCAACCGATTGCGTCATATACTGCCGAAACTTATTTATTTTCTTAAACATTCAATAACTTATTTTAAATAGTAAGACTGCTGTTTGTTTTCACACGTTTGTCTCCTGGTATTAACAACAGGTTGAATAATGGATTCATAAATTAGTTCTACCTCTTAGCAAACCGTTGTAGGTTGTTTTCTTTTTCTTTTTCTTTTCTTTTTCTTTTTGGATTGTTTGTTTAACGCCATTTTAACTACTTATAGATCATTTAATGCTGAAATTTAATTTTCTTGTAAGCATTATTAATTTATTTTACAATAATATATTCCTGTTTAATCTTTTTTGAGAAAATATGTATTTTATTGCTGGTATACATTCATAGTGTTTTCACCCAGATTTGAGGGTAATTATTGGCCCATAGCTGGGAAGCTAACAGGTGCTACCACCCCTGGTCAAGTTGGACCAGGGATAAACAGCAATTAAGAAGTGGTTCCACGCTCCTCAAAACCGCCGAAACAGACGTCTTACTGCCGGATATAATTTATCGCCATACGCAAGACGGCATTCTATAGGAAGATGCTGAGGATAGCATGGAGCGAAGATGCAAGCAATAACAAAAGAGAAAATGGAAACAAAATGTAAACTTACACATAACATTAAGAAAATACAATTTCGCGGGTACATAATGAAGAAAATTGGAAAATTTGTAACTCATAGAACAGATTGAATGCAGCAGGGACAGAAGAAAACAACACATAACTTAGTGAGCTTCAGAAAATGGATGGCGGGACAAGTTTTAGGAGAGATAATGTTATGGGAACTTACCCATAATATTAATCGACTGTTCCGTACCTCGTAAATACTGCGCCTCAAGAGGAAGCAGCAGTGTGAGACCCAGTCCTTTTTGGACGTCTCAGCTATTCGGTCGAACTCTCTGCCTCTGAGGCAGAGGGGAACTCTCTGCCTTTGGGCAGAGAGGAACTCGGACGAGGCTCCGCCGAAGGGCAGAGCCTCGTTCGAGGAGGTTGACCGGCCCGATCCCGTTTATACGGGATCTACGGGCTATTTTTTGGCCGAGCCTACGGGCTCGGGTACCCCACTTTAAACCCGGCCTTGTGCCACATCTGTCCCTCGTGGGGAGGACACTAAATACTCCAGTCCTTTTTGGACGTCTCAGCTATTCGGTCGAACTCTCTGCCTCTGAGGCAGAGGGGAACTCTCTGCCTTTGGGCAGAGAGGAACTCGGACGAGGCTCCGCCGAAGGGCAGAGCCTCGTTCGGGGAGGTTGACCGGCCCGATCCCGTTTATACGGGATCTATGGGCTATTTTTTGGCCGAGCCTACGGGCTCGGGTACCCCACTTTAAACCCGGCCTTGTGCCACATCTGTCCCTCGTGGGGAGGACACTAAATACTCCAGTCCTTTTTGGACGTCTCAGCTATTCGGTCGAACTCTCTGCCTCTGAGGCAGAGGGGAACTCTCTGCCTTTGGGCAGAGAGGAACTCGGACGAGGCTCCGCCGAAGGGCAGAGCCTCGTTCGGGGAGGTTGACCGGCCCGATCCCGTTTATACGGGATCTACGGGCTATTTTTTGGCCGAGCCTACGGGCTCGGGTACCCCACTTTAAACCCGGCCTTGTTCCACATCTGCCCCTCGTGGGGAGGACACTAAATACAGTGTGAGACCCAGTCCTTTTTGGACGTCTCAGCGATTCGGTCGAACTCTCTGCCTCTGAGGCAGAGGGGAACTCTCTGTCTTTGGGCAGAGAGGAACTCGGACGAGGCTCCGCCGAAGGGCAGAGCCTCGTTCGAGGTGGTTGACCAACCCGATCCCGTTTATACGGGATCTACGGGCTATTTTTGGCCGAGCCTACGGGCTCGGGTACCCCACTTTAAACCCGGCCTTGTGCCACATCTGTCCCTCGTGGGGAGGACACTAAATACTCCAGTCCTTTTTGGACGTCTCAGCTATTCGGTCGAACTCTCTGCCTCTGAGGCAGAGGGGAACTCTCTGCCTTTGGGCGGAGAGGAACTCGGACGAGGCTCCGCCGAAGGGCAGAGCCTCGTTCGGGGAGGTTGACCGGCCCGATCCCGTTTATACGGGATCTACGGGCTATTTTTTGGCCGAGCCTACGGGCTCGGGTACCCCACTTTAAACCAGGCCTTGTGCCACATCTGTCCCTCGTGGGGAGGACACTAAATACAGTGTGAGACCCAGTCCTTTTTGGACGGCTCAGCTATTCGGTCGAACTCTCTGCCTCTGAGGCAGAGGGGAACTCTCTGGCTTTGAGCAGAGAGGAACTCGGACGAGGCTCCGCCGAAGGGCAGAGCCTCGTTCGAGGTGGTTGACCAACCCGATCCCGTTTATACGGGATCTACGGGCTATTTTTGGCCGAGCCTACGGGCTCGGGTACCCCACTTTAAACCCGGCCTTGTGCCACATCTGTCCCTCGTGGGGAGGACACTAAATACTCCAGTCCTTTTTGGACGTCTCAGCTATTCGGTCGAACTCTCTGCCTCTGAGGCAGAGGGGAACTCTCTGCCTTTGGGCGGAGAGGAACTCGGACGAGGCTCCGCCGAAGGGCAGAGCCTCGTTCGGGGAGGTTGACCGGCCCGATCCCGTTTATACGGGATCTACGGGCTATTTTTTGGCCGAGCCTACGGGCTCGGGTACCCCACTTTAAACCAGGCCTTGTGCCACATCTGTCCCTCGTGGGGAGGACACTAAATACAGTGTGAGACCCAGTCCTTTTTGGACGGCTCAGCTATTCGGTCGAACTCTCTGCCTCTGAGGCAGAGGGGAACTCTCTGGCTTTGGGCAGAGAGGAACTCGGACGAGGCTCCGCCGAAGGGCAGAGCCTCGTTCGAGGTGGTTGACCAACCCGATCCCGTTTATACGGGATCTACGGGCTATTTTTGGCCGAGCCTACGGGCTCGGGTACCCCACTTTAAACCCGGCCTTGTGCCACATCTGTCCCTCGTGGGGAGGACACTAAATACTCCAGTCCTTTTTGGACGTCTCAGCTATTCGGTCGAACTCTCTGCCTCTGAGGCAGAGGGGAACTCTCTGCCTTTGGGCGGAGAGGAACTCGGACGAGGCTCCGCCGAAGGGCAGAGCCTCGTTCGGGGAGGTTGACCGGCCCGATCCCGTTTATACGGGATCTACGGGCTATTTTTTGGCCGAGCCTACGGGCTCGGGTACCCCACTTTAAACCCGGCCTTGTGCCACATCTGTCCCTCGTGGGGAGGACACTAAATACTCCAGTCCTTTTTGGACGTCTCAGCTATCAGGTCGAACTCTCTGCCTCTGAGGCAGAGGGGAACTCTCTGCCTTTGGGCGGAGAGTAACCCGGACGAGGTTCCGCCGAAGGGCAGAACCTCGTTCGGGGTGGTTGACCAACCCGATCCCGTTTATACGGGTTCTACGGGCAATTTTTGCCCGAGCCTACGGGCTCGGAAAGCCCACATTAAACCGGCCTTGTGCCACATTCGACACACGTGGGCGTGTTGTTAAACATCGTGTGAGACCCAGTCCTTTTTGGACGCCTCAGCTATTCGGTCGAACTCTCTGCCTCTGAGGCAGAGGGGAACTCTCTGTCTTTGGGCAGAGAGGAACTCGGACGAGGCTCCGCCGAAGGGCAGAGCCTCGTTCGGGGAGGTTGACCGGCCCGATCCCGTTTATACGGGATCTACGGGCTATTTTTTGGCCGAGCCTACGGGCTCGGGTACCCCACTTTAAACCAGGCCTTGTGCCACATCTGTCCCTCGTGGGGAGGACACTAAATACAGTGTGAGACCCAGTCCTTTTTGGACGGCTCAGCTATTCGGTCGAACTCTCTGCCTCTGAGGCAGAGGGGAACTCTCTGGCTTTGGGCAGAGAGGAACTCGGACGAGGCTCCGCCGAAGGGCAGAGCCTCGTTCGGGGAGGTTGACCGGCCCGATCCCGTTTATACGGGATCTACGGGCTATTTTTTGGCCGAGCCTACGGGCTCGGGTACCCCACTTTAAACCCGGCCTTGTTCCACATCTGTCCCTCGTGGGGAGGACACTAAATACAGTGTGAGACCCAGTCCTTTTTGGACGTCTCAGCGATTCGGTCGAACTCTCTGCCTCTGAGGCAGAGGGGAACTCTCTGTCTTTGGGCAGAGAGGAACTCGGACGAGGCTCCGCCGAAGGGCAGAGCCTCGTTCGAGGTGGTTGACCACCCCGATCCCGTTTATACGGGTTCTACGGGCAATTTTTGCCCGAGCCTACGGGCTCGGAAAGCCCACATTAAACCGGCCTTGTGCCACATTCGACACACGTGGGCGTGTTGTTAAACATCGTGTGAGACCCAGTCCTTTTTGGACGTCTCAGCTATTCGGTCGAACTCTCTGCCTCTGAGGCAGAGGGGAACTCTCTGCCTTTGGGCGGAGAGGAACTCGGACGAGGCACCGCCGAAGGGCAGAGCCTCGTTCGAGGTGGTTTACCACCCCGATCCCGTTTATACGGGTTCTACGGGCAATTTTTGCCCGAGCCTACGGTCTCGGATAGCCCACATTAAACCGGCCTTGTGCCACATTCGACACACGTGGGTGTGTTGTTAAACATCGTGTGAGACCCAGTCCTTTTTGGACGTCTCAGCTATTCGGTCGAACTCTCTGCCTCTGAGGCAGAGGGGAACTCTCTGCCTTTGGGCGGAGAGGAACTCGGACGAGGCACCGCCGAAGGGCAGAGCCTCGTTCGAGGTGGTTGACCACCCCGATCCCGTTTATACGGGATCTACGGGCTATTTTTGGCCGAGCCTACGGGCTCGGGTACCCCACTTTAAACCCGGCCTTGTGCCACATCTGTCCCTCGTGGGGAGGACACTAAATACCCAGTCCTTTTTGGACGGCTCAGCTATTCGGTCGCACTCTCTGCCTCTGAGGCAGAGGGGAACTCTCTGCCTTTGGGCGGAGAGGAACTCGGACGAGGCTCCGCCGAAGGGCAGAGCCTCGTTCGGGGAGGTTGACCGGCCCGATCCCGTTTATACGGGATCTACGGGCTATTTTTTGGCCGAGCCTACGGGCTCGGGTACCCCACTTTAAACCCGGCCTTGTTCCACATCTGCCCCTCGTGGGGAGGACACTAAATACAGTGTGAGACCCAGTCCTTTTTGGACGTCTCAGCGATTCGGTCGAACTCTCTGCCTCTGAGGCAGAGGGGAACTCTCTGTCTTTGGGCAGAGAGGAACTCGGACGAGGCTCCGCCGAAGGGCAGAGCCTCGTTCGAGGTGGTTGACCACCCCGATCCCGTTTATACGGGTTCTACGGGCAATTTTTGCACGAGCCTACGGGCTCGGAAAGCCCACATTAAACCGGCCTTGTGCCACATTCGACACACGTGGGCGTGTTGTTAAACATCGTGTGAGACCCAGTCCTTTTTGGACGTCTCAGCTATCAGTTCGAACTCTCTGCCTCTGAGGCAGAGGGGAACTCTCTGCCTTTGGGCAGGGAGGAACTCGGACGAGGCTCCGCCGAAGGGCAGAGCCTCGTTCGAGGTGGTTGACCACCCCGATCCCGTTTATACGGTTTCTACGGGCAATTTTTGCCCGAGCCTACGGGCTCGGAAAGCCCACTTTAAACCGGCCTTGTGCTACATTCGACACACGTGGGCGTGTTGTTAAACATCGTGTGAGACCCAGTCCTTTTTGGACGTCTCAGCTATTCGGTCGAACTCTCTGCCTCTGAGGCAGAGGGGAACTCTCCGCCTTTGGGCAGAGAGGAACTCGGACGAGGCTCCGCCGAAGGGCAGAGACTCGTTCGAGGTGGTTGACCACCCCGATCCCGTTTATACGGGTTCTACGGGCAATTTTTGCCCGAGCCTACGGGCTCGGAAAGCCCACATTAAACGGGCCTTGTGCCACATTTGACACACGTGGGCGTGTTAATGAACATCGTCTGAGTCAGTCCTTTTTGGACGTCTCGGGTATTCGGTCGAACTCTCTGCCTCTGAGGCAGAGGGGAACTCTCTGTCTCTGGGCGGGGAGGAACCCAGACGAGGCTCCGCCCAAGGGCAGAGCCTCGTTCGGGGAGGTTGACCACCCCGATCCCGTTTATACGGGTTCTACGGGCAATTTTTGCCCGAGCCTACGTGCTCGGAAAGCCCACATTAAATCTTCCTTGTGCCACATTTGACATGTGGGCGTGTTAATAAACATCGCGTGAGTCAGTCAGTGAGCCAGTCAGAGACAGAGTCGCGTCAGACGATTACAGTAAGACATTGGAATAGTGATACTGGTCGAGACAACATAGTTCTCTCTAACCTAACCTGATTATTATTACTAACACTTCTACTTCTTTTGTACATATTCTGTTTGTAATATATCTCTGATATTCCATACCTGTGTTCGAGTTATTCTTCATTGGTTCTACCTTGGACCATCACCGTGGTACAAGGAACCAGGACCATAACACTTTCCAAATATTTACATTACCGTACTTCTTTGATTTTGGTATCACTGAATTTACATTTCATACATTGAGCTCATCCTGTTTTGCAGTTCACGTTTATTCCTTGCTTATCGCATTACTTCACTAACTTCTGTAGGAGGTTTTGTAGCTTTCTTTTTGTGTCTGTTATCAACACTGTGTCATCTGTACACCTTATATTGTTAAGATTTGAGACAATAATAATCCTGGCAGGTCTTCTATTTTTTTCCGAAGCACATCTTTTATTTCATACAATATTTCTCTGCTTATTAGACGCTGCGATGCATTAGACACCCTCTCCACAAACTTTGAAAGAAGAATGTTCTTTCTTGTGCTTCATTATTTCAGTTTTCACCCACTGAATGGCATATTTCCGTATTTAAACCCGACTAATCATGGCAAACTCATCGCAGACTGAGAAGAATTACTAAATTTAGGGTAAACATTTAGAATGTAATAATTTAGAAGAGAAGTTTATAAGAGAGTTCATAATTATAGAACGGAAACCTACACTTATTGCAGTCTGAAATCCTTATTAATCGTGATGAATTAATCACAAACCAAGACGGCGCATTAATTTTAAATTCGATGCATGTAAATTTGGTTACAGAAACAAGGTTAAGTTTGATCTATGTTTTAACTGGGCATACCGTATTATTAAATACTTATAACGTCATTATACCTGTCTATATCTCTGAGATGAGGTATTATGATTACTTGCATTATTTACATTATTCAGACTGTTATCCTCATGTTCATTGCCATATTCACAACGTTTCGGCCGTTGTAGTCTCGGCCTTCTTCCTGTGATTGGAATTTCGAACCGAATCCTTTATTTTGTTCACTGAGGTGGATTGTATTAGTTCCAATCACCTGAAGATGGTCGGAGCGTACAACGGCCGAAACGTTTTTAATATGGCAATGAAGATGAGGATAACAGTCCGCATAATGTAAATAATGTTAATAAGCGTGATTATTGGTGAAATGAATTCCTATATTTACTAAGGTTAGTTGAATACTTTTAACTATACTGGAAAACTAACCGTTGCCAAAAGCTGAACTAACGTAGCCATGATAATTAACTACTCCATTTTAATTTTTATTATTATTTAAGGTATTTTTTTTATTTAATTTACCTACTCCCTTATACCGTGATGAGAGCGTTGGTAGTTACAGTGTTAGTTTTCGGTCCACGGGATCCCAGTTCTGATTTCAGCATGGTCGCTTGATAATGACGTGGCTTAATTACATCAGTCTGAGGAAACGATTCCAGTAGGCTGCTTCATTGGCAAATGCCTGAAAATTATACTCAATCTTTGTGAAAATTGTCGTCGTGACCGAGTGGGGTTGAGCGTACTGGTTTTGTTCTAACTGTTGATCTTGCTATATATATATATATATATATATATATATATATATATATATATATATATATATATTTGTACCATTCGTGCTTATGTCTCCGGCTAACTCTTCTCAATGCTGTAAGCTATCGTTTCTTCCTCTATCGCTCTCCATCCTCTCAGGACTGTGGAATACTCGATGTCTTTTCTGACAGCATAGACAAGGCCCTTTCTCTCCATCCGTTCGCTCACATACTTGTGTTTTGGCGATTTTAACGCCCATCACAACAAGTGGCTTAAGAATGCTACTACCGACCTCGCAGGCATTCATACTCTCAACTTTTCAGTCTCACAATCCCTCACACAGATAATTGATTTCCCCACATGTTTTGCTTACAACCAGGACAGTAAGGCCTCTCTCCTCGACCTGTGTTTTAGCTCCACCCCTGAGTCTTGTAGTGCCACGGTAACTCCGACCATGCTGTAGTGTTTGTTAGTATCTCCTTCAGCCCCACCCCTGCAAGGAGCCTCCTACCACCAGAACCTCATTCTGCTACCAACGGGCTGACTGGGACTCGTTTCGTGATTTCCTCCGCGATTGCCCCTGGGATGCTGTATTTAAGCTTCTCATTCAAGAATGTGCTTCAGCGGTCTCTTCTTGGGTTAAAGCTGGAATTGACGCTTTCATCCCCTCAAGGAAATTCAAGGTCAAACTGCGCTCCTCCCCTTGGTTCACAGCTGCTTGCTCAGCCGCCATTGCCCATAGGAACCACTTCTTCCACCGTTTTCGTAGTGATATGTCTGACTGCAATAAAGCCTATTTACCTCTGCCCGTAACGAGTGTAAGCGTATCCTCAACGAAGCTAAGTCACTAGTTGCTGCTCGGATGAAGGAACGTATTGCATCTCGCAAATTCGACTCCAAAGATTATTGGCGCCTCTGCAAGAGCGTTCTGAACAATAGCAAACCCTCCATTCCTCCCCTGTTCAATCAGTTTGAGGTCCTGACCACCTCTGCCGTCAAGGCTGAATGCTTTGCTCGGAAGTTTTCTTTCAATTCAACGTTTGACTCTTCCGGAGTACCCATGCCCGGTTTCCCTCCCAGAACCGAGGCCCTTTTGAGCGGATTGCACATAACCCCGTCGTTGGTATTGGGCATTATTTCTAACTTAGATCACCACAAGGCTACTCGTAGTGACGGGATACCAGCCATTGTCCTGAAGAAATCCGCGCCTGAACTGGCGCCTGCCCTCTCTAAATTATACAACCACTGCCTCAAGGAATCTTGTTTTCCTGACTGCTGGAAGTCCTCAACCATTGTTCCTGTCTTTAAGAACTCTGGTGACCCCCTCTGACCCTTCTAATTACTGTCCTATCAGTCTCCTACCCCTCTTCGGCAAAGTCTTCGAAGCCCTTATCAACACCGAAGTGATTAATCATCTGATATCCCATGATCTGCTCTCAGACAAGCAGTATGGTTTCCGCTTTGCCCGATCTACAGCCGATGCGCTTACGGCCATCACTGAATTTGTCTACCAAGCTATTCATAATAACCGTGAAGCTCGTGCCGTGGCCCTAGACATCTCCAAAGCGTTTGATCGAGTTTGGCATACCAGCCTTCTTTGCAAGCTCCAGGGTTATGGTATTACAGGTCGATTGTTTGACTTAATACAATCATTCCTGTCAAACCGTGACTTGAAGTTCGTTCTCAATGGATTAATCTCCAGCTCCTATCCCACTAACGCAGGTGTTCCCGAAGGCTCCATCCTAGGCCCTACTCTGTTCCTCATATTCATAAACGACCTTCCTGACGCCATCGATTCCCAAGTCGGCATCTATGCGGACGACACCACAATTTACTCCTGCCTCAAACACAAATCTAGTGATGCTGACAAAGTTAACCTGGCAGTTCGATTAGAAAAGGACCTCCAATCGGTTGTGAACTGGGGCGAGAAATGGATGGTTAACTTTAACGCCTCTAAAACAAAACTGCTCTCTATTAACCACCCCCGGGCATCCATCCCTGCATCTCATTATAATGTCTGAAGACCAACTTCTCGAGAGCTCCGCTCTGCGGCTGCTCGGTCTCACGCTGTCCGCTGATCTGAGATGGAACAAATACATCGAGTCAATTGCATCATCCACTGCAAGGAAAGTTGGCTCCCTGTGCCGAGCCTTGAAATATTTCTCCCCGGAATCGATCCTCCAAATCTATAAATCGACCATTCGCCCTTGCATGGAGTATTGCTGCCATATATGGTCTGGAGCCCCTGCTGTTTGCCTCAGAGTTCTTGATAGGACCCAGAGAAGGATATGCAATGTAATTGGCCCTATCTGTCATCTCGTCTGCAGTCGCTCTCTCACAGACGCGACGTTGCCTCACTCTGTCTTTTTTACAAATACTTTCACGGTAATTGCTCTGATGAGCTGCTTTCACTGGTTCCTCATGAATTTAAACGTCCTACGAGGCTGGCATCCCGTTCACACCCCTTCACCGTTGAAACTGTTAGATGTAGACGTCTCTTCTACTCCACTAGCTTCATGTCTCGCACATCTCGCCTGTGGAACTCCCTTCTTTATTCCTGTTTCCCTGACAAATACAATCTCCAACTATTTAAGTGTAACGTCAATCGACATCTCCAGTTGCCTTGATCCATCCACTTCCCTTCTCCACATCTTTTCACCTTTCATTCCTATCTGCTCTCGCTCCAAATCTTCTGTAACCCCCTTGCCTTGATCGATCCACTATCTTTCTCCACATCCTCTCCTTTACCACTCCTATCTGCACTTCCTCCAAACCTTCTGTAACCCCTTGCGTGCTAGTGGCTTTCAGCCTTGCTTGGGGTGATAAGCTTTAAAATAAATAAATATATATAGAGAGAGAGAGAGAGAGAGAGAGAGAGAAAGAAAGAGAGAGCGATATACATATATATATATATATATATCCCTCTGTGTGTGTGTGTGTGTGTGTGTGTGTGTGTGTGTGTGTGTGTGTGTGTGTGTGTAGCCGAAAGCTCTTGGACATACAAAATATTTGGACGATTTCTACATAATTTCTGTCCAGAAAAGAAGAAAATTATAAGAACACAAGAAAAATTAAATAATAAACTCAACTGCAATAAATTTCAGTCATTTTTTAATAAAACTTGTATGAAAGTAGGATTGCTGCCCAAGTACCCAATTGTGTGTGTGTGTGTAAATAGATTATTTAGAAATATAACTATTGGCATACTAGTCTTCTGGCGGACTTTAATCTAGCTCCTGCTCGGTGGGATATCTTTTACCTTCAACGTCCTTTGGACGTAAAATTTATAAGAATTTAGAAATAATAAAATTATTTCATCTTTATTCGACACCTTATTTCGGTATAATCTTTCTTCTTATACGCAACCGATCTCCGTAGTTTGTTTACAATTTTTTTGCCCAGAATTTTTATTTTCTTTTAAAATCACCATTCTTTATGATCCCATCACATAAAGTTACTATTAAAAGACATTAGGGAACCAGAACTATGTAAAATTTCGAATACGTATCAATACGCGTTCTAGAACAAGAAAGCAAGAAAGAAAAAAAAAACGTATGAGCAATGTACCATCACCCCGCTTAAATTTTATTACGTTTTAATTCAACGATATCAACTTCAATTGCGCCGAAAAGTGAAATTAAAGTTAAACTCTAATTGTTTTTGTAAATCTTTCACTCGGTTCGATATTTAAATTTAACTTTGTTGTAACCTAGGGGAGGTTACTAAATAGACTAATCACACAAAGGTTGGTAACGGACGATAATAATTAGGACAAAAAATAACATATATAAGATTCTCCAGCGGCGCGTAGAAGTCGTCAATTGCTAGAAACGAGTTATGTGAATTCCAAAATGAATCTTTAACTGCAGACCAACATACAGTATTTACTACTGTATTTGCGTGAATGCGGACATACACATTATGGTCCGTAGATATGCTACAACAAACTTATTTATTTAATTTTTAATCGCGTGTAACTACATTAGTTACTATCTTTTATTTCAAGTTGTTTATGATTCGCGGAGATCGAAAAACGGATGGACGACTGACACGCATGCACTGCGCTTTGTTTATTTATTGTTTGTTTTATTATTTTTTAAGCATTTCACCCCAAGCAATGTGGGATGCCACTAGTACGCAGGGGGTTACAGAAGGAGCGAAATTAAAGAGGCGTGATCGAGGAAAGGATGAAGAGAAGGTCAGGGGATAGTTTAGGGTATCTGGAGATGTCTATTGACATTACATTTGAATAGTTTGACATTATAGCTATCAGCGAAACAAGTAATAGGAAGGGAATTGCACAGACGGGAGGTGCAAAACATGAAGCTATTGGAGTAGAAGAGACGACTACAATTAACCGTTTCGGTAGTGAGAGGGTTGGACCGTGATGCCAGCCTTTATTGTAGAAAATCGTTATTTATGAATTTCTTCAAAGAATCTATTAAGTGTACAGTATGAACTCTGGACAGTGCTGTATAAATTGTAGTTTGGAAATTCTAGTTGCTTCCTTTGTCATTACGAATTTTTCTGTGGTAGGTTATATAGATTTTTGCATTACCACTTTATTGTAATATCATAATAGTTTCGAATCGAATACTTTTTTACATACACTGGTATAAAAAAATCGAGTTTTCAGAAAAAAATACTAGGGCTACGCATACCGCAGTGAAAAGGGACGTAGGCGAAAGTACGTGCTGTCACTCCGTTTTATACGCATGCGGTGATAACAAAATAAATACGGCCTTGTATTAATTAATTAAATCTCAGAATAAAACACTGTCACCGCCTTCTATTTATAAACGCCATAATCCTACAGGACATAGACAATCATAACACTCTATCAACATCCTTTCTTTATCATATTTGAATTGTTATGATTTATTAAGAAAAGAAAACTCTTTGCCGTGGAGAATTTTTTAGGTAGGTTAGTTACATTCGCTCTGACTACTGAATACATACTCGAATACTATCTCTTCCAGCTGTACTGTCAAACTCTCTGCTTTTGGGCATAGAGGAACCTGGCCTAGGCTATGACGAAGGGCAGAGTCTCGTCCGGGCAGGTAGATAAACCCGAACCCATTTATGCGGGTTCTACTGGGAATTTTTGGCACAGCCTACGGGCTCGGATGTCCCACTTTAAACTCGGCCTTACACGTGGAGGGGGACTAGTAACTATTGACTACATATTCGAATTTCCATACCACATTCGACATTAAATGCTGACACATCGTAAAATCGACCAATCTAGATTAACTAACCTAAAGTTTTCATTTGAATACAACTTCTAACTAGCTGACGATCAATTTTAGTGTCCTTAGTCAAGTCTTTCTAATTCAACTGCAGTGGGAGAAGGAAGAAATGTTTTCGTGCACTTTTCCATAGCACTGGCGCGATGTGAAAGCAATAGATTCGACTACTGATCAATGCTTTACCGGTGGTAGTGAAAAATGACGTAATACCCAGCCACCGGTTGAACAGAATTAGAGAAAAATGACTTAATGCCCAACCGGTTTTATATTATTATTTGCGATATTTTAACTCAGTAGCTCAGAATGGTTAAAATTATTCAGGAATGCAGTGCTCAAAGTGTTCGACATTGGCCGATTCTATTTTCGTGTCGTTAACAGGTACGCAAACATGCTTATTTCACTTTGCCCTGGGAAACTCGAACTGGTGTAATGGTTAGCAAGCTTGTCTCGCTAGAACAATTACGACTGAATAGTGAGTTCGATCTTCACTGGGTGCCCCATACTTTCGAACTTGTGCCACATCTGAGCTACGCTTGAAAAATCACTATTTCATTTTGCCTTCTCGGCATTAAGAAAACGAACCACCTTTACTTCCTGTCATGCTAAAACATTTAGCCGAGAATCAGTTCGTCAGACCGTGTACCATCAATTCTGTCAGAGGCGTAGTACCGGGAATAATTCATTATGTATTGCTATAAAGTTGGCCGAACGAAACGTTTCCTACACGATTCAACCTAACAGACCGAGCTGGAGCTGTAATATTCAACTGAAGGCGATAGAGATTTCCCCCACATGAAATCACTTAGCCGTGGATTAATTTGTCATTTTGACTCAGCAAATAAATACTGAGTTTCGGCTGAAATATTTGCGCATTTCCAACAAGGGCTTCAGTTAAAAGCCAATTCGCGTGCAGGGTTCAAGTAGACGTAGATGTTAGAATTCAAATCGCATTGGTTGTACTCAAAATATGGATACCATCTGGAAGTTAAAAAGTAATAAATAATTTCTGAAAGTGCAAGTCTAGTTCAAGACGAGAGACCGGTTCTCTCATCTTCTCAAGAAGTAGGGAACCTTAGAATAGTAGCAAATGCCAACTGGAAACAACCGAAAAATATATAAAGGAACGTACAAAAGATAACTCTTTTGAGATGGATTTTATGGAATATTATTTCCTTAATTTCCTCATATGTAACCTTGTACTGAACTCAACTCAACCTCATTAACGTCGTTGATCATGGCACTGCTGTATTATTCCAAAGAATACGTATAATGAAGTTTTAAATTGAATTAGAGTAACAATATTTTTGGCTTATTGGTTGCTTTGCTCACGGCCAATTTCACATCTTAGCAGTTATAATCATTTGATCTATTGCACAAATTATCTTACATTCTCTTTTGTGCAATCTTTTTCAACAGTTTGCTTATTATAAGTACAGGACAAGAACTTGATGAAACTTAGATTACGAGATTGCTGTCGTGTTTCAAATAATACGTAACCCAGTGAAGATTGTATTGGACCCGATTACATTACTTTAATTCGATTACTGCATATGTCGATATAGTCCTTTGATTTTACACTACTTATCGATTATGCGTAATTACTGATAAGGTCTACTCGATTCTTCGTTTTGTAGAAAAATATTCAATGGTTACTTTTCCTTGTTAAAAAAAAAACAAACAAAAAAACGAACATTTTTTTCAACAATTTCTGTCATCTATAGCTCTAACCATTTCAGATTTATCGATTGGTTCATAAATGGAGGTTATTTCTGAGCTACGTCTGGACTTTGCCGCATAATTTGGACCTCATCGTAAAAGACAATGTTTAAAGAATTAATGGATTAGGTTTTTTATCTGACATATTTTTTGCGTATGCAGGCCGATAGACGAAATAAATACTGATCAAAATAAAACGGAACGTCTACTCAGATACGCGTATCCTCTAAAAATAACGTTTGAAGTAATCAAAATATCTCACTCCAACACAGAATTTCTAAAATCGTATGTAAGTATAGTAGCACAATGACTTTATGGAGATTCCTCGAACCTCCTGGAACTTTCTAGCACTTGTTTTTTTTTTTGTTTATTTGTAAAATTGTATGTTATGCTGTAGCTATATACTTCTAAATACTTTTAAAATACGTAAGTACTATCTAATTACATTAGTAGAAAATTGAAAAATAAAGCTTCTGAAATATTTCAAATTCTTTATCCACATTGCTTAAATAGTAAAATCGAATTTTCGATGTTGGTGTGGCCTTTTTCAATAAAAACCAAAAAACAAATTAATGTCTGTTCCAATACTTTTGAACAAAAATGTTATATAGGAATAAAGTGTCGCTGGCGACACTTGTGTTTGAACATAGATCGCCAGTGAGCAAAGACAGGCGATCCCATTATTGAATTAAATACATTACGTGACCATAGAGGAGACGCATATATGTAAGAAGTAACTGAAGACTAACGATCGTTATTCTTAGTCTATCCTCAATTGCTATTCGGATCTTCATTTCTAGTCTATTCTCTATTACTATACAGATTACCATTTCTACTGTATCTTCTATTACTATACCGACCGCTATTCTCTACTCTATTGACTATCTTATTACTCTATTCAGATCACTGTACGGATTACACTTCGAGTGAGTATTATCGAGCAAGTACTATTAGTGAGAGATTATTCGAAGGCGTCTGACACCAGTATTGTTCAACGATGTACTATAGTTATATCTGGGATTACAAAGTCTCTACTACAACGATCATTACACAAGTGGCAACGAGTATTCGCTGGCATCACAAAAGAGTCAAACGCGTGCTCGTTGACATCACAAAAAAAGTTAATCGATTGATGAAACAGGAATATACGATTACAAGAAATGACCTTAATATATATCTAAACAAAGTTAATCAAAATAATGCTCGCAGCACAATGCTACTTCCGACGTGAAACGTATCAGTTTACCTTCCTTTCTGCGTCATTGATAATGGTTGCAACAACACGCGTCGTTTATTGGTTAACGATCAAAAGTAAACACATTTAATTCAACGTTGAAAATGTGACAATCAGTTGCCAAAGAAAAATCGCTAGAGGCTGACACGTCTACAAAAAAACAATACTCTGTCCGTATATAATGGAGAATATCCACATTTGCGTGGAGGTTCTGTTTATTTAAACGATGCAATTACTCATATATGAGAATCCTCTAAAAATAATGTTCTAAAGAATAAGAATATGTCAGATTAATAAATAAAATCCATTTATTATTTAGAAATTGCTTGTTATTGTTTGGGATTCGAAACTGAGCGGATATGTATTTCGAGAAATCTAGACGTTTGGGTATGATTTAATTACGAATACAACCTTGCTAGACTGCGAATATCTTCGGAACCGAGACAGTGGTTTCTGTTGCAAAGGAGGAAGCAGGTTCGAATCCTGCTGGGGGCGGCATTTTCTTTAATCATTTTTCTCGACTGTGCAGGTCGGTAGACGAAATACATACTGTTTAAAATAAAAACGGAGCGTCTACTCAAACATGAGTATCCACTTTAAATGACATGTAAAGTAATAAAAATCCCATAGTATAAGCAAAGGCGAATCTGGTTTACTTCCCTTGCAATGGCCACTACACTGAACTCGACTTCCACAGTTTGGATCCGTCTTCTTTGGTAGGTTCCCATATTCCTGTTTCTATTATTTCCAGTTGAAATTTCCTATTGCTCTCAAAGTCCTACGACTTGATCCGCATAAAAGAAGAGCTCTATGGTTGAACTAGAATTGTATTGTCAGTAATTTTTATTACTTTTTAACTTCAAAATAGTATCCATGTTTGTAGTACAGCAATGCGATTTGAATTCTAACATCTACAGTTATTTGCGAGACGTTCAACCTTGAACCAAGATATTAAAAATCCCAAAATAATCCATCTGCTATATTTTCGACTGCATGAATATTAAATGATCTTCAGTAGCTTGCTACAAGGAAAACATTAATCTTTTGGTCACACTCTGATAATTAAAATTACATATAATAGAAGAACTTCTTACTCAACAAGCAAGATTTCTATTCTCTTTACAGTATGTTTTATTCTGTAGTTTCCAGACTTTTGATGCACTTTTGATGCAAAATTGCCAAGCCTCTAATTTGTAAGGATGTTTTACAAGCTCGACTCGCCGACTATTACGGATGAGACGAACTTCCGCTGAGTGTACCGAAATAGTGGAAGTGTCATATAATGAACAAACTTTATTTAATATCTATAGTATGACACTTTCAAGTAAGTAAATGATTGGATACTAGTAGGTCAATTGTCACTGTGCAGTATAGAATAAGACGGTTCTATATCTATTTACGCGGCCTAATGGAGTGCGATGATTTTCCATAACGTCTAAAGATGAATTAGCACTGAAGTGAATTTCGAAGCAGACAGGCCTTCACAACGTGGAAGATTGATCTAAAACTATCCTCCTATCAGACCCCTTCGTTTTTGCTGCATTAAGCGAAATTGAATATCGAAATAGACATATTGTGACCACTAAAGACGAATTAGCAAATGAAGTGGACTTGGTTGTCATGGTTTTGCCACATGAATATGCGTCCGTGGCAGGATATTTTAAAATCGTACAGCAAAGATCAACGTGTCTTCGGTGAGTGATGGCGGAAGTTTTATTCTTTTCGCGTATCCCAAACTTGTGATCCTTCGTCCTACAATATTGTTAAATATCGCTACCTTACAGAATGTAAATTAACACAGTCTTTTTTTCTGTTATCGAAATCTTTACTAATCGTAACCTATTCTGGTACACGGCCTGAGAAAACAAGAGTCGAAAGATTGCACTGTGTCAGTAAGGGACGGATTTAGATAAAAAGCAGCCCTAGGCTATTCAGCTTGTGAAGCACCTTCAAATCCCCATTCTCACGAGTAGAGAAAAATGGAAGAGTATTAAATGAAACAATGTGAATAAAGCCGAGGATGATGGTGAGCGTTTTAAATTACTAAAGTGTTATTTAATGTCTACAATGTCTTATGAGAGCATATGTAAGAATGGCCTATGACAGTGTCAACAATATTATACACCTTGGCTGGAGGCCCCCTAGTTTGTGATGCCCTAGACTTCAGCCTGCTAAGCCTGTAGTGAAATCCGGCAGTGGCGGTAAACCTTCAGCTATGAAGGACGTAATTGCATGGAAATTTAGCTGGCTTCTCTTCACCGCGTGCATTCTGGGCGTGGCTGATCACGATTTCCGTGTCCCCCGTGGCACATAGTAGCGTTTCGAACATTGTCAAACGCCCAGTTCTGTCATCTATTCACGCAAGTATATCAGGCACAAAGACTCTACTGCAACGATCATTACAAAGACGGTTCTATATCTATTACGGATGAGACAAATTGCTTAAAATCGTACAGCAAAGATCAACGTGTCTTCGGTGAGTGATGGCGGAAGTTTTATTCTGTTCGCGTATACCAAACTTGTGATGCCCTAGAGAACATATCGCTACATTATAGAATGTAAATTAACACAGTCTTTTTTTTCATTCTGTTCTGTTATCGAAATCTAGTCCTCGATACGCCGTAAGAGTGTTACGTTTTCCAAACACTCCCTCCTCATGATGTACCCAAGAATGTTCAGCTTTATATCTCTTCTTCTAAGTATTAGATACCATTTTAACGCTACCTTGATTGCTTTCTCATTCCGCCCCTGTAGTTATCAGTATCATGCTTTAGAACCATTTTGATATCACATAGAAATTCAGCACTCTTTTTTTGTATCTAAAGAAATCCTCCTGTGGCTTAGTACGTGTTTTACCTTTTCGTATTCACCTTTCGCCCATCGAAAGCGCTTTCATACTTCGGCATCGTATGTTCCATCCTGTGAGAAAACACTTCCCAGTACTTGTTTTATGTCGACATCTCCAATTCGCACTTCGCATCTTGTCTTTATTTTCTCTTACTGACAATAATGCTTTCCTTCTTCTTACAGTTGATGGCCATTTTTTTTTTATCCCTTTCCTTTACTACCTGGTCTACAAGATGCTGTAATTGTCTTTCTGCGTCTGCTATCAACACTTTACGGTCTGCGTCTGTTATATTGATTATATTGATAAGATTGCGGAATCCAGTAATAAGTCTTGATAGGATTTTCAGCTCACTTCGGATAGCCCCTCACTAGAGGTTGAACAAATATTGTCTCATGCCGCTTTTCTATTTTGGTGTATTTAATTCGTTCTCTATGCGTATAAAGATAATTTCCACCCGGTATGTTTTTTAACATCCTTTCCGAATATATTTCCTTTCTTTTTCTATATATTTCTTATCGCTTACATTTACTTTGTACAACGCTTCCCCGTGAGAAGGGGTGACCCCCATCAAAACAGGCCGTCTGTTTACTATACTTACCTCTAACATTCTGGCTCTCGTGAAAACCAAACCTCCAACTCTAACTTTTATGAGAATATTCGGTATTAAATGCTCCGTGGTAGACTGATGTATAGTAAAACAAAACAAAACAAACGGTTGCTTTGTTCTTATGGGTTCTAACATTTTTATGTTGTAGATTTCCGATTTGATTCATTATCTATTCTTCTTTTATAAGATTAGTTCATCTCCTGTGTTCAGGATGTTAACGACCATAGTTCGCCACAGAATCCTGTTCTTTGCACCTCGAAGCAATGTTTGTTCATTTACCATCCCCCCAGAATCGCTCTATCATCTGTTAACCCAAGTCCACTATATAGATTAATCGTTGTTTCCGCATTATGTGTCTTCGAAACATGAAATCTATTTTTCTGGTTATCTGTACAAGTTTTATTTCAGTTTACAATTTAGCTACAACATCCATATTACTTGCACGGACCATCTGTAGAAGCACATCTGCCTTCTTTAACACCATGTTTAGATATTTCAACTACAGGGTGCGATGGGTAATTTTGAGCGTGCGCGTTGTTTTTTTTTTTTTTTTTATTGTGTTGACGGCGCAATATAGTAGAGTAGGTTGAACACCGTCTGTGAGAAAAAGATCACCATCACGCAATTCACTCAGCCAGAAATTTGAAAACTGCATGCTGTGCTCCTTGGAATTCGCGCCGGAATCTCCAATATGAACATTTTAGAGTGTTTGGGTGTCAATCTGGGGAGAGTGCAGAGTATTCGGAAAGTGTTGGATGAGTCTAATGGTGATTACAAAGGTACAGCAGCTCGAAAGCTCACTGTGATTCTTCTGATTAGAAAAGAATTCCCGAATTAGACGGCAAGTGTCTTGAAGAGGTAGTATTCCCCGGGTCAACATTTTGGCTGCTGAAAGATCAAATGTGTGACAACAGGACACTTCGCCGTGAAGAAAGAACCCAGTCATAGCTGACGGACAATTTCTGCAACCAAATCACCCCTTACATCTAGCCACCTAACTCCCCAGACTGCAAAACCCCTTGATTATTATGTGTGGGTGAACTTGACCAAGAAAACTCCTTGTAACACCAAGGATGAACCGAAGGCTAGAATTATGGAAATATTCACCAAATTAAACAAGGAGACCGTCCAGAAGGGATGCAGGAGATTGTAAAGTCGTATGGAGGCCATCGGTGAATCCATTGGCGATTTTATTGAATAAATGTACTGTTTATTATTTGAAGATATTTGCGTGTAATTTTGGTGAATATTTCTGTTAAAAGGAGATGTTAGTGTTATTTTCATATTTGCCTTATTTAGACAAACATTTATCCATTGCACCTTCTATTTTCATCGATGAGGAAACTGTTCAGCATTCACTGCCATATTGGATCATTTGTATCACATACAATTTCCACAGTATTTTCTTTGGTTGTAATGAAATCATCTTGCTTTATAGTAATCTACGTAATTTTAGGAATGGCTCTTTTACTGTTGCAATACGTGTTCGGATTTCGCTGACACGTTTTCAATCCTCCTTGCATAGTTCTCCAAGTCATCCATTTTTATCATATGTCTCGAGTATTTCAAATCTCACTCCCTGACTGTAAGTGTGATTTCGTTTCAATATTCTAGAAATTATCTTCCTTGCCCACATCTTACCCACATAGTGTTCATAGTATTTTTTTCGTAAAACCATATATTCGAATCCTTTTATTTTCACCGATAGAGACATTGTCTTGCATTCATTGCTATGAAGAGGATTGATATTACGGAGCCGTTCAGCACATTTTCTTTTGTTTCGCACGAAATCTTACGCTGTTTTCATATTTCGTTTACCTTCTCATATACATACTTGACGATGATAAGTCAGAAGTTATCGACTCTTTCACCATAGCATATCTTTAGGTGTGTCACACTGCCTTCTGCACAAGCGTGTTTATAGTTGGTACTATGTTGATCAAGAGATCGAAGTTTAGCTTGATCGCGCTATTTTCTTCCTCCTGTTATAGCGTAAACATGACCGCTCCGCTAACAGTATGCAGCAAGGAATAATAAAAAGCAGTTATCCGATTTCTCTGCTTGGAATGTGTGACAAGGCCTGAAATTCATCGGATCTTAACACAATTCGGCAACAGTATTTAGAAGTGTGTATGTGTTTAAAAATGGCCAGACAAACGTGTCAAACGAAGAAGAAGTCAACCTCCACCACTGAAGAGAAGATTCAACCAGCTCAAGAGATGGCAATGGCGAACCAGTAATATCTATGAGACATCCCTTTCTCAGCAGATTCGGGTCATTGCTCTTTCTTGCTACTTGGTGGTACACTGCTAGCGGGACGGGTATGCTTACACTGAGGAAACTCGCGCAATCGAGCACACTCTTCGATCACATGACC
This sequence comes from Acanthosepion esculentum, assembly GCA_964036315.1. Classification (NCBI taxonomy): domain Eukaryota; kingdom Metazoa; phylum Mollusca; class Cephalopoda; order Sepiida; family Sepiidae; genus Acanthosepion; species Acanthosepion esculentum. The sequence continues at coordinate 70,064,894 of OZ038490.1, forward strand.
AAAACGGTGCCAAATATATGCATGGATGAACATAAGGCAGTGTGACAAACTTAAAGATATGTTGTGAAAGTGCGGATAATTTTTTTACTTACCCTCGTATTATTCCAACTCACTTTCATATTTATAAGTCACATTATCCATCTTCTGTTATTTAAATACGAAAATAATGAAAATTGTGTATCTGCTTGTAGTCTGATATTTCCGATTTGCTGCCTACACGTTGAAGTATGCCTCGTGCTGTCGACCATACATTCTGTCTCTTATGTTCTTTAAAATACATTTTTAAATTAGTGCATGAAAAAAGATTGTAAATCATTGGTAATTTTTTTCTTCGTTAATCGAATACATTCAGACTGTTAATGCAATAACGAGAGGTAAAGAATAAAAACAAAAAAGCTTCAGGTACACCGAAAACTAGGGCGGCGGTACACCACTTCGCTATGTTTTTGTCGCTTCTCTACCCTAAATAGTCACACAAGACTATCTTTGTACTTCCTACAGGCTAACAGAGCGAAATTAATTATATGAATTTTAAAGATTCTCCTCTTAGAATTCAAGTAGTGTCAGTCTGTTTATTTCTTATATCTATTTTCGTTTTTGAAAATAATTTACCGATACTGAACAAAAATTCTCCAACTAGAATATCGGCGAATAAAACAGACAAAATTATGTGCAGGAATAAAGAATGTTAATTTTTTTACACAATATTGGGACTAAGAGCCAGTTATGGTAGAGGTTTACTGAATGAACTTTTTTTATTGACTTAAGAGGGGTAGGTAAGAAGTGCAAACTATGTGGATATGTTAGATAGATATCGGTTGAGCGTAGGCTTCAAGAGGTTAAAATTGTAAAGATTGGGGAAGCATCCTCTTGGGTGTATGGTCGACAAAATGGTTTATCTTGGGAAGAATCTAATCGAATGCAATTCTATTCTTATTAAGGTAATATTAAGGGAATGAGAATGATTCGTACCAATGTACTTGGCATGACACGTTATAGCTGCGATGGTCTGATCTGGTGTAACTAATTATTGTAACTCGTAACAACATTTTCCATGGAAATAGCGATAGAATATTAAGAGGTTAGCAACGTTATGCCTGATGGAAAAGGGGTTGTAGGGTTGAAAATAATTCGATACCTTCAACCTCTGGCATCACGTCATGTCTATTATGTACATAGTGATATTAAGTGCAACTATATCGACAAGAATTTAATTATTTCGGTAAAGAACTATATATATATATATATATATATATATATATATATATATATATATATATTTGCATTTAAGCAGCAATCCTTCTTTCATGCACATTTCATTGAATACGACAGACACGTTGCTTTTATTTAGTTTTTTATACAATTTCTCATGAGATCTAATAAGGTTTTTTTCTTTTCAGATGATAAATAATATAAACATTCGGACAGTTTTTATATAATTTATCATCTGAAAAGAAAAAAATTCTTAGATCGCATGAGAAATTGTATAAAAAACTAAATAAAAGCGCCTGCTCTGTCGTATTCAATGATATATATATATATACATATATATATATATATATATATATATATATATATATATATATATATATATATATATATATATATATTGGAGATAAGAAATGTTTTGATATGCGACTGAAATAATATTCAATTCTACAGGGTGATTGAATTGTAACTCCCTATTTTATGTTTAATGAACTACCCCGTCTTGGAATAAACTCTAATTAGCCGGGAAGTCCATCATGCATAAAACAGGGAGTTACTTTTCAATCAGCACAAATATTAGTGACTTATTTCTGGCGAAATGTTTGCTGCACATTTCCATTAAAAAACTAGTTCATAATTTGTCAGATGCACGCAAAATGTATCGGTAAAGAAAATGAACTTCAAATCCCGACATTATCTCTTGCGTTTATTTTACACTAACAGTCTTGGAAAAGGCCAGATATGGAAAATAGTAGGTTATTATGGGATGTGTAGTATGAGATGGCAACTAGTTTAAAATAACTACTACTCTAAATTTGAAACCACGTAGAAAGAAATGAGAAACGTCATCCCTTTTGTTTTGCAAGAAGATCTGTCAATTCTCAAGTATGTAAAGAAAAGGACCTGTTTTTATTTTTGAGATTAAGTATTGTACATATTTACACTATTTGCATTGTTCCGACTGTTATCCTCATCTTTATTATCATATCCACAACGTTTCGTCCCTTTTACAATCCGTTGATATATGTTGTAATTTCGAACCGAACATTTTACCGCCGAATATGACAGTAAAGATGAGGACAACAGTCCGAAAAATATTGCAAAGAAAAGGAAATTGAAGGAAATAATGCACGCCTTAATCCAATCTAGACGTAGGCGTCCATGATATTTAAAGTAAAAAATGAATCATGGTATCTAAAATAAAGATTTAATTTGTTTTCATCGTTAACCGTTAACTGTTTGTAGTTATTAAGCAAGTCAATCTTTGCAGCCATGGATTTATCCTGATAAAATTATTACCTACCATCATAATTCGACGTTAAATACTTTGAACTGAAATTGTAGTGCTAAGCTTTTCAATGATTTAAACTGAAAATAATAAAGGTTTGCTTTACTAGGACTTGAGTCCTCATTTGGAAAACAAGCATCATTTAATAGAGAAAGAATTAAAAATAATTCACTTCATAATTTCACTACGAGTAAGTAGTGTAAAATTGGTGTAAACTGTGTCGGTTGAAGACGGCGACAATTAACCTTACGTTGAAGATAACAAATTTTGCCTTACGAGTCACTTGGCTTATTGGAATACCTGCAATATATTTTCATAGTAAAAAAAAATACAGCAATACATTATTGGAAATGGAAGAGAAAAATTACCAGCAATACATTTTTTATATATTACAAATCTACCAAGATAATTAAATTTCAACATTAAATATGCAATGTAATTAGCCCTGATCTCGCATCTCGTCTACAGTCGCTCTATCACAGACGTGCCGTTGCCTTGCTCTTTTTTACAAATACTTTCACGCTAACTGGTCCGATAAGCTGCATTCGCTGGTTCCTAGACTTCATGAATTTAAGCGTTCAACTAGGCTGACGTCTCGTTCTCACCTTTTCACTGTCGGAACTATTAAATGTAGCTTCATGGCTCGCACTTCTTGCCTGTGGAACTCCCTCCCCATTTCTTGTTTCCCTGATAGATACAATCTCCAACTATTCAAGTATAATCTCAATCGATGTCTCCAGATGCCCTGCTCTATCCCCTAACCTTCTCTTCATCCTTTCCTCTATCAATCCTCTTTGCTCTTGCTCCAACTGTAACCCATTGCGTGCTAGTGGCTTCTTGCCTTGCTTGGGGCGAAACGCTTTAAAAAAATGACCCAGAAGGATTTGATATGCCGTTAAACAAAGCAAACCGCATTAATTGAAATACGGTGATGTCACATGAAAACAACGGTTCTACTCAGACTACCCCTGTTAATCAACGTTGAGCCTTGTCAGTACGCAGATGCGTGCCCTCTAAAGAATATTAGGTACTGTAAGCTATACAGATTTGACAGGTTGCAAGACTTACGCCGAGTTAGCTGAGTGGTGAGTTCACTATTAGTTATTGTGTTGAGTATCCTTTTTTTTATTAATCCTCAAGCAAAGCAATAACGTCCACGTGACGCAAGTGAGTGCCAGACGTGAAATAAACATGAGAAAAAGAATACATAATTAAGTAGTGAGAAGAATAACGGACAAGAACTATGAAGACGTGGAGCTAAAGATTGAAATCGACTTGCAATTTTTGAAGATCAGAGCTAACTGGAAAACAAGAATCCGGAACAACAGAGATCCCCACACGAACGCAGATGCCCTCCAAGTCTCTATCCTGCGTCCTACGCTGTTTCTGATTGTCATCAATGATCTTCCTGATGTCATCAATTCCCAAGTAGGCATTTATGCATAGGACATTGCCATTTATTCTTGTCTCGATAGTAAATCCGTCAGATATGAGAAAGTTAATGCGGCCGCTTCTTTTAAAAGAACCCCCAATCAAGCGTTAACTGAGGCAGGAAATGACTTGTAAATTTTAATGCCTCCAAAATGAAACTGCTCTCATTTAACCCGCATAGAGAAACTTTCCTGCCCGCCATCGGCATGGCTGATTCTAGACTCCTGGAGAGCAACACACTGCGCCTTCTTGGCTTCACGTTTTCAACAGTCTTGAAGTTAAATGACTACAGCGAATCAAAAGCTGCATCTACTGCAAGGGAAGTTGTGTCAGTGTTGTGTTAGAAGATTTTTCTCGTCAGAGTCCATCTTGGACATTTACAAATCTACCGTTCATCGGTGCATTGAATATTGCAACCATATCTGGTCTGGTTCTCTTGCGATTCACCTCGATGTTTTTGAAAACATCCAAAGAAAGATCTTCATTGTACTCGATCCTGACTTGGCATCACGAATTTCTTACCGACGTGACGTTGCTCTTCTACAAATATTTTCATGGCGACTAATCTGACAAGCTTTTCCCCCTGGTATCAATACAGCATGAATTTAGGCATGCTACTAGATTGGCATATAGGTCCCACCCTTTTACTGTTAAAATACTTAAATGTAACTGCCACTTCTACTCCAACAGTTTCTTTCCTCGCACTTCCCGCCTCTGGAACTTCTGTTTCCTTGCATCTCTGGTAACTACAATTTTCAGAAAAATTAAATGCAAAGTCAAAAAACGAAAAAGTTGTACGTCATTGCTGTCTAACACAAAATAGCTTTAACCTTTAATAATAATCAACAAACCTCAGAAAACGTAAACTCCTCGTTATTTAAATAAGCATACAAAACCCATTGAAGTCTTATATACTGATGTAGAGATAACTTAAAACAACGCAATGAACTCAATAGGTTTCTGAAACGATTGACTGGTTAATATTTTCCAGACTTTGTTCACTAACATTGGTGAAATTTGCGATTCGGTGAATAAGTGACATATGCATCTTCTCTTTGTGTTAACGTGTTTTGCTCGAAGCAAAGAACGAAGTCATATGTTGCAGATCGAAGATAAGAACAAACTGCATAAAATTCAAAGCCTAATAGCTTTTGGTATGAGATCTGGGTTTGTAAAACAAAATCTCATGTCAGCGTTACCTTATATCCAGATGCGTGCTTCTGTGCCAACAATTGGTTGTTCGCTCCTGTAAGCAGGGTTATTAAGCTTAAAATTAATCTTTCAGTTTGAGTTGAGCTGACTTGCAGTGGTCATTCATACATGGTTTTCTCAGGAAAAACAGAAAGATCATGTATCTTGGAAGCAAATGCTTATTGGCTTTCAGAATCGTCTGCGGAATAAGTATGTTAATATTATTAATTAAAAATATTGTTATAATCAAAGTTAGCAGTTGTTGTATTAAACAAGTTATCCCATTTTGTTTTTTAATGAAGTAATAATACATCTTCTATAAAGAATAGATAAACAAACTGTTATAAATATGCAAATATAATGTAACAACAACAACAATAATAATAATAATAATAATAATAATAATAATAATAATAATAATAATAATAAGAAGAAGAAGAAGAAGAAGAAGAAGAAGAAGAAGAAGAAGAAGAAGAAGAAGAAGTTTTAACCCGTAAGAATTTAAAGGTTTTCCTATTTGAAATTTCTGATGATTCTTACTTCTTCGGTTAATGATTGAATAAGCCCATGGCGAGATCTAAGACAATAAAATATTTGTAGAAATTCCCCTATGGCATCGTTAAATATTTTAACCGGATAACTTTAACAAAATATTGCAGTAACATTCATAAATATGAATTATTTTAAGAAGTAAGTAGGTACAAATTAAAAGATTTCAAACTGAGAACTTTTCCCATTTCGCACGAACAGATGTTAAATACATCTATCTTCTCTACGTTCATTCATTTTCTCATTGAAATGAAGTAGCGACATTGATGTTTTTTCTTCCCACGCGATCAACACGGAATAGTTCATTATTTATTCGATATTTGCAGGATGCGTTAAACATTTCTATCTTACTTTCATTACTTTCCGCTGAAACCAAGTAGCGGCTCTGATATGTCTTTAGTCTTTCCACTATATCAAAACGGAATAGTGCATTATTTATGAGGTATTAGCAGGAGATGTCATACACTTCTATTTTTCTATATGTCTTTTGTTTTTTTCCATGCGATCAAAACAGAATCGGTAGATCGTAACGGTTGTGCGAGCGAAGGCAGTAACGAAGGGAGAGACTAGCCAAATCTCTATCTATAAAAGGCGTGTGTTTGTGTGTGTGTGTGTGTGTGTGTGTGTGCGTGTGTGTATGTGTGTGTGTGTGTGTGTGTGTGTGTGTGTGTGTAAGGATAGCACGGCCGCAGTTTTGGACGGATTTGCACCATAATTTACATGCACTTGCTCCAAGTTATCGGGAAGACCACGACTAAGTTTGCATTTCCCAACTCCCATCGATAGTGGAAATAATCGATTTTGTCATGCTTCTACGGCAGTTTTCATGTAGTTTGCGGCCATTTTCTACTGGCAAGAGTGAGAGCCTATAGCTGGCTGCCACGAATAGGGAGGAAGATTCTATTGGCCAGCGTGAATGCCAACAGCTGACACGAATGTTAACTAGAATGCTAGCATGCAAAAAAAAGTCAATAGCTGCATTCGTCACAAGTGGGAAAAATTTAATCTGCATGGCACTTTACTCCAATTGGCTCATTCGCTTGCTTAAACTCAACGTTGATTCTGATTCCGTAGAACTGGATTGGGTGTGAAAAAGTATTTGTTGTTAATATTCTTTTTCCATTCGGTTTTTCCAGTTATGAGTCCTTTTTTAAAGCTGATCGTTTTGTGTTCATTTTGTTTAGTTATTTTTTCGTAACAAATTTAATGTTTAGTATAGAGCTTAGAAAAAATTCGCAGTGTGAGATAGGCATGAAATAAGGCATGTAGCAGCGTCAGCACGGTAAAGGTCACTCCTTTAAAGGCAAGGAAGGGCAAAAATATTTTACGTCAAGTGATAGCGATTGCTGTATGAGTCGTACGATTTTTGAATCAAGCACGGGCAACGCCGGGCCATGCTGCTAGTTATTACTATAACATTATTAATAATGATAAGAAGAAGAAGAACAACAACAACATGTTACAAATGTAAAAGTTTTCTTGAGAAATGAAAAACATTTAGGCCTCTAAAACAAAAAATATAAAACATTTTTTTAATTTTTTTATTGAGGTCAGTAGTACAATCTCCTCAATCACAATATTTTCACAGTTCGCCTCGCACATGTCTCTAATCGTTATAATCGAAGCAATAATGGCAGCCTAGAAAATAATTCACTTTCTACAGACGTGAACACGATCAATGAAAGGCAACCTCAAATAACTCCCGTTGTACAAATGTTCGACGACTTTGGAAATAAATCACACCTTCAGACAACAAAGACCCAATAAGTAGTGCCAGACCTGATAACTAATCACACAAATCAGCAATAAATAAAATGGCACAAATCAAAGATATTGTATAAGCAGTAAGGATGAGAGGAACAGGGAAATCTCCATCTACTCGCTTATGCTACTTCTATATACCGCATCCGTTCTGGGCATAGACGATCATAGCTCTCCACAACATCTATATCGTGTACCTCTTTTCGGTTTTTCTCCCTTTTTCTAAAAAATTCACCCCTGCCAGCTGTTCCGCCATCTATTCGCACAAGATCGTCCGCTAAGTAGCTCCCTACCCTTCCCTAGCTCTCTCGTCCTCAATATATTCTCCTCCCCCATTACGCGTCCATATAATTTTAACTGTTTTTTTTCTTATTTTCTGAGTATATGTATTCTTTTTGTTGGAATTTTCTTTAAGACTTCCTTGTTTCTCACTCGCTTCGCCCATGCAATTTTCAGCCTTCTTTCTGTAGAACCAGATTTCTGCTGCCTCTTGAATCCTCATTCATCCTTGTGGAAATTGTCCGGCATTCACATCTATATAAGGGAACGTATATCACATACTAATCCAGCACTCTTTCCTCCTTTGTAACGATATTCCAGTTTCTCAGCACTTTGCTGAACCTTTGGAATATTAGCTATAAGTTTGCTACCCCACTTACTTTCCTAAAAAAAACGCCGCTAGGGGGCGCTATTTAAGCATATAAATAGAAAATGGCATTCTCTGTTATTTTCTTTTTCCTATTTCACTTAGGTACGGTAAAATGTTGAACGAGGAAAACGCTTTCCCCAATGGGGAATGCACACGCGCGTGCACAGGCACACCATTCACTTCATTTTCTCTAGGGCTTCCTCCTACAATAAACTGCATACAAGGAATTCACTAGGTTAAATGTATTCTTTATTTATATTCATTGTTTTGTAACACGCAACAATATTCTATTGTCTATGTATATCCTTGTTTTGTTAATACATACACCATCGATTTGTTATATATATATATATATATATATATATATATATATATATATATATATATATATATGTCAATTTTTAATGTCAATTTTGTAGTGCGTAATCAATTTATGTAACGTAAATCATTCAAACGAAAAACAAATATTGAAGCTAATTATACGGCGAGAATCACTCTCACAAACAATATTTACTAATAAAATATAATCAACTTCGAATCTGTTAATGAATGGTGTGATCCTTGTTCATAAATTCCGGGTTTATCAGGTGTTATTTTTCCTACGAGCCGGGCTTTCAGCCGTACCAAACGGCCATCATCAGGTAGACAATTTAGTGTGTTTTTACTAAGTTCCAAATAGTAATGCGACATCGAAAGGTAGTACGGTCCGAAAGAGGTTTTTTTTAGCAATGAGATAATGTTAAATGTTAGAATAATTTTGGAGCGTGCGGGCGCAACGCTGTGGTTGAATTTTTTTTTAAATTTGAAAAATGTGCGTTCTTGTACTGGAGAAAAGTGGCATGAACTAAATTGTTCAATAATAAGAGTAAATGTCACAGTTTTTCAGTAAATTTGTTTTTCGTTTGAATGATTTACGTTACATATATATATATATATATATATAGATAGATAGATAGATAGATAGATAGATATATATATATATATGTATGTATATATAGTTTTATTGTTAAATAACATTTTATTACCCGGACTCACATTCGAATCCGCCATTTTTTGTCATCGGATAAATATACCAGGACACACGCGTTTTCCAACTAAACACTCGACCAGCATAGTCCCGCAACACGAGAAAACGTTGACATTACCATTAGTAAATTAATTGAAAACATCCAAGTCAATACGCAAATCGGAAAAAAGAACAATAATATGTAGTCGTATAAATGATTAGGTAAACAGGAAGTAAGATTAAATTCATGAGACCGTAACATTTAAATGAAATGCTGGTAAACAACTAAAAGTAAAACTGCAGATTACAAAGGATGTAAACGAGAAAATGATAAAAAAAAGACACACAAAAGGAAAGCTGTGTTAAATATACAGCCAACGAAAGAAATTAAATCAAATTCAGAATGACAAGAAAATAAAAGATAAAATCAAACAAACTACATTAACGAAACAAACCGAATTCGATTCATATAACTTTTCTTTAATTCGGATATATTCCGTTCCTTTTGCCGACTCCCTATATGTGTGCAGTGAAATATCGCCACCTAAATGACATTAATAAGGCTTAAACCAAAGTAAGAATTAAAAATAAGAATAAAATCTTTTAAAGCGATTGTGCTGGCAACGATTAGACAGCTCAGGTTAATGCATGTGTATAAAGGTTGGTGATTGGGAAGAAGATAAAAATAGAAAAACAGAAACAGTATATCAAAAACGAAAGCCTAGAAGAGGATATTGTCAAATGAATAACGAAAAACAGATATTTGTAAAAGAAAAACGATTAAGTTAAATTCAAAACTAAATGTAGACATTTTAAATGAATGGAAGAATTATGCTTGTAAACAAATTAATTATAGAGCTTTTAAATAAAATGGACAGATATATAGAGGATGTGTCAAAATAGATGCACTTACTTTTTGTCTTCAGATGATGTCTTGATTTTTTTTTTCCTTTTTTCAGATACATGCATTTAATTGAATTCAATATTAAATTTAAACCATTAATCCTCTTTGCAATCAATAAACATTAATATTTTTTTTTAAATTTTAAACATGAATCCTGTTTGAAAGTCCATAAACGCTGCATGTATTGTCATTTAAAGAGTAAGTACATTTTGGAACAACCTATACTTGCTATATCTATATGAACCTATTTTTTATCACTTAAACGTTAATTTTAGAGGTATACATATTTTTCTTAAAGCTTTTCACCCCAAGCAAGGCTGGAAGCCACTAGCACGCAAGAGGTTACAGAAGGTTTGGAGGAAGAGCAGAAAATTTGGAGCGAGAGCAGATAGGAATGAAAGGGGAAAGGGTGTGGAGAAGGGAAGTGGATAGATCAAGGCAACTGGAGATGTCGATTGACGCTACACTTAAATAGTTGGAGATTATATTTGTCATGGAAACAGGAATAAGGAATGGAGTGCCACAGGCGAGAGGTGCGAGACATGAAGCTATTGGAGTAGAAGAGACGTCTACATCTAACAGTTTCAACGGTGAAGGGGTGGGAACGGGATGCCAGCCTCGTAGGACGCTTAAATTCATGAGGCCTGGGAACCAGCGAAAGCAGCTCATCGGAGCAATTATCGTGAAAGTATTTGTAAAAAAGACAGAGCGAGGCAACGGCGCGTCTGTGAGAGAGCGACTGCAGACGAGATGACAGGGCCTATTACGTTGCATATCCGTAATTGGCCCTGATCTGTCATCTCGTCTGCAGTCGCTCAGTTGACACTCCGTTTTCTTTTTTCATGTTGGTGTGTATTTGGGCAGCAACCTTTCTTTCGCGCGTCTCTCATTGAAAACGGCCGACACGGGAATTAATTAATTGATCTTCTATTGAGTTTTTCAATCAATCTAACATTTTTCCGTTTTTCTGGTGTTAAGAAGCACACAAATCGCTCGAATTCCACACTGTAAAATTACTATGTCGCAGCCACACACAGAACGTCATAATCCTAAACCACATCCTTGATAATGGCTAGAAAAGTACCCGAAAACGCTTGGAACAATGATAACTATAGACAATTTTTATATTCTTTAACCCCTGAAAAACGGAAAAATAATAGATTGCTGGAGAAACTCAATGAAAGGTTACCTAAATCTTCCTGGTCGGCCGTTTTCAATGATTGATATATATATATATATATATATATATATATATATATATATATATATATATATATATATATATATATTACAGGTAACCGATACGTTCGTATATAATCTCGGTGGATCCTAGTAATATTAATTATTAAAACTAATTCACAGAGGTGATCGATTTTTTATTTTATTTTAACAGAGCATATGTAGTTTTTACAACATAAAATGATTACCTCAACATAGATATAGTTTATTTCAAGCCTTTCTGTATATGGTTATTATCAGTCTGTATATGTCACTGGCTGATTGTTTTTTTGCGGTAAGACATATATATATATATATATATATATATATATATATATATATATATATATATATATATATATTCTAAAGCACAATCTTGTATTGTAAAAATTTTTTTTTTCACGAGTGTATATTGCATTAACAATTTTATGAGATAATTCTACTATTTAAACCATAGCTGGGGGGAAAAGGTGCATTCATACATTTCCGAAATGTATTGGAAGTGTAAGTAAATGTAATAAACGCGACGCGAATTCAAACTCCGCTTTACAATTTTTCTTTCCGAGTTGTCATCCATTACCCTAGACGCCAATCCAAGACTTCACCACCTGGGATTCGCAAGAGGTTGCCTATTTAGTTAATGCCGTGATCAGAAGAGAACCCGGGTTAACATGTGATTATTTTACAAGAAGATATTATTTAGCATAACCTCCATCTTTACTCAAGGATTTAATTCCTTGGTGAATAGTTAAAACATAGACTTACAAATTATATACTGGAAATTTAATTTCGAAATTCAGGTAATATATAGATTTTAGGCTGCGGATGTATTGATGTATACTAATAGATAGATAGATAGATAGATAGATAGATAGATAGATAGATAGATAGATAGATAGATAGATAGATATATGATGCGATGGATAAACTGTCATCTAAATTATGCAAAAATGAAAACAACACTGTTATCTCATGTTAACAGATATATTTACCAAAATTGCACAAAAACAGCTTGAAATACTAAGGAATAAATTTATTCAATGTAATCGACATTGACTTCAAATACGGCCTACAGAATACTGCAAACCTTCTGGACAGTTTCCTTGTTTAAGTTGGTGAATGCTGCCATACACCTTGCCTTTAGTTTTCCTTTGGTGCTACAAGAGGTTTTGTTGATCTCCCACTCAAATGCGCCCCACACAATAATAATCAAGCGTGTTGCAGTCTGGTCATATGTAAGGGTTTATGTTATCGTAATAGTCTGAAAGACATAACGAGTTCTTATGCTTGTGCGGCATAGTCCAGATTCTTCTTGTCAAAATTAGTGCCTTCCATCATCTACTTCCACAAGGCACTTGATGTAGGCCTTCGTGTTGAGTCTGAGGCCTTCACCAACAAATTCGGGAGTTCTTCTCTTATCAGAATGATCAAAGAGTGATTACCGTGCTACCGTACCTTCGTAATCACAATTAAACTCATCCAACTCTTTCCGAATCCTCTTCACTGAATAATGTATTGATACCCAGACACACTGAAATGTTCGTATTGGACCTTTCAATGCGAATGCCAAGCAGTACAGAATGCAGTTTCAAAATTTCTGGACTTATCGAAATCCCAAAAGAAATTGTAACGCAACAGCAATCGAGCATTCATTCAAATTCTAAACTTGGAATCCACTTTCAAGACACACTTGATTCCTCATTTCGCCACATAAGGGCATCATGGCATGAACAGTCCAATTATCCTACAGAAGAAAGCTATCTATATCTGCTAAATTTATTTCCTCAAGCGAAACGTAAGCCAAGTAATGTTTAAGCAATTATTGGATTTTGTACATTTATACAGTTAACGCTGTTGCCGCAGAATGGATACAGTCATTTGACGCCACTTTCTTCGAGGTGGATATTTATGCGTGCGTGCACCAATGTGACAAGTTTATCAGTCTCAATGGCAACATCACCAGGAATAACAGTTTAATGCATACAATTAGATAGATAGACAGATAGATAGATAGATACATACATACATACATACATAGATACTGAATAGATTGAAAATTATAGATAGATATATAAATAGATACTAAATAGACAGATAATTATATATATATATATGTATATATATATATATATATATATATATATGTATGTATGTATGTAGATAGATAGATAGATAGATAGATAGATAGATAGATAGATAGATAGATAGATAAAGGTAGATACTGAATCCCAAAAGAAAACGATGGATACACAGAAACTGAACAAACTGATAATGATAGATAGATAGATAGATAGATAGATAGATACTGAATAGACTGAGAAGGAGAAATATTGAATAGATGGAAAATTATATATATATATACATATATATATATAGAGAGAGAGACAGAGAGACAGAGAGAGACAGAGACAGAGACAGAGATAGAAAGAGAGAGACGGAGAGAGACAGAGTCTGAGATGCGGAATATACTGTGCAGGATAGAATGAGCTTTGTCTCTAATGCAATAAGTTACTTACTTGCATTGGAATAAAAAAAAATATCTCCGTCCTGAATAATGTTATAAAGCACCAGCGTGTGTAATAGATACGAAACTGTCTCACTAAATTCTACTAGCATGCAACCAACGCATCAAGTCCACGGTTTAGATCTCTTGTTCTCCACACCGAACACATTTTTCAGTTGCCATCAAAGTGACAAATCCCTTCTGTGATTTGCTCCCCTGTATTGATCTGCGTGTCTATAGCGTTTACTTATCGGATTTAGTACATTTGGTGTACTTTATGGTTTGGCTACTTCCGGATTCCAAATGTCGAACGTGCCTTTTGCTTTTAAAAAGACGAGTGAATTTTGACCTCGTCCAACACTCTGTGGTGTGTAGCTTCGGTGCGGGGATAGTGATAAAAAATGGTGAATCCGAACCTAGATTGTTGCGTGGGATGTGTAATTCAATTTTCTGACAGAATTCTCTCCTGACTGAACCGCTTCCCTTCTCTCAGGACAAACGGTCGTTTTCTTTTTTTTTTAATTTATTCTTTGCGATGGTGATCTTCATTCATTTAGTTATCAGTAGCTAATAATTGCCTTTCCTTTGATATTTTCGCAAAGTTTTTTAATCTTTTGTCATACGTAATCTACATTTTAGTGTGCGTATTTGAGTACAGCCAATTATCAAACCAGTGCCTCTATGATGGAAGACATTTAGATCTCGTTGATGTATCTCTTACACAAAATTCCGTATAGATCGCAAATACAAGAAAATTATTTTTGTATGTGCTGGTAGCGTAACGGTTATAGGCGCTGTAAAGCAAGCATGTGCAACCTTTATTGAAGAGGGAACCACATGATCTATGGCTCATCACATGGCGGGCCGCACTACCAAAAAAGATTCAAGGTAATTTTTTGTAGTCGGTACCTAAGCTACTTTAACGACAGGTGACTATATGCGTAAGCATATTCCTTAGAAATGGTAGGAAAATTTGATATTTTGGAAATTTTTCTTATAATTAAAAAATTTGAAATTTTGCTATAACATCACTGATTTCAGTGTAATTATCACATGTTGTTGCGTGGGATTTATGTATAATTTATTCAATTGAGAAGGAAAAAAAATATTATGAACGTTTGCTATTTCAAAAGCAAAAGATGTTTACACGTATGACCTTCCTTAGTGAAAATCGCCAATTGTTTAAAATACTGACAACGTCACTTTCCCCGAAATTTTACAAAATTCAAGCAACATTCTCATTCATCATTGTTTATGCGTGTGGTTACATATGAGAGAGTCTGTGAGTGAACAAGTGAGAGCAAAACAAAATGAAATTATGAGAAAGGTTATTTTCCTTACGAAATTAAGTTTGCCATTCAGAAAGATCAAACGGGTCGCATGTGACCCGCGGGCAGCATGCGATCAGCAGGCCGGTGTTTTCCTATGACTTGTAAGTGAAATCGGCGAGCCGGGTTCCTATTCCAAACTTTGTTTATGTGGTATTAACTTTTGAAAAAATGCCTTCTGCTAAGGCATGCACCGACCTGTTTGCTCTCATCTATGCGTTAATGGGTAGAAGACAGGGTTTTGAAGCCTTCGGTGGCAGCCAGTCTAGCAGAAAGTAAATTTTGAATTTCAAGCCAAGGAAGTGTTAAGAATCGATGACATTTCATTGATTATAAAGAAAAAAGTCCGTGAAAAGCTATAATCGATTGTATCCTGAAGAGAATTCGCATTCTTTACGAAATAGAATTATCAGGTTATTTACACTATTTACATTGTTCGGACTATTTTCATTATCTTTATTGCCATATCCACGACGTTTCGAGCGTTGTATGATGAAGCCTGCTCCAGGTGATAGACGTTGGAATTTCGAACCAAACACATTATTTGGTCGACCGGTGTAGATTGTTCTAGTTCCACGTCCCATACCTTTTCCGGATATCTCAGCTTCAGTTACGTCCCTTTAGTAACACAACACACTATTTTTTTCATCTCTGCTGTGGCTAGGTATTGAACTAACAACTCTTTGTTTCCAGTAACTGGATTATTTCAACCAACCATTTTAACCACTAGTCATGTGAAGAAGGACATAGCGTACAATGGACGAAACATCACGAATATGGCAATAAAGATGAGGATAATAGTCCGAACACTGTAAATAGTTACAATACCTCACCTTAGAAAAATAGACATTTCATTCGATTTTTCCACTGTTCTTGAACCTGGGAACAACAGCAGTTAAAAACACAACAGTATAACAAACATACAATACATAAATTTAAAAAAAAAACATACCTCCGTTACCACCTATTTATCTATCTCTCACCATATATATATATATATATATATATATATATATATATATATATATATATATATATATATATATATATATATATATATATATATGGTGTTCGGGCTAAATATGAAGGAAATTAATATTTTTATTTTTTCATATTGGTTTGGAATATCTTTAGACAGTTAATGGCATTGTGAAGCGCAATCACTACATGTTTTTATGTGTCAAAGTTAATTGACATCGTGTACGAGTGGAACGGGAATATTGGAAAAGGGTAACCTAGATCATGAGAATTTGAGCCGACTATCAAAAATGCCGCAATCATAACAGCTGCTCAATGATATTTGAACACTGTCGAAATAATAAGACATGAAATTGACAGCTGCAACGGAGACCACGAGGTTCTGGCTTGGAGGAAAATCACCGCGGACGTTCTAATTGCCTTCGTATACCAAAATGTATCTAACAACTGCAAGAGAACGTGATGGAAGACCTAGGAAAGAGAATGCAGCTGTTGCAATTTCTACCACGAAGAGGACCTCCACTACCGGTTATACAAGAGGTGTAAATGTCAACTTCTCACAGGAAAGACTCAAGAAAACCGCCTGACAAAGGCAAATGAACTTCTAAACAATGTAAAACATCCTGTTGAGCCAGGGACAATCTGATTCTCCTCTGATGAAAATACTTTTTTCCAGCATCAGCTGCACACCTTTCAGAACAATAGACTACAATTCATATGACGTTGTTCGTGTCATGAAGACCAAGTTTCCCTAAACTGATGGTTTTTTTAATTTGTCTCCTGTGAGGGTGTTGTCATATCACCTTACCTATTTGAACAGGGTTTCAGGCTCAATTTCGATGGGTATATAGACTTTCCGAACATCGTTGGCAAGTCATGATTAAAGAGGGTGGCGGCTGAAAGACCATGTGTGACAGCAAGTTCCCTGCTAGAACTCCAGGAAGAGTCAGAAGTGGTTTTCACTTAATATTAACGACTTCATCAGCCCCGATATCTGGCTCACTAACTCCCCTGATAGTAATAACGTGGATTATTATATGTTGGGATCGGTTGAGAAAGATACCAATCTCCCCGCCTGTAATACCGTGGACAAGCTGATCTACAGGATTACTGAGGCGTTTGAGGCTCTCCCTGGGAACACTCTGAAGGCCGCATGTGTCGGATCCCGGAGTCTGATCGAGTCCGGTAGATGCTGGAGTGGCTTCTTTCAGTGAATTGTGTATTGATTATTACAACCTGCATGCCTCATTTTTATTTTTCCAATAAATTCATTTGGGAGCTTAAATATTCCCTTTTTTCCTTAAAAAAATGTCAAATTTAGCCCTGTATATGTGTCTGTGTTTGTATATGTATGCATGTGCGTGTGTGGGGGAGGTGATTGCGTGCGTTGCTTATTGGTTATCAAGTTGGAACATTTAGATTACCGATCGGTATTCAAATTTCAGGCGAGACAATTACATTCGATTTCACACGTGCCTTTGAGTAAAGTGTGAATTGCTCTAATTCCATTTCTAACCACTGTCGTTGGTATGCTGCCAGTCAAAGAGAAGGAAAACTCTAATTTCAAAACCTGTGAGGCTATCAAATCTAGTCCGTAAAATAGGCTGACGACTGAAGCTGTAGATGCTCGACTTTTCTTAATGTTGCTGATTGTAAAGGAACCAATTTTTAAACGTGATGTGGCCGTAAGCCTATGATATAGAGAAGAATACATTTGTTTACGGCGTATATTTGCTACATGCCAATCCAATACAAAATTTAAGTGGATATTGTTTTTACATGTTTGTGTTAAATTTACTAGTGTCTCACGGAAGAATCGAACTGCAAATGTCGAGAGAATACTAAACCTGGAATATAATATTTTCAAGTAATATTTTCGCAGCATTAGATAATCGTCACATGACGGTAAGCGATATACTTGCAAAGACATTAAATGCTTGCAGCGAGGTTATATTTCCTTTTTCTTCGTCACACCCAAGATGGTCAGCTTTTTCACTCAATAATCCATCAATGGAATAGGATCACATCTACTTGCGTGCGTGATTTTAACCGTTTTTAATTTCTCTTCTATTTTCTAACTATTCCAGATTTTTTCCGACGTTCTTTGGCAATAAATGTAGTTCATTACGGTCTAAGGATATACTATTAGAATCAGATGCAACAAATTTTGTAATTAAAAAAAAAAGAAAGATCTTCATTGGCTAAATCGCATTCATCTGTTGCGGGGCTGGAACAGCCACGTCTGCTATTTAACATATGGTTTCTTTCTTTCTTAACAAAGAGGAAGACTCCCCCTGACAGAACGGTATGTGATATTTTCAATCTCTTGTTATGCTGTTCGAATTTTCAGAATTAATTTCTTGTTTATGCTTTCTTAATTTGTTGAGTCAAATCAAGGGGGTTGAACCGATTTCTAACGGAGCACGATTCCCTCCCAGGCATGTCTAGATTTGTGTAGGATTTAGCGTCTTGTATGTTTCTCTATATGAAGGATGCATATTTTTATTTATTTTTAGTGCGAATTTAAATGTTTTATTTCAATTAGACAATAGTTCTCACAGTTTGTAGAATTAACATTTAATATAATGAGTATCATAAAAATAGTTTGTTTGATTTAGATATTGTATATACTTGAGTATAGTGAAAGATTTTATGATCATTTTTTGCACAAAAATAGGGGGGTCATACTATAGTCAGGTAATGTTTTGAAGAGGTTAAAAAGCATGCGTTTTTGGTGACCCGTTTCACTATAAACAGGTACTCTTTGTCTGGAAGGATGAAAACCGTATTATACATTAAGTCGACTTATACATCAGTATATACGATAGTAAATACAAAAGAATGTCTTATTGTTAATTTTTCTTTACGTTAACAGTTTTATTTCATTATTATGCGACGAGGTTAATTCTTCCCAAGACATTTTTGAAAGCTTTCTCAGATGGAACAAGGTAATCTTTACCATATTCATATTGCTTTTCTCTACTGTACAGACTGGAATACATAGTAGTCGTAACCTCCGTTCCCTTTTTGAATTACTTTCCTGGTATTTTTCTAGGGCTATGATTTTCGATGACAGCTAAGAATCATGAATCTTATTGACTCATTAAAACAATATATAAGAAAAGTATGTAGTGAAGAGCCATGGTCAAATTCAAAATAAGTAAGAAAACTCTCCAACAAGCAAAAGTAACAAAATCTGCAATAACAAGAAAAAGAAAAGAACAGTACAAAAATAATATAAATCAAGCAAACAATATATGCAAGGCAAATTTATCGTAATAAAGCAAAGCAACAGCAATATGGAAAAAAGTTCACAATCCAAGAATTAGCGCCAACGTACAAGAGCAAGTTAATTCAAGCGAATGTAGCGTTCTGAAATCAAAACATGACAGACTGGGATTAAGTCAGATAAAACCGAAAACTTACCCGTTTTATTGCGTATGAAAAAATCACAGCATGCATTTGTGTTCTTCTGCCTATAAAATGACGAGGGGCAAGTATTTTGAAGTCATTGACACAAATATTGAATCAACAAAAAGAATCTATACTTATAATAAAATTTGATATAAAAATAATATAAGAAATTATAAGAAAATATAAGAAAAAATATTAATATAAATGATATAAGCAATATAATATATAATTGTTACATATAACAAACACCCGTGTATCTCACGAGATAAAGGTAGCGCCCAGATTGGTCAAAATTCAGTCCTTTATTTGTTGCGATTAGAGTGAGCACACCAGGGCGCACCCTTGGTCGATTGTATATGGGGGGCCGTGAGCTGCCCAGATCACTTGGCTTCCCTGTCGGTCGTACTGATATGAATCAAATGAATACAATATGTTTTCACTGCAGGAGTTGCCGGTAAACTGGCAGGGTTGTCAGGCGACTGTCTGGTTATGAGACGCCCCTTCTCTGTCTTAGAACCGAACTAATAATAGTAAATATAATATAAATAATAATATAAATATTGTTAATAATATAAATAATAAAATAAATATCATAAAATATAATAATTAAATATAATATATATAATAATATAAATACTACAATTAATATAATACATTATATAATAAGAATAAAATATAATATAAATATTAATATAAATATTTCGAATAATGTAAATTATTTAATAAATAATTATAAAATATAATATAAATATTATAAATATATACAGGGTGTCCATAAAGTTCGCGTGCACTTTAAAAGATTTATAACTTTATTTGTATTTGCGATAGAAATAATTCGTAAAAAGGATTAGAAAGAAGTAAATCTATATTTTTAAAGGTTTATTGAAATTTTATTTAAGTTTCCAAATGTCCTCCATCATTAGCAATACAAAGGGTAATACGATTTTGTATTTCACGGCAAACATTTGCCAACTGATTTACAGTAATACCTGAAATCACATTAGTTATTTTAGCTATACTTAAAACTAGGTACATTAAACTTTATAACATTTTTTACAGATTATTTCTATCGCAAATACAAATAAAGTTATAAATTATTTAAAGTGTACACGAACTTTATGGACACCCTGTATAATATAATATATGAATGCATAATATAATATAAATATTGACAAATTAATTGAAAATAGTATAAATAATATAATAAATTATAATAAAATGTAATTATTGTAAATAATATAAAATATAATAAATAATACAATAATATAAAAATGTATAATAAAACATAATAATATTTCTATGACATTAATATTATAAATAATATAATAAATTTAATAAAATATAATATGAATATTAATATAAATATTGTAAAAATATATAAATATAGTTGAAATAATAAATATATATCATAGAAATAAATATAACTTAATATGTTGGATGTTATCAAGTGATGTGCTTTCCGTTAATTGCTACAGTTATTTGTTTGTGATTCCAGATGGCTCTTCCTGGTGGTAGGACATGTTTAAAAAAGGAAGCTGCAACACGTATCTTCACAAACTTCTTTTTATATCTCTACAGTTGTCATCTTCAATATTCAAAGTATGTGCTTCATTAACTTCACAGATTAACTTTTTTCCACGTTTGTGCCTCACTTTCTCAAATAAAAAATAAAAAAAGATTTTTAGTTAAAAATGCTTCTTCTATTCCTATTGTGTTCAATTCTAAATGAATTCGACAAAACGTACAACAAATTGCAAAATATTTAAAGGAGTAAACTGAAAATAGTGCAAAGTCTATAAAATTGAACACCAGTTTTTTAAATAAAATTGTTTTGAATCATTTGTAAATCTATTTCAACAAGCGTCGTCAAATCCGCTTAATTTATTATTATTATTATTATTATTATTATTATTATTATTATTATTATTATTATTATTATTATTATTATCAGTAGTAGTTGTAGTATAAAAATACTATACCACAATTGAATGTTTACATAAAAGATTGTGTGGCGTTGCCTGTGGTCTTCACCGACTTATGGCCCATCGGCAATTCCTCAGGCCCCAACGCGGCTACAACAGACTGAATAAACGACGGACTATTTTATTAAGTTTTTTTTTCTTCTTTTTTTCTCGCTATAGTTCAGTGAGGCGGAGACAGTAACAGTATTATCGTTTCTTGAAAGAGAGAGAGAGAGACATAAGTGGGGAGAGTGTGATAGAGAGATCGGATCTGAAAAAGTTGGCTAGAGACATGTCATCATCACGTGATGTCTTTTCCCTATCTGCTGGAGCCAGTCACGCCAAAGAATCTAGGAGTGGAGAGACAACTTTATACGTACTGACTATCTTCCTGCCTATCTACGGTATTACGCTTATACAAAAAAATAATCTGTCCATAGGAGCCTAAATTTTACGCTCAAGATATACGAAACAATCTCATTCCGTTCGCATCGTATTAGTTCTGGTCAGTACGGTATGTGTCTATATTTCTGATATGACGTATTATGTACCCTATTTACATTAATCAGATTATTGTCCTCATCTTTGTCACCATATTTATTAAGTTTAGGACGTTGTACGCTCCGCTTATTCAGGTGGTCGGAACAACGAACTGAACCCTTTATTTCGCTCACTGGGGTAGACTGTTCTAGTTCCACGTGCCATGTTTAATAGATGTCAGTTATCTCCTGTTAATTCCCCTCTCTAAGTTCTCCACCCACTTAACCAGCTATTGATCTCACACATTGGGTCCTGTCACTGGATCTAACTAACACCTTTATCCAGTGGGCCATGTGTCCTTGAGGACATCTGTGTATGAATTTCTGGGCATTATAAACCTAATGTCTTCAGCAGTCACTTTTTTTACCAGTGTTCATATTGCAATTTTTGATGTTCTCACTCTATGTTTTTACCAGATCTTATATTGCATGTTTTGTTGTTATTATCGCTTTTTTCAGGCACTCCTTATTACTGGCTATTTCTATGCTTGGTCGGCTCAGGACATTTTTGTGGCCTAGCATATATGCTGATTCCTTAAGTTTACGAATTTCCAATGATGTTTTTGCCTATGATCTCAACCTGATCCCACAGAGGGCGGGATCTCCCTTTTCTCTCCATATGTGATCAGCCACGCCTGACTTTTCTTCTTCCCCTCGTGTTACAGCTTTCCAGTGTTCTTGAAGCCTTGCCTTAAAGGGGCGGCCTGTTCCCCCTTTATATTTCTTTTCGCAGCTGCATGGGATGGCGTATACACAGTCTTTAGTCATGTTCTCCTCTATGGGAGGTCTTACTCGAGAAAGTGTCGTCCAGCTTTTAATGGTTGTCCTAATGTTATATGGACCGCAGGACCTTTGTATTTTCTCTGATAACCCCTTCACATAAGGCAGGAAGACTGTTTTCTGAGTGTTGTTGTCCTCCTTTTGTACGCGCCTATCCCAGTTTTTTGGGGGCTGCTTCCATATACCAAGTGTAGTTGCTATGTTGTAGGATACTACTTATACTGAATTAACAGGAGATAACTGACATCCATTAAACATGGCAAGTGGAACTAGAACAGTCTACCCCAGTGAGCGAAATAAAGGGTTCAGTTCGATATTCCAACCATATAAAGAAGGCCGGAGCGTACAACGACCGAAACGTTGTAATAAATATGGAGACAAAGGTGAGGACCTATAGTCCCAATAATCTAAATATAGTACGGTATGGTTTGTCATTTTTGCCTATGCATACTGTAACATCATCTGCTTAATTTGGAAACCACGCGACAGCAATCTGCAAAATATTCCGTCACTTTCCCTTTACCGCTGTTATTATTATTGATTGAGTGAGTATCATGCATGGAACGTGACGCTGGGTACAAAGATACGAATCCCAATATACTCCGCATGACATCCAGTCTCATAAGGTTATCCTAATCTTATGTATCGGAGTCAAACGTACGCAATATAGTGACAGATTTGGATAAAAGCAAGACATAACCTAGCAGCTGAGGTTCAATTTATTACGAGTAACTTTATGGCTGATAACAAAGACTGCACATTGGCTCTCCAATTAAGGCTATTCCTATACATGGATATATGATTCCAAAGTAGCCTTCAAATGTTAATGGAAAAGGATACACTCCTCTCGATCGCTGCTTATGTACAGAGATCCACACTAAATCAGCCTCTAGAACAGGATATCTCTCACTTGGATGGGGACATCCCTCACGGGTATTTTCAGTGTGAAGGGAATCATTTACTTTTTCACAGTTTTCTCATGGATTACAATCTTCATCAGAATAAAATTGATTTAAATATCTTGACTTTTTTTAACATTTTGTTATATTGTTACAGTAACCTGGTATTCTACTGAACTTTTTCTTTATTGAAGTATGCTTCAGTCTATTTATTCTATAATTAGTTATGAATTATTGTACATTTTTCAAGTTTAAAAATCCATCAGCATTTTTCTTTTGCTTTTATATTTGTTAATTATTCGATAAAAAGAATCCATGTAAATGAATATATACTACAGGTATACTTCCGGTAACGCCGTTTCGACTTAAGTCGTTCCCGATTATACGCCGTTTGTCAAAAAATATATGGAAAAATAAAAATCAAGTTTAAGTCATTTTATTTGAATTTACAAATATTTGCATTGTAATTTCACAAGAAAAGCGTTAAAAACATAAAATCATGTTAATGTACAATAAATAAGAATAAAGGTATTATACAATTATATTAAAATACGTAGATTTACAGTAAATGTTTATATAACCATCATAAATCCTAGACAGCCATCTGTGACTCTGTGTTGTGTTATTTAGCAGTCGTTAACTGCTCTATATTGGCGTTTCCACGGTAATTCCAATATCAGTCTATTAAGAAGCAAGGTGAAAGTGCATCAGCTGACGAACAAACAGCAGCTGATTTTCCTAAAATATTGGCTAAGATCATCGAAGAAAACAGATTTTTAACGTTGACGAAACTGGATTATATTGGAGAAAATTGTCTGACCGTTCTTTCATTGCTAATGCTAAGCGTAAGGCTATATCACTGATAAATTATTTTATTCAGAATACTGTACGTGCATATCATAAATACTGTAATATGCAATGTGGAGTGCTTATATGCAGTTTATAGTGAGGTTATTTTGATTATGTCCTTTTCGACCTAAGCCGTGACATCTGGAACCAATTAACGACGCAGGATGAAATATACCTGTACTATGCAAAAGAATGAAAATATTTCATAATATATGAATATTATTTATAATGAATCTTACGTGACGAAATATGTTGGAAAGGGGAAAATGACATTTAGACATCTGATGAAAAGTGTGAATTGTTAAAAATATTGACATCAGGCAAGTGAGAAAGCAGTCCTTTACTAATTAACATATTTACTGTAGGCCATTTTAACTACCAAGGCAAAATGTGCACATGTTGATGGCTGTAATCAATAACTATCAGAAGCCATGAGAGCCCTACCTGGTACATATTATTATATTATTATTATTATTATTATTATTATTATTATTATTATTATTTCCTTTGATTTCTGGTGTCTACAAATTACGATCCGGGTCCCGCCGAGAGATCTAAGGTTAGAAATGGCATCATGACATTTTCCACTGACACAGAAAGGAAAAAACACATAGATAAAGCACTTCGTAAGGTGTGGGCTGTACACGTGAGAACAATTTTTTGTATTTCTTTAAGACATTGGCTTCCAGGAAACCCTTCAATTAGTCTACTGGAATCTTTTCCAATCAATCCGATGTCCCCAACTACAACAGGGATACTTAACGTACCCATGTGCCACATTTTTGAGATTTCGATTTCAAGGTCCTCGTATTTTGATAGTTTATTGAATATCTTCAAAGATACATTGCAGTCTGCAGGGACTTTCATATCAATAAGGAGGCACCTTTTTTTGTGTGAGATATTATTATTATTATTATTATTATTATTATTATTATTATTATTATTATTATTATTTTTATTATTATTGTGTAGTGGGAAGATTTGTTTTTTTTTAAAAGAATGACAAAGAAAATAAATGTGTACCTTTGAACTAATAATCGTGATTTTACTGAATATTTCTGTAAATTGTTAGATGATTTCTGTTAAGCATTTTAGCGACGCTTTCTCAGATGGATGTCTTAGAAATGTGTGCCTATATATATTCTGGGCGTCCATAATAACCCTAAAATTGATAATATTCCGAATTACTTTCTTCCCTTGAGCAGAAAAGGACTTTTCCTCATTTACTTTCTGCTCGGCGCATGACTCACTAAATCATCGTGAATGAAAAAAGAACTTCTTCATTGCTCCAGTCCTTTACTGGAATGATAAATGATTCGCTTAGTGAAAGGGTTATGAAGCTCTGAATGGACATATGTTTCTTGAATTACTGTTTCTGTCCCATCAGACATGGGCACCTCAGAATATTGACGGTTCGACTTTTTATGAGCAGCGAAATTGCTCTTGGGTTATTGATTTCGTGTAACTTCGCTGTACGCCTGGAGTCAACGGTCGTCAGCATCCCTATTCTGTCACCTGGGAGAATTCAACTTCAAGTGATTCATGGTTTCAATTGAAACGTGGGCCTTAATTATAGAATACGCACGTTGGCAAGGCCCAGAAAAAAAAACGAAACAGAGGTGCAAAGTTGGGTAGTTTCTTAGAGATTCGCGTCAGGTAGAACTAAAATTGAGATTGGGCTGATTGGGATTATTGGTAAATGAATTTTGTTAATTAAATCATGGATATCCTGATATTTAGTTAAAACAAACGATGCAATATAAAGATGTTAACGCTGAGTTTGTTTATAACAGATAATTTCGATTATCTAATGTTCAAATTATTTCAGGATCTGACGCATCTTCTGTTTTCTTTTGGCTTTCGCTTAATCACCAGAAAGAATCAACATCATGGCGGATGGGAACCCCCAGGATATCAACTCTTACCCCCTTCTTGTGCTCACGTTTTTCACTGAGATGTAGTGGGGTGATATTAGGTTGGTGCAAAAATAATGTCGTTTTTTTACCTTCAACTTCATGTGAGAAAACGACATTATTTTTGAACCAACCTAATAATAACAAATCAATTCTAGGGCTACTGCTAAGAAAGGCGGTTCACTGTGTCTAGCCAGACAATGTCTCTGGCCAGAATACTTATTGAATATATAAAAATGTACCAATCATCTGTCCATTGAATATTGCTGTCATATCTGGCTTGGTGCCACTCTTGGCAAAATTCAAAGGGTTTGTAAAATAATCCATCCTAACCTTTCACTTCGACTTCAGTAACTTTCTCACCGACGTCTATCTTATTTTCCTACCAATATTTCTGATAAGGTTTCCATCTTAGTAACTCAACTGCATGATTTTAAGCGTGTTACTAAATTAGCAGCTACGTCTCATATTGCAACTGTCAGTTCTACTCTAATTGTTATTTTCCTTACACTTCCGGCTCAGCCCTTTTCTTGCTTCCCTGCTACCTACAAATGTCAACAATTTAAATGCAAAATCAATCGACATTTTCAGAATACAGTTGTTATTTACTGTTCACTACTCTTTCTCCTAGTTTTCAATTGTCTTTCTTTCCCTCTGTTCTAGTGACTATTCCTTGATTTGGATGTCTCTCTCTCTCTCTCTCTCTCTCTCTATCTCTCTCTCTATATATATATATATATATATATATATATATATATATATATATATATATATATAGCTGGACACTTGTATTCGATGATACACCTCTCCTAGGGCGACTAGCCAATCAAAACTGCAGATGCAATATATATATATATATATATATATATATATATATATATATATGACGACTGCATCCAGCATGAAACAGCCTATCGCCTCTTTTATATGTATATTTACATACGCTCTATCTCTGATATTGACCACTTTATCCTATAAATATAGCACAACTTAAATCTATATTCCTTCATATATATATATATATATATTTAAAGATATATTTTGTGGTACAAAATTTTATGACTGGCATGAAAAGACAAGATGTATTTTTATTACCACTCATGATGATATTAGACGAAAATTAAAACTGAAAAAGACTAGCTAACGGGATTCGAACCTCGCTCAACAGAGTTAAATCAAGGTTAATAGATTAAATAGAATTATCACTAAAGAGAGATCGACAATATGTATTGGTGAGGGGGGATGAAAAAATATTATTGCTTAGACGGAAATTAGTTGGAGGCCCACTACGACGTTCTTCTGTTTACACCGAGAGGGCTTCATTGATAAAATAAAATGGTCTCCAACATTTTCAAGTGGTAATTCGCGTAGCTCTTGCTAAGACTGGTAAATGAGTCCACATAGTAGCACAACTATGGCGTAATTTTGCATATTTATTTTTCATAAACACGCCAGAGGACTCAATCCTTTGGGAGTCTTGCATTATTAGCAATAATAATCACTGTTTACAAATACGCGCTTTTCCCCCAAAAGGGTCGACCGAATTAATTTATTTTCGGGAGCTAATATATTGATGCCCGCCTGGCAAATATGAATAGAATAAGATAGCTGTACAGACAGAAATGTCAAGCTTTTATTGATGTACTGTATATGAGAAAATTAAAGGTAAATCTAAGGAGATTTCCTCGAAAAAAAAACTCACCAACCCGCAGAATAGACGATTATTGTTAGTAAAACCCATGCCTTTCTCTCTTCCTGACACGTACATATATATATATATATATATATATATATATATATATATATATATATATATATATAGATAGATAGATAGATAGATAGATACATAGATAGATAGATACATAGATAGATAGATAGATATATAATTTAAATATTCATGGAGACCTGCCGGACACTATTCGGAATATACTTGTCGACAACACTAATATAATAGCATCATCCACTTGCAAAAAGTCTAAAAGATAATGGAAGCCTTACTAATAAAAACAAACAAACCAACACTTAATAATATTAACTTTGAACATGAACATAATATCTTGACCGTGTTTGAAACAAAAAAAAAAGAATCACTTTATAAAACATACATATAACAAACTATTTCTATTTCCAATTCTAACAGTTAAAATATAATCCTTGAAAATGGCTAAATGTATAGCCGAAAGCGCTCGGATAAAAAGAACATTCGGACAGTTTTTATATAATTGATCCTCTGAAAAGAAAAAAAATTTGTTAGATCGCACGAGAAATTATATAAAAAACTAAATAAAAGCACCTTGTCAGCCGTTTTTAATGAAATGTGCATATATATATATATATATATATATATATATATATATATATATATATATATATATATATATATATATATAAAAGTGGACATGGTAGTGCAATCGTCAGGCCAATAGTCGCCTGACGATTGCACTAGCATGAAACAGACTGTCGCCTCTAAGTGCTGACTTCCATGTCCACTTTTATACTTACACACGCTCTATCTCTGATATTGAGCACTTTATCCCATAAATATAGCACACTTTAAGACTATATTTCTCCATATATATATATATATATATATATATATATATATATATATATATATATATATATATATATATACATTGTTTGCATTAATATATATATATATATATATCCCACACGGTTTCCACTAATATGTATATATATATATATATATGTATATATATATATATATATATATATACATCGTTTGCACTAATATATATATATATATATATATATATATATATATATATATATATATATATATATATATATCCCACACGGTATCCATTAATATATATATATATATATGTATAAATGATAAAAATATACTTTTAAGGTATATTAAAACTATAAACAAGAAGTTACTTACAGCAACAAAAATCTGGTTCTACAGAAGGATGCTGAGGATACCGTGAACCGAATATGTCATCAACGACGAAGTTTTAAGGAAGTGGACACAAAACCGAAACTTATACTTAATATCAGGAAGAGGCAATTCGAATTTCTCGGACACATCTTCTGAAGGAAGAGGGTTTGTAAAATCTGATACTCACAGGACACATTTAAGGGATGAGGAACAGAGGAAAATAACGCATAACTTACCACGCGAGCTTGAGAAAATGGATGGCGAATCCAGGTTTAGCAGAAATAACAAAAATTTAAAATTTTATTAAGAGCTACGGAGGAGAGGAAATTGTAGAGATCCATGATCGCCTACATCCTGAATGGACACGGCATACAGAAGAAGATATTTATGGATTAAGAGTGTTTAATGTGAGGGATAATTCGTGTGTAAATATAAAAGCGGATACTGATGTAAACACTGAGTGCCGACTATATAATTATGCAATATATTACAAGGAATCATTAATACAAAAAGTAAAGTAGTTACGCTAATGATATAAAATGGCGAAATCCCTTCGATAAATAAATTTTAAAGATGAATTATCCTACCAATCGATGAATGTTATGATACTTGCTTTGTTTTTTTTAATTATAAACTGTATTAGTTTTTACTTATAGACGCTAGTACTTTCGACTGTGCACTGACTGATAAACTCCTATAACAAAAATTTCCCGAATTGCCATATTAATAAAAGACGCACTCAATTAAATTTTCAAAAAATTCAACCTTAGCGTTGCAAGTGAACGCTCCACAAGTTTGTATTCGTTATCAATAACACATAAAAAAAAAAACAACATATTTCCATTCGCATTATATTTTTTCGTCTCGGCTGCTACCTGAATTTTACCAAAAACAAAATAATTTCCATGCCTAAAGATGACTGAATATACAGTCGAAAGTACTTGCATATTTAAAGAAAACTTAATACAGCTTATAATTTAAAAAAACAAGGATCATAGCATTCATCGAGTGATGCATGTTAATGCATCTTTAAAATATTGTTAGCGAAGGGATTTCGCCATTTTATATCATTAAATTTACTAATTTACTCTTGGTATGAAGGGTTCATTGTAATATAAATTGAACTGCATCACATATGTGATTTATACAATATATACATATATGTGTGTGTGTACTGCATTGTAACCGTCCGTTTCACACTTCCATTCGATCTTCAGACCATGTGTCTACTACTTTAGAGTTTTCTCCCTATACAGGCCACTGTGAGATCAATGAAGTGGGTGAATTAGAAAACCCTCCCTTTCATTGTTCATTCGTTTAGAGCTGATATCAGCGAGTTGTCTAGCGACTTGCTACCACACCAAGGTGTCTTGTGTCAGTCTGCTGCATCCAGATACACCAAGATGTCTAAGAGCGGAAAGTAGTATTTTCTTTTCTATTGCTGCCATGGTGATAACAGTCTTCACTCGTCTTTCGGTCTTGTTTTTTTAAGGCTTAAAAAAACTGTCCACCACTGTCAGAATTCAACACCCACGGGATTCAAACCACACCTACTCAGTTCGGGTCGTCAATGTTCTAACCAGTACTATAGGGTTTGCCCTTTGTTGCTAAACTAAATATATGCTTATGACCTTTAGATTGCTAGGAATTTAGTAATATAACGGAAAGGTTTTCGTTAGAGCATAATCTTTTTGAACTTACTTAGGAAATTGATTCCTCAACGTGTAGCGTATAAGTCACAATCAGAAAATCAAATTCAAAGTGTCCTGAATGTGTGACATATTTACAGAATACTTGTGAGAAAAATAAATGACTATCTATAGTATTGTATAAAATGAACTTTCTCTCTATTTATTTACCTATTCTTGAAGTTCTAGAGTTTTTAGTTATTTTAATATATCCTATATTAAAAGAACTACAAGGAACAGTTAAGTATATCTTTCTCTTTATAGACGTCAGAGAATATAAAGTACCGTAAATTGCGGCGTAAAAGCCGACCCCAAGAAGTTTAGCTAAAAATTATAAGTCAGACCTATAGCTACCGTTTAGCCCGACCCCCAAACATTCTGTAGATAACCAGTGACCCAAAACTTAGGGCTAGCTGTCAATTGAGTTAGCTTACAGTGTACAATAACATGTGCCAAAACTACATACGGTTACACCTCTTACCTGTATATTGAGACACTAAACATAATATATTTCTATATGCGTTCTATAAAAAACAACCTAGAACACAGACTGGTTGGTACCGTTAATTGTACGGTATAACATAACGAATATTTAAAATTCGCCTGGTCTACTGATAAACACATTAAAGTCAACATAAACGTCTATAAAATATAATATCCTAGATTACACATCATACCAGGTAGGTTTTTGATAGTACTACTACATAACGTGTGTTTTTATTGTAAAACAATATCACTCATCCGCTAAATGCATCAGTGGTGTAAACAAACAATCAATGACGCTACCAACCTGACCTAGTGAACAGCAAAACTGTTTGAATGTGACAAATATGTTCACTAAACACAAGCTGTATTAGAGTATATTTGTGACGGTCTGCTGGAGGTTTGGTATACTAATTGTTAAGAGTACTAATTGTTAAGAGTACTAATTGTTAAGAGTACTGTCCCATTTGTTTACAACATGGTTGTAAAACACTATTTATATTATTCGGACAATTTATATTATTCGGACTATTGTCCTCAAAGACACAAGTTGCATGATTACAGTGATTCATGGGGGCTGATGATCATGCCCATTATGAAGGTGTTTATATACGAGATGTAAGAAAGGGCTTAATGGAACTCCAGTAGCATATTATTTGGTATCTTAAGGAGATTCTAAACTAGAGGATTCCAAATCAAATTGATCTTTAAGAGGTGGAAAATACTGCATGGAAAGGTCATGTATTTATTATCTGCAATATTAGAATTGGATATGCATGTTGCAATTTTGGGGGAGGGGATGTCTACCCTACTACTAAAAACCCATAGCTGAAAAGAGGGGTGGAATCCTACCTTTCCCAAGAGGATTTGTACGTGTAAATGAACATAACGAACTTGATGTGAATTTGAACTTGGCTCTCTCATTTTCCCTCTGAGCTGTTATTCATTGCACCACCTGCACATAGAGTCATACAAATATTGCAGAAACAAAAAAATATAATAATGAGCCAAAAGTAAGTGATCCTTCATATTACATATCAAATTTTCATTAAGCAGTTTATGCTGTTTACAAAGACATATTTATCAGATGGTTAGTGTTATGTAATGGGTGGCATGTGAAATAGTCCGAATAATGTAAATAGTATACATAATACCTCATCTTAGAAATATAGACAGATACTGAAAGATGACAAAGATGAGGACAATAGCCCGAATAATGTAAATAGTGTACATAATACCTCATCTCAGAAATAAAGACAGATACTGAATGGTTGTGAAAGTTTGCACTTTATATCCGCCATAGCTCTTAGTTTTGGAAAAAAAATGATCTTGAAAACTCAACTCGTAGTCCAGAATTTACTGTAAAAAATAACAGCATCGATCATTCGTTTTTCACAATCTCTTAATCAATTGGTTCTACAGGAAATTAAATACAAACAAATGATTTCTTTCGTAGACGATGCATTAATATTTTCCATCAAAATATACCACCAAGAGAAAAGCGGAAACCTTTTTTTCTTTTTTTTTTTTTTTTTTGCAAATAAAATTTTCTTTGGGAATAGAGTAGCAAATTTGGATTTAATTAAACATTTGAGATCCAACAATCGACAAATGCTTTGCAGAAAAAGAATAGCTCCGCTTTGAAAATCACGAAAGTTTAATTCATCAGTGAATTGCACAGAAACCCCAGATCTTAATGCAAAACTAAGGAAATGCTTTATATCTGAGGTTAAGTGTGAGTGGATCAAATATGGATTCCATCACATAACAGTCATGAATGTTATTAAAATAGTTGCCATTTCAAGGTCCATTGATATTTGTGACTGTAAGAGCTGGACCGTTATTTAACTGGACAGTGTGGATTTTTCATGGAACACAACCTCTCATTACAATAGAAATAGAAGCATTATGAAAAATTCAAATATTTATACATGTATGCTTAAATTAGGTACCTCCAGCAAATCGCTGAAAAAGTGCATACCATGATGAAAAACCGTTCCAAACATAATAAAAACAACTTTTTATCGTCTAAATATTTAGGTTCTTTTTTAGAGGAAAGACCAAAGAATTTTTTAATTATTTTTTTAAATTCGTTTGCTCCTTTCTAACAAGTTCGAGATTTGTGTTAAAAATCTTGTTTTTTCTTTGTGTCGACGGTGTAACAGAACTGGTAATGAACAATTTCTCGTGGCCGTTTCCGGTAATATAAGGCAGTAATTTTGAAATTCTTGCAAAAATCAAATAATATTCTGATTGTAATGAAGACTCCTAGGAAATTATAAAATTCATTTTTTTTTAAACTCTTAACATGTTTCCGAAAATCTTCTCCAAATCGTAAAATAAAAACTGCAATAGAACTATCTAATTATTTAATGAGATAAGCTTTTAATTACTTTATAAATGATACATATTAAGGACAAGAAAAAACCTTTTTCGATGAATAATGAATTTGTAAAACAATTGTTTGCATTTTTATAATTATAAAGACTCAAAAATGTTTTAGAATTCTTCCAAACATCGTCAAATTAGGTTATTAAATTATTAATGTTCTTTTTTGTTAAGTATGCTGTTTCATATGCAACATGTTCGTTAAAAGGTGCCGCTGTCCCCTTTACTCTGATCAACCTTTTAGTTTTACTTAAGTAAAATAATTTGCTTTTATTCAATTTTTCATTTTTTAAAATTTCTTTATTCTTTTTTGTGAGTTATACTTTGATAAAAAATTGTTTGAAAAGTAACTCTTTATTTTATTTAAAAAAATAATATTTAGTTTAATATTTTTTATAATTTATTTCATTTATATTTAAAATTAGATTTATTCTCATTTTGTTTTTAATTGTGGTTGGTACCTCCACTAATCATCGATACCTAAGTTTAAAAAATTAAATTAAAAATCAAAAATGAAAAAACTTTCTTGAAGCTTTCATTTTAGCTCTAATTAAAAGCTGAATGATTAAAAAATAAATGTTTAGTATTTCTAGTAAGCAACGTACGCTGGTGTATTTCAAACGAAATTATATATATATTGACTAGCAGCATGGCCTGGGGTTGCCCGTGCTTGATTCAAAGATCGTACGAGGCATACAGCAATCGCTATCACTTGACTTAAAATATTTTTGCCCTTCTTTGCTTTAAAGAAGTGCCCTTTGCCGTGATGATGTTGCTACATGCCTTACTTCTTACCTATCTCACACTACGAATTTTTTCCAGCTCTATACTAAACATTAACTCTGTTAGGAAAAAAGAACTAAACAAAATGAATACAAAACGATCAGCTTTAAAAAAGGACTCGTAACTTGAAAAACCGAATGAAAAAAGAATATTAACAACAAATACAGTTTCACACCCAACCCAGTTCTGCGGAATCAGAATCAACGTTGACTTTAAGCAAGCGAATGAGCCAATTGGAGTAAAGTGCCATGCAGATTTAAATTTTCCCCACTCGTGACGAATGCTGCTATCGATTTTTTTGCATGCTACCATGCTAGTTAACATTCGTGTCAGTCAGCTGTTGGTTCTCACGCTGGCCAATAGAATCTTCCTGCCTATTCGTGACAGCCAGCTATAGGCTCTCACTCTTGCCAGTAGAAAATGGCCGCAAACTACATGAAAACTGCCGTAGAAGCATGAAAAAATCGATTATTTCCATTATCGATGAGAGTTGGGAAATGCAAAGTCGGTCTTGGAGCATGTGCATGTAAATTTTGGTGCAAACCCGTCAAAAATTGCGGCCGTGCATTCGTTACACACACACACACATACACACACACACACACACACACACACACAAACACACACACATACACACACACACACACACACACACACAGATCCTGCCTTTTATAGATAGAGATTAGATTTGTTTTTGTAATTTTTGTCAGTAAAATAACGCGATTAAACATCTTGCCATTTTTTGTAAACAAAATATAGTTCTCGTTTTTAAGAATTTTATAAAGTACAATATATTTTACTCAAATTTTATTTGAGGAAAATAAGCAAATTTAAAATTAAATTTGTAATATAATTTGAAACAAAAAAATTAAAATGTGTACACTGCTAACGGAAAAATGTGACCAAAATTTCTAACCTCGTAGAAACATTTTTGGCTAGTTTAGTAGAATTTCTAAGGCATACAAGCTTTAAAATATTTTAATTTTGTGTTGGCTTCATGTCTGGGGCGACACTGCCAGTTTGTAGATTTAATTTTACATCCAAATATTTGAAAATGTTCTTATTCATATAGACTTCTATTCAAAAATTGATATTAACAGTTGATTATTTTTCTGTACACACACATATATATATATATATATATGTGTGTGTGTGTGTGCGTGTGTGTGTGTGTCTATGTGTGTGTGTATGTATGTATTTATGTGTGTATGTATATATGCACATTTCCCTGAATACGACAGACAAGGTGCTTTTATTTATTTTTTATACAATTTCTGATGCGATCTAATAATGTTTCTTTTTAGATGTTATATTATATAAAAACTGTCCGAATATTCTTTTTTATTTTTTTTAAGTAAGAAATAGTTTGTTGCGTGTATGTTTCATAGAATGTTTTCTTTTTTTTTCAAAACTCGGTTAAGATATTGTGTCCACGTTCATAGTTAATATTATTAAGTGTTTTTTTTTTGTTTTTATAAATAAGGCTTCCATTATTTTTAGCCTTTTTAGCATGTAGATGATGCTATTATATTAGTGTTGTCAACTAGTATGTTACGAATAGTGTCCGGTAGGTCTCCATGAATATTTAAATGAGACCTAATTGAGCGAGTCTGCGTGTAAAACATTTTTGACACGCAGGTTTCACTCTACACCTTTCTGACCATATCTAAATGTATATCCGAAAACGCTCGGATAAAAAGAACATTCGGACAGTTTCTTATATAATATATCAACTGAAAAGAAAAAATTATTAGATCGCATGAAAAATTGTATAAAAAAACTAAATAAAAGCACCTTGTCTGTCGTATTCAACGAAATGTGCATGAAAGAAGGATGGCGGCCTAAACAAGCACACACACACACGCACGCACACACATACACACACACACACACATATATATTATATATATATATATATATATATATATATATATATATATATATATATATATATATATATAAATTATTAGTATTACTCTAGACTTTACGTATTGAGTACTTTCTTGGATTTGTAGTTTCGTTGTAGGTTTTGCCCAGTGATTGATTTTATTTATCTAAAATTATATTGATTTAAATAGAATTCTTTTAATCTGTAATTATTTCTATAATCAATATAAAAGTTATTTTCAGTAGGAAGAAATTTTTGATCTGATATCACTACTTATTTTATTTTTTTATAAATATCATATAAATATCACCTTGCCTAGTCGGACTTGTCGACTGCGGCCGATCGGCCTTAATTTTACTGAAAAAATACAGTATCCGCTAATAATAATAATATCAACCGTAATATATACATATATATTAAATAAATTGTCGGAAAATGTCCAATCCTAAAATATATGACGTCATTTGTTTACATTTGATACGCTAGAGCAGATATGAATAGAAGAGATTCATGGAAGATTTAAGTTTAAAGATAGTAAAATCGACCTTGCTAACCAGACGCCGCTCTGTGGCCGAAAGGTTAAGGCACATCACGCGAAATGATGGTTCCGTATAGGATACAGGTTCGATTCCTGTCGGAGAGCGAAAATTTTCTATGAAAATTTCTCGGACATTCAGGCCGGTAAATGTTATTTAATACTGTTTATTATAAAACAGAGCATTTGCTTAAATACTTGTATCTATAAAAAGAACGTTAAACATAATATAAATGTCTTTAAATAAATTGTCGGACAATGTCCAATCCTAAAATATATACATATATATATATGATTATTTTGCGAATTTATCTATTTTTCTATTGATCTAAATCCTGTCTTAATTAAATAACTTTATTTAAAAAATGTGTAGAAAACATTATTTTGAAGATGCCTCCTACTTACCGCGTTTATTTTTCCATTCTTACATTTGAATGTGTGATTCTATAGAAAAGAGTAAAGGCAAACAACGGCTTTTCCTTTATTCCTTTCAGTCGTATCGCAGATCATTACAGAGAAAAGCGTCACCTTTGAGTTCATATATATTGCCTAAGCGTTCCTGCTCCTAAATGGATTATGGACTAACATTATCTCCGAGGAACGCGTTCGAAAATGTCGGAAAGTTCGAAGAGTTAAAATCTGACATATAGAATGAGATGGAAAGGCGGGGAATAACACTAGCATCAAATGTCAAATATTGTCAGATTGCACCATGTTTTGTTTTTTTTTTTACTTCTTTTCTGGCCTTCAAAAACGAAATATCCATTCGCAGAACTCTTTCAAATAGATGAAACAAATGCTTCCTCGTTTAGCGGAAATACCATACGGTGGCAACGTGAAGAAATATGCAAACTAGCCAAGACAGAATAAATTTAAATTCGTAGAAAGAAGCGTTATTGAGAATTGAAGTGCAAATTCAAATTGCATTTCACTCCAGAGTGGCGAAAGCTACACCTCTCAAACCACAGCCATCTAAGAACTGCTTCGTAATCAGTATATTGAATAATCCTATAATCTGTCGTAGGCGTAATCACATTGCATATATGCCCACTTGAACAGTTCCCTCCATATATTTGGGTTGAAAGCCGGTGTTTAACGACATATTAACTCATTATGAGCCATTTAATGGCGAAATTTTATTTTCTTGGGTGCATTAGAAATGTCTTTTACCAAAATGAATAGCTGGTAATATTTTCTATTACGAAAATGTGTTGCGGGCAATTTTTTATTGTTATTACAAAAAATATTACTGATAATTCTTTTACTAAGACGCTAGTATTTTTTACTATAGAACTATTTATACTTTCATCTTATTTTGACCACAGTTTGAGGATTATTTGCCCATAGCTGGGATCATAATAGGTTTAATGCCGGGGAAATATTCGTTCATGTTTAGTGTGTCTTCGGCAGTTGATCTGGTGAAGTTCATTCGTCTTCAGGTTAAACCAACTTGAACTGTCATTTCACGGTCCCATATATATGCGTTGGAAGAGTGGTACCATTATTTAACTGGACAATTTGGATTTTCCATGGAACAAAACTTCTGATTACAACAGAAATAGAAGCATTATCAGAAAGTTAAATATATATTCATGTATGTGTAAATGTAATTTAGAAAGGAATATATTTTTAATGTACATGGGTATAATAAAACGCATTTAAAAATGTATATATGTATATATATATATATATATATATATATATATATATATATATGTGTGTGTGTGTGTGTGTGTGTAAATTATATATATATATATATATATATATATATATATATATATATATATATATATATATTTATATAAAAATGACAATAGTTAAACTGTAATAGTTGCCGACGCGTTTCGTTCAATGTTAACTTTCGCTAGGCAACAAACGAAATTAATTTATTTAAACAAAGTAACTAATAATAACAAAAACAAAATGTCCTTAGCAACTGGAAGAATTTAGAGAACGCTATTTTTATACTGTTAACTGAAAATTATGTCAACTACTCTTACGTGTGGAGATATTGTTATTATTGCTGTGTTGACGGATTCAACTATTTTCTTTTGATTTCACGAAATTGTTGTGTACGTTTGTTTTGGAGAGTAGTAATTCTGTTAAGAAAGGTGAAATAGGGAAAAGGCCTGGACGTAGATTAATATTTGGGTAATATTCAATGGCGGCACTCTCAAACAAACGTACACAACAAGAAAATGGGTGAAACCGTCAACACTGCAATAATAACAATATTCCCACACTTGACTGTAATTGACGTAATTTTCAGTTAACAATAGGAAAATAGCGTTCTCTAAATTCTACGTGCTCTAGTCATCATGACAAGTTTTGTTATAGGGATCATTAGGCCGATTTTTCGATGTAGTTAATTCATTGTCAACTAGCTTCATGGGCAGAACTATGATTTTGTAAAAGAAAATGTTTATATATTTCGGTATATCAGCACTGTTGTAGATTTCATTTGACATCCCTTATATTTTTTTCAATGCCGACATCATCTCCTGCTACCAACATCTCTATTACCACCTATCTGGTTCTGCTGCTTGATTCTTGCTAAACCTGGCGCTTGCTAATTTCACTTCGTATTTTATTATTTCCATATTTTTCTGCATTTGAAAAAAAGTTTATTGGATAACACTGAAATACATTATAGTATAAAAAGAAATGGTAAGTTCAATCTAAGGGAAACAATAATTGAAACAAAGCAAGTTCAGTCGGCCAATGATGACAATTCCAGAACAACGGAACTATAAACAATTTTTATTTCTATCCTCTCCCAGCCGCTATGATGGAGAAAGCATTACCTCGAACCGTCGCCAGTGAGACACGCTGCAAGAGCCACTCCGTTTCGCGAGGCTCGTTCCTTAATCGAGACGCAATCCGCCAATCCTCCGAAGGAACACCATCGAACGAGGGCCAATAACCCCTGAAGTCTCCACTGCCACAGGAGTAAAAAAAAATCTATCAGCAAGAGAAGAATATTTAGCTATTTTTTTTATCTCGGGCGACGAACCCCGGCTCAACCGCGGACCTGATCAAATTACCGGCCGAGAATGTATCAGCACATCTCGCATCACAAATCAACGACTTACCCATTTTAAAAGGGAAGATGGTAATGCCATCCGGTCGCTTTCCATCACCACGGTCGAGGCCTACGGGTTCGATTTGGGAAGGGAACCCAGCTGCATCCAAACCTCTTTTGATGATGTCGTTTTTTTCTTCTTTCGATGTATTTGTTCCATCCTGGAAATATTTCTTCGTTCTCTATTATCCACAGTGTTCACTTTGTTCTGATTTTATGCATTTTGTTGGTGAGCACGTCTTTGTCCTGATACTTCTCTTAATTATTTCATGCATATCTGCCTTATTTATTCTACGTATGTGCATTTTTGTTGATGCAGACCTTTTTTTACTGCCTGCATTTGGGTTTAATTTCCTTTTGTAATGTCTTATATTGGGTAACATAAGTATATATTGTTTGCTGTCTTCTTTTTTTCATGAGGAGACTTTCCTCTGTGATCCACTAGTTTCACCTATTCTGATATTCCTAGGGGTGATGTCGTTTGGCGATGTCACTAAGTGTTATGGCACATTACCTATAACGACAGTGAACTCTTCCTGACACTATAAATACTGCGCCTCTCAAGAGGGGAGACGGAATCGAGTCGAGCCGCAGTCTCTGACTGTGCGCTACTCCTGTCGAACTCTCTGCTTTGGCAGAGAGGAACCCGGACGACGTTTTGCCGAAGGTCAAAGTTTCGTCCGGGGTGGTAGACAAGCCATGAACCCATTTATACGGGTTCTTAAGGGAGTATTTTTGGCCGAGCCTACGGGCTCGGAGAAACCCACGTTAAATTCGGCCTTGTGCCACATACTTTCCTCGTGGGGGGACTGTTAAATATCGAATCGCTTCGAGCCAATAGTAGTTCACTCCAAAGCAGACTGACAGTCATA
Source organism: Acanthosepion esculentum (assembly GCA_964036315.1). NCBI lineage: Eukaryota > Metazoa > Mollusca > Cephalopoda > Sepiida > Sepiidae > Acanthosepion > Acanthosepion esculentum. Next base: position 70,105,888 of record OZ038490.1, read on the forward strand.
CTAGCACCTTCAACATCTTGTATTATTATTCTGTGTAATATATCTTTGTTATTTCTACTCTTGTGTTCGTGTTGTTCTTCCTTGGTCCTAACCTTGGACCATAACACTAAGACTTCTCTTTTCCCTTTCCATTCTCATTAAGTATGCTTCATCTGCTTTTAATGGCTCGCAGAATACATATGTTTGCAACTTGTTTCATTGACAATTCTGCCGTAATGCAATTTCTGCGCTACTTTGTCTTTCTCTGTTGTCTTTAGTTTTATTCAAAGGTTACATAAGACTGGCAGGTGGTCATGCCAACAGTTGTCACTTTGATAGGATTTTCAGTATAAAATTGCATTCCTGAATCTTTCATTGATCGTTAAGTTGGTAACTCATTTTTCATTTCTCCCTCTAAGCGGCTTGGGTTTTCTTGAAACTAGTTGTTGACTACTAACTGATCGTTTTCCGGGGAACATTGAACTCATTTTCCACTACATTCCTGGCGGGTTTCTAGTCCGAATTTGCCGACTATTTCACCACCACCTCCCTTCTCTGATCTGGCATCCAGGTCGTCTGTGACAATTGTAATTTCTTACCATTTACTTTGAGATTTGGTGTTATACAGTGTGCAGTAAACATATAACTGTATATAATATGCACACTAGTCTTATAGAGGGACATAAATCTTTTCAGACACATATTCAGAAATTAAGAATATGACTAATTCATATTTATATGTTATTTAGTATAACGAAAAAGCTTTCCTTAAAAATGTCTAATAGGTTAGTCGAAATCGCTCGAAATAACCACAGTTTCGAACAATGTTGTTAAGTTAGAAAAGAAAACAATTGTACGCATATATGCAGGGTGTGATGGATAAACTGTCGTCAAAATTAAGCAAAAATAAAAATAACACTGACATCTATAATAACAGATATATTTACCAAAATTATACAAAAATATATTGAAATACTAAAGAGTATATTTATGCAATAAAATTGTCACTGGCTTAACGACAGTCTACAGACACCTTCGAAATCTCCTGCATCTTTTTTGGGGTGATCTCTTTATTTGAGTTGGTGAATATTGCCATAATCCTTGCTTTCAGGTCATTTTTGGTGTGACAAGGAGGTTTTGTTGCTCTCTAGCTTAACTGCGCCAGACACGTAATATCAAAAGGCTTGAAGCATGGTGAGTTAGTTGGCAACGAGTAATGTGGTCGCAAAATTGTCTGACGGCCATAACGTCGCCATGACTAGTGATCACGCCAAAAACCTACGTAATCACCATTAGACTCATGAAATCTTTCTGTATCCTCTGCATTCTTTTTAGATTGACGCCCAAAGACTCTGAAATGTTCGTACTAGTGCTTCTGTCGCGAATGCCAAACAGTAAAGCATGCTTACCATATTATAATATCGACAAAATCAAAAACAAACTATGCGCATGCGCAAAATCAAAAATATGAAATAGCAACTATTAACCCATCGCATGCATATATATATATATATATATATATATATATATATATATATATATATATTTGTCATCCACAGACAGACTGTTTCGCTGTTTCACAGCTCATCAGTGTGGCTAGACGTCCGGTTGCCTATAGCTAGGATAGAAACCCGACTGAATTTGCGTTAGTCGGAACTTCTACCAGTAAGCCGTCGGCGCACGGCCCGGGATGACGGTGAATTTTAGCGTGTTTATTTTTTTTTAGATTTAGATAAACACACAGTGACTGACAGTGACTCAAATCTGCCAAAGAGTCATATATATATATATATATATATATATATATATATATATATATATATATATATATATATATATAACAAACGTATATATAAGATAATGCAACCGAATTCCGATTCAAACATTAGCCTCAACATATAAAGTCAGAATGTTTGAAGTTGCACATTTTTATAGGCAACACAAATACAGCCGTTTCAGCTGCATATTCTCACGTTGCAGTACATAATAAATAAAATGTACAGTTGTGTAGATTATACAAACACCTGCACACTTCTTCCTTTCTCTCTCTCTCACTCTCTCTCTCTCCATATATATATATATATATATATATATATATATATATATATATATATATATATATATGTACGAGTTTATCCACATGTGCAGACGTCAAACTTCTCTTGGAATATACACCTTTTATGATGTAGTTTTCATTCAATTATAACTTTATTCCCGACTGGAATGAATGCTTTTCTAACCCTGAAGCTCAACATAGCTCTTAAATTCAAAACGAACACACCTACTTATCGACTGTAGTAAATAATCACGATATCTATCTAGCAGCGTAAAAGGAGAAAATGGTGGGGAAAATAACAATATAAAGCCTAGAAACACAAAAAATGGAAACTATTTTCCTCTTTTAAACAACTTTCTGATTTGAATATTATCGCAACGGGAACTGAAGACTGAATTTACATGAGATTTTTATTTAAGGTGGCTTAGATTTTTTTTTTCTAGTGTTTGTTCTCACGTTGATGATATACTTAGACACACGCAAAAGATTATACCAAAGATCACTTATAAACCTAATGTGTACTTTTATTAACTTGACTCAATTTTTTTTTATCATATTTTGTTTCGCCTTCCGTCTCTGAAATTATTTTTGGTATTTTTTTTTTCACGGCAGGGATCAAATCTGTTTTGTTTTGCAATAGTACTAAGTTCAATCGTTAAAACACAGAACACAAGATTGCAAATAATATCTAACATTGGAAATAACATCAAAGCCAGAGAACAGTTTTGACAACTGTCTGTTTTTCTATTTTATTGTGTCGTGTCAATTCAGGATGTGCACGGTCATGGCTCTCGACGATTTCCTATCCTTTGTCGATTTAAGATTTTTATTCTCATTACGATCTCTCCCATTCATCTTCCTCTATCTGGTTTCACAACTCGTTATGTTGGCCACCCGATGTTTCCAGTCCACCCTCCTGTCGTCAATATAGCCTCTGAGTTTAAGATTCTACAAGACGCCATTACTCATTATGTGTTCCAGAAATTTTAACTTTATTCTTTCGAATTTACTTGGAAGATTTCTTTCCATTTAACTTATGCCTGTCTGTTTGCTCATATGTTCCGTCCATGGCATTCACAACTTCCTTCTGTAAAACCGCATTCCTATTGCCTTGCGTCTCTATTGAATCAAAATGTCCTCTCAGGATATGTTATTTCAAAAGCTGAGAAGAACTAAGCCTTTTGCGGAAATATCTTATTCTAGGTATCGCGTCTCTTCCGAACGTGGGTGATCGTGGCTCTCCACAACTTACAACCCATTGCGGCTCTTAGAAATATTTGTCTTTTTACCATCGTTTCCATTCCCTCTTCTGCCAGCCGTTAACATAAGCTGGCCAGGCAGGTGGGTCACAGCGTCCTCGCTGTCTTTCTTGCCTTGAATAGCGTATGAAAAGCAATTTCTCGATAATCAAACGAGCACGCAAGATAATCGAAGACATCGATGTAACAATGAGAATTCATGTTCTTTTACGCATAGGTGAATGCCTCTGCTGTCTGTCTATATTTCTAAGATGAGGTATTATGATCACTATTTACATTATTGTCCTCATTTTTGTCGACATATTTATTACAACGTTTCGGCCGTTGTACGCTCCGGCCTTCTTCAGGTTGGAATGTCGAACTGAACTGTTTATTTCGTTCACTGGGGTAGATTGTCCTAGTTCCACGTGCCACGTCTAATAAACGTTAGTTATCAGTTATCTCCTGTTAATTCCCCCCTGCAAGTTCTCCACAGGGTATTGATCTTACACTCTTTGGGTCCTGTCACTAGATTTAACTAACGCCTTTATCCATGTGTTCTCAAGTTACTTAGATCCAGTGAAAGGATCCATAGAGTGTGAGTTCAGTACCTGGTGAAGGCAGTGGATAACTTGGAGACGGGAATTAACAGGAGATAACCGATATCCATTAAAACATGGCACGTGGAATTAGAACAGTCTACGCCAGTGAGCGAAATAAAGGGTTCAGTTCGACATTCCAACCACCTGAAGGAGGCCGGAGCGTACAACGTCTGAAACGTTGTAATAAATATGGCGACAAAGATGAAGATAATAGTCCGAATAATGTAAATAATGTGAACGCCTCTGTGTGTCAGATTTTCCAAGATCTGTTCCCCATTTTTTGTATCCCCAAATAGTCCACCTCTATTTAATTTTAAATTACAAACGTTCTTTTTGTTTCCTTTCTCCTAAAAACTTGCTAGTTTTCTCACGTGCTCCGTCTATGGTTTTATCTCCACCGTTCTGCAGAACCATATTTCTTTTGTCTGAAGTACCAGTGAGAAAAATGGTCAACATTCCCTGCCATACAGGAAGATTGGAGAATATATTTGATACTTAGTAAGTCAGATTTAAATGACTTTGAATGCCAATTCCAAATCTCAAGATATCTTTTCAGTTATTTGTATTTTTTTAAATTGCTGTTTTTGATGTACGATATCGTCACTGTTATGTTCGCCGTCCATTACATTCTTCTGTTCTAAGGAGTCCAATATTTTTATTTTTTTTATTTTTAAACATGATTCCAAAAGGAGCAGCTTCATAATACTTCATGCTTGGAATATTTGTCCATATTTTATAAAGATCTTATTTAATTAACTGTATCTGTAAATTTTCATTTGTCATTTAATGCGCATGTCTGAAATTTCAATGGACCCTATATTTTAAAACAATACAAAACAATTATCTGCTTCATCCACGCGCAAATGAACAGGAAAATTCTAATTGATAACCTGATGGCTTCTATTATGTTGCGTGCTTCTTTGATTATCGAGAGATAGCTTTTCCTTCGCTAATTATTTCCAAGTAGTCGTCATGTCTCTGGGTAGCGGAAAAATCTTGAACAAATCACGCACAAGTTAATAGCTTCATAATTTAGGAACAAAACCAACGCCCTGATAAGGTTGATCAGACCACAACCAGTGGAGCACAAAGAATTTTAATATTTTCATCTCACGAGATGAATTAATCTAATCAAAAGGGATGATTTCAAACAAGGCATTAAATGGAGTTGGCCAATCATACCTTCTTCAATTTCGTCATTCGGGCCATTTCCCTGAAATTATGTTCTACCTTATCTCAGTACATCCACGAGGCGCCAGTTCATCCGCTTCATTTGAGGTGGTAGGTAGGACGATTTCTTGCAGCGATGGCTCTAAGTTAGGTATTACAAGTATTCTATAGATTAGAGTTAGACTATTTTGTTTTTATATTTCTCTGTATTTTAAATCTAGTTTAAGTATCTCACCGCAGTACTTTAGAACAGTCATGCTATATTATAATTTCCTACGACAAAGAGGTGCTTCTTTCTCCGAATAGGATTTTTGTTTTTGAATTTCGAACTAACTCGAACACCACAACAGTTTTTTTTTCCAATTTGTATTTATGTCCCTGTAGCAATTTTCGACTCCAACTGGATTTCTAGTAAAGAGGAGCTCTTCTTTTTGGCATGCGTGAAGTGCGATGTGGTATGAAGACCTGGACATACTAGATATACTGGTTTTTCAATTGCTTTCAAAATTTATAAGTTCTACTCTGTATTCGTTGTGGCAAATCATATTAACAACCGTCGGGTTCAACTAAATGCCGTTATAACGTTGCTGTTGAGTCCGTTGAACATCATCCCCCGGTTGTCACTGCATATGAAGCCAATATATTGGTCTTTTAATGATTGCCTATCTATGCAATTTGAGAGCTGATACCCCGATCATTTTTTTTACATTGAGATTTGCTCATGTACATGATTTAGTTCTTGTATGATTCATATCCATTGATTTCTGACTAGGTCGAATCTGACTGGAGATAAAATCATACCAGCATTTCTCTCATCGTCATAGAAGCAAGCAATCAACTACACCAAGTCAAGGGATTTAATCATGGAGTATGAGAATCCGTTATTAATTTAGATTATCTAAGTAATATTTAATATCGCACATTAATCGCTGGTGTTAATAACATAGTCCTCGGTGCAATGTATCCGAAGTATTAACTGTATACTAAAAATATATCTTTTTATCCTCACTGGTAACACGACTCGGAGTTTCATTCCCAACTCACTTTCCAGGTGGTGATTTAAGACTGAGCATTACGTATTTAGGTTTCGATCTTATTTCTTCCATCATAATTTGAAGTAAATAGTTTGTGCGGATGCATGCATGTGTGTGTGTGTGTGTGTGTATACGTGTGTGTGTGTGTTTGTGTGTGTGTTAGTTGGGTTTTATTTTAAATAATAAAAAAAAACAACAATCCCCGGATAAGATATGAACTTCAACATTGCGATAACGAGATATATTTAACAAAACTTAAATTATGTAACAAGCTGTGATAACTCTGCATCTAGCGATTGATTTGTGCACGAATATCCGAGTCGTGCTACCTGTGAGGAATATATATATATATATATATATATATATATATATATAATTATATATATATATATAATTATATATATATATATATAATTATATATGTATATATTTAATTATATATATATAGCATTATTTATTTTAAAATTATAACATAAATATGTTATAAAATCACTACAAAAATAGACATTTTGTTTCAACACATCTGTGTCTTATCAAGTGATGATGTTGAATGTAGAATAAAGGGTTTTAAAAGGTTCAAATTAATTAATCACACCTTAATCACACGATTAATGTGCGATATTAATCACATATATATATATATATATATATATATATATATATACATAGTGGTGTTTCTCCCTCTAAAGAGAACATGTTGGACGCTCTCACCTACTATAAAATTAGTAGGAAAGAAGGCCTTGGCGAAACAGTCGAATAGATTGTTCAACCGAGGCTGTTTTATAACGTTTTGTCACTTGTGACAGTGCCATCCTGGTTCAATAACTTCGGGCATGACATTTTAATGGAATTACTTTTATGATTGTCTATATGTATCATTGTGTATGTTTATGTGATGCGCTATGTATTTGAATTTTTGTTTTTATTAATCTTTATTCATGTGGTGATATATGTGTGAGTGGGTCTGTAGGTAGACGTTTTCCTTAGTAACTGATGTGCAAAATCAGATAGTGTTATAATACTTATATACCTAGGTATATATGTAAACGTAAGAGATAGATACGCATTAATCACTCAGTCGGTTTTTAATATTCTTAACGTTGTCTTCCTCAATGTCCTTGAAGTATAAATTAATTTAAGTTCTACCCGCATATTTTTATATGTTAAATGTATATATGGATAGATATGGTCCCTAAGGTTTGTTTTTTTAATTCATTTTTTAAATTTTTAGCTTGTACATTTTGATTTATATATATGTATATATATGTATATGTGTGTTCATGTGTGTGTATGTATGCGTGTGTATACTTGAAAAAAAAAAATATATATATATATATATGTGTGTGTGTGTATGTATATGGATATATATATATATATGTGTACATATATGTGTGTGTATATGTACGTATATGGATGTATGTACATGTAGGTAGATGTGTATGTAGATGTGTTTATATGTGTGTGTGCATGTTTAGGTATGTATGTATATACACACACATATATATATCGGTATATGGGTGTATATGTAGGTATGTATTTTTAGTTAGACGGATAGATAGAGGGATACATTGTTTATTTTTTTCGATGAGTGTGTCTAGGTATTTGTATGGAGATGCGTAAGGTTTTATGTATATAATGTTTATGTACATCTATGCTTACGTATGCATGTACGTAAATGTGTATATATGTAAGAGTGGATGTGTGTGGATATATGTGTATATGTATGTATGTGTGTATATATGTATATGTGTGTATGTGCGTGTATGTATATGTATATATATATATATATATATATATATTTTTGTCATCCACAGACAGACTGTTTCGCTGTTTCACAGCTCATCAGTGTGGCTAGACGTCCGGTTGCCTCCAGCTACGATCGAAACCCGACTGATTTTTCGTCAGTCGGAATCTCTACCCATTAAGCCATCAGCGTGCGGTGCGGGATGGAGGTGAATTTTAGCGTGTTTATTTTTACATTCGGATAAACACACAGTGACTGAGAGTGACTCAATTCTGTCGAAGATATATATATATGTATATATGTATATGTTTGTATATGTATGTGTATATGTATATGTATGGAAATGTGTGTACATGCCTATATGTATGCATGTACGTGAAAATATTAATATTTGTTGTCCATGTGTGTATACGTATGTGTTTTTGAACATAGAAATTTAGGTCCTTGCTAGTTTAGATAATCGTTATTTTTATATGTTTATATTAGATTTGTAACCTGTAGTCGATATTACCTTTGTCATATTTTCTTGATTACACAGCGGCCCTTTTTATAAAAGCCCTTCGGTTTTAGTTCCCCCAACCCACCTCCTCCCACCCCCTTTTTCTTTTCCTCTCCGTCTCTCATCTTCCGAGCTTTAAGATTTTATCGTCTATTGTGTGTATGTCACCAAGAAATGTATACACTCTTCCGATGGACATTTGAAAATCTGCATATTTTTCTCACTTAAACCGTCTTTGCCTCCCCATTTTAAAATTTCTCTCTGTTAAATTTTATCCCCCGCTTCATCTTTAGACCTACCTATTCTTCTCTCTTCTGTTACCCCTCCCTTTGGCTTTCATTCACTCTAGCATTCGCCCCACACTCTCATACATACACTCTCAAAAATTTTATTTTATATTGACGGAGATGTTTTTTTCTGTTTTCTTTTTGAATTTGTAAGTCCGATGAATTGGATCGTATATGTAGGTCCATGGAAGAGTTTCCTTCCTTGCAAGATTGCGAATGCAAAAACGGCCCTTTTCATGGCCAGCGCCATTCAAATTGTTAACCCCCATTTGGAGATGTGCCTCAGTTGCACCCAATCCTTGTTAGTAATATTGATTTTCGGGTGGGCTGATGTTAAACATAACTGATCCAATTTAACGGCAAAAAAAACAGTAATGAAACACCAGGTCAAAGACGGGTTATATTGCTAGTATATATATATATATATTTATGAGTGATTAGAATGTTTGCTTTTTGACTGTGATACCCGGGGTCGAAACTTACCATGGTCGATTTGTCAGGAAGGTGACTTCTTGATGATATTAGTCTGGGGGGGGGGCGATCCCAGCGGGTGCCACCTTTGGAAAGTGCCTGAAAATCATACCACGGGTGAGTGAAGCTGGCTAGGCGGAACCCTTGGGAGTATTCGATGATTATGTTAGCATGAAGGCACAAGTCATCGTGGCCCAAGTTTTCAACATTGTTCAGAATGTTGATCACACTAGATAACACGCTCTCTCCGAGAAACTGTAATTACGGCCTGCTCAGCATCAGCCAGTCAGTCATGTGCCATGCCTGATACAGGCTTAGACAATCATGTATCTTTCGATACATGAATGACGATGTAGATTTTTTTCCCGCAGTAGGTTGCCATTTTCTTTCTGCGGTAGACCAGTTGCCATCCAAGGTTATACAACCCGGTCTGTCCTGCTATTTAGCCATATCTGGGGAGGGAAGAAGCATAGTTGTAGTATAAATCAAAAATGTGTCTGAATATGCATCTGTAATGCGGATTAGATACCCCCCTAGTAGACGGGTATCCTCGGATTCGAGTGGCTGTGCTATTTACTTTACTTTTAAATATTTTTGTGACTGATTTTGTTTCTTTGCTTGAATTTCTTTTATTAATGTATATCATTATTTACATTATATACAATAGGAATTTTGGGCTCAACTTTGCTTTCGTCATCACAAGGATTCGGTCGTTCAGACACCAGCCTTTTTCACTCGTCTGCCGTGATGAGAAACCCCTTCAAACTGAACCAGTTCCCTTTAATTTTCGCTCTCCTTGCATCGTTTTCTCGTTAGAAACTAACAAAAGGGTACGTAATTGTTACGTAATATCGGCCCCTCTTTATTGCAATGAATGCTTGACAATCTCATCCCAGATTAAGAAGAGTCTTGAAATTACCGAAATGTGGTTATAACAATCGGCTGTTGAAAATACTATGGAGCGAACATTTTGGCAATGACGAAGTTTTCTGAGAAAATGGAAACAAAAAGGACATTTATAAATGACATGAAAAAAGAAAGAGTTGCAATTTCTTGGCCTTATAATGAGGAAATAACACTTAAAAATGTAACTAAAGGATATCTTAAATTCAGGAGAGAGATAGGAAACAGCGAATGACCAACATACCAAGGTAGTGCAAATAGCTGACAGAACTGGGATCATGACAGATAGCGAAAAGACAAGATTTATTAAGGTCAGGAAATTGTGGAGAGCCATGAATGCCCTCGAACTGAAGGGACACGGCGCATAGAATAATAAGTCATAGTTGTAGTTGTGTTCATCTATTGATCGCCCTCAGCTGTAAACATAAGTCCTCACTCTGTAAATTAAATAAAGGGTTAATTTCGAAATTCCTGGAAGGCTGCTCCAATCAACACGACAAAAAGGCCTAAGGCCACAACTAAGTAAACGTTAGGATAATATCGATGAAGATGAGGATATTAGACTGAATTTACATAATATAAACAAAGATGTTTTTCTGCGTCTCACTTCCGAGACGAAATCTTTAAACTTGCGTATATAACAATTCTGAGTAATCGTGGCAAACAGAAGAAATCATATTTTTTCTCATTCTAAATCTGTCCCACTTGAATTTATAGTAAATCGAATTTAGGCTGACTGAACGTCATTTGAAAAATTACTCGACTTCTGTACACCAGCAAATCAGATAAAATAACTCGATGTGTGCAAGAAACAGTCTCAGAAGAATTTGGGCTAACATTGAATACAACTGAAGTATGAAAGAGAACAACATGTTATACAAGTTTTGATAATCTTTGATTTTTTTTTAATATTTGATGCTGTGAAAAAAAAACTATACTGATAATCAGAAATAGACAGCTTAAATTTCTTGGATGCATAATGAGGAAAGAGGGCTTGGAGAATTTGAAATACACAGAGTATATCGAAATGAAGATGGAGAGAAGGGAGAGGCCGCCTACCTGACAAGCTTATGTGAGGGGAATTTCGGTACGGAATCCTGTCATAAAAGTCAAAGGTTGCTAAAGTCTACAAGAGATAGAAACTTATGGAGATCCATGATCACCCATATCCTAAAAAGAGACGGCATGTTGAAGAAGAAGAAGAAGAAGAAGAAGAAGAAGAAGAAGAAGAAGTTTTATAGCATAGGTGTTGGTTTTTATTGATTCATTTATTACTTTTCTACACCTTCTCAAACTTTTGAAGGTTATTTCAAGCGAGAAAATACTTTTGTGAGAATTTGGTAGATATAATAATGGTCTAGCAATAAAGGCCTTAGTAAGGGAGCGGAGGTGGATTCATTCTTTTCCCAAGCGTATTTGTGACAAGGTGAATAGAACTCGGCTGGAATTAGAACAATTCCTATTTATTATCCATTACAACACCTGTGCATCAAAGTTTACAGCATCTGGTCACCCATCTAGGTACTGCCCAGGCTCGACGTTGCTTACCTTCGGTGATCTTAAATATAGATATACAGTGGGGGGAATAAATATTTGTACACCATGATTCTTTTATTTAACATAGATTTTACAAATGTATTTTATAAGCAATACAATATTTGTATAGCATGGCATAATGCTGCAATATGCAATTGTTATATTAATGATATTATATGAAATTAAAAATGTTGGAGGCGAAAAATGTAATTGTACAACATTATAAAACCAATTTAATTCTTTGTAGCGCATCCCTTACTGAATTCAGAAATCAGTCTCTTTCTGTAGCTTTTAATCAATGATTTGCACGATTCCATTCCTATTTTACTCTATTCTACTTTGCATATTCTCTTTAGGTCCAGGATATTTTTCGTAGCTCTTTTATTAATTTGATTTTTTCATAAACGCCACAAATTCTATATTGGATTCAAGTCTGGAGACTGTGGTGTCCATTCGGGTGTATTGACATTGTTTTCACTAAGACATTTTTTTTTCGTAGATTTAGGCGTATGTTTAGGGTCACTATCTTATTGAATATCCATTCATTTGGGAGTCCAAGCTTTAGTCTTGACCCAAACAAATTAGAGTCCAAATTATCTTGGTATATTTTTGAATTCTTTCTACCATATAGTACCTATAAATTTACAGTATCATTAGCAGAAAAAAAATCCTCAAATCATAATACAGCCACCACTTTTAGCTACATCTGTCCATAAAACACTTTCCCAAAATGATTGCACGAGAATAAATTTTAGCCGGGCATCCCTGTTTTTCTTCAATAGTTGAGAATTTTTTTGTTTTTTATGGAGAACGCGATCTTAGTTAACTTCTATGAAATTCATTGCTTATTCTCCTTTTCATAACAATAATATCTGATGCTTTTAATTCTTCTAAAATTTTCCCCGGGTAATTACTTGATTTTCTTGAATTTTGCTCTGAATTATTCGCATTGATCTGGTAGAAATCCTGCGTGGTATACCAGATCTCGGTTTGTTCTCAACAGTTTTCACGTTTTTATACTTAACAATAAAGGAACTAACAGTAACAAATGATATATTCAGGACATCTGCTATTTTGCTATGGCTTTTGTCTTCATTCCAATGTTTGATGATCAATTCTTTTTGCGAATTTTAGAGATCCTTACCTTTCCCCATGATGATAATTAGGTGTATGATTTCTGTACGGAGATAACCTTATATAAATAATGAATTGCCGAATGTTCTAGACTGTTCCGGTAATAAGTTATTTGGATGGATCTAGCAAAATCTTACAAAGAATTATGTAAATAAAGGTAATTTAAGCCTTTTGATATTTAAGACATTTTTTGTACGAATACTTTTTTCGCCTGGAAATTTAATAACACGTAATTTCATTTATAACAAATTTTTCTAATTGTTTTTTCATATTGCAGCATTATGCAATAGTGTAAAAATATTGTATGGATTTTGAGTTTTTTTAAAAGTTATAATTATATTAATTACAATACGTCATAGTGTACGAATATTTCCCCCTCATATATATATATATATATATAGGTAACTATACTCGTGTC
>OZ038490.1:70121458-70126458 GCA_964036315.1 Acanthosepion esculentum
CATAGTCCGACAATTTATTTAAAGACATTTATATAATATGTTTAACGTTCTTTTTATAGATACAAGTATTTAAGCAAATACTCTGTTTTATAATAAACGGCCGGTAAATGTTATTTAATACTGTTTATTATAAAACAGAGCATTTGCTTAAATACTTGTATCTCTAAAAAGAACGTTAAACATATTATATACGTGTCTTTAAATATATCTGTCCATCCGTACGCTCACATATTTGAGTTTGGTGATTTTAACGCCCATCACAACCAGTGGCTAAAGAACGCTACCACTGACCTCGCTGGCATACATACTGTCAACTTTTCAATCTCTCAATCCCTCACCCAGATAATCGATTTCCCCACGCGTTTTTCCTACAATCGTGACTGTATATATAGGCCTCACTCCTCGAACTGTGTTTTACCTCCATCCCTGAGTCTTGTAGTGCCACGCAGCTCTGTCCTATCGGTAACTCCGATCATGCTGTCGTGTCTGTTAGCATCTCCTTCAGCCACACCCCCTGCAAACAGCCTCCTACCACCAGAACCACATTCTGCTACCAACGGGTTGACTGGGACTCGTTTCGCGACTTCCTCCGCGATGTCCCCTGGGATGCTGTATTTAAGCTCCCCACTCATGATTGTGCTTCTGAGTTGTCTTCCTGGATTAAAGGCGGTATCGAAGCTTTCATCTCCTCCAGGAAATTCAAGGTCAAACCACGCTCCTCCCCCTGGTTCACAGCTGCTTGCTCAGCCGCCATTGCCCATAGGAATCACTTCTTCCACCGTTTTCGTAGTGATATGTCCGACTCCAACAGACGTCTATTTACCTCTGCACGCAATGAGTGTAAGCGTACCCTCGACGATGCCAAGTCACTATTTGCAGCTCGGATGAAGGAACGTATTTGGCTCCAAGGACTATTGGCGCCTCTGCAAGAGCGTTCTGAATAGTAACAAACACTCCATTCCTCCCCTGTTCAATCAGTTTGAGGTCCTGACCACCTCTGCCGACTTCGCTCGGAAGTTTTCTTCCAATTCTACGCTTGACTCTTCTGGGGTACCCTTGCCCGATTTCCCTCCCAGAACTGAGGCCCTCCTGGACGGCTTGCACATAACCCCGTCGTCGGTACTGGGCATTATTTCTAGCTTAGATCACCACAAGGCTACCGGTGGCGACGCAATACCAGCCATTGTCCTGAAGAAATGCGCACCTGAACTGGCACCTGCACTCTCCAAATTGTACAACCGCTGCCTCAAGGAGTCCTGTTTTCCTGACTGCTGGGAGTCCTCTACCATTGTTCCTGTCTTTAAGAACTCTGACGACCCCTCCAACCCTTCTAATTACCGTCCTATCAGTCTCCTCCCCCTCTTCGGCAAAATCTTCGAGGCCATTATCAACGCCGAAGTGATTACTCACCTGATATCCCACGATCTGCTCTCAGACAAGCAGTATGTTTTCCGCTTTGCCCGATCTACTGCCGATGTGCTTACGGCCATCACTGAATTTGTCTACCAAGCTATCCATAATAACGGCGAAGCTCGTGCCGTGGCCCTTGACATCTCCGAAGCATTCGATAGGGTTTGGCATGCCGGCCTCCTTCGTAAGCTCCAGGGTTATGGTATCACAGGTCGATTGTTTGACCTAATTCAATCGTTTCTGTCAAACCGGGATTTGAAGGTTGTTCTCAGTGGATTCATCTCCAACTCCTATCCCACTAAAGCTGGTGTTCCTCAAGGTTCCATCCTTGGCCCTACTCTGTTCCTCATATTTATAAACGACCTTCCTGACGCCATAGACACCCAAGACGGTATCTACGCTGACGACACTATTATTTACTCCTGCCTCAAACACAAATCTAGTGAGGCGGACAAAATTAACCTAGCAGCTCAAATTGAAAAGGACCTCCAATCGGTTGTGGACTGGGGAGAGAAATGGATGGTCAACTTTAACGCCTCTAAAACAAAACTGCTCTCCATTAACCACCACAAGGACCCATCCCTACATCCCATTAGAATGTCTGAGGACCAACTTCTCGAGAGCTCCTCTCTGCGGCTGCTCGGTCTCATGTTGTCCGCTGATCTGAGATGGAACAAATACATTGAGTCAGCTTCATCATCCACTGCAAGAAATGTTGGTTCCCTGTGCCGAGCCAGGAAATTCTTCTCCCCGGAATCGATCCTCCAAGTCTATAAATCTACTATTCGCCCTTGCATGGAGTATTGCTGCCATTTATGGTCTGGGGCTCCTGCTGGTTGCCTCAGGGTTCTTGATAAGATCCAGAGATGGATATGCAATGTGATTGGCCCTGATCTGTCATCTCGTCTGCAGTCGCTCTCTCACAGACGCGATGTTGCATCACTCTGCCTTTTCTACAAGTACTTTCACGGTAATTGCTCCGAGGAGTTGCTTTCGCTTGTCCCTAGGCCTCATGAATTTAAACGTCCTACGAGGCTGGCATCCCGTTCCCACCCCTTCACCGTTGAAACTGTTAGATGTAGACGTCTCTTCTACTCCAATAGCTTCATGTCTCGCACATCTCGCCTATGGACCTCCCTTCCCTATTACTGTTTCCCTGACAAATACAATCTCCAACGGTTTAAGTGTAGCGTCAATCGTCATCTCCAGTTGCCTTTATCTATCCACTTCCCTTCTCCACTTCCTTTCATCTTTCATTCCTATCTGCTCTCGCTCTAAATCTTCTGTAACCCCCTTGCTTTGATCGACCCTCCGTTCTTTTCTTTCTCCACATCCTCTCCTTTACCACTCCTATCTGCTCTTCCTCCAACCCTTCTGTAACCCCATGCGTGATAGTGGCCACCAGCCTTGCTTGGGGTGATACGCTTAAAATATATATATATATATATATATATATATATATATATATATATATATATATTTATATACATATATATATATGTACCACAAATTACACAAAAATATCTTGAAATACTAAAGAGTGAATTTATTCAATAAAAACGCCATTCGCTTCAACCACGGCCTCCAGCAACTTCGGAATCTTCTTCAACCCTTCTGGAAAGTCTCATTGTTTAAGCTGGTGAATGCTGCCAGAATCTTTGCCATGAGTTCATCTTTGGTGTTATAACTGGTTTTATTGGTCTCCCGCTCAACTGCGTCTCACACACAATGATCAGCGATGGGTTGCAGTCTGGGGAGTTAAGTGGCCAGATGTAAGGGATCATGTGGCCGCGGAAACTGTCTGACAGCCATAACTGTGTGCTTCTGCTTGTGTGGCATGGTGCAGAGTCCTCTTCCAGTACCCACCCTCTTTACTCCGAGTAGCACTACGTCCTCAATGCACTTGATGTAGGCCTCCGTGTTGAGTATGAGGACATCAACTGCAAATTCGGGTGTACTTTTCTTATCAGAGCAATCCGAGTGATTTTACTGTGCTTCCGTACATTCGTAATCACCATTAGACTCATGTAACTCTTTCCGAATCCTGTACACTGTCCTCAGATTGATTGATACCCAGTCACTCTGAAATGTTAGTATTAGAGCTTCCGGTGCAAGTACCAAGCTATACAGTATGCTTTTTTTCCCAAAATTCTGGCGCAGAGAATTACGTCATGGTGCTCTTTTTATCACAGACGGTGCCCAACTGACCCTATTATACTATGCAGTCGACAAAATCAAAACAAACAACGCGCTTGCGCGAAATTAAAAATATAACATGGTGAAAATTTACATATCGCAAACTGAATATACATAGGATATCATAATTAGGAAAATAGTTTAAAATCTAATTGTGTGAACACAGACAAAAAGGAAATAAAATAATTTATGTGATTTGTTGTAGTGTCTTTGTGTGTATGGAAAGCGCCATGCATTTTGGTTGAACTTAAGAATTAGCTTTGACGGATGCTAGACACGATTTTTATCTATTGTATCCTGTGAGATCAAAAGAGAAGGATAGTGTGTGTGGGAGAGTCGAGAATGTGGGAGCGATAGGGAAGTGAGCTTGAGCGTTGAGAGAGTGCTAGAGTGATAGGAGGCGAGAGAGAGAGAGAGAGGGAGGCCGTGATAGTGGGGAAGTGATAACAACAACGAAAAAGATATTGCATGATCGGGGCGATAGAAATGGAGAAGTCAGTGAAGTGCAAGAGAGTAGGAAGCCAGAGAGGGGCAAGAGAGAAGGTTCGGGAGAGGGGGGAAGCGTGTGAAAGTAGGCGTGAAAGGCGGAGCAAGAGATGAGTCGAGCGAGCGAGACAGAGGGGGATTTTACTTTCTTTTATACCAAAGATTACCACGCATGCCAACGGGCGTTAAGCCAACCCGCTTAGCAGACACGGTTAGATAATCCCTATCTTTCAAAATATCTTCTTTTTAGTCATCTACATAATATCCCGTTACTATTTTTTGTTTGTTTCTTTTTCTTCATTTCTTCACATGTTTTATATTGTTTTTATTTAACTTTTTTTTTCTGGCGAAGGTGTTCTCTTGTCGCTTCAACTGCAATTTTAAGACATCGATCTGTACGCAAAGATTCTTGAATACTATTCTTTCTCTCGACTATCTAATGAAATCATAAAAAATATTTCAATCCTTCTGTCTTTTTCACTGATAGATTCAACTCGATATTCAGTCGGTAAAATAAATTAAGAAAAAGCCATGTTTCTCTTTCGTGACTCTCATTCACTTTCATTCTTTCCCAAAATGGCGTATCCTGCAAATCCGAGTCCTAAGTATTTTTTTTCTTCTAAATTTATAGGATTTCCCTACTGTGGTTATAGTAGAAATAAGATGTTCTTCTCAAGCGTACATTCACACTATAACAAGTAATTTGAAGTGATGTACAATTCCCGGAAAAATAATTGAAATTGCACATGATTCAATGATTTCGAGATACACTTTCGTTTATATGTGTGTGTGCGTATGTGTGTGCGTGCGTGCATACTCTTGTTAAATATTGTAGAAAAAAAATCAATAATTTAAGTAAAATCTCAGTTCTGTGCAAATGTAGGATCACACAGACATCACGTCATTTC
>OZ038490.1:70131458-70141458 GCA_964036315.1 Acanthosepion esculentum
TTAAATGAGAATGTTCCGTTTAACAATGGCAGTATATTTATATCGTGAGCAGGCAGATGTGAATTTTACATATGGGTGCCTGAATGATAATGGACGCGAGGCTGCACGGCTCTATCAGATGAGGTTTCCAGGTGAGTCACCCAACCGTTGCTGCTGTCTATCGTCGCGTTGCTGGGACAGAATCCGTGGCACCACAAACTATGGATCGACGAAGACCGAGATCTGCTCTTACGCCTGACCACGAAGAAGATATTCGGCAGGCTGTCGGCAACGATCCAGTTATCAGCATACATGAAGTGGCTCTAGCATGTCGTACATCTCATATTAACGCAGACCGGTACTTGAAGAGAAGTTGCTCTATCCGTATCATTTGTAACGTGTGCGGCTTCTTTCGCCCTCTGATCCCTTACCACGGGAGAACTATTGCCGATGGTTTATTTCACAAACTGTCGCTTGTCACTTCAGTCTTGTTTACGGATGAGGGAACATTTGAATGAGTTGGATTCACAAATTTACACACTCTTCATTTGTGGGTGGATTGGAATCCCCATGTAACAATACAGGCTAGAGGCCAGCATAAGTTTACGATTAATGTAGAATTGTAGATGACTGTCTGGTAGGTCCATATGCTCTCCAGTGCATTTTACAGAAGCCGTCTACAGGGACTTTATTCCGAACACACTTCTATTCCTGCTAGAAAAATTGGTTTATGTAGCAGATATTAATTATGCAGAAACGCTTCATCTATGTGTCATGGAGGTGTGTGAAAGTATTCGACAAAGTGTGGGGTCATTTGAAAGAGTTCGCCTGTCAATGATCCGACGGGTGCATGGTGTTTAGAAGCAAGCGGAGGACATTTTGAACATTTGTCATGAGTTGGTGTTTTGAGGTGCAACGATGGCCTTTTGGACATATGTTTATATGGATATTATACCTTGTTTTCGTGTCAGGAACATGCCCTCAATTTTTTTTAAAGTATTTTTGGATTGTATCTTGGATTTTACATTTAGAAGCGTCTACCATATACTTTAAACTTAACTCAAAAACGAATGATTCACGGACACACACACACACACACACACACAGACACACACATATATATATATATATATATATATATATATATATATATATATATATATATATTATCCAAGGAAGCATAAAATCGAATCGAAATTAAATAAGCACACTGCATGTGTTGGAAAATTGAAGGAAAGGAATTAATCAAGTTCGCACTTTTATTTGATTCGCTAAAAAGTCCTTTAATTTTTAATTGTTGTAATGCAACTGATGATTGCAACATGTTTATATGATGTGAGAAATTATCAAACATAAACGGATAAGTATTACTACATGAGATAACTCTGAAAACACATTAAAATGAGTCATTGATTTAAAAACTTCTGTAGAAAAATGGATTTTATTTCAATCAAATCTACGCAATCAAGACAAAATAGGATTCACGATAATCATATATATGACAAATGTTCTGCCTGAAAACACACACATACACACACACACACACACACACACATATATATATATATAATATATATATATATATATATATATATATATATATATGAGTGAGAGAGACAGAAACAGACAGACAGATAGATAGATAGATAGATAGATAAATAGATAGATAATGAAGAGACTAGGATAGATAGGTAGATAGATAGATAGATAGATAGATAGATAGATAGATAGATAGATAGATAGATCGAGATTATTTTAACTGTTCTAATAAGATTATATTACTTACCACCCTGGTTTTATTTATATATTCAATTGTTTAGAGAGTTTTCGTATCCCACATTTTTCAATACTATAGTCAAAAACATGGTTGACTGAAGAAGGCAGGTGATATGTTAAAAACCTATCCCATGTTCTTAAAAATACTCATATATATATATATATATATATATATATATATATATATATATATATATATATATATATATATATATATAATGGGTCGGTATTCGTAAGATCTAATCGAAGAAAAATGATGCAGTTAGAACTTTCAAATAAATCCTACTTTCGTATGATAATCGTAAATCAAGTTCTGTCGCCCCAATGTAAAATACTTTCTTTCTCAACACGCTATTTCATCTGCAAAACATATCAAAAGAAGCGTTTCATAAATTGTATATATTGACCATTCCGTCGGATTCTCATCCAAATTTCTATCAATCATTGAATATATAACAGATAGCGTCATTGTCAGCACTGACAATAGCATCGTGAACTAAAAACTGAGTGTTATTAGTAGCGAGTATAATAGTAAAGAAAAACCACCGAAAGCAACCTAAAGACGACTTATTTCTTATAAAATAAAAACTGCAATCTAATTATTGATTTATTTTCTCTTTTGCAGCTCGCTTCATCGTGTAAAAGACCTTAAACGAAAATAGCAATAACACAGAGACTGAAAAGAATGAATTATATAATGACATTATCTTTAAAAACGAAATGGAAGGCGAGGGAAATAAAAGCGGGAAAGGTATATTTCACACGTTTAATATTGGTTTCGCTTCAGTAAGCTCAACTAAATTCGTGTTCATCAAGGCGTGTTTTCTGCGTACAATCTTGTGTACACGCGAGGATAGGTGTGCATGATATGGGCAGCCCGTTTATAATCATTCGCGATCTAACAAAGTTCAATTCGTTCTATTCTGTTGGAAATTTCCATTTCGTTTTTTGTTTTTCCTTTTTATCTCTCTATTCCGTTATTGTCTTTCGTCAACATGTTTTACTTTTATCATTTTTAGCAGAAAGAGTATTTTCATTTAAATTATTTTCCTTCTCCATTCGTGAGATTTTTTGGAGGAAGAGGGTTCGAGTCTTCGTTTGAAACGCGCGTTTTAAATATTTTACATATGTCGCTCATAAATTCTGTTTATGTCTTCATCGTTTCAATTACTTTATCTTTCATTCATTTCCACTTTGGGTATCTTGCCGTATCTTTCAACTGAACATAGATTACGAAATTTTATTAAATTCATTGCATCTTTGAACAGTTAAAAAATTTCTAGTTCAGTGGATTTTATATATACTGTACCAATGAACAATAATGGGGATGTCCCAAATCCTCATAAATACGTTCGATACTATTGTAAGTAGGGGGAATATACTGTCTAAGTAGTCTACCACTAGTAGTGGTTTACCTACTTGACGCCGCTGGCGAGTATTGCATTTTGTTGATGTTATAAAGATTACCATTTCATTTTCAACCTCCGTTTTGGTTATTACACATTCAATAACCAATTCAATAATTGTATTAAGGTTATAAACGGACCATGATATACTTATCATCCTTCTATAGAGCCACATCTCTGTCGCCTCGAGTCTCTTCTTCATCTTTGAGCAAATCGTCTAACATTCGCTTTCAGTGACAGAGATCTGGTTCTATAGAAGGATGCTAAGGATATCATGAACCCAGCGTGTGAGCAAAGATGAGGTCTTAGAGCGGATGCAAAAAAAGGAGGAGGAGGCTTATACTTAACATCACGAAGAAGCAGCTAATGATCCCGGGATGCATAATGAGGAAAGAGGGCATGAAGAATCTGATACCCACGAATCGAGTAAAAGGAAAGAGAGACAAGGGAAAACAACGCGTGACATACATGGCAGACTTAAGCAACTGAATGACAGAACGTGGTCTGGGGGAGGAAGCAGATGGAAGGAACTTGTTGAGAGCTTCCAGAGATAGAGGGAGGTGGTGGAGAGCCATGATCGCTTACTTCCTGAAAGGACATGGCACATAAAAAGAAAAGAAGGTTACAACATTGGATAAAACAATTGTTCGTAGAATTATAAACATAGTTTGTATTTATAAAGGCATCTTGCCTGTGCCTCTTCTGTAAATATTTACATGGCAATTGTTTTGATGAGCTTTCTTCCTCTGTACCTCGACTTTATGAATTGCTGAGAAGTGTTTTAATAAAGGACGGAAATCGTGACACTGAAATTTGAAGTCGTATTGCGATAGCCAAAGATTCATTCAAAAACCTAAGCTGATTATTAAGAAACAGAACTGTTTCTTTAGAAACAAAGGAAAACGTACTGAACTGTTAGGTGATATCTGTTATCCTATACGGGAGCGAATGATGGACAGTCACCTCAAAGATGAAGAAAAGACTTAAAGCAATAGAAATGTGTTTCTACAGAAGAATGCTGGGTTTGGTTTGGTTTGGTTTACGGCATATCAACCTCATGAGTTATTTAATGCCGACAAAATTTTTATTGCTGGTAATATTTTTATCAAAAATCTATTGCTGGTAAAAGATTTTCTTCAAACATATATCAGTGGTAATTTTTTTTTTGCAAAAATGTGTTGTGGGTAATATTCTTTTTACAAAGTATTTCTGGTATCAAAACCTATATTTACATTTCCTTAGTGTTTTGACCCCAGTATGTGGGTCAACTATTTTTCCATATGTGTTACCCTAACAGGTGCTACCGCCCCGGTCCAGGGTTGACCTGGAAGCAGCAGCAAATAAGAGATGTTTGCACGCTCCTCAAAACTTCCTGATTAGATGTTTTGCTGTTGGACGTAGTTTATCGTCTTATCAAGGAAGCGGATATAGTCTATCGTCATACCCAGGACGAGAAGAATGCTGGGCTACCATGGACAGAAAATTTGAGCAGCGACAAATTTTTAGAGAAAATGTAAGCAAAAAGGATAAATACTTAAAATCAGGAAGAGATAGTTGAAATTTCTTGGGCACATAATGAGATAAGAGGGCTTTGAATATTGTATCACAGAAGAGATAGAAAACAAGTGGGGCAGAGGAAAGCAACGCATAGAATACTTAGTGAGCTAGAGTAAATGGCTGGTGGAACAAGGTTTAGGAGATTGTGGAGAGCCACGATCTCATACGTCCTGAAGAGACACGGCACAGGGGAAGAATATACTGGCGGCAAAAACTCACATTTTAAATTTGAAATACCTAGATGTAACTAAGTTCTATGTTAATAGTTTTCTCTCACTTCTTCTTATGTTTCCCAGAAAATTTGATCTTTAAAAATTTAAATACAATATAAGTCACTATCTTTTGTATTCTTAATTCCTGTTCTTTTATTGTTAACCCCCCTTAATAGTCTTTTTGTCACTTAGTATCACTCAGTAACCCCTTGCATCTTGTGGTTTTATTAACATGCTTACGGATGAAATTATTAATATATATATATATATATATATATATATATATATATATATATATATATATATATATATATATATATTAGAATTGGACATAGTCCGACAATTTATTTAAAGACATTTATATATATTATGTTTAACGTTCTTTTTATAGATACAACATAGCTACAAACAGAGCATTTGCTTAAATACTTGTATCTATAAAAAGAACGTTAAACATAATATATATAAATGTCTTTAAATATATATATATATATATATATATATGTGTGTGTGTGTGTGTGTGTGTGAAATTATTAATATATATGTGTGTGTAGGGGGTTAATATCTTCCTTATACGGAGTGCAATGGTTAAATTGTCGCCATTTTGTATTCTTAATTTCGGGTATGCGCGTTGTTTGTTTTTGATTCTGTCAACTTGACACTATGGTAGGGTCAGTGGGGTAACGTCTGTGAGAAAAAGAAGACCATGACGCAATTCACTCCGCCAAAAATTTGGGAACAGCATGCTTTACTACTTGGCATTCGCACCTGGAACTCCAGTATAAACATTTCAGAGCAGTTGGCTGAGGACAGTGCAGACGATTCGGAAGGAGGTGAATGAGTCTAATGGTGATTACGAATCTATGGCGGCTCGGAAAACTTAATCTTATACTTCTGATCAGAAAAGAACTCCCGAAGTTTTTGATGAGGACCTCTGTCTCAATAAGGAGGCCTACGTCATGTACCTTAAGGAAGTAGTATTTCCCGGGGTCAAAAGAGTGGCAGCGGGAAGAACCTGTCTGGCAACAGGACTCTGCACCATGTCACATGAGCAGGAGCACTAAGTCATGGCTGTCAGACAATTTCTGCGACCACATCACACCTTACATCTGGCCACTTAACTTCCCAAACTGCAACCCCTTTCATTATTATATATAGGGCACAGTTTAGTGAGAGATCAACAAACTACTTGTAACACCGAAGATGTACTGGAGGCAAGGATTATGGTAGCTTTCACCAACTTAATCAAAGAAACCGTCCAGAAGAGAATCAGGAGATTAAGAAGTTGTTTGTAGGCCGTGGTTGAAGCCAACGGTGATTTTATTGAGAAATTTGCTTTTTTATTATTTTAAGATATGCTGTGCGTAAATTTGGTAAATATATCTGTTAAAATGAGATGTCAGTGTTATTTTAATTTTTGCGTATTTTATGCGACAATTTATCCATCGTAACCTGTATACAATGATTATTATTATTTGGCAATCTATACCATTTCAAGATCAATTTGGGACTAATCATAGTCATTTTGGGATTAAGCAAATTCAAAATGAAATAGCCAAGTTCAGAATGGAACGTCGCAAATTCAAAATGAAATAGCCAAGTTCAGAATGGGACGTAGCAACTTCAAAATTTAATAAGCCAGTCTGATGTGGAACGAAGCAAATTCATAATGAAATAAGCATGTTAGAATGGGACTAAGCAGATTCAATATGAAAAAATGTTTAGAACTTATCTGCGCGTTTCAATAAACAAATATCATGGGATAAAGAAATCAAATGGGCGGTAAATCAGATAATTAAAAATCGGAGGACACCGTTGCATAGATTTTACTATCAATTCCTTACAAGAGGCTATTCTTGAACGGATAAATTTTTGTCAATGTTAGAGTTTCTGACACTTTCATTTGTAAGACAATCAGGGAGAAGAGAACAAGAAAGAAAGAGATGGATAGACTGTATATTGTGTTAAAAAGAGAGAATAAAAGAGAGTTATTCAAAATGAAATGATTTGGGAGACAACAGGGCAAATCTCGAAACTCCCAAGAAAAAGCATCAAGGAAATACTAGATGTTTTATATCAAGACAGATTTTGAAAAAAGATATGTATCGTGAGAGATTTTATTTGCTGAAAGTTGCATCCAAAGAAAATACACCTTTCATGAATTTTCTTGATTTATTGATTGCTCCTAGAAGATAAAATATTTCAATAGTAAAGTTTAGTTGAAAATTATCATTTTATTATGAAAATATTTAATGTTAAAGTCTTTTTAGCAAAATAATTTCTCAATCCTAAATTGAATTTGCTAAGTCCCAAATCAAATTTGCTTATTCCATTTTGAATTTGACTATTTCATTTTGAATCGGCTTAGTGCCATTTAGAATTTGATTATTCCATTTTGAATTTGCTACATCCGATTTTGAATTTGACTATCCCATTTGATATTTGCTATGTCCCATTTTGAATTTGATATTCCATTTTGAACTTGGCGATTAAATTATGAACTTGCTTAGTCCCAAAATGACTTTGATATGTCCCAAACTGAACTTGAAATGGTAGAGTTTATGTAGCCTAACATTATAAACAAAAGTACCCACAACACAAATGTATGTGCATAGACTGAATATTATGAGAGTTATCCCCCCTTAATGTATTAACAAAAATTATTGACAAGAAACTTCCGGTTTCTTGCTTTTCTGCCAAATTTGATCTTCTAAAATTTACATGCAATGTCAATCGTTATCTTCTGCCTTCTTAATTCTTCTTCTTTATTTACACTATTTACATTCGGCCTATTGTCTTCCTCGTTGTAGTTTTTATCACAAAGCTTCGGCCGTTGTTTCCATTCGCCATCATCAGGGGTATATCGATGTGGGTAACCAACAAATTGAACCCTTAATTTAATCTACCTGAGTAGACAGTTCTCATCTCACTGCTCTGGTCTAGAGATATCTTGTGTAGTTCTTATTTCAAGTACTGCTCAGTTATTGTTTTACCGTCCAAATACAAACAACAGGGCCCAGAGGTTGAACTCACAATTTATTAAAATGGATTAACAAAATTAATGAACCAACGCTTTAATCGACTAGAATATTATTATACTCACCAAAGTTTTCACTTTTATCTTTCTCTCTCCTTAATACTTTCCTTTATCTTATATTCTTTTACAGACGTCTTTGACACAGTTAAAAATATTTCTAGTTCAGTGGATCAATTGTCTTGCTTAGGATGAAATAATTAAGAATAAATGTATTATTGCTGTTTGTTTTAGTTATTTTTATTCTTAACAGCTCTGTACACTTTTTAGTTTGCGTTGAGAAAGAACAGGTGTGGAATTATTGTTTATATAATTGTTTATTTTTTAAATATAATTTTCTTCTTATCTTAGTTAACAGAAACCTAATTAAGCCTGACTGTATTTTGTATTGATCAGAATAAAACATAATTGCGTTGTTCTTTCGATATTTACCCACTTAGGCGTTTCCGGATATCCCAGGTAACACGGGGCTCAGTTATCCGTACAAAAAAAAGAGTCGTATTTTCGCTGGGGATTCTCAGACTCATTTAATCCGAATCACTTTAAGAACATCAAAAATATCTACTCCATACCTACTCTCCTACCACCTGATGGTTAAATGAGAACTCGAAAAAAAAAACACCCTCCCATAAATATGGTGTATTTACTGTAAATATCTATTACACAATTTTCAGTTATATTTGTTTCCTTTCCTACATTGTGTCCGCGTAAGATAATTATTTATTTGAAAGGTTTTTTTAAATATTTCATGAAACATCAGCCATTATGTTATTGACGGAGAGAAAAGAAAATAGAAATGATAGCAAACAAAGCATTATAAGAGTAAAAATGAATAGGATGTTGTGGAGAGTCATGACCGCGTACATTCTAAAGAGATACGGCACTTAGAAGAAAATGCATTGTCTTCTGTTTAAATCCTAACCATTTTCGCCCTTTACGCTTCATTAATTTCCTTTCCTTTTTGTAAAGATTTGATTTTTGTTTGATTGTTTTCAAACTTTCCCGCCATTTCCTTTCTACGATCATATTTCATTCCATTTTTGTCGTTTCATTTATTAGTTTTTCTTTATTTTATTCATTATAGTTCATATAACTTGTTTTATTTTAAACGAAATCTTAAAACAGTATTTTTGCCCTATCCATTTTGTATTTACTAAGTTGGCATTTTGTCAACTTTTTTTTATTTCATTTTAGATTTTTCTTTCTTCTTTATTTTAGTTGCATTACTTGAGACATTCGTTTTTTTTCACACATTTTTCATTGTCTTTCTTTATTAAAAATATTTTATTCCTTTTACGTTTTTATTATATTTTTTTATCATTTTCTTGCTTTCCTTTCGTTATTTAATTATTTGATTATTTCTTCTGTAAAGTTTCGTCATTTTTGGAACATTTCACGTCAATTTTGTAAAGATTAAATCCATGGTTTTTATACTTAATTCTTTTTCCTCTATCTATATTTATTTACATTCTCTCTTCTATTATTTTCTACTTTATTTCTTTATTCTGTGACATTTTTATTTCTATCATTTCGCACATTTTCCGCCAATTTTGCAATGTGTAAATCATTTTCATCTTAAAAATAATTTTCCTCTTTATTCGAAATTATTATTCATTCTTTCCTTCTTCTGATTTGTCTGTTTTAATTTTACGTATATATATATATATATATATATATATATATATATATATATATGTCAAGTATGTGGTGCAGTTCAATTTACATTACATGAATCATTAATACAAAAAACAGATACTGAAGTTAATGATATAAATGGCGAGAATACATCTTCCCAAACAAATTTAATAAATGACATTAGCCCCGAACCTGTAGATGAATGTTATGATCCCTGTTTATAAAATCCAGTTTCATAAGGTCTTTTTTTATTTTTTTACAAGCTTTCATCTGTGCATACAGACATCATCAGGTATGAAAATATATTTGTTTTTTTACATTCAGGTAATAGCAGGACAACGAAAGAATAGATGTAATCCGAAATATGTTTTTAGAAATGTGTTATTGTTAATTGTAAGAAA
>OZ038490.1:70143958-70213958 GCA_964036315.1 Acanthosepion esculentum
TATATATATATATATATATATATATATATATATATATATGTATATCTGTGTGTATGCATGTATGTGTGTATATATATATTTATATATGTGTGTATATGTGTGTCTGTAAGTAGGCTTTTCTTTGTTCTTTCTATAGTGATGAATGTGTGTACACATATATCTGTATGTAGTTTTTATTTTCTTTAATCAAACTGATTTACTTTTGTACTCGTGTATGTGCACTAATGCGTATATAAGTATATATGAAATATATTTTTATATATGTTTGTGTATTTGGTGTTTTTGCTTTTATATATTATATGGTGTTATTTTTATACGTATATATCTATTTTTCTGACCATGTCTATCTTTCTTTCCCTAAAGTTTGTTTTTATCTATGTATATTTCCCCGTGTAAGTTATATTTTAATATGTGGTTAGAATTCGTTTAATAACACTTTCAAACTTGAATATTTCTTGGTAGGTGTATTGGTATTTCTTTGTCCTATGTATATGTGTGTATGTACGGTCTTTATCGGTGTCTGTGTGTATGGTCACTTGTGTATCTTTCATTGTGTATGTATGTTGTGTGTGTTTTTTGTTTTGTTTTGGGGTTTATTAAGAGTCGCGGAGATATTTCCTGTCTCGTAGCCTTTTTGCTGTGTGTATATATCTAAGTACTTCTACGTGTTTATGTATCATATTCTGATTGTCTATGTATCGTTTGCAAGATGTCATCCTCCCCTGCTTCTGTTTATGCTTCAAATGTATCTATTTTGTCATGAAGTTCAGGTCAATATTTGATCTTAACGTTTATTCCAACTTAATTTCAATAAAAAGAAAATAAATAGAATGACATGTATTTTTCTTTTTTCCTCAGTAATTTTATAATTTAAAACTTAATAGAGATTTAATTTAAATTTTAAAATGGGCAAATTTTAATTTGTAATTTCAAATTTTATCGTATAATTTAATATTTATTAGTAAGAAGAAATTCTATTTTAGTCTAACACCAACATTAAATAATTATTATATCCTTAGTTCGTTGTCAAGTTTTTTTGAATTCTCGTATACTTGTATTTTGATTGGTCATTCTAGACTATGTAACAGCGTTTCCATCAGAGAGGGGTGTTTGATTGATTTGAACATTTTCAAACCCTTTATTCTGCATTCAATATCACCACTTGATAAGACACCAGAAGTGTTAAAACAAAATGGATATTTTTGTAGTGATTTTATAACATATTTATGTTATAATTTTCGAATAAATAATTATATTTGCTCTACTCTGTATTGAGCACTCTTTTAAGAATAGTATTTATTGTTTATTGTAATTTATTCCGTATATTGTATGTATATATATATATATATATATATATATATATATATATATATATATATATATATATATATATATATCAATGCTTTGCTTTTTAATATAAGTAACTTTATACTGACATTACTGCCACCTTGTATATATATATATATATATATATATATACAAGGTGGCAGTAATGTCAGTATAAAGTTACTTATATTAAAAAGCAAAGCATTGAAGCAGTTGACGAAGTGTATAGGTCATTAATTTACTATTGTTTACTATTGCATAGCATTGCATTGTTATAAACCAGAAATAACCACTTTTTCATTACTCATCATTGTGGCTAGATATCCGATTGCCTCAAGTCGGCATTGACACCTGACTGATATCAGTCGGACATTTTACCTCTAAGCCTTTGGCGCACGGCAAGGATGAAGGTGAATTTAGAAGTATTTATTTTTTTAGACAAACACGCCAGTGACCGGAGAACTCGATTCGTCTTAACGAAGAGTCTTGCATCAGCATCAGTAATAATCACTGTTTACAAATTCACTTTTCTCCAAGAAAAGCTCAACCGAAATAATTTTTCAGGTGCATGTGTATATTGTCATCCACATACAGACTGTTTCACTGCTCATCAGTGTGGCTAGACATCTAATTGCCTCAAGCCTGGATCGAAAGTCGACTGATTTAGTATCATGATTTTTTAGACAAACACACCAGTGACCGGAGAACTCGATTCATCTAAACGAAGAGTGTAGGGTGCAGCAGAAATAAATGTTGAAAAAAAAAGATGACTGTTATTAAAAATATATATCTCAGTGTTCTTTAAAAGAGGGTTACGGTTCATGTTTCTTTGGCTTTTAAAATGACATCCGTCAAATGGTGACGTCTATTTGCCGTAGACTCTTGTAGACGATTTATTTCAGCCGAAGAATAATTACTTGTAGTATTTCTTATACTTCTTTTAATTCGTCAATGGTTGCTAGCCGATGTTTGTAGACCTCAGCTTTCAAGTAACCTCTGAAAAAATACTCTGAGGTTTGCAGGGGCGAGATCGGGTGAGATCTGGCGAGAAGGCAGAACATCCAGTTTCATCGCGTAAGGAAATCGAACGTCCTGGACGCAATATCTCTCAAAGCTTCCCTTGAGATTTCCTCCGTGTATGTGTGGTGCCTCTGCCTGTTGAGACCACACATCCGGTGTCCCAAGCCCCTGATTTTTGGTTACAGAAAGGTCCGCAGCATCGCCACATACAATCAGATGTTTCTGCAGTCAACTGGTCTCCCTCCTGAATAAGTAAGATCCACATACACCAAAGTTCGCAACTTCGCACCACGCAGTCACTCATTGGCTGTGTAGAAGACTTTCATGAATCCGTCTAGGGTAATGTTCCGCCCAGTAGCAAAGATTCTGCTTATTGAGGCAGCCAAAAGAAATGGAAGTGAGCATCATCACTTGTGAGAAGAACAGCATTTGCAGGAACATTTTGAAAGATATCCTCACAACAGGCCATGCGAGTTTTGCAGGTGCATTCTTACAATTACTGAAAAAACATTAATTTGTATGGATAGAACTTCATATAGGAGACTAAAATTCGTCTGACTGCTTGGTCAGAAAATCCCAAAGTAGAAGCATGTTTATCGACTGAACGTGTAGGAGACACTCATAACCTGGACTTCCAGGTGGATTTCTGTCAAGCACTGATCAATTCAAAATCAAACGCATGGTGTGCACCGGTCCAAGCCACGATAGCACATATCGTAAAATGGTAAGATATTAGCTAGATGAAGATACCATTGTCACTTGCCTGTATTCACTAGCACAATACAGGTGAAAATTTAAAATACTGGAAATATTTTTACCGCATACCGTGTCAAGATATGTGCTCCTGAAATGGCTCCTGTTCTCTATAAACTCTAAAATAAATGCCTTGCTGCTTCTTGCTTTCCTACTAACTGGAAATCCTCTTGTCTACTTCCAGTCGCTTAAAAATTCAAGCGAACCGTCTATTACCCTGTTAGCCTACTACAGACTCTAATTCAATCTGAATTGATTAAGCATCTCACCTCTCAGGGACTTCTTTCAGGTAAGCAATATGGCTTGTCGATTTCCCAAAGTGAAAGGAATGATTGAAAGAGTTCTCCTGCTCTACCTCTTATAGTCAGAAGGGCACAGAATGCATGCTGGGATATTTTTTCTTGGCCAATAAAACGGGACATCTTGCGTCTTGACATGACTCCGTTCAGATCTTCCTTAACTACTAGACGGACATAATGTGTTCGCTTGGTAGACCTTGCTTTTATGTACAAATACCAACTCCTAGTTTGCGAATTCTTTTGCCTTCTTATCAATTTAGATTTGATTTAACTATATTGTTTGCTTGCTTGCATGATTGTTGCTGTTTTATATTTTTTACCGTTTTTTTTTTCTTTTCAAACTTTATTAATTCTGATCGTGCTATTTATCTTTCACTTAAACAAAAGTTTCTAACTCATCATGGCTTTCGCTTCTCAAGGTTTACTGCTGATCTTTTAATGATTATTGCTGAAATAGTTTATCACGCTTTATATAAGAATGGTAAATCTCAAGCCGTTGCGTTTGATGTCTTGAAGACATCTACCAGGGTTTGACGTGCTGGTCTTCTTCACAAGTTGAAACGTTATGCTAATTCTGGAGTAATTTTTGGACTCATTCATTTTTATGAAATCATAAAATAACAGTTGTGTTGAAGGGCAAGGCTTCTATATCTTTATGCATTATACAGATATTCCCTAGGACACTCTCACTGGACTTATATTGTTCATAATTAGCATAGGAATAACTGCTTGGAATCGGCAGTTCTCAACTTTGGATCTATGCTGATGATATAACCGTTTATTGTCTTCATAGTAAGTCTGATTGGTGCAATAAGATAAAATTGACAGCTGATTTTTTTAAAATCAAATACAGGGGCAAGAAATATATTGCTTATCATAACGCCAGCAAAGCGAAACTGCACTCTTGTACTCGTCTGCGAAAACTAATTTTACCTTCAGTTAGTATGACAGATGATAACCTCCAAAAGAGTGATTCATTGCACCTTCTCAAACTAAGATTTTCCGCTGAAATGTATTGAAAAGATTATACTGAATTAATTTCTAGGTCTACAGCTAGGAAAGTTAGTTCACTGTGTCGTGCTTGACAATTTTTCTCGCCAGAATTCATCTTACATATCTATAAGTTTACCATTCGTCCATGCATTGGATATTGCTGTCATAACCGGTCTCGTGTTTCTGCTACAAATTAAAAGATTCTTTATAAAATCCAAAGCCACTTCTCCACGCCGTAATGTAGCTTCACTGTACATTTTCTATAAATACTTTCATGGTAATTGCTCCGATGAACTTTCCTCTATGATACCTAGACTTTATGAATTTAAACGCAGTACTAGATTGGCTGCAAAAACTAATCATTTTATACTTGTAATGGCTACAAGAAACTGTAAGTTCTATGCTGAAAGTTTCTTTTCTCACATTTCTTTCTTGTGGAAGTCTCTTCCGGCTTGTTGTTTGCCAGTCAAATTGTATCTACGAAAATTTAAATGGTATGTAAATACTTATCTTCTGTCTTCTTAATTCTTGTTCTTTTATTATTCTTTATCCTAATAGTGTTTTCATTCTCATATTCTCTTAATAACGTGCTACGTTTCACACACACACACAAACATATATATATATATATATATATATATATATATATATATATATATATATATATATATGAGTAATGAAAATCTTGGTAATCCGCATGGATAATCCTAAGGAGGATGAAATACGGAGAGCTCTTTAAGAATTTTAAGGACCAATGGACCCTTAAGGTTATCTGTTTTAATTATATATATATATATATATATATATAGTCTTAAAATGTGCTATATTTATGGGATAAAGAGATACAGCGTGTGTAAATATAAAGGTGAACCTAGAAGTCAATACTTAGCGGCGAAAGTCTGTTTCATGCTAGATGCAATCGTCAGGCCACCTAATATATATATATATAGGTTAATACCTATCTTATTTACGGTGAAATATTGCCATGTTTTATTTAACCTCATAAATTTTATTTTTAGTTCCGAAACTTCTGTTTATATTTCTTAATCGGCTTTGTTCAACTTCCGTTGAAATTATTAATGTCTCCTTCGTTTTTGTATATTCCACTCACTGTCTTTCGTCGATCGCTCGACATTCCTGCCGCTGTTATCTTTCGAAGAAATCTTTTACTTTCTTTATTGCCTGATATTTTCTGTTCAATTAGTTCTTCTATGGCCTGAAATGTCTGTCCTTCTTATCTTTTGAAATTCCATGCCTTCTTTTCTTTCGTCTATCGGCCGTGATTCCTGCTTTTAATTTCATTCCAAATATTTGCCGTTTTATTTCTTCGAGAGCCCTAGATTTCTGTCCGTGATTTTGTTCAGAGTCTTCTCCCTCCAGTCTCCTATCCCTTGATTTTCTCGCCCTCGTTTTCATTATGAATCTTCTTTTTTACTTTCTCCTTTTGCTCAATGATTTTTGACGGTGTTGTCTTTCGAAATCAGCTATTCTTTTTTTCTATCGGCCCAGATGTTTGTCCTTATTCTCGGTCGGAATCTTCTCTTTTTTCGGTATGGTGATAAATTACATTCGGCAGCAACGCCTCTGATCGAGAGAGTGGAGATTTGGTAAGGTAGAACCACCATTTAATTTCTATAGTTCCAAGGTCCACCCTGCTTCGAGGTGGTAGCACCTATTAAGGTCCCAGCTATAGGCAAATTCTGAGCACCCTAAACAAAACAAAACACAATGAAAGTATAAAAATACGCTTTTATATTAAAAATAACAGCAATACATTTAATTATAAAAAACTAAAAATACATACAATAAAATGAATAGCAATATGTTCTGTCTACAGTTGAAAGCGTTCAAAATATTCAAAATATGGGTTACTTAATTTCTCAATTAATCAACCCATAGTGGCTGATATGCCGCTAAACAAAATCAACCAAACAACCGACATGAAAGAATTATTTCATGACATTAATCCCTATATATATATCCAACATTTCGTAACGAAATCAAACTGTTTAGCCTAATATAACTTCATCGAAACTACAACTTAAAGCACACATATCATGACTTCTAGTAATTATGTCTATATAAACATGTATATGCACAAAATCTGAGTATCATCTATCGTGTATTCAACTGTGAAAGCAGGTTAACTTATATTTCTGTTACTTCAAATCACACAAGAAAATCAAATTCCAGCATTAAATGACCCGTCAGGAGTTGATATGCTGTTAAACAAACACGTAAATAAAATTATATTTTCCGCGGGCTTAAAATTTCGATGTATGTCTGTCTGTATATTGTTTCTCATTTTTTTTTAAACACGCTTATGGAGAAAAATAATTTATTCAATGTTAGCTGATTATCTTTTATTACAAGAGTCTCCAGAATTTGGTGTCGTTTATTTACACTGTATACTGTATAACATTTTATCTACGGTTAATATTATTTTGTAGAGTTATCATATTTCCTTCTATATGTATACGAATTGCATTAAATTTTAACAAATGACAAGTTAACCTACGTGCAAGTGTGGCGCATGTGTGGCCAATGTAAGAATTTAAGGTTGTTTTTTGGTTATTAAGAAGGCTGATACAATCACTGAAATTACATAATCATTCATGAACAACATTCGTTATATATATATATATATATATATATATATATTGATATTATTAGTGGTTAATACACACACATACATATATATATATATATATATATATATATATATATATATATATATATATATATATATATAAAATATATAAATATATATACATATATGCATACACACACACACACACATTTATGTATAAATTTCCAAAAGGATAGAATCCAGGTAGAACTCAATGTCCCTGACAGAGTAAGAATATAATAGAAAGGCATAAACTCTAATATTCCATGGTTATAATTTATTACATTGGAATCGTAATTACGATCCAATTCATTAGATCTTTTTATTATATATATATATATATATATATATATATATATATATATATATATATATATAATTTGGCAGAGGCCAATTGCTCCACTGCACATGTATACAATATATATATATATATATATATATATATATATATATATATATATATATATTATTTTTTGTTAGTATTACTAATATTATTTAAATATATTTTATGTTTGTGTATTTCTATGTATATTTATTTTTAAGTTACTGATTATCTGAAGTTATTATGCAAATTAAATAAACCTAAATAGCTAAAATGTTCTGAACCAATATTAAGACAGAAAATAAGAAAGTTATTGAGTGAGGGAATGTCCACATTGGAGGTATCCAAAGATCTTTGCAGAGATGATCGATCGATAAAGAAGACCGTTGAATATATAAGTTGAGAACGTGAAACAAAGGAAAAAGTTTTAAGAATTTGCTTCCTCGTGAGGAAAGTGAGTTATAGCGGAACAACCACTTTTAACCAACGCTCAGATCTTTAAGAAGGCTGAAATTGAGGGAGTCAAGGACAAAAGATGTAGAATACTTTGTGAATTGGGGCCTGTCAAAGAATCTCCAAGGCAACCTCCGCTCACGAAAGTAAATATTTTAAAGCCTCAAAATTGGGCCAAGAAATACATAAAAATTGACTTTTCAAAAGTACTTTTCACTGAAGAATGTCGAGTGGTATTTCTTGTTCCTGATGGATGGGTCGAAGGGTAGATTATATCCAATTCAGACGTGCCTGTGTTTAAAAGAAGGCAACAGGGAGACAGTGATGTGATTATATGGGCTGGAAATGTCGACCAAACCATTATTAGACCATTCAAAGTCGAAGAAGCAGTTGAATTGAACAGTGCTAACTACAGCGATTTTATGAACAAGATTTCTTTGCATGGTAAAAGTCACAGTCTCGTAGTTTCAAAGTGAAGTCTGTATTTATGCATGACAATACTCCTTCTCGTGTATCTAAGCTTACCCGTGAATTCTTTGAGCATAAAAAATGTACAGGGGAGAAGATAATAGAATGGTTATCATTAAGTCTAGGTCTAAATCCCATCGAAAATCTATGGTCAATTGTGAAGATGAAATTATATGAAGCTAGCAAGCAATATAAGAGAAAAGCAGACCTATGGGAAGCAAATCTAACTACCATGTCGGAATTAAACCCACTAAATTAAAACAATTTATACAACCGATGGATATTGGATTACTGGCTGTTATTGAGAAGAAGGTCACTATATTAAAATGTAAAGGATTCAGAAACTTATATGTGTTTGTTATTTGGTCTGTTACAGGTGTTGATCAGTCTTTGATTGTTTTATTACCTTTTTGTTCATTATTTGGTTTTACCTAATACCTTCAGACGGCATTTCTTTTTAGAGTCCATCAAATAATCTCAATAAAAGATTGATACCTTCTAAAAGTTTAACTCAGGTTTTGTTTTAATGTCTAAATTGATTGTTTAAAATTTGATAATTATTTCAAACCAAATTTGAATTATTGAAAATTATATACTTCAGAGAGTTTGTATATCTAAAAATAGGGATGTGTTAAGTATTTTTTTATTTATCTATTTGTTCTTATATTTTCTTTGTTTATATTATAATTTTTATTGCATTATTATTATCTTTATTTACTAACATACATATTTGTTTATTTTTAGATAAGTCAGTTGTTAAATCGATTTTTTTCTTTTTAAAATAAGTGTCACTATGCAAATTTACTTTGTAAGAAATATCTAATATATTATAATTAAGAATTATTATATTATTACGAACATTTAATATATTTCATCTCTTAAATTATTTTTACAATCTACTCTTTATATTTAAACGTAACATTTTTTATAAAAGAGAGCGAAATTTTCAAAATTATAGGAAGGAAGTTTCGAGTTGCAAAGATTATGTTTTGTTTGTTTGTTTTTCCTATTAGATCTGTATATTCTAAGGACTCCAGATATTTACGACAAATAGGCCATGTAAATGAAAAATATTTTTAGCTTTCTCCTCCAAATACCCAATAATATAAGACCGAGCAGAAGATACCAGACTTTCATTAAAGCATGTAAAAAGGCTGCAGAATAACATACTCCAATAAAACCTAAAATAAGAATACTCGTTCAATGGGAAAAACACAAGAGATAAGACAATACAGACAGACACTCAAAGAAGAAGAATTAAAGAATAAACTATCTCAAGAAGCAAAACAAAACGTTTTGCAAAAAACTTTGAAAAATCTATTTTATGCAAATCTAGCGATGCAAAAATAATTTATACAACAAAAATCAATCTAATTCCATCCTTAATGGAAAAGAAACTAGCTGCGGAAACCTTGGAATCCATTAATGAAATCAGTTAAAAAACGAAACCAAACTCAGTCAAAACTCAAAGCAAGAAGTGCAAAAGAGAGGCTTATATATACATATATATATATATATATATATATATATATATATATATATATATATATATATATATAATTATTTATTTAAAAATTATAACATAAATATGTTATAAAATCACTTCAAAAATAGCCATTTTGTTTCAGACACCTCCGATGTCTTATCAAGTGATGATGTTGAATGTAGAATAAATGGTTTTAAAAGTTTCAAATTAATTAACGATCCTTCGCTTGGGGTAAAAGCTGTTACATAAGCTAGTATAACCAATCAAAATACAAGTATATGAGAATTCAAAAAAATTGACAACGAAGCAAGGTTATCATAGATATTAAAAGCTTTAAAGTTGGGGTTCTAGTAAAATAGAAAAATTACCCATTTAGAAATCTAAATCTAATCTCTATTAATTTTAAAATTATAGAATTACTGAGGAGAAAATAAAAAATACGTATGTTATTTAATTTATTTTTTCATTGAAATTACGTTAAAAAGGATGTTGATAGCTCTAGACAAAAATGTATACATTTTAATTCAACGAGTGTAACTATGATGATCACCTTTCACGTAAAACAATCCAAACAGACTCAGGTCATAATTCATAAGCGCCCAGACATATTTAGATATATATACACACAGTTTTCTTCCGTATATACCAATCCTATACTTGTATATATATATATATATATATATATATATATATATATATATATATATATATATATATATATATATAACGCTTATACAACAAATATCATAACAACTTACTATCAAATATAGAGGCTTTCTTCTATTTTATACGCCGCGTCCACTCTTGAGGTAGCCGATCATGGCTTTCAAAAATGTCTTGTGCTTCTTAATAAAATTTGTCTTTCTGTTATTTCTCTTAGGCCCTGTTAATCCATCCATTTACTCAAGCATATTAAGTATGTTATACTTTTTACCTCTGCCCCTCTTGCCCTCTACCTGTTCCATGAGTATCAGATTTTACATCCTCATTTTATGCCCCAGAAATATCGACAGTTTCCTCCTGATATTAGGTATTAAGTTCATTTTTGTTTCCCATTTCTCCAAAACTCCGACGTTACTCCTATGTTCTGTCCACAGTATCGTTAGCATCCTTCTGTAAACCAACATTTCTGTTGCTTCAAGTCTCTTCTTCATCTTTAAGATCCTCTAGCATTCACTGCCATACAGGTGGACAGATATCAGATAGTATTTTAGTATACTTCTCCTAGTTTCTAGAGAAATGTTCCTATTTCTTATTGCTCTGCTTAGATTTTCGAATACTTTCGTGTCTATCCCAATACGTCTTCGGATCTCAGTGTCGGTCTTTACGTACTCGGTTAAAACATTTTCCAGATATTTCAATTTACGCACTTTTTTTTTTATTTTCTTACCTCGGTATTGCATATGTCTATATTGCTGGTTTGCAATTCGCTCTTTGTGATAACCCTTTCGCTAACAACCAAGAATGCTAAATTGGAAAACGAAACAATTTAATGATATTCACTTGAATTTCTACATTAGCGTATATAATTCAAAACATATAAGAATATGGATTAAGGAGAGTATGGACAATTTTCCCCCAACAAAAAACGAGATCTTAGTGAGAGGAAAAACTGCAGAGGAATAACACTAGTAGCATTATATAACCCTATGATGTCTAAATGTATTCGTCCAGAAATTGAAAAGGTATCAAGAAAAAATAAAAATGCCTTTCGAAGAGAACGATCACAGTCTTCTTGAAGGTCTGACAGCGAAAAATCGAAAAGCTGTTCTGTTATTCGTTAATTTTCTTTCCAAGGGCTTTGATTCAATTCATAGAAGTAAAAAAGGAAAGTACAACTCTTACACTATGGTATACCAAATGAAACAGTAAAAGACATTATTATGATCTACACACACACAAATTCAAGCTTACGTTCTCCAGGTGGCGATACGAATTTCTTTGAAATATTTGCAGCAGGAGGAGACAGTTTAGCATCTTATACCTTCATCATTTTCTTGTATTACGTTCTCAGAACTTCAGTTGATACTGTTAAAGACAATGTATCCACACTCCAGGGCGGTCCGAAAGTTGTGTCACCGACTTCCAAAAATTAATTAAAAGAATAGAAGTACTACAGTAATACAAAGCACTTGAACGGGATTCAGTTTA
This sequence comes from Acanthosepion esculentum, assembly GCA_964036315.1. Classification (NCBI taxonomy): domain Eukaryota; kingdom Metazoa; phylum Mollusca; class Cephalopoda; order Sepiida; family Sepiidae; genus Acanthosepion; species Acanthosepion esculentum. Next base: position 70,155,859 of record OZ038490.1, read on the forward strand.
TTCACTTTCATTGACGCTGTCTCACATCGAGAAGGTATGCATGAACACCATCATTTTCGTGGCGCAAATTGATTCGGCGCCATGTCTTGTGATATTTTACGAAGCTGTGTTTTGTTGATTGTTGCAAAGGCCCTCTCTTATTATATGGGTAACAAGACTTTGGGGCCACCCTGTACACACAAAAAGGAATAATAGGTATCCTGCCGCTGAAATTATAAATACAGATTACGTTGATGATCTAGTGACACTCCCAGATTTAATAAAACAATCAGAAACCCTTCTCTATAGTCAGGAAGGTTCAACCAACGCTATTTTTCCGTCATGTTTAAATCAAAATGGAACAATCAAAAGAGTATATGGCCGACTATGTAGAAGAATTTACTTATCTAGGTAGTAAACCTTCTAACTTCAAAAGCGCTGTAATTGATAAAACCTGATATGTCCTCGATAGCTTGTCTCTGGTGAGAAAATCTTGACTTCCAGACAAAATAAAAAGAAGCTTCTTTCAACCAGCGGTTATATCTATTCTTTTTTATGGCTGCTCAGCATGGACCCTTACATCAAGACTGGAAAGAATATTGAATGGAACCTACACTCGCATGCTAAGAGTGGCTTGGAATGTTATTAGTCTCATCAATGGACGATTGTATGGGAACCTTCGTCCAGTATCAGGCATTATCAAAGACCGTAGAGTCAGATTCGCAGGGTATTGATAGAGAGATAAATGGCAAATTGTTGGTAAACTTCTTCTGGGGTAACGTAAAAAAGGAAGAACTAAAAGAGGCAAGACATTTATCAAGCAGTTTTCGGACGACATAATCAACAAATTCTCTGATCTGTCGAATATGATGAACAATAGAATCGGATGGTAACAGAGAGTCACGGAAATTCGTTCAAGCACTGTAACCTAATGATGAAGATGATGACATCTCTAACTCACTCTCTCTCTCTCTCTCTCTCTCTCTCTCTCTCTCTCTCTCTCTCTCCATATATATATATATATATATATATATATATATATATATATATATATATGTATATATATATAAAATATGGCCGGCCCGTCTCGATCTGGATAGTACTGGCGGCAGAGACTGATAGTTATCTGTTTACCGCTTCTTTTCTTCATTTACTCTGTCTCACATTGTGATTGATTGATCACAGTGCAATGAAGATTGTATTTTCCTGGTCCCCCTAAGCACTGAATCGAGCTGACGGAACCGTGCTATGAAAATGAAAAAGATTCTTCCGCTGGTGAAAATACAAATGTCCTATTGTACTGCCAAGTAACACCCATCAGAATTTTCTAGCACATAGCAACCGAAATGAATTAGGAGATGTAAAGAACATCGACGTTACACCAACGGTAATAAACTGGCTAACGTACGCAGAAATACTAACCAACGGTAACGGCTTGCGGACAGCGATATTAATTGACTAAAAGAATGAATAATATCAAAGTTGAGAAACCACGCAGCAGGTACAGTACACAAGGGGTACAATATGGTGTCTAACTATCAAAACAAATGACGTCAGAATCAACAGAAACACTTTTGGTAGCAACAAACAAAATACTAATTGAACCAAATAGAAAATAACGTAACCATATTCCGTGAAGGTCATGCCTACATTGGGGCGTATGTCAAGTTCCAAAGAATTTGACTAAAATAAATAATGAAAGATATATCAATTTCTGATCTGTCTCATCCTGGGTATGTCGATAAACTACATCCAACAGGAATGCCTTTGATTGAGAGATTTTGTGGAACCACCTCTTCATTGCTATTGTTCCCAGGCCAACCGTGACCAGGAGGGGTAGATCCTGTTAGGGTCCCAGCTCTGAACAAATACTTAACCACCAAACTGGGGCCATAACACTATGAATGTATAAAACAGATTGTTATAGTAAAAATACCAGCAAGTAAAAGAATATTACCAGCAATACATTTGATTCGCCACTCTTACGAATAAATTCACCGCAGCATAGAATTTAAAAAAGAAAAGATTTGAAAAACAATTTGGTGTCGAAAAGAAGCCAGGTTTACCAATCCATAGTGGAGGATTTTCCACATCGTCAAATACACTAACGAGACATGGCAACCAAGAGTAACGAACAACAAACGCCAATACACAAATTAACTAGATTTAATTATTACTAGACAATACATGAAAAAAAATAATGCAAGAGAATGCCTGAAAAAATGTGTACTACATTTTTCTGTGTGAGAAGATACGTTATAGTTTGCGAATGATAGTTTAAACAACCACTTAGCTTCTGTTTTTCGCCTGAAAGAAAATAAGGCTTTCTCTTTTCACATTTCTCTCTCTCTCTCTCTCTCTCTCTCTCACTCTCTCTCTCTCTCAATTTATATTTTTCTTCTTTTTAATTTCAGTTCAATTCGTTCGCTCGAGCAGCGGTATCTTTTGGTTTATTCTTCTTTCTTCACGGTTATGTGTTTTGACCCCAAATGAAATTACTCACTTCTGATATTCATCAATATAGAATTCGCTATCTGGATAGGAAGATTCGGTGCTGTACCAGTTGTTATCTTCACTGTTATGAATATTAACCACATAACCTGGTTGTTTACTCGCTTCTTCATATATTCAGTAATCTACAATTTATTATTCGCATCCTTTTAATCTGCATCATGTTTAGCAATTTACCTATGCATTTGATGTAAGCAGCATAGTGTGTTGAGTTGAACTGGAATTCATTTTCATCGTGTCATTTCATTTGGTTGACGGTAACAAGTTAAAAAAAAGATGTTGTTCACACAAGACTCAGTTCCAAGTTTATTTTATACTGAAAGTTTGTGTGAGTTGAGGATAGAATTTCTTGTCTTCAGTTCGGTGAATGCAGTCGATATTCTTTTAATATTTCCTGTTCGTACTTGGTTACGTGATTCGGCACTTTGTGGGAATCTATTTCCAGGTTCTGTTCGTATCTGTTGCTGGGGTCAGCCTGTCTGGCTTAATTGTTTTGTAGTCAGCTACTACTATTACAGATTGAAAGAGAAAGGGGGATTTAATTTATTATATTATTAGAGAGGCTGGAAGAGAGATGGTTCGCTAAGTGTAAAATGTGTGTGGTCTATGGTTTTTGGTTGCGTAAGATTTTAACACGACTAAAGCCCTCTTTACAAAAATACGCCAATGATAACTGATCTCTTACAAATTCATAGGGACATATCCTAAAGAACTTGTCGGCATTAAATAACCCATTGAGGTTGATATTCCGTGAAATAAACGAAACCAAACCAACTTTTCTGCTAGATGAAAAAATTGCTGAATGGATCAAAGTCAAAAACATTAACATGAAGGAAAGCGATGACCTACTTAAAATTTGCAATAGCAGCAAAAATTTAAAACATAATCGGTCAAGTTTATGTGGCCATGAAGAACATCATGTACCCAAATAAACTTGAAATTATTCTATTTAATTAGTTACTCTATTCTGCTGTTACTGCTGCATCAACAATTGCTGTGTAAAAGTAAAGAACATAATAGCAAAAGTTCGAAAAGAAAAAGATTCAAACGAGCAAGAAAAGAAATTACGAAACAAATCAACGTTCTTCGATCTGTCATAGAAATACCAAATATACATAAGCACTGAGGAAAATAAAACTAAAAAGAGAAAAATACTGGGGAAAAACTCCGAACGCTAAATTCCTAAGGAGATTGCGAAATTAAAACATAAAGCACAAGTCAAAGACGTCCGTCTACGCCACTTCGAAAAGCTATCAGGTTTTTTTTTCTCAAAGATAATTGCATGTTCCAAAAATAACCCAAAGAATTTCGAATGACAAATCCGATAGAGCAGCGGTATCTTTCCGATAGAGTACAATTAAGTTTGAAGAACATTCTGCTGAGCAGGAAATACTTGAGTCTTGACCTAAAATCTGGGCAGATGAGGAAGGCCGTAAACTTGATCGTGCTTGGATAAATCGGTAAACAGTAAGCGTATAGAACAGTAAAAACAGGAAGGAATCAGTGTAGATGATGTCACGAATGCACTGGAGAAGTCTACTAAAGGAATATCCACCTAGAAAGGATAGGATTCCAAACTTCTGGCTTAACGCCCTCACAAGCTTCCATAAGAAACGGATATCCCTTTAGAACTTAATTGGGAAAGAATCACACGTTACCCTGGTAAATTATACCACATTTTTACTTCCCAAAAAGATATAAAACCAGAATAAATTCCTTAGAACCACTCCCCCAAAGCTATTTTACGACAATGTACAAAACTCAAAATTCTGACCTAATTGAACTTACACACGCTTTCCTCATTAACATTTTCCTTGGCGAAAAAAAAGACTATATACTGAATCAATTTCTAAATAAGAATATGATCTTGTTAGTTGTCATAACAAACACAAACATCTCTTAATAGACTGTATATATTACAAATGGTTTCATAGCTAATTAGAAAAATGCTTACAGACCTTTAAAATTTCACCAATGATCAGAAATATCTTATCGGATGTCATGAAGCTAAGAAAAACAGAATTATTTCTGAACACAGATATTACACTTATACTTTCAGGAACTGTCAAGAAAAAATGCGGAATGTTTCATATAGAGCCATTATCTCCTGTCGATCTGTTTCGAACTGGTTCCGTAAGCAAAATAGGGCTTTTAAAACAAATATTTTCACCACATGTAAGGCAATAAAGTCATCAAGACGCAAGGGAATTATGAGAGTTAGAGAATATGAGAAATATATAATATTAAGGTGAGAAGACAATAAAAGAACAACAATTAAGAACACAGTATATAACGATTGGCATTTAAAGTTTTGAAGATCAAACCTGACTGGGAAGAAATAAGCCGGAAGAGAGTTCCACCGGCGAAAAGTGCGACATAAGAAAAGAATAGCATAGAAATTATGGTTACATCTAGCCATTTCAAGTGCAAAATGATGATACATTGTCTCTAAATTCATAAAGTCTAGATACAACAGAGGAACGTTCATTAAAATAATTACCATCACGGCGGTGGAAAATGGTCTAAAGACGAGATTCCATGTCAGGACCAATAACATTGAAGATTCTTCTTTGGAACTTGCCATTTATTCTCTAAATATATAGCAGGATTACCAGACTAGATATGACAGCAATATTCAAAGCCTGATAAATCTTTAAAATTCTGGCGATAAATATTGTCTAACTGTTACGTAAATTAACTCTATGCAAGAAATTAAGTAAACTGTATATATAAAATTTATGGAAAAAATATGAAATATCTTCTTTTCAAAGACGGACTGAAACCATTGGTTAAAAATGATAACTGTAATTCCTTCTTCAGACTGTCAAAGAATTTAGTGAAGAACTGAAAGTGGAATTTTGGAGTGAGAAACGTGCCAGGATGAGTCCCCAAGGGGACATTATCAAGCACACAATATGCCCTTAGATAGGGATACTGAAATAAAATAATTAGAACACGTGGGAGTTATAAGAACTTGGGTACCTTAGAAGGAAAGAGGATTAAACTATCGTTTTTCTCTGTTTCGTATCCCTTCAGGACGTAGGCGAGCATGGAGCTTCACAATTCCCTGTCCTTCGTAGCACTTAATAAATCATGTATATTTCTCATTTCTCCTAAATTTTGTTCTACCATCCTTTTACTTAAGCTGCCTACGTGAGTTATACTTTCTTATCCTTTGTACCTCTTGCTTTCTGTTGATATCAGGTTCTCCAAGCCCATTTACCTCGTTATGTGCCCCGGAAATTTCAGCTGACTCTTCTTAATATTTGTTTGTTTCCATTTTCTCTATAACTTCGTCATTGGTCGTATGTTCAATCCATGGTATCCGCAGCATTTTCTCGTCACTCGTTAACAAGAGATAAATTACGAGATGACATTTTTTTTGTTTTTCAGTGCTACTTAGAATTTATCCCTTTTCTATATATAACTTATTTGATATTTCTCTATGTTATTCTTATATATACACCACAGTTCAAAAGTTTGAAGGAATCCCCACAATTAGCATGAGACGAACTTGACAGAAGAGTGAAAAAAAATTAAAAAGAGGTCTTGAAAAAAGAACAGAATCAATTATCACATTTTAGACTTTAAGAAACTATTGCAGCAAATGCCATAAATTTGTGCTGCCGTCGTCAAGGCTAAAGGAGGATATTTTGACGACAGCAAAATTTAATCTTAATTTTTTTTCTTTTTGCAATATTAAAATTGCTAATAAAAAATAATGTTTCATTTTTTTTTTTTTAACCGTGTATAATAATTTTCTCTTAGTTAAAGTACAAAGCAACTACTTTTGGGGCCAATTGAAAAAAATTATCTCAAACTTTTAAACTGTAGTGTATATTTCTTTTTTTCATTTTTCCTGCTACTTATTTTTCGGTTTATCATTTTTTTTCTTCTTTTTCCTCCTCTAATACTTCTTAATTTTCTCCTTTTTTGTTGTTTGTCTTCAATATTCCTTATTCTTTTTTCCCTTCATTATTTTGTTTTTTACTCTTTCTTATAATCTAGCATTTTTCTTCTTCTTATAATTCATCATTTCATCTCTTTCTTAATCTTTAGTATTTTGGCACTCGTTGCCACTTTTGTAATGTCAACGAATACTCGTTATCACTTTCGTAATGCTCGTAATGCTTTGTAATCGTAGATACAACTATAGTAACGCCGTTGAACTATAATAGTGTCAGACGCCTTCAAATAACACTAATAGTACTTGCTCGATAATACTCGGCCGAATAGTAACCACCATATAGTAATCTGAATAGAGGAATAGTAAAGTGAACAGAATAGACATAGCGATCCGTATAGTAATAGAGGATAGCCTAGAAATGGTGATAATTCAGAGGTCACGCGACACCTTATATGGTAACCTCTATAGTCACGTGATCCACTTAATTTAATAACGAGATCGCCCGTGTTTTCCCATTGCCGATGTATGTTAAAACTCAAGTGCCGGAAGTGACGCTTTATTTCTATATAACAAGTATATTTGTTTTTCTTATTCTTATATTCTTATCTTTTTTTCTTTTACGCCATTATGGCTACGATATTTCATCTCTTGTAGTTTTCATTATTGATTTGTTTTCTGTAATAATCCTTGTTATTCCATTTTCTTGTTATTTTTCATTATGCTCTTTCTTATTTTTTTGTTCGAATTCATTATAATTTCGATTCGTTCATTCTTTATTATTTTTGTCATGTTTATTCCTTTTACTACTTCTATTTCAAAATCCTTCATTTTTCTTTTTGTTTTCGTTCCTTCTAATTTCTCTATCTTACATATTTTTATTTTTATTTTTATTTAGTTTTTATTATTTTTTTTCTTTGCTGATCTTATTCCTTCTTTTTGTTATTGTTCTTTTTTTTAAATTTTGTATTCTTCCTTATTCTGCTTATCTGTATTTTTCTTCCTTTTACTTTGTCATTCTTTATTATTTAATTGACCTTTTCCTTGAAATTTCGCTTTCTTATTTTATTATTTTTTACTCAGCTCTCTTTTTTTATTATCAATTAAATTGCCTCCCCTGTCTTATTACTCGACTTAAACGTAATGGTTGGATTTCACATATGTGAAGTAGTCAAAACTAGCCTTTTTGGGTGGGTGGGTGACTACAGTTATAACCCCTCAACTTGTGTCCTTGTCTTCGAACAGAGCTAAGAAATAAATAGAAATGAGCGTTGCCTAAGATCTGTTACCCGCGGCAGAACCTCTCTAATTACATTAGAGATAGATTGAGGGTCGGTAGTCATATCAACGCCAGCGCGACCTTCGTTGCGGGGACTGGCCAATTTTTAGACCTGGCTTTAGTTGCACGTGCTTGGACTCCCCAAATTAACCGTCGGAGTGGGACAGAGTAAGTATCCAGTAATAAAAACCACCGGTTTTTGGTTAGTCACTACAATTAAAATCTCTCGGCTTGTGCCTTGGTCTTCGGACAAGTAAATATATCGTGGAGATTTCAACTATGTGATCGCACCTCCCTCATTGCATTAAAGTGGAAATCCGGCAACTTTTTTTTCCCTTAGCCCAGGTACATACGCTTGGGCGTTCCACAGTAAAACCGACTTTGTGTTAAATTTCATCACTGTGCGGGGGTGGCAGAGGAGTAAAATAATAGTAGTTAAATTACATTGAATAAAGTTCCCTAAAATGTTTAAACGTTCGTTAGTTTTTTTTACATACATATATATTTCTTTTTTTTAATTATTTTTCATTGCTTCTTTGTTTTTTCTTGTGTTATTTGTTCTATGAATTTTCTTTGTTTTTCTTCTTTTCAATAACGTCCATTTGTTATAATGAATCGTTATTCATTTTCCTACGTCCTTTTCTACGTTATTTGGGTTTTATTTATTCGTATATTGCAGATTATTGTATTTCTTCCGTCTTTGATCAAATTTCCTGATATTTTTAATATTTATATTTGAATCTCTTTTCTTTAGAATGAGAAATCTTTCTTAATTTTTTATCACGGTCGTTCCCTTTTCTCCCTCGTCTCGTTTAGGTTTTGGCTATATCACGATGAAACAACAGTTCCCTGTAGTTAAGCAACATCGATCCTAGTCAGTACCTAGAATGGTGACCGCTTCGGTATACCTGTTACTGGACGTTTAGATGCCTGGGTTGGATAATAGCACGGAATTGCCAATCGGGCAGCCGATTTTCAATATCTGTTGGATTCATTATATTCACTTGTGCGCATATAGCCTTAAGAAAGGTATGAAACGACATCTTCCTTCAGTTGTATCGCTAAACCATTATTATCCAAAAGAAATTGTAATTTTTTTACAATCTAATATACTTACTGGCTTTAAAATAACTTACAAAGGGTTGATAAGCCGTAAAAAATATATCAAGCAAAAACAGAAATTCATTCAATTTTTCTAAAATAATTACTTGCCATCTATTTGTCTCTTTTTCTCTGCCTTTATCTCTATCTTATTGCTACCCTGTTTTTCTGTATTTCTCCGTCTCGCTTATTATATATATATATATATATATATATATATATATATATATATATATATATATATATATATATATATATATATATACAGGGTGTCCATAAAGTTCGTGTGCACTTCAAAAAATGTATAACTTTATTTGTATTTGCGATAGAAATAATCTGTAAAAAATGTTATAAAGTTTAATGTACCCAGTTTTAAGTATAGCTAAAATAATTAATGTGATTTCAGGCATTACAGTAAATCAGTTGGCAAATGTTTTACGTGAACTGCAAAATCATATTACACTTTGTATTGCTAATGATTGAGGACATGTGGAAACGTAAATAAAATTTCAATAAAACTGGAAAAAATATAGATTTACTTCTTTCTAATCCTTTTTACAAATTATTTCTATCGCAAATACAAATAGAGTGGACACGATCTTTATGGACACCCTGTATATATATATGTATGTATGTATATATGTATGTATGTATATATATATGTATGTATGTATATATATATGTATGTATATATATATATATGTATGTATATGTATATATATATATGTATATATATGTATGTGTATGTATATATATATATGTATGTATATATATATGTATGTATGTATATATATATGTATGTATGTATATATATATTTATATATATGTATATATATATGTATATATATGTATATATGTATGTATATATATATGTATATATATATGTATATATATATATATGTATGTATATATATGTATGTATATATGTATATATATATGTATATATATATATATATATGTGTGTGTGTGTGTGTGTGTGTGTGTGTGTGTGTGTGTGTGTGTGTGTGTGTGTGTGTGTGTGGTCAAATCACGCTGAACACACCGATTCCCGTTCGATCACCGAATTTAAGCATCGTAGAGCCAGGTCAGTACTTAGATGGGGGACCACTTGGGAACACCTGGTTCTGTAAGCAGTGTGACTGTGTGGCTGAGTGGTTTAAGGCGTTGCTTTAGAATCACGAATCCTGGCTGTCGGACTCCAAGCACAGCCACGGGTCCACCAAAACCGTTGTGAGTGAATTTGGGAGAGGAAAGTTTGTGGCCAAAGCTAGCACGATATCACAAAAAACGTGATTGCTAGTTGAGGTGACCAGCCTTGTTCAATTATGTTCACGCTGGGTTCGCACCAACGCTCTTAAACTGTTAATTAATTAAATGCACACGCCAATAACAGTATAAACTGCAGGTGGGCATCTAAGACATTTTCCAGATGGGAAATTGCAAAAATGCCTGTGCAAATGTTGCAATATGCGCTAGCTAGCTAGCTGTGCATTGCAACGGGTGTCCTCGATATCGCGTGGCCAATTATTATTGTTATATATATATGTATATATATATGTATATATATATGTATATATATGTATATGTATATATATATATTTATATATATATGTATATATATATATATATATATATATATGTATATATGCTTAATGATATTATCATTAAACAATGAAAGAAAATCACAATATTGATACATATTTTTTTAATCCAATCTAAGCTTTCGGCTTACATAAGCCATTATCAAAGATGACAATTACACAATATATTAAGCAATACACGAACAAGAAATTGATGATAGTCTGTTTTTGTTTACATGAATGATTTCCAAGTAACGATAAACACGTGCGTATAAAACGCTGAAAGCGAAAATCGCACCACAGCTCATGACGTCACACATGACCACGCGAGAGTGAATCCGATGAGTATTGAGTATGGAAAGCCGTTGGTATGAACCAATGGCTTCTGTTACTAATTATATGCATTTAAGGATATTTGTGGAGATTTCATAGTTTATTTTGTTCAGGTTAGGTTTCAACTGTTTTATGTATATAGCTTCAATAATTTTTAGTTTTTGTTTATTGTTTTTATGTTTAAGTATAGTTGTGTTTTCTACGAGGAAAAATGCCTAAAAATGTTAGAGTTATCATTCAAATGTAGTGTCAAGCGTCGTGAAAGCGAGTTTGTGGTGTGACCAACATAGATATTATTTAGTTCGTTGGAGATACATCTCCCAAAGGGCACCAGAATTTGTAAACTATGTTGTTTTTTTTCAAATCGCTAACTGGGGGAGAAGAATCATTGCGAATAATTGAGTTGGATATACTAGATTTAGTGTAGTATATAATTAACTTAATTTTTTTGCTAGGATCTAGATATGTTAGTATTTACTAATTTTTTTAGTATATTTTCATCTTGTTTATAATTAGTATGCATTTGATTACGATATAGGAGATTAATATGTTTGAGATTAGTAGAAGCAGTATTATGTACTATTTGCTTAGTATTGAGATTTCTAAGAAACCATCTTATTTGTTCATCAATGATTTAGTTTGGAAAACTATTATTAACAAGTATTTATTTTATATTCTTTAGTTCACTGTAAAAAATCTGTTTTGTGGATGAATTAGTCTCTGCACGATGTATCAGATTTTTTATAATTGCTATTTTGTAGTAATATGGGCATTCGCTCTTGTAGTTAAGTGTACATGAATTTATGCTAGTAGGTTTTTTATATGGCGAAATAGTAAATTTGTTATTATTTGTGTTTATCAATATGTCAAGGAAAGGAATTTTATTATTAGTATTGAGTTCATACGTGAATTTGAGGACAGAATTATTTTGGAAACATTTTTGTAGTTGAAGTATTTCATCTGTATTTTCAACTAACATAAGAATATCATCAACGTATCTTACATAAATGGATGGTTTTTTAAAGTCTGTAAATATCTTATTTTCCAGGTTCGACGTATAGAAATTGCTAAATGTCGGACCCAGTACTGAACCCATAGAGACACCATCACATTGTATATATATATTATTATTGTGATCTAAGAATGGGACTTCAGTAGTACAAGCTAATAGTAGTTTCCGTAATATATTAGGATTAATTTTAAGTGGGGGTAAAGATGAGTTACTGTATATATTTCTTATAATTATGTCAATAGTTTCACTAACAGGGACATTGGTAAATAAGTTTTCAACATCAAGTGAAGCTATGATTTCATTGTCGGGTTTTTCACTTTTTAGGATTTAGATTACTTCTAATGTTGACTTAACACTATATTTACTAGGAAGGTAAGGAGTAATGAGTTGGTTGATGTATTCTGTTAGTTGATATACAGGAGTTGGAATTTGTGATATGATAGGACGGAGAGGATAGTTAGGTTTATGTGTTTTTATATTGCCATATATGTAACCAGGCCTATAATCACCAACAATCTTAGGGAGTTTTAATGAGTTCTGTTCGGCATTATTAGCATTAATGAGTTTATTAAGCTTTGATTTTAGTTGGTTGGTCGGATTCTTGTTGAGTTTTTAAAATTTTATGTGATCATGGAGTATGTGGTCAAGTTTTTTGTTATAATCTAATTTGTTTAGAAGGACGAAAATGTTGGTCTTATCAGCTTTTTTACAATTATGTCATAGTTGCGTAGTTCTTGTGCGGCAATTTTCAGTTGTTTAGTAAGTATTTTTGAGGAGTTTCGGCTTTTATCATGCAGATCCTTGAATACCTCAGCCTTAAGTAAGTCTTTGAATTCTGGTGTAGTTTTTATTAGTTGTTCATCCTGTTGTTTAACGATGTTTTGGTATAGGGTTTCAAATTCTATTTTTTTTAAAAGTCGATTGTACTTACGGTATATATGGCAGTTAGGTCCAAGATTAAGTAATTCTTTTTGGTGCTTGGTTAGTTCATAGTTGGAAAGGTTAATGTATTTATCCGTTTTGTCAGGAAGTGTGATATTACCTTTGTATAATGTATTCAGTTTTTTAATAATTTTAAACCGGTGTTGTGCTTCAGATTTGTTGATAATTTCCGTGAGTCTATGCGTAATTTCCTCCAGTTGGTCCGGGGTAGTTATAACCTTTAGTTTATCGTATAATTCTTGTTTGTTGCTATTAAGTGTGTTCAATTTATATATATATATATATATATATATATATATATATATATATATATATGTATGTATATATATATACATATATATATGTGTATATATATATGTGTGTGTGTGTGTGTGTGTGTTTGTGTGTGTGTGTTATTTTCTTATTTTTTAGATTTTGATTTCTTACTTATGTCTTTGCTTTTTTTTTCTATGTTACATTTACACTAATTTCTGTTAGAAAACCTTTCTGATATATGCACAACTTACGTAGGTTTTAACCTGACACACGAATGTTGTTGGTATCCACTAACCTCACGCGTCACGTATTTCGTCATCTATGAGGGATCATAGAGATTACAAAACTCAAGTTACCTTAATAACATTCTAATCTTTCTTTTAATGTGCACGCGCGAGAGATTAAAACATTCGCGACCTCATTATTTCTACAAGGAAATTAGCAGATAGCAAAAAGCAAACAGACCTTCAAAGCAGTTCGTGAATCGTGAACACAGCGTGAGGAGAGATAAGAAAACCAGAATTACATAAACTTAGCAAGAACAACTTCTTTGTTTTTTTACAAGTACGTTAGACGGGTGCAAGCATAATTATATATAATATAAATATAGCAGATTATTTGTTTATTTAAAATTTTCACTGCTTTTTATATGGCATATTTGCACCTATGTGACGCCATATATACGCAAGCTTATTAGTATGGTGTTATGGTCCAGGTTCCTTGTACCACGGTGATGGTCCAAGGTAGAACCAATGAAGAATAACTCGAACACAGGTATGGAATATCAGAGATATATTACGAATAGAATATGTACAAAAAAGTAGAAGTGTTAGAAATTACAATCAGGTTAGGTTAGAGAGAACTATGCTGTCTCGACCAGTATCACTATTCCAATGTCTTACAGTAATCGTCTGACGCGACTCTGTCTCTGACTGACTCACACGATGTTCAGCAAACGCCCACGTGTGTGGAATGTGGCACAAGGCCGGTTTAAGATGCCCGTAGAACCCATATAAACGGGATCGGGTTGGTCAACCTCCCCGAACGTGGCTCTGCCCTTCGGCGGAGGCTCCTCCGGGTTCCTCCCTGCCCGGAGGCAGAGAATTCCGCTCTGCCCAGAGGCAGAGAGTTCGGCCGTCTAGCCGAGTCGACCAAAAAGGACTGACTCACACGATGTTCAGCAACCCGCCTACGATTGTCGAATATGGCACAAGGCCGGTTTAATGTGGTCTCACCGAACCCGTAGGCTCGGCCAAAAAATGCCCGCAGAACCCGTATAAACGGGATCGGGTTGGTCAACCTCCCCGGATTCCTCCCTGTCCAGAGGCAGAGAGTTCCCCTCTGCCTCAGAGGCAGAGAGTTCAACCGTCTAGCTGAGATGTCCAAAAAGGACTGAATCTCACACGATGTTCATTAACACGCCCACGTGTGTCAAATGTGGCACAAGGCCGGTTTAATGTGGGCTTTCCGAGTCCGTAGGCTCGAGCGAAAATTGCCCGTAGAACCCGTATAAACGGTATCGGGTTGGTCAACCTCCCCGAACGAGGCTCTGCCCTTTGGCGGACCCTCGTCCGGGTTCCTCCCTGCCCATAGGCAGAGAGTTCCCCTCCTCCTTCACACTACTTATTCCTCTTGAGGCGCAGTATTTATGGTGTACGGGATAGTCCATTACTATTATGGGTAAGTTCCCATAACATATGGTTATGTGTTCTTTTCCCCTATCCCTCTTGCCTTCAAGATATTTCGTGTGTGGCAAATTTTATTTTCTTAGTACGTCTTTTTCTGGCGTTAAATATAAGTTGTTTTGTTTTTTCAATCTAATCAGTTTCACCTCAAGCAAGTCTGAAAATCCAATAAGTCACCAGGGGTTACTGGGTGTAGAAGAATTAGGAACAGAAACATTAATAATGAGTAAGAAGAAAAAAACAATCAGTAAGAGAGTAGATATCGGTTGACACTGCACTTATTTTTTTTTCGGATTAAAGTTGGCTGGAAAGCATGGAGCCGGAAGAGAGTTCAACAATTAAGAAGGGCGACAAAAGAAACTGTTTACGGCTATGAACTAATGAGATCTCGGTGCCAGTTTAGTACTTCGTTTAAATTCAAAAAGTCTAGTTACCATAGCGATGAGCTCGTGTGAACAATTTCCGTGAACGCATTTATAGAAAAGACGCAGAGAGACAACCTTACGGCGGTGAGAAAGTAACTGAAGCTGTAGCCACTAGGTCAGGACCGATAATATTGCAGATTCTTCTTTGGATCTCATCAAGGCGCTCAAGGTAAATAAGCAGGGTTAGCGGACCATATATTCTAAGCATGGACTAATAGTCGACTTATAGATATGTAAGATAGATTCTGGAGAAAAAATTGTCTCAGACGAGAGAGAGAGAGAGAGAGAGAGAGAGAGAGATAGAGATAGAGAACCGACATTCTTGGCAGCTGACCTAGCAATAGATTCAATAAAGCCTTTGTACTCCATGGTAGCTGAGAACATTGCTTCAATATCTAAAACTTCGCCATTATTTACTCTATGATATTCTGAGCACCCTTGTGTAGGACTAAATTTCTGCTACAGCTAATTTAAATAGATTTATCATTTTAAAATATATTTGTCATACGTTACCTATATACGTCAGTTTTTCTTAAAGAAATCCGCAAATTTTGACCTCGTCTGACGTAGAAGATATTCTTGTTTTTCTTTCATGTGCCCTTTTCGTTCAGCCCGTAGGCGATCATAGCTCCCTACAACGTCCTATCTTTTGTAACTTCAAGCAATAATTGACCCCGTTATCCGTGCCGCCATTTCTTATGTTGTCTATTTACACAAGTTTAAGTAGGTTACTTACTGATTTCACCTACTCCTCTTGTTTCTGTATATCCGGCGAATGTCAAATTCTCCAAACCATTAACAATGTGTCACTGAAATTTCAAATGTTTCTTTTTGATTTTAATATGAGAAGAATTTTTTTTTCTTTCGTTTTCCTTAAAACTTCCTCGCTGTCTACAGGTTCTGTTCATAGTATTCTGTAGAACCACATCTAAGTTAATTTCTGCTAGAAAATTGTTCATCATTTGCTGTAATATAGAAGTAAATATTTTACGAACTATTTCAGCAATTTTCGGTTTACTTTTTAATGGACATTTAAAATACGGTTGTTACAGATGTCTTGCTTTAAGGGAATGGTTTGTATGTATGATGATTTCAATTCTCTCTCTCATTACATACATATATATATATGAGTGTGTACATATATATATATATACATATATATATATATTTATATATATATATATATATATATATATACATATATATATATATTTATATATATATATATATATTGTCATCCACAGACAGACTGTTTCGCTGTATCACAGCTCATCAGTGTGGCTAGACGCCCGGTTGCCTCTGGCTAGAATCGAAAACCGGCTGAATTTATTTATTTATATATATATATATATATATATATATATATATATATAAACAAATATAATGAGAACGAAAAGAATATAAATACAAACGGTAATTTAAAATAGTTGTCAATACCAAGAATACAGTAATAGTTATTTATTTTTAAGATGTTATTTAAGCACAAACACGTATCCAGATGAATATATATAAATTTATTCGAAAATTCTAATATAAATATGTTATAAAATCACTACAAAAAAGAGATTCTGTTTCAACACTTCTGGTGTCTTATCAAGTGATGGTGCTGAATGTAGAAGTGTTGAAATAATATGACTATTATGTAATGATTTTATAATATATTTATGTTATAATTTTCGAATAAATTCGATTTGCTCTACTCAATATTGAGCACTCTTTTAAGAAAAGTATTTTTGGATTATTGGAATTTATTCCGTATACACCAATCTTATATATATATATATATATATATATATATATATATATATATATATATATATTTGTCATCCACAGACAGACTGTTTCGCTGTTTCACAGCTCATCAGTGTGGCAAGACGTCCGGTTGCCTCTAGCTAGGATCGAAACCCTGAATTGGCGTCAGTCGGAAATTCTACCACTAAGCCATCGGCTCACGGCAGGGATGAAGGTGAATTTTAGCGTGTTTATTTTTAGATTTAGATAAATACACAGTGACTTACAGTGGCTCAATTCTGCCGAAGAGTCATGCTATATTAGCTTAAATAGTCACTGTTTACAAACTCACACCTCAAACCAAAGAGCTCAACCGAAATTAATTTTTTCAGGAGCCAATATATATATATATATATATATATATATATATATATATATATGTATGTATATATATATATATATATATGAATTTGGGCAGCAATCCCTTTTTTATACACATTTTCTTAAAGAAGTCTGTCAAGGTACTGCGGTTAAACTTTTTATTCAATTTACCTTGTGTTTATATGTGTATAGAAGGTGCGATGTATAAATTGTCGTCTAAATCAGGCAAAAATGAAAAGAACACTGACATCGCATTTTAACCGATATATTTTATAAAATTATACAAACATATCTTCAAATACTAAAGAGTAATTTTGTTCAATAAAATCAACACTGGCTACAACAACGACCTTCATGCGACTACGGAATCGCCTGCATCTCTTCTAGACGGTCTCATTGTTTTAGTTGTTGAATACTGCCATAATCCAAGCCTTCAGTTCATCTTTGGTATTACAAGGAGTTTTATTGGTTTCTCATTCAACTGCACCTCACACATAATAATGCAGAGGGCGCAGTCTGAAGAGTTAGATGTCCCATTGTAAGGGGTGATGCGGTCGCAGAAATTGTCCGACAGCCATGACTGGGTTTTCCTGCTTGTTTTCTTCACGCAGCTTCCTGTTGCCAGACATTGGGTCTTCCAGCAAACCACCCTCTTGACTCAGAACAGCTCTACCAACTCCAGGCACTTGATGTAGTCCTCTGTGTTGAGTGTGAGGCCCTTTGGAGTGGATGCAGGCATAAAGTCGCTATCACTAGTGAAAAATAAAAGCAACTTCGTAATCCTCCAACTTTCACCGAATCCTCTGCACTGCCCATAGATTGACAGCCCAAACTCAAAAATGTTCGTATTGGAGCCTCTGGTACGTATGCCAAGCAGCAAACAATTTCCGGCGGAGTAAATGGCGTCATGGTGCTCTTTTTCTTACAGACGGTTCCCAACTAACCCTACTATACTGAGCAGTCGACAAAATCAAAAACAAACAACGCGCATGTGCGAAATTAAAAACAATATGGCGAGAGTTTTCCTATCACACTCGATATATATATCATTTTAAACATTATTCTTAGTGGACACCCTATTGGGGCTAACGGTCTGTTTATTTTAAAAGGTGATTTTTCAACGGGTTTGTATATTTCAGAAGGAATATAAATGTACTGTTTAAAATAAAGGGAGTATTTACTCAGATATGGGTATCTTCTGAAATATAACGTTTAAAGTGATAAAAATATATCGGATTAATAAAGAAAAAACATATTACTTCATTAGACATATATATATATATATATATATATATATATATATGCGTGTGTATGAGCATATATATATATATATATATATATATATATATATATATATATATATGCGTGTGTATGAGCATATATATATATACATATATATATACATATATATATACATATATATATATATACACATATATACATATATATATAAATTTATATATATAAGTTTATATATGTATATTATATATATATATATAGTCTATATATATATAGTTTATATTATATATATATATATTATATATATATATATATAGTCTATATATATAGTTTATATTTTATATATATATATATATTATATATATATATATATAGTTTATATATATATATATATTTTATATATATATATATATATATATATATATTATATATATATATATATATATATATATATATACAGGCATGCTATATTTATTGGATATAGTGCTCAATATCAGAGATAGAGCGTATGTAAACATAAAAGTGATCATTAAAGTCAACACTCAGAGGCGACTGACTGTTTAGCATGAAGCAGTCTGTCGCCTCTGAGTGTTCACACACACACACACACACATATACGTTAAAGATCACTGCAAAGTCTGGCATTTATTATGAAATTAAATTTAAACTCCGCGACAGATTTATAAATGTGCTGGTATTAAATTTGTGTATGAAAATAGCGTGTTATTACACCTTTGCATTTAATCGCTGTATTAATTATGCATTTATTTAAATGAATCTTGTATAAAATATAGTTTTCTAACTCAGTAATGCACACCATCCCCCACCCACTAAAATACGATCAAGGCATTCTTCTCCAGTTGGTAATAAGCCACCTTTCTACTTCTATCTAGATTATATTAAAGGAGGAAAGAAGTTTAATAAATAGTCTTAAAATAAATATATTAAATGCATAACGCGCGGCGAACTCTCATGTGCTTCCTCGTGGTTTTTGGTCCAACTAAATGATAAGATTTTCTAATTCGATCTTCTTTACTTATATGATTGGCGCAACGCCATCTTCCGAGCCATATCTTCCTCCGTTTGACCTTGTAGCTAGTAAGGTTAGTTAATACCATGAAAGCAAACAAGGGGCTGTTTTGCGTTTGAAGATGTTGGCATACTTCGTACCAAGTCTCATATTTATCCCTAGATATTCAGTGTGTTTGAACTCAGATTGCAAATGTTGGCAGACTCTCTGCAGTTATAAAAGATTAACTCAAACGCAAACACCTCATCTTTATTTACTTTCATCTGATCTTGTTTCCTACAGAGCCAAGTTTATTACATACCTACAAAGTAGTGAGAGTTGTTCCATTTACACATATCGTTTGTAATTCAACTTTTAACGTGAGATGCTTTGAATTCTACTTCATATCTAATTGATGACGGGTCGTTTCCCTACGATTATAATTGGATTGTTTGATGAAGGCAAAATAGTTATTTATAGATATTATTTTAATTTCAATGAAGACCAGAGCAGTGAGACCTCTGTGAAAATTAGACTCACTAAAACTATCCTGTACTGTCAAATAGAGACAGGTGATTTCGATCTAAGAAACATTCGCACAAATATATATTTATTTAACGATAGCAATGAAAAAGCAAAATTTATATGGCATTTTAAAAAGCTAAAAAAGAATAACCGGTTTCGTCTCAGCCTTATCAAGTTTATATTCTGGGATATAAAAAATATATAAGCGTGTAAATTAAATTAATATAACAAATGGAAGGAAAAAGAATATGAATTTCAAGAAAACTAGTGTCCAATAACATTCAGACCCAGTAAGGATTCCCTCTGTTTACAAAGTGAAGGCCCACAGGATTTGATATGCAAGGACTCTAGACTCTAGATCCCGTGGGCCTTCCCTTTGTAAACAGAGGGAATGCTTACTGGGTCTGAATGTTATTGGACATTAGTTTTCTTAGAATTCATATTCTTTTTCCTTCCATTTGTTATATTAATTCATTTTACGCGCTTATATATTTTTTATATTCCAGAAAAATAAACTTGATAAGGCTGGGACGAAACTGGTTATTCTTTTTTATCTTTTTAAAATGCCATATAAATTTTGCTTTTTCCTCGCTATCGTTACATTTTGTACCATAAAAAACTTATTTAAATATATTTATTTATAAACGTTTCAAATGAGCATAGTTCCTATTTTGGTCCTATTCTGTACTTACTTTACTCCAAAGAAGAAAAGAATTATAAAATGGCTAGTTTATATGTTTGTTATTCAGTTTTGGATCGTTTTCTTTTTAAGAAAAAGTTGTTGTTTTTTTTTTCATCATTTGCGCCAAGCAATTCAAAAAAGGGACAAAGACGCAAGGGGATTTACTGGGTGCTAGATAATATGCGAAAAACTTCCTATTTAGCAAACAAGACAATCGAGAAGACAGAACGATTAACACTGCATTTACATTTTCAAAGATCAGTGTTGATAGAGTAAGAAACCGGAAAAATAGTTCTACAAGCGAAAAGTACAATAAAACAAAATGCTAACATAGAACTTATGGTTACTTCTAGACATTTCAACTGTAAGATAATGAGACCTTTCTGCCAATCTAGTACTGCGCTTAAATTCATAAAGTTACTATAGAGGAAAGTATTATTTATTTTGAGAATATAAAATGTGGCACAAGGACAAAAGGGTTGATGAGGGAAAGTTAGTCTTCAGTCTCTCTTATCTTAAACTTAGCCACAATTACTAACCCAAACATATCACAGTATTCCTTCCACCAAAACAACACATTCTTACTTAGCATTCTCACTACAGTCACCATAATACCTCATGTCTCTATGAAGTTCTAACTTGTCCCCATATTTGCACAATTTGTCTGTGGGGAATAAAATAACAACTTCAAAATAAAACTTTAGTGAATGATTACAATGATTACAATTTTATACTATAGTACAAAATTGTAATTATTGTAAACATTCAGAAAGTTCATCAGAACAGTTACCTATGAAAGCATGTATAGAAAAGACGACGTTACAGCTGTTGGAAATCGACTGAAACCGCGATGACCAGTCAGAGCCAATAACATTGCAGATTCTACTTTGGATTTTATCAAGAATTTCTAAATATATAGCAGCAACAATAGACTAGATGTGGTAGCAATATTCAAAGCAAGGACGAATATATCGATAGTCATACATGAAAGAAAAGGATTTCCAGCATAATTATGTATATCAAATGCAGATATATTTGAAGAAATTAAACGCGCTGAAATGACCCATCATCAATCAGACATTGGGTAGAATGCAACCGATCCCTCTTTAAACCCGCCGCTTTAACATTGCTTGAACTTTTTGCCATTGCAAACAACTATAAATTGGAATACTTTACTCGGTGACTGAGGACTAATCGATGTGTGCATTATTAATGGGTGGCTGATAATGGCCCGAGGATGACCTCAAATTTATCATTTTGTGTCCCATACTGCGGCTGTAAGTATCTTAGATATTTGTCTGTATATACAATGTCAAATTCTCCTCTGCAAATCAATATTTCCATAATTAAATTGGTATAATAAAACGTTGCTGGTAAAGATTTTCAGAGTATATTTAACTTTTTTATGATAAATGTTCAATTTGAATTTAAAACTTATAACAACGTTTATTATTTAAAGTATTAATATTAAATCATCAATGAGAGTCGTAAAATCTGATATTTATTTATAATTTTTTTTTTAAAAACTGTTTTAATTAGAGTTTTATAAAAACCGGTTTGTAAATATCCGGTAGTGATTACAGTGTAACCCGGATATTAGAGAGTTGTCGGGACCGGAGAATAAATCTCTTATATCCGGGTTTATCTTATATCCGGGTTTGGTCTATTATATATATCCCTTACATTTTCCAAAATTGTCATATTTCCGTGCAAATTTACTTGCTGAACTCAAATTGACAATTATATTTATGAAGAAACCTTACCGCTTTGGAGTTATCGACAATTAAAAATCGGACTTCCTGTAGGTCATTCGTCCCCCATTACTGCCATCATGATTACTGATTCACTGCGTAGTACGTAAGTAGGTGAAATAAGAATTTTGGCCTATTTACTTCTTTTACAGACTTTCCAAGCAGAAAATCACTACGCACTACCGTAAAGAAATGTATTTTTTTTTGTAAGTGTAGTTTCACTAACTTTAGGGTTAGGTGTTACGGTTAGGGGTGAGGTTTTCTTTCTTCGTTAAAAAAATTACATTTCTTTACGGTAGTGCGTAGTGATTTTCTGCAAGGAAAGTCTGTAAAAGAAGTAAATAGGCCACATTTTCGTATTACGCCTGCTTAGGTACTACGCAGTGAATCAGTAATCCTGATGGGAGTAATGGGTTACGAATGACCAACAAGAAGTCCGATTTTTAATTGTGGATAACTCCAAAACGGTAAGGTTTCTTCATAATTTATTTGTTAATTCGAGTTCAGCATGTATATTTGCACGGAATTATGACGATTTTGGACACTTTTAAGGGGTTTTTAGCGCTCGGGAAATAAAACCAAAATTTACCGTTATGTAATGCCGAAATTTAATTTTCTTAGGTGCTTTGAAGTAATAAAAATATATGATATTCTGCTTTCACGATTGAATACATGGCAGATGGTGCTCAGCTTTTGTGCATATAAATGTATGTGTAGATATAATTACTAGAGGCGGTGTTATATATGTTTTATGTTGCAGTTTTGTTGAATTTATATTTTGGAATAATGTTGGATTTCTTTAAGATATTGTCGGATATTGTATGGATTAATGTCTTGCAATTGTTCTTTCATGTTAATTCATTCGTTAGTTAAATTTGTTTAGCAGCATAGCAAATTCTATGGTTTCTTAATGCCGAATTCTAAATATTTTTAACACAATTTTATGACGTTAAGTATATATATTTTGAACGCAATTGTATGCCTTCAACTAAATACATTTTGAACACAATTGTTTGCTTTCAACTACAGATAAAATGTATTGATCGGTTTGCTATAAAATGTATCGTTGGTAATTTTATTATAAAATGCAATGTTGGGATTTCTTTATACAAAAATTTATCACTGTTATTTTGCTATAAAAATATTTTTTTACACTTTCATTTTGTTTGGTGGTTCACTCTATGCCCATAGCTGGGACCCTAAAAGGTGCTACCATCGCTGATCAGGGTGAACCTGGAAGAGGTGGTTTCACGCTCTTCTAAACCTCCGGTCTCCTGAACAGAGGCCTTACTGCCGGATGTAGTTTATCGTCATACACAGGACTTACTCAAGCTAGGGGTAACTGAATGGAGGAGTGATATTTACGTAATAGGTTAATTAAGATAATATTGCCGGAAAATAACTACTGACTCTATACTAGAAGTTAAGATTTTAGTGTTCGGGAAAGCATTCACGTCGGATACTTTTCCATAATATAGCGGTTTGATTTCGTTTTGTTTTACGGCATGTCAACCTCAATGGGTTATTCAATGCCGACAAGATTTTTATTGCTGGTATTTATTATTTTTTTTTTTTCAAAAATGTATTACTGGTAAAAAATTTTCAAAAAATATTGCTGGTATTAAAACTTATTTCTATCCTTTCATTATGTTTTGAATATTCTGGGGGTATAAAATGTATTGTTGGTAATTTTATTATAAAATGCAATGTTGTGATTTCTTTGGAAATTTTCTTTCTATTTGCCTATAGCTAGGGCAGGTGCTACGACCCCGGGCCAGAGTGGACCTGGGAACACCAGCAATTAAGTGGTGGTTCCACGCTCCTCAAAACCTTCTGATCAAATGTCATGCTGTCGGATGTAATTTTTCGTCTTACCCAGGACGCGAATGTAGTTTATCGTCATATCCAGGGCGAACAATGTAGTGGTTCTTAAGAAGATTTTGAAGTGTAACGCTCCACTTACCAGAGGAATACCTAGCGAATGAAGGTGTTTCAATCCTGTGGCTGTACCTCCCCGGAACATTTGACGTTTAAACAGCGATAAAGTAGCGCAAGACTTGCGACATTGTCTCTGTTAGAAAAGGGGCTGTAGAATGGGAAATAGTCATCACACACAAGGCAGTATTAGCATTTTAAAAGGCTCTCAAAGTTAGAAAGTGGAGGATTGGGTAGCGCCAGTGCAGTAGAGCAGCAATGATCTATTTTCATCTGAACTGACACTTGTAAAGATAAAGCAGAAAAGAGAGAGTCAGGTACTTCCTGATGTGGCAAAAACAGCCGTCCATTTATTCAGTATTTTTAGCAATGTATCGTACACGAGTTCTATTTGAGGTATGGGGAAAGTTTGAGCCCCATATTGAGAATGAATCATTATGACTGGCAGAATTTCAGACTACTCAGTGATGATAAAGGTTTATTAGTTTGATAACATAATAAAAAAAAACTAAGGCAAAATGGCGGCCGATGTCTGTTGTTAAATGGGGCAAAGAATGGCTTGTTAATTTTAACGCCTCCAAAACAAAATTGCTCTATATTAATCATCTGAGAGACCCCTTTCTGCCTTCCATCGGCATGCCTAATAATGATAGCCTACAAAAAAAAAATGATTCCCTGCGCCTTCCCGGGCTAACTTTCTCAGCTGCCAAGAAGGTTGGTTCACTTTATCGCGCTACAGAAGTTTTACTCTACAGAAACCATCTTACATATCTATGTTTGCCATTCTTACTAGCTTAGAATATTTCTGCTACATATGGTCTGGTGCTCCTGCTGTATATTTAGTAATTCTTGATAAAATCCAAATAAGTATCAGCAATGTTATTGCTCTTGACCTGACATTCAAGTGAACACTTAGAGGCGACAGGCTGTTTCATGCTAGGCCTGACGATTGCGTATAGCATAAAACACCCTGTCGCCTCGAAGTGTTGACTTCAATGTCCACTTTATTTATATATATATATATATATATATATATATATATAGAGAGAGAGAGAGAGAGAGAGAGAAGAGTTAATGGAATTGTTGCCAGCAAGTATTCAGTTAGTTGAGCAGCAGTTTCCGTGGATTTTTTCCGTCATTGATAAAAAGTATAGTTTCAGTGCTGCCCGCGCTTTGATGTCATAACAAACAAATATTCTCAAAGGTGAGGTGAAATATATCAAGAGATTGAGTGGTTGCATCCTTAGGCAAGTCGAGCTTCCATAACTGCCTTCCATACTGAGGAATAAAGAAACTCTTATACACCTTGATATGGCCTCAGTCCTCCAACTGCATCTGCCTTGCACTTATAATCAACATTTTAAATATAGACATATACTAGAGTTTAAAATTTATCTACTAGTATCTGTATAAAACAGGAAACACTCGGCGGGTCCAGTCATAATTGAAATTTTATTTGAAATGTTTTGCTAATAATTGTCAATTAGACTTCGAATCCATACTCCCGGGCTTAGTACAAAGAGAATATCACTGTAAAAAAAAATCTGCTCTTAAGCAAACTATTTCAAAGATGAGCTTGCGCGCGGTAGCGAGAGATAGCGCTAGTAAGATTTTTTTTTTAATATTATAATATAATTTAGAATTATTAATACTGGTTATTGCAATTTTTCCAGCAAAAAAATCAAACATTACTATTGCACGTTTAAAATATGTAAATCAAAACTACAAAGTTAAAATTTAATAATAATTGTGAAGGAAAATCTCATCATCTAAAAATAATGTTACAATCCACATGATCACAGAACAGTGATAACTGCCTCCTTCCAAATTGATTACAGATTACGGAAGAGCCACAGCGACACCCGCCTTACAAAAGATTTCATATAACAAAAAAGTAATATTTTTATTTTACTACAAAATTTAACGTTATTGCAGTTTTCCGTTTACTATTTTTATCAAAGTTTTCTTTCCCCACTGAAAAAATTAAATATATAACTAGTTTAAAACTTTTCTTTAAAAGACTTGTCTCAGAAGTGACGCTCCCTCTAAAGAAAAAATTCTATAGCAGTGAGAGATTATTACGCGTCTAGTCTTCCCTAACGAATATCGCCAATAGTTGATTTTTATCAAAAATGTACGAGTTACTATAGCAGGGTAGGCCTGGAGGTCTCTTATCAAATGGGGTTGAGTCGCGAAGACACGGAAACTTTCTTTTAGAAAAAAAGAGTTCACAATTGCTAAACGTTTCAGGTCTGCTTTAAAGGCCAGGTATGCTTAAACCTTGATGGAAACTGGTTCTTTCTTTCCGATCATGCTATTTACGGTTGTAGAATATAAAACGACCCGAGTGCTGCAATACACGGCGAAAAGTTGAAAATATCATGTAATCAAAATTAACAGAAATTATAATTAATAGGAAAATGAAATCGGTGTTAATTATTAAATATTATATTATGAATGATTACGAAGCAAAAATTAATTGCAATTACTGAAGATTAATTGCAGAGAGAATGTCGATTATTTTTACAGAAATGCGTCATATAATCAAGCCGTATCATTAGGTTTTAAATTTGTAAATTTATGTTTTCCTGATCATTTAAATACACCCCCTGTAACTCACTTGAATACAGTATAGTGTCACGTGAGTCGGTGGGACATTTGGTGAAAGGATTCTTTTTTTTTTGTATCTGAATATATATTTTTTCTTTTTTGTCGATCATGCTTCAAGAGAAATTACGAATTAAAATTGATGATAACAAGGCGTGATATAAACGCGGCCGAGAAAGCGTTAAACCACAAATTATCTTGGGCCCTCAAAATAGACAGTTTTCAGAGAAATCATCGCTTCCCGAGAATATTAACAAGATAAAAAAAAACTTATTTTGTTGGTTTATTTAAGCGTGTAGATTTCAGCAGGAAGACTATACTTCTTCGAAACCTCCTTGGCTGGCGCTACAGAATCAGAAAGAATTAACTACGGCAATTAAGGTAAATGTCATTACTAGATCATTTTCAACTGGCAGAGATATAATAAGATGATGACGTTCCACGCTACGGCAGACCAAATGATAGGAAGGAAGTACCCATCAATACTTAAAAGAGCGATAACACGAGAATTGTCTATATTTCTGAGATGAGGTATTATGTACAGTATTTACATTAGTCGGACTATTGTCCTCATCTTTGTCGCCATATTTGTCACAACGTTTCGGCCGTTGTACGCTCCGGCCTTCTTCAGGTGGTTGGAATTTAGAAATGAACCCTTTATTTCGATCACTGGGGTAGACTGTTCTAGTTCCACGTGCCATGTTTGATGGATGTCAGTTATCAGTTATCTCCTGCGAGTTTTCCCTCTGAAAGTTCTCCACTGCCTTAACTGGGTATTGAACTCACACTCTTTTTCGGTCTGTCACTGGATCTAACCAACGCCTTTATCCACTGTGCCATGTGTCCTTGAGGACACGTGGAACTAGAACAGTCTACCCCAGTGATCGAAATAAAGGGTTCAGTTCGAAATTCCAACCACCTGAAGAAGGCCGGAAACGTTGTGACAAATATGGCGACAAAGATGAGGACAATAGTCCGACTAATGTAAATACTGAACACGAGAATTGTGTAACATATTTTCCTGAGAAATTGTTTACGGAAACTAAATATTTTATAAATTTCTCAGAGTTAGCCTGCAGAAAAAGACAATATTTGCCGAGTCAAAGTATGCCGAATGTTTTCTTAAGTGTAAATCTTTAAAGTGTAATATTACCATCAGGATTAGCATTTGATCTTGAGAGAAATTAGGATTTCCCCCCCATAGAAAGTCATGTTTTTTTTTATTTTAACCGCGACTGTTTAATTTGTATTCAGTGGGATAATTACTAACAAAATTATTGTTCCCTACATCAATCGATATTTCACTTGCTTTCCTCTACGACAGAAGAAAATCTATCACTAAATATTCGACAGTCACATTCCGATCTTCAGGACACACTTAGATCAAGGCAATGTAAAAAGTAGATGCAAGCACTAAAGACAATTTAATATTTCTGAATAGTCTGATAATGTAATTATTAGCATGTAAATTAGAGTTGGCGTAGCCAGTTCAAATTCTGACCACGTCTATTTCGTTCACGTTGCAATAATTTCTTTGGAGAAATTATGAATATATTTTCCTCGCTGTTGTATAGTGAAATGAAATTGTCTATTCGGTGGGTCTTTTTAGCTTTACCTTCTTCCTGAAATTTGTATACGTAAATAAAGATTTTTAATGCAACTATCAACTTCGAATCTTCCATTTCGACTAAAATAGTTCCGTTGCCGAATAGGAAATTATAGCACTCACATTAGGTGTTAAGGTCTAGCGTTACCTCTGCTCGCTTACCTTGGGTGGAAACCAAAAATTAAAACACCCGTAAATATTAATGTTTGTCATTTCAATATATATATATATGTATATATTTTAGGCAACAAATCCGTACGAAGGAAGATTTAATTCAAAAAGAGCTGGAAGTGGGATTGGCTCTGTCAGACTATCTTTACCTAGATACATCCACATTTCATGTTTTACCTCAATGGCCTTATTGTGTTACAGGACTCGTATTCGTGGGATATCTAAAGGCTGTTGCAGGTGGAGTTTAAACTCGGACTCCCTTCCTTTTTATATAATTTATATTAACACTGTCTTCTAATATTTTCCTCTTTCAACGTCGAGATATAATTTTCTTTTCAAGACGTTGTGGGTGGGGCAACGTTTATCAGCTTAAAAAGTGGGATCGGTGAGAGAAGAAAAGAAAATTTCAGACAAATGTGCTACGATAATTTTACCTTTACTTGGTCCTTGTCCAATTTTATGTGTAAATTGGCAGTGTAGATGGGGATATTTAGACTTCGTGTCAACTAGACGAAGTGAATCATAATTCAAAACAATGGCGGGATGATCAGGAAATAATTACATCAAATAAAATGTCATAGTAATAAAAAACATACTAAAGAAACGGAAGATGTGGAGAGTCATTAACGCCTGCACTACAGTAATATGGCATCTAACTAAAAACAACAAATATGCAATCTTTATTAGCGGGATTGTCACATACATTTGTGTATGATTGTTACATTGCGAATTCCTCAAAAATGTCCTTATTTATCAAGTTAGTGTTTTTTATTGCGTTAACAAATATATCGCTACGATGTTCCGATTTTCCTATGTCACGTTAACACCAAACAAGCAGAAATTGGATTATTAGTAGTCATATCTTTGCCTGCGTTAGATTAATAATAACAGACTACACTATTTACATTATTCGGACTATTGTCCTCATCTTTGTCGCCATGTTTATCACAACGTTTCGGTCGTTGTACGCTTGGGCCTTATTCAGCTGGTTGGAATGTCGAACAGTCTACCTCAGTGAGCGAAATAAAAGGTTCAGTTCGACATGCCAACTACCTGAAGAAGGGCGGAGCGTACAACGAACGAAACGTTGTCATAAATACGGCAACAAAGATGTGGACAATAGTCCGAATAATGTAAATAGTGTACATAATACCTCATCTCAGAAATATAGACAAATAATAGACTATCGAATTATTCTGGCAGATTATTAATATTGTGTACGCCGCTACAATTTTGACCATATCCACGGTTAAATCTAATGTTACTAGATAATTATTTCGTGTCTGTAGATATTTTAGCACGCTCTTTATTTAGAATTAGACACAGTATGAACTAGGTGAAACAGTATTCTAAAAAGAAAAAAATTAGTGGAAAGATTTCCACGTTTCTAATATATCCCTCCATTCTGTAAGTAACGGTGTCCATATTTCTTGAGAATTGTTTTTATTATTATATTGAAAGTGTTGCATAAAACTTATAGAAAAAAAAATTCGGAAAAAAATGAATTATTTGGTTCGTCAACATGAGTATTTTTGATCTAGACACAAATATTAAGTCACGACTAAAGGATTGAACTAGGAAACTTCACTTCACTAAGAAGAATTATCGAAAACATGCCTGTATAAATTAGATTCATAAGCATTCGACAATAAAACAACATATTTATTCTGCTATATGTTATTCTATGTCTCCGCTGTACATTAAATATTCTCATGAAAATTGTACAGTTGTACGAGGGTCAGTCAATAAATAAGGTTAATTTTTCGGTATAAGGACTTCTAATACAGATAGAAGTTTTGTTTTTTTTTCGACGTAGTCTCCCAGCACTGTCACACACTTTTTACCATCTGTGCACAAGCTTCCGTATTCCCTCAGCGTAAAAATCTTTGGACTGATATCTCAGCCAGTCGCTCCCAACACTTTTGACTTCATCGTCACTTTTAAACTTCGTGCCTCTCGTGAACGCTCTCAAGGGACCAAACAGGTGAAAGTCTGAAGGAGCAAGGTCTGGGCTGTAAGCGGATGAGCGAGCAGTTCCCAGCCCTGCTCGTTGATGGTCTGCACCGTTTGGGCTGCTGTGTGAGGCCTCGAGTTGTCATGATGCAAGATGACTCCTTCTGACTGATGAACCCTGCGTTTGTCCCAACAGATAAGCTCAAAGTCCTTGCAATGTCATCCACTGTCACCCTTCTGTCAGACTGAATGAGGTCATTGACTGATTCGATTACCTCAGGAGACCTGACTTCTGTAGACCTCCCAGGCCTGTCTTCATCCTCAACACTGCTCCGTCCTTTTTTAAACAATTTAGCCCACTTGTAGACACTTTTTGGCTGAAACATGTGACACCATACACAGTTGACATTCTCCTATGAATTTCAACTGGTTTGCACCCTTCAGCAACCAACAACTTGATAACTAACCGCTGTTCAATCCTAGAGCATTCTTCTTGGTCGGTCATCTTTGTTAATCGCCAAAACTCTCAAAGTTTTTTTTTTAATCTGCAAAAGAAATAAAATCCATTTGAAAAATAATTAAAACAAAAAAAAATAAAGAAGAGTAAGCTTCTATCTGTATTAGAAGTCCTTATACCGAAAAGTTCAACTTATTTATTGAATCAACCTCGTAGATAGAAGCAATTATAAATTACGTTCCTCTATTCAGTAGATTATCTATATATGACTGTCCAAACGGAAATACCATCTGAATGAGGTTTCGAATTCTGTTTCAAATAATTCTGCACGGTTAAATTATTTGATAGATAATTCCAAATATAAAATATTTATTTTCGGGAGGTAGAAATTTCATTAAAATTTTAGCAAGGTAGTTAAATGTATTTCTGGTTACAATGTTATTTTTTTCTCCAGACAGTACGTTTGTTATTTGCTGTGGCTGCATACAGAATGTTCCTAAATTCTGAACACATATGCAAAAATGACTATTTTCAAGAAATCAAATTTTCAACAACATTTTATTGAATTTGAATATTAACAAATAGCATCTTCCATCTGATTTCCATCATTTATAATGCAAAGGTTGATGCGCTTTGCAATATACACGTGAAATCGATGCAATAACGCCACTTTGCCGTCAATTATAGCACATTCACTCTTTCTGCGTTCAATCAAGTGTGTTGGATCTGTTATTTTTTATTGAGTACGCAATCTTTAGCATATCCCAGAAACGGTTAATCTTTCTTCTTTCGACAAAATCATGTTTAATCTGTGCAGTTAAGAAATATAGTTAATGAAATTTCCTATTTGTCCAGACTTTAGGGAAACTCTTAGAGTGGACGAAGCTTGCGATATATTTGTTTGCAAAATTCTATCACCATTGCAGTTTAGGTAAAAAGTTAGTATTAAAATCACCACCAACGAAATCATATAGCTTAGGTTTGTTACATCGCCGAAAGTATGGGGCACCCAGTAAGGATCGAACTCACGACTCAGTCGTCATTGATCTAGAGAGACAAGCGTTCTTATAGGTCTTCATAGGACTTAATTAGCATTTTGACGTGTTGCAATGGTTATTGCAACAAGTCAAAATGCTAACGAAGTCTTATAATACAATAATTCCTATTCGACTTCAATATATACGTTTAATTTCATATTCTCTATGAGTCTATACATAATCAAGGGCGCCTCGAGGTAGCGTAATGGTTAGCAAGCTTGTCTCGCTAGAACAATTACGTCTGAGTAGTGAGTTTGATCCTCACTGGGTGCCCCTTACTTTCGGCCTTGTTCCACATCCAAGTGTAGCTAGGAAAATAAAACCCGGCCTTGTGCCACATCTATCCCTCGTGGGGGGGGGGGGCAGTAAATACTGTCTATACGTAATCATTAGAGTAGATTTGCTTAATAAATTTTGTCCATATCATGACTTGTAGGTAAAGGTAGTATGAAAGTAATCATTAATGAAATGCTATAATAAATTAATTCCCAGTCTACAGCGACATATGGTGTGAATATTTGCCCTATTTCTCTATATGTAATCACGAGTGTGTATCAAAGTTATGACATTTTTAATAAGTCCTATGCCTGATATTACAACTGAATAAAAAGGTACTACACACAGAGTAAGACAAAAGTCGCACATCATGGAGGTCCTGTTAAGTGGTAACCAAGATCACCAGACCTTACACCCACGAATTATTTTTCTGTGGGGCCATTTGAAATCTGTTATCAGACGCACCTTAGAAATATTGAGGAATTTAAAGAAACAATTAAATATGAATGCAATAAAATGACAAAAACTATCCGACGTGCTAATGACTTATGCGAACACAGTATTGAAATGTGTTTTGGAAAAGAGGCAGGACATTTTCAACAGCGCATATAACAATAAATTAACTACAGTGTAACCCGGATATAAGAGACCCGGATATAAGAGCGATTTTCTCTGGTCCCAAATTAGAGCCTGTGTTAATAAAACAAAATAGACCAAACCCGGTTATAAGAGAAACTCGGATATAAGAGACTTATCCGGTCCCGACAACTCTCTTATATCCGGGTTACACTGTAGTAAATAACATTTTCACGCTTAGTGGCATTAGTATCTTGTTTGGGGTGAAATTGATTAAAAACTGTAATTATACTTTCAATAGATTATCCCTATGGGGCGCAACTTTTTCCCCTCAACCTGAATATCAATTAGAACTCCTACCAGAATACATTAATGACGGACACAGTCTTAACGATAAGAAGGCAGAGTATTGATAACAGATACAGAAAGGAAACTACAGGCACCCCTACAGAAGTTAGAAAGCCAGAAGAAATGACTGGTCATCTATTGTAAGAAGACAGATTATATGATTGTCAGCAAATGGTATAGACCAATATTAAAATTCCATTTGTAGACACCAAAATCGAGCACGTACAAACATTTAAATATCTAGGAAATGTTTTAAAGCAGAATATAAAATGCGACACCGCAATCCAAAGGCGCATTTGGATAAATAATAACCCCCTTTAAAAGGTAAGCAAAATATTATGTTGACGCGAAAACAGTATTTGTGATTCTGATACTTTGCTATTTTGTAGTATTATCAAGCAGTTCCTACATTAATATGTAATTCTGTACATTTTATTCTCGTTCGAAAGATGGACTATTTTGGTTCCGTAATACAGTGTAACCGGATATAAGAGAGTTGTCGGCACCGGAGAAGAAGTCTCTTATATCAGGGTTTGGTCTATTATATATACATTAACACAGGCTCTAATTTGGGACCAGAGAAAATCTCTCTTATATCCGGCTTTCTCTTATATCCGGCTTTCTCTTATATCCGGATTTCTCTTATATCCGAGTCTCTCTTATATCCGGGTCTCTTATATCCGGGTTACACTGTATTACGATTGTTATACAGAGTGAAAATATATTGAGGAATTTAAAGAAAGCATTAATTATGAATGCAGTAAAATGACAGAGAAAATTGTCCGACATGTTAATGAATCATGTAGGTACAGAATTGAAATGTGTTTTGAAAAAGAAGGAATACATTTTAAATACCACAATTAAATAACGAGTAAATAAAATGTTCATTTTGCTCTGTCTCTCTATATGTAATCGCGAGTATGAAAGTTACGATATATTTTTTAATAAGGCCGATGCCTGGTATTACAAGTAAATAAAAAGATACTATACACAAAGTAAGGCAAAAGTCGTACATCATAGAGGTCCTGTTGAGTGGCCACCGAGATCACCAGACCTCACACCCACGGATTATTTTTCTGTTCGTCCATTTGAAATCAGTTATCAGACGAACATAAATTGAGGAACATAAAGAAAAAATTAAATATGAAAGCAATAAAATGACAAAAGAAACTCTACGATGTTTTAATGAATCATGCAAACACAATATTGAAATATGCTTTGGAAAAGAAGGACATTTTCAACAGCACATAACAATCAAATAACCAGTAAATAACATTTTCACGTGTAATTATACTTTTAATAAATTACCCCTATCGTACGCGACTTTTCCCACACACACTATACATTTATTTCTTTTTAAATTTTATGTTTCTTCAAAATGTAAGCGTTCATGCTCCTCCGCCGGTTCAATTTCCTTATCAGAATTGTCATGATTTCTTTGCAAAGTTAGAGCAAATACTCTCTATTGCCTTTCCCACTGTTTTGAATTCAGAATTGATATTACGGACTGGATAATGCTCAAAACTAGAGAGTAAATATATAACCATACCAGAGAGAGGGAAGTAGAGATCGGTTCATGCCTTTCCCAATGGAATAAGTCCTAAAAAAAAGTATGAAACAAGATCAAAATTTGAAATCAGCTCGTTGATTCTGCTTTCCAACCAATGTTGTCATGCAGTCGTGTTTTTGTTTCATATTCCAGTTGTTTTTTGTTTTTCTTTTTTTTTTCATGTTGAGTTACATGGAGTAATTTGCTGTGTTTTTTTTCCTTTCTTTTTTTTTTTCTTTTCTTTTTTTTTTTTCTAAGGTAGTGTATGATTGTTTGTGGTCTTAAATCGAGACTTGTGTAAGCGATTGACGCCATGATCCACTGCTTTTAAAAGGAAACACGAACGAATCGAGAATTGTAGTTTGTTATTCACGCATCGTCGTCGTGGGGTTATGGCGATCTAATATATGATTAGATTACCGTCCGTCGTGTAAATAGTGTGACGGACAGCCGCCGAAGCGCTCTGGTAAGGGCGGACGCGTGATATTCGGTGAGTTGAAGTGAGAATATCACGCAAATATATTATTAATATGCAACACATTTATTATTTCCGTTAAGATTAGAGAACGTCTTGCTTTCCTTTTTTTTTTCTCATTGATTCGTTTTTTTTGTTTTCTTCATATTTTTATTTATTTCTGGTTATTTTTCATTTGCTTCTGCTTTCCTTTTAGGAATTTCCATTGTTTTACTTCTTTTTTTGTTTTTGTTTTGTTTCAATCCTTATTTTCTCTTTCTTTCGTGCTTGTATTTCTTAATTATTTCTTTTCTTTGGCGTTTCTTTTTTTTTTCTATTTTTTTTTTTTCGGAAGATTTTCGTTCCGTCTTTTGCAATTTGTTTTATTTGTTATAAATTTTATATTTATTTTTCGGTTGTATTGTTTTTTTCTTTCCTTGGCATATTTATTTCCTTTTTTTTCCCTTTTCCATGTGATCTTTCTCTTGTCTTGCTTTCATGCTATTCATACTTCTTTCTTTTTTCTTTCTTTCCTTTTTCTTTTCCGATCTCTTTTTTCCTTTTCATCTTTTTTTCCTTTCTTACTCGCTTTCCTTTCACATTTTCTCTTTTCGTTTTCTTCACAGCTTATTCATTCTATTACTTTTCCTTATTTGTCATTCCTGTGCACGCCTTTATTTATTTATTTAATTATTTATTTACTGAAAATTCGTTTTTTACTGTTATCTTTTTCGTATTTAGTTGCAATGTCCTTAAGAATGTAATAACTTCTTGCATAAAACTACATCCGCAGTGGCACAGAGATATACACAGTTATTTCTTTCTTCAGCTTTTCTGTCACTTATGCTTTCTAATCTTTATTCTTTCCTTTCTTCGAGAATCGGAAAAAGTGAAGGCATAGCGCGTTGCGTAACGGACCTCGGCACAGAATTTGGAATCAAAAGCCGATTTCAAATGCCCGGGCTAGTCTTTTGCATTCGCTTTTGGACATATACCATTGGGAAATGTATGAATCCGTCTCCCCTTCCCGCCAGATATATGTTAAATAGTAGTGTAGACTGAGAGTTCCACTTTGGGTTGTTAACCTATCTAAGAGAAGGAAAAATAAGAGGAAAGAATTTGAAACTGTGGAGAAAGTAGCGGAAAACCATTCCACTATCTATCCCTTGGGTGCCTAGCATTTCACAGATAAATACATATTTACCTAGGGTCTGAAATGTCATGTTCGCCTAGTCTCTGAAAACGTCATGATCGCCTAGTCTCTGAAAACGTCATGATCGCCTAGTCTCTGAAAATGTGATGATCGCCTAGACCAGCCATTCTCAACCTTTCCTCCATCATTGACCCCCTCGGCTTTATGTATTTCTCCATTTACCCCCTACTCCCATACAAAAAATTCATAGCCATCATAAAGCATTGATGTACAATTTCGTGACTAAATGAATGAATGATTTTTTCATTCAAAATACTAAGGGTTTTTTTAGTCAAAATACTGTGACTAAAAAAATACTAAGCGACACTCAAAATACTGATTTCTTATTTAGTACTAATCTACTAATTTTTTTAGTATAAGTTAGTATTCTGTATAAAATTGAGTATTTTTATTAACGTGTGTAGTCATTAATAAAAAAATATTCATTTTATCCACTGTATTAGTAGATCTACAAATTAATACTAATCATAATCATTCATTCAAAAAAAAAATTATTTTTAGTATTTTTGTTTTTGGCAATTTAAAAAATTTTTGGAAAGCACTAAAAAATTTTTTTTGTTTTTTGAATGAATGATTATGATTAGTACTGACTAATTTGTGACTAAAAATTGTGCAAATTAGTCATTAGTAAAAATACCAAAACAGAAATTAAAAAATACTGACAAATACTAAAAATTAGTAAAAATTCAGTATTCTGATCAAAAAATTAGTAATCCATCATTCATTTGTCATAAAGTGACAGAATAACAAGAAGGTCAGAAAGAACCTTTTTATTGTTTAGGACTTTAGGTTTTGTATAAAAATTGTATTATACATTTGTATAAAAAAAAGAAGAAAATCAAACCTTTTCTAAATAGAAAATTATGAAGTTAATTTGAATTACAAAAAATAATGAACAGAAACACCAGAAGCATTATCAGTGGGAACACTGCTGATTCATTGAGTCAATCAGTTTGTTTATGCGAGGAGCTGTTTCTGGTGATGCTACTCTATCATCATCATCGGCTTTCAGGCGGTTTCTGGCCTTTGTCTTTATTGCTACTAAACTTGAGAACCCTGATTCACATAAGTACGTAGTGACAAAAGGAACAAGCACTTGGAAGGCACGCTGAGTAAGGAGTGGGAATGAATCTGTGAGTTTTATCCTAAATTAACACCAACTTTTTTCAAATTCTTCTCTAAGAGTAGCAGAAGATTGAAGATCAATCAGTTCATCTTTTCCTGGGCTGTCATCTTTTATTTCTGACAGTTCAGTGGCAAAAGGTCTTATTATCCATCTTTCTGTTGGAATCATGTCTTTTGAAAAGTAGCCAGTGAAGTGATTCTTCAAGATATTCAAATGGTCTGTGATGTCTTCACTTATCCCAGGTAACACTGCAGGACTTTCACTAATCACCTCATCCAAATTTGGGAAATTTGCAAAGTTGCTTTGGTGAACCATCCGTGCCCATAAGTCCAGCTTTGTCTGCAATGCTATCATCTTTTCACTTGCTTCAACAATGGTTACTGATGTTACTTGAAATTGTTTGTAACTTGGTAAATATATCTGACAGGTACCCCAAACAGGCGATGAACTTGGGATCAGCAAAATCTTCACAGTTTTAAATTCCGGTCATGAAGAAACATTTCTACCTCACTACAGAGCACAAACACACGATTAAAAATAAGTCCACGTGAAAGCCACCTTACTTCAGTATGCAGTAAAAGAATGGAATGCTGAGATCCCATCTCATCACAAAAATCTTTGAACAAACGGTGATTCAATGCTCGGGACAGAATGAAGTTAACAGCCTCAACAACTTTCTGCAAAACAATTTTCAGATTTTCAGGAAGAGTTTTTGCAGCTAATGCATGTCTGTGAAGAAAACAATGTGTTGTTATTACATGGGGTGCCTTTTGCTTCGCAAGTGCTGTGAAGCTTGATATTACTTCCATCTTGGCTGGAGCTCCGTCAGTACAGATTGAGCCAACAATGTCCCACGTGAGATTGTTCTTGTCAAAGAAGTCTTGTATTTTCTGCATTATATCAGTTGCCTTTGTGGTTTGCTGGAGAGGTTCACAAAAGAGAAATTCATTTTTAGTTCTTTTCCACATATGTAACGGACAAAAACAAGAAGTTGTGAAAAATTGGCTACATCACAGGTTTCGTCAAGTTGAAAAGATATTTTTGCTGGGCTAGATTTGATTTGTTCAATAACTTGAGACAAATATCTTGAGACATTTCACTAATACGCCGATGGATTGTATCATCAGAAAGGGGAATGGCTTGAATCATCTGCTTTGCTTTAATCCCACATGTTCAACCATGTCTAAGGCACAAGGTTTAATCAGCTTCTCGACAATGTCATGAGGTTTCTTGGCCTTTGCAATTCGCAGCGCTACATTATAGGAAGCTGCAAGCATTGGCTTCTTCTCAGATACAAAGCAAAATTTGTGCAGTGTTCCTGCAGCCCTGAACCTAGCTCTCTTTGCCTCAAATGTAGCACAGTCATCGGATGCATGGACAGTATGTGAAGCTTCCAGATGCTGTTTCAGTATTGAAGGTTTCAGTGACCCATTTCCAAGAAGTTTTAAGCACAGCAGACACTGAGGCTTCAACACACCATCCACATCAATGAAGTCAAAGCCATATTGTACATATGAATCCAGGTATGTACGTTTCCTGGACATGACACAATCTGAAAAGAAATAATTATGAATTAGTCATGTGACTAATTCTCCATTCACTGAAAACATATCCAGAATATTGCCATTCATTACTGATTCTTCAGTTAACAGTAACACTCTCATCAACTAGTAACTAGTTCTCATCAAAGCTCTCAATTAATGTTTACTTTTAATTTAATGAAATATCACAATAAATGCATACAAACTTATAGTATTACTCTCAGAACATATAATACTAATATACTTACATAGCAGCAGTAATATACAGCAATGAGAGAATAGAATCTGATCCAGGTCACTGCAAGAGATCAACTGAAATTCGGAACAGTGGTGTTACTGGTGGGTGAACAGTGAGCATGCCCAAACAGGACTGAACAAGATTGACAGACAATCTCCCTTCCTCCCTCACTCACCCCATACACTGTCTTTGCATTCTCTCTCTCTCTCTCTCTCTCTCTCTCTTTCTCTCTCTCTCTCTCTCTCTCATTTTACAAAATTAAATTTAATTGAATTATTTTTTAAATTATCAGGCACTTCAATTATTTACCCCCGACTATATAATTTTTTAAACACTAAGGGTAAATTTACCCCTGGTTGAGAACCTCTGGCCTAGACTCTGAAAAAGTCATGATCACCTATGCGCTGAAAATGTGAAGATCGCCTAGGCTCTGAATAAGTCATGATCGCCTATGCGCTGAAAAATTCATGATCACTTAGGCTCTGAAAACGTCATGACTCCAGGGGCCTTGAAAATGTCATTATCGCATAGGCACTGAAAAAAACATGATTCCCTACGCTCTGAAAAACCATAGTATTATCATTTGCAGGGAGCAACAAGATGGAGGAAGTTGTAGAGTGTAATAATCTCCCTTATTTGGAAGATCACATAAAGAATGATAGAGAATGCTGAATTAAATATGACCCCACGTTTCGACTAAAAACGGAATATTTTTTAATGAATTACCGTCTCCATTTTTTAACCTGTATCTCGTATTCTTAATTAATTCCAATTTTTAGCTGTTTCATTTTGGCTTGTAGTTATCGTATTTATTCGTGTATAATATACGCATTTAAATGCTGGCTCTTAAAATATTAAAAACATTTGTGTTCATTCTCCTTCAATTTTTTTATTCGGCCCTATGGACAAAACGTAAGAATTTATATAGATAGTATAATCTTTCGAAATAAAATTCACACAATATTTAGAGAAAACGCATGAAAATATTCACATAAAATGCAACATTTGCACTGAAAATAAATTCCCACTTGGAGAAGTAAAATTAATAATAATCTCCTTCTAGGTTAAAAGAGATATGAGTTATTACTCCGATTTCATTTTTGAGGAAAAAGGATAAAATGACTCTGGGAAAAAACGACGCCATAGAAGAAGATCAAAATATTTTCATCGATGATAACATAGGTGAAAATTTCAAGAGATCTAGCTTATACACCGTGAACAGTGGAGTATCCTGAAATGTGCTTAATATCTACGTAAATGAGTTAAATAATGGATCAAATGCAATGTTTGAATAGGGATTTAATCTCTTTGTTACCCATTAGATGGCTTACAGTCATATTACCGTCAGCGAAGTTAAGCAACGTCAAGCCTGGTCAGTACCTAGATGAGTGACCGTTTGAGAATACCATGTGCTGTAATCCTGGATACGTGGGCGGTGTAATGGATAACGGGGGTCGTGTTCTAACTCCAGTCGGATTCGTTATATTCACATACACGCAAATACCCTTAGGAAAGGCATGATTCCAACTTTCCTCCCCCTTCCGGCTGTTAGTCAGTTACCAGGATTGTATCAGTAAATTATTATCTCCAAAGACTTCTTACAATAAAAAGAAAAATTATAGCTTTCAATAACTACCAAAGGTTGATAAACCGTAAAAAACAATCTATCAAATACATGTTAGTTAAATCTGACTAGAAGTGCAGATTACATTTGGTCATATGGTGACAACATTGGTCAAAATATTTCCATCTCGTTTACGAAACGAACGCCTAAAACTCATGCCTAAAAATAGAAGAGTATTAATTATTATGGTATTCGTTTTGTTTCTATAACAAAATCACCAATAAAGGTTACGACCGTATCACATTGAAACTAGCGTTTCCCGTACAATCACTTATGTCAAGCATCGCCGAGACTGATTAGTTCCTAGATGGGTGACCGCTTGGTAATATCAGGCGCTGTAAGGTTGGATATGCTGATGGTGTAATGAATAATCGCTCAGAACTTTTAATCGGAAAACAGTTCCAATGCCAGTTACGTTCGTTAAATTCACTTACGCGCAAATACACTTGAGAAAGATATGAATGTACCACATCTTTACCCCTAGTTATGGTAACATTGTATCACTACATCCTTATTATCTCCAAAAATATACTTACAATCTAAAAGTACGTTCTGGCTTTTAATCACCAGAAAAGGGTTGATAAACCGTAGAAAACGAATCAACCAATAAATGAAAGATTACTAATTTCCTGTAACCGCCTCCCCCCTTTATTCTTTATTTTGTGTTGCTTTTCTCTTCTTTCTTTCTGTAAAATTTGGTTTGGTTTGGTTTAAGCATATCAACCTCAATGGGTTATTTAATGCCGCCAAAATTTTTATTGCTGGTAATATTTCTTTCTTCAAAAATGTAGTGCTGGTAATAAAATTTTCTTCAAAAATTTATTCCTGGTTATTGTTTTACAAAAACGTATTGCTAGTTTTAAAACGTATTTTATTTCACTTTGATAATGTTTTAACCCCAGTTTAGAGGTAAACTAATTGTTCGTAGCTGGGACCCTAACAGGTGCTACCAATCAGAGTCAGAGTGGACCTGGGAACACCAGCAATTAAGATGTGGATCCACGCTCCTTAAAGCCTCCTGATCAGAGGCCTTTCTGCTGGACGTAGTATATCTTATACTCAGGACGGTGCAAAATTTCTCTGGGTGTATTTCCCTGACTCTGCTTCATTATATTTCCCTACAAGTTCCCATTTATCCGTGGAATTTACTGAGACCGTGGATAGCACCTAGCCCAATGTATGTATCTTCTTACATATGCATAACTATGATAATGATTAATATATATATATATTCGGCATACTGCCAATAACATATATAAAACGACGCTGTTATGAAAAAAAGATATGCTGCAATAAAAGGCTATATGGACAGGATACTCATTCTTAGGACAGCAACCTGGCTATATTATGTTATTTTATTTACTTTTTAACCAATATCCTGGTTCCTTATTGTTATGGTCCAGGTTAGGACCAAGAAAGAACAACACGAACACAATAAACAACGGAATA
This sequence comes from Acanthosepion esculentum, assembly GCA_964036315.1. Classification (NCBI taxonomy): domain Eukaryota; kingdom Metazoa; phylum Mollusca; class Cephalopoda; order Sepiida; family Sepiidae; genus Acanthosepion; species Acanthosepion esculentum. The sequence continues at coordinate 70,198,343 of OZ038490.1, forward strand.
ATAACACAAGATGTGGAAGGTGTTAGTATGACTGTCAGTCTGGTTTGGAGTGAACTACTATCGGCTCGACTCGATTCGTCTAACTCTCTCTCTCTTCAGTGTTAGGTTAGTGTTAGGAAGTGTTCATTCTGTAGTTATAGGTAAGGACCCATAACACTTATATATACATATATAAACATGGTGCTGAAGAAATACCTCCTGCATAATCCTCCCACGCAATGATAAGATATTAGCGCCAATAGTGTCTTCATCAAGCTGATGTCTTAGCATTATGTGGGAGATATTCTGGGAAGTATATGTAGCAATTATTTCTGTCGCATCTTTAATTATTCTCCAAGCTTAACAGAAGAATCGTGATGAGATCGATCATTAATGAAAATGAAATGTTCATCATTAATCATAGTTAAGGTGTGGAAACTCATGAAGGATTGAAATTAAATTCAAATATATATGTATTATTCCAGGCTCATTTTCCATGTTATCGACGATGATCTATGCCCTCTGTAATTTTCTAACCTTCTGTCCTGGAGTAACAATGTGCCTCAAAACTTTCACTTTTCGATTTCATTTTTACGTCTTTAGTCTTTCGACTGTCATAGGTAAAATTCGTCTCCCACGTGCCAAATGTCTTATGGATTGAGTTGGATCTTTGATAATTGATCACTTTAGCTCTAAGTTTAAATCATGATCCCTCTTCCTGTTATGTCCTCCTGATTCAATTTTCATCTCTACTATTCCCTCTTTTTTAAATTTTATTCGCCGTTCTTTTGATGGTTCTTAAATCGACGTTGAAGATAATAGCTAAGGTATGAATGTTGGTACCATTGCAGAAAGGCGGAATGATATTTTTCCTCTCAACATCGCTGAACTGAGAAGACAGTAGGGCTGACACAAAACGATTTTAAACTCTTCTCTTTCTAGCTGAATAACTCCTAGTTTGTTTCAGTGATTCTTATGACAAATGGCTAAACGTTTATCGGAAAACCTGGAAAAAAGAAACTCGGTCAGTTTAGTGTTGTTTTTTTTGTTTTTTTGCTATAAATATTAAACATTATTGTGATGTTACAACCAGTATTTATATTAAGGGAAAGATGTATGTCAATGTGGGAAAACTATTCGTGTGAGGCGTTTAGGATTACATCGGACTAAGTTTATGTTTACACTGATGCGACTATAAATGCGCATGAAATAGATACTGTAGGATTTTAAATTTAAAGATGTTTATTTTATTATATTTTATATATTTGATTTGGGTAGAAATCTTTCCGATTAGATTCTTATACTTTTTTTGTTTCCTTTCCCGTCAATTTTATTATTAAATATCCCACACTGTAGTAATAGTAGCAAGAATAGTGAAACATTGTTACAACCTTGCCGCAAATTTACTATGAATGATCTTGCGATTAAAGAACGTTCCAAACATTTTCATCCCAGTGAATTGTCTCTCTTCATTTAGATGAGTATTTACTATATAAAAATTATGCTAGTCTCGTTGCGGTGAAGAACATTTAATGTATTTTTATTTTTTTTGTAAAATATACCTTTTGTGATCTTATAAATTTCTATTTAAATTCATTTAGATTAATCCGATATATTCTTTGTCGTAATTATTGCAGGTAATAAAGCAAATTATAAAAGCTATACATACACACACAAATATATACATATATATATATATATATATATATATATATATATATATATATATATATATATATATGCTGCTGAAAAAATTATTTCAGTTGACCTTTCGGGGGAGAAAATGTGGGTTTGTAAACAGTGGCTGTTACTGCTGCTGATGCAAGACTCTTTGATAAAACGAATCGAGTTTTCCCAGTTAAAAATAAATCCGTTTAAATTCACTTTCATCCTTGCCAATGGCTTAGGGGTAGATTCTCCAACTGATGCCAAATGTGTCGGGTTTCGATCCCGGCTTGAGGCAGTCGTATATCTTGCCACACTGATGAGCTGTGAAAAAATATATATATATATACATATGGTGGTTGCCAACTCGTGCCCGAATACGCCCATTAATACATTTTTGGAGAAAACATACTGATGTGCGAAACGAATGTGGGTCTTTAGCCCAGCAAGGAACCTACATACTCTGGCAAAAACAGGACACTTAAGAGCTGCCACAGTGGGTGTTACATTAGCATGCAATTTAAAATGTAGCATGAAACCTCTTCTGGCCCAACATGTCTAACCGAAAATATTAAATTTCAGTTGCTGGACGTCTACGGTTTTATAGTCAATTGCCACCTTCCGTCGGTGCGCCCTTTAGTGACTCCTTAGGCCAGCCATCGACAAACACACTGTACCACAATTTGTACATGTTAGATTTGAGCTGCTTGCGGGTATCTTCAGGAAGCTCAACGGGACGCTTTTACGCACATCTCTTTTAAGCTTTGCGTGTTTCCTCTTCTCATCTTCAAAGTGACGCCTTCATTACTACAGCCTCATTCCAAACATTGCGATTATGTGCACATTCAGACATATACACACACAAATTGTAACTGATGTCAACACCGAGCAGCGGCAGTCTGTTTGATGCTTGAGATTGCATGAAACTTAGGTATATGAAGAAAATGGCGTCAGTATAAACTGACGCCAGAAGAATATGAGTTGAGCAAATTAAAAAATATAAACAGAAACAAGTAAAAGTGGAAGTATTATAAGTCGAAAATTCCTTTCGACTCAAAGGGTAAATGAGAACCGGGTCCGGTACAGTAAGTGTTGCAAAACACTGCCTAGCCTCACGACCCAAATTTCAGTCAGGGATCAATTAATAATGAGAGAAGAAGAAGAGAGCCCGGGGAACGACTCTGTTCTTATGAAGTCCTCTCACAAAAGAAAGATGAAAAGGGAGGGAAGGCAGGCCTTAAGTAACAAGGTGACAGACCTGTGCATCCCACCCCTTCCGGTAAAAAGATTACAAAAACCAGTGCTCGGAGAGGCCTCGCTTTGAAAAACAAACCATGGATAACATTCCACCCTCCGACGTCTGAACGCTTCCCAACACACGCAAGTAATTTCATTTATTTTTCTACATGTAAAAACAATGTTTCAACTAAGAAAATAACTCCAAAAAATTAAACATTTTGTCTAGTGACTGAACTTGTTAATTACTTACGAATATTTGCATAGATAAAAAATTCTGACCAGGCATCTTCACTTCAGTCACATTTTCTTTTTCTTTTTTTTTTTTAAGCTTTTCACCCCAAGCATGGCTGGAAGCCACTAGCACGAAAAGGGTTACAGAAGGTTTGGAGGAAGAGCAGATAGGGGTGGTAATGGAGAGGATGTGGAGAAAGATAGTGGATCGATCAAGGCAAGGGGGGGTTACAGAAGATTTGGAGCGAGAGCAGATAGGAATGAACGGGGAAATGAGGTGGTGAAGGGAAGTGGATAGATCAAGGCAACTGGAGATGTCGATTGACGTTACACTTAAATAGTTGGAGATTATATTTGTCAGAGAAAAAAGGAATAAGGAAGAGAGTTCCACGGGCCAGATGTGCGAGACATGAAGCTATTGGAGTTGACGAGACGTCTACATCTAACAGTTTCAACGGTGGGAACGGGATGGCAGCCTCGTAGGACGCTTAAATTCATGAGGCCTGGGAACCAGCGAAAGCAGCTCATCGAAGCAATTACCGTGAAAGTATTTGTCAAAAAGACATCGACGTGACTTGAGTTGCCTGTCTTTTCTACAAATATTTTCATGGAATCTGCTCTGACCAGCTTTTTTTCCCTGGTGCCACGTCTACATGAATTTAAGCGTGCTACCAGATTGGCATCTAGGTCGCACATTTTGACTGTTGAAATAGCTAGATGCAACCGCCACTTCTACTTCAACAGTTTCTTTTCTCGCACTTCCCACCTGCAGAACTACCTTCCTTTTACTTACTTCCCTGATAACTGCAATCTTCAAACAATTAAATGCAACGTCGATCACCATGTTCTGTCTTCTTGAATCGCATTCATATTTTGTCAAAACGAAAACAAGAAGCACAAAAAATTATACAATATATACAATTCTCCCTATTGTCAGTCTTCTATTTCACTGACATTTCCTGTAACTAATGGTATTCAAGACTTGATGAGGTCAAAAGCAGAAAAACAGAAATTAAAATATTGATTCTCGAGACAGGCAGATCCTTTGAGAAATGACCAAAGCCTGATTAAAATGAATTATACTAATTAAACAAGAAATAGGTAAACATGTACATTAAGTTTAAACTGAAACTAGAAGGACAGGAGTTAACTTCTGTTTACTGTTTACAAGGAGTATATTTGCGGACCTTGTGCGCCCTAATACTCGCAATGCTGACAATTCGTATATGGCATTTATGAATTGCCAGCATCGAGAGTAATAGGCATGGGAAACATTAAGAAAATCATATGAATTATTTTATTTGTTTTGCCGCGGATAACTGAAACTCCAGGAAACGGAACCGCGGAAAAGTGGAGGAATAGTAAATCCTTTCGGCGGCTTCATGTCTAATCGGATTTTCTTAGAGGTACGAAGTGTCGCAAAACATTCCATTAAGGAATCGGGTTGACTGAGAATTCTTAGTCAAACTCTCGGTGGAAAAAAACAAAAACAAAAAACCTTCGATCAACTTTTTCCTACGTTCTATATTCCATCGGCAAAACTGTGCCGTCATTGGAAATTAAAATAGATTTAAAGTTAAAGAGAGTGAATAAGTTCGTTGCAAGTTTCGGAGACTATACTTTCATATATACGTTCCATAACTAAGTAGCAATATCAAAATTGATGTCTTTCTTTATCAGTTTAACGCATTGACTACCAACCATAAGATAATCCACGCTCGACAGTTTGTATTTTAAGCCGAATATGAGTTAACTCTTCCCAACCACGAGATATCTCGTGATTTGCATTTTCTGATATATTTTCAGCTGCAGCCCTCAATAATGAGTTCATATGCAGTGATATTTCTAGTGTGAAAACAATGTTAAGACGTCGGTTGACACTATAAATAACCACATACAATTCTTTTATTGCCTGACTTTTATTATAAAGTTGGCATTTGAAGGCAGTTTTAGTAATTAATCCCAGGCAGTCAGCGTGTTAAGCTCATCTGAATTGTTATTCTATCTAGATATTGTTTTTTAAGGCTTAAAAACATTAACGGTTTTATTTCTGGCTCTCATTTTCTAAGAGATTTTAAAACGAGTGTGATTCAGTTTGGAGTTTCACACCGAGTTTAATAACTAGATTTTGATCTGAAATTTTCAGTGTATCATGTTCAATCTTCGTGACTAATATTCAGAGATGACAAAAGGAAGTATTTATTTCGGACTGTTTTCTTTATATTTGTCGAAGTATTTCTATATTTCATAAATCTGATAAAAACAGAAAACGTCAGCTCTTCAGTTAAGAAGATAACAAAATCTGCCACTCTGTGAAAGAAAATTTTAATTAGATAAGGTCGGTTAATTTCACGATCATTTTAGGATTATGTAATGCCGAATACAAAGGGCCAGGTTTACGAATGGCTCTATATGCAGGCTTTGGCCACGTCTGAGGAAGGATACTATGAGCGACAATGAGGGGACCTATTTTATAATATTTTTAATCCTATCACCCCATGCAACGCAGTAAAAGCACCGAGACACAAGGGTTTATTGGGAATCAAAGAATACGAGAAAAGCAAAATATTAAGGAGCGAGAACAATGGAAGACTAATCAAGAGGACAGTAGATAAAACTGCAGTTAAGTTTTTGAACATCAATGATGGGTGGAAAGCTTGAAGCCGGTAGAGAGCTCCACAAGCGAGAAAAGAAACTGTCAGTGTCAAACTTACATCGAGCCAATGCAGTTGCGAATTGATGAGATCTTGCCGCTAATTTAGTCAGTCAGTTATGCATCATGCTAGTACACGCTTAGGAGATCATGTATCGCTCGATAGATGACTGACGAGGCAGCTTATTCCTGCAGTAGGTTGCCATTTCTTTCGAATTTCAGTTGAATCCATTACTTTCACTTATGTGATAATACACTTGGGAAAGGTATGTATCCTCTTCTTCTCCCCCACCACTGGCTATGGGTAAATAGCAGGACATACCGAATTCTCTAGACTTGAATGGAAACTGGTCTAACGCAGAAAAAAATGGAAACCGACTGCGGGAAAAAATCTGCCTCGTCAGTCATGTATCGAAAGATACATTATCGCCTAAGCGTTTATCACGCATGGCAGATAACTGACTGCCAATTTAGTACTGCACTTAAATTCATAAAGTCTTGGTACCACAACCAAGAGTTCATCCAAATATTTAACATGAAAGTATTTATAGAAAAAGCACAATCTATGTGACGGCGGTGAGAAAACGAGCGAAATCGAGATGGCAAGTCATGACCAATAATATTGCTGATTCTTCGTTGGATTTTATCAAGAACCTCTAAATATACAGACCGAGGACCGGATCATATGTGGCAGCAATATTCAAAGCATGGACGTATGGTAGACTTATGAATATTTCAGATAAATTCAAGATAGAAATATTGTCTAACACGATACAACGAAACAACTATCTTGGCAGCAGACCTAGCATTGGATTCAATAATATATACCATTGCAAAATTTAAAAAAAACCCTTCATTTTCAGCATTCTCATCTATATTTCTTAATGTATATCCCATATATAATAGACATGTGGCCAGGTAGTTAGAACGTTCGATTTCTGACCATGACACCCGGATTAAAATCTCACGGCCGGTTTGTTAGCAAGGCGACTTCTTGATGTTATCGATACGGAGGAGATCTCAGATAGTGACACCGTTGGAAAGTGCCTGAAAAATATTACCACGAGTTGGTGCAAGCCTTGGGAGGGGAATCGGGTAGACGAAGCCATTTGGGAGCTGTCGATGGTTGCGCTAGCCCGAAGTCACAAGTCATTGTGACCGAGGGTTTGAGTGTACTGGTCTTGTTCAGATAACGCAGTTTCTCCAATAAATTATAACTAAGGTTCACAAAGCATAGGGTGGTCTCTGTCAGTGTTGAACAACCATACCTGAGCGGGCGTCTGCAAAATGCATTAGCTAGCAGCCTTAGTAAACCGGCATTATCGGGTGCGAGTGACCAGACATCCATCCCATATATTTCCCATTCATATTATTTTCTCTCCTCTATCTCTCTTTTCTTTTATTATTCACTTCTTATCATTTTTGCTCATTTGTTTTCTTTAGCGTCTTTCGCAATACTTTTTAGTCTTTTTGTTACTTTCAAAGATTCAAATCTTTTCCTTCAAAATAACCCGTACTACTACCTACGTCGCCTCACGCCCATCAACCGACCAGTGGAGACCTTCCTTCTGAATACAAGGTCATTTCAAAGCCGACTTCTATGACGCAGAAGCAAACAATACTTACACATGATGAATTCTAATCTCTACAGTCTTTCGATAAGAACGAATGATTCTAAATCTTTCGCGACCCGCCCACAAACAAACACCACGCCGTTGCGTACCCTTGATAAACCGGCGTGTAGAGCGTCAATTTTGGCACGAATCCACGGGCATAGGGTGCCAAAGTTGTTAATCACGTGTTTGGGTCAAGCAGTTCCCATTCGATGCCGGCGAATGAATGTCCGCGAGTGTGTGTGTGTGTGTGGGGGGGTCACACGAAGCTCACTTGATCATGTGTCGGCTAATCTTCTATATTCATGAATGCGTCTTCCGCCACGTCGGCCGTAAACAGGCCAAACGGACATTCAAATCAATATAGTTATACAAAATGCAAAAGTGATACTGTTTTTCATTCAACTAAGAAATTTATTGCGACACAATGACTTTTATTTTTCTTTAGGAATAATGGAGGTTATCAAATATATTTCGAACAGGAGAAGCAAATACTGGACACTGACATTCGCGCACACATACATTTCTACCTACATACATACATACATATTTTTGAAGGGAGTGTCTAGAAAGAATATATCTACTTTCGTCTCTGATCACTGTTGAAAAGGGGCGGAACAAAATGTGTAAATATATAATAGTTCTTAAATCTTCCCCGTCATACACACACACACACACACACACACACACACACACACACACATATATATATATATATATATATATATATAAATGTAAAAGACAATATGAAAACTATATTATTAGCCGATGCATTTTCCTATTGTCTTTTACTTTTATGAATATTTTCTTTTTCTACAGGTTAACCCTGAGAAATTTTTCATATATATATATATATATATATAAATTTTTCATATATATATATATATATATATATAACGTATTCTTCGATCTTTTGGCTTGTATAATAAAAATCTTTTTCACGCTGTCACATGATAAAAATCTTCGCCATGCACGTGATAACATCATCGGGTCTTTTGAAATTAAAAGGATTTTAACGTTTATTTAGTTTGTAAAAAAATGTAGCAACATGATTACGCTACAAGACAATTGGCAAATGTTTTTAAAAAGATTTTGACTAAAAAAATTTTGACCCTGAAGATGAACAATGATGTTCGAAAGTACTAGGTTATAGTACCGACAATATTTATTTCGATATCTTTTTCAAATAAAATGTATTATTAGAAAATATGAGAAAATTCAAAAGAAAATATGCAGGACGATGTTGTCTTTAACATTCAACACAACATGTTTAAAAGAAAAGTTGTTGCCAAATTACACACACATATATATATATATATATATATATATATATATATATATATATATATATATATATATATATATATTAACATAGAACGTGTATTAACACGTACGATACCCTGTCTTCATCAGCCGCCGACCAGGGTTGATATCACGGTTTAGGTGGCTATGGCGAGACCGCCACCCCTAGCGCCACTACCTGCGTTTGCCACCAGGTAGTGTATGAAGATAAGCTAATTAATCGTTCCTATTTGTAAATTCTTGTAATGAAATAAATAAACGATTGTTCTTCGTTGCAGCTTCTATCCGTAATGAAAGTTCCTAAACGCGTTTGCCGTTATTGACAACGCTCGTAAAAATCATCATAGACGACCACGCAAATATTTCACTCGCGCAAGTTAGGTCGTGATGTTGCGCGCGTTTTATGTGCTCGTTTTGATCTCCACCAAATCCAACCTGACGCACGCTGAACTATATATATATATATATATATATATATATATATATATATATATATATATATATATATATATATATATATATATATATATATATATATTAGTTTTTTATCAGTACAAGTGTCGATGTGATAATGATTATGTGGCCAAGATGGTTGGAGTTTAGAATCGTCCAGTATATCCCGGGCCAAATACGTAGCCATATTGCCTGTAATATCCGTGAATTCACAGGCTCATGAGTCTGCCATTAGCGAGCACTTGAACTGAATTCGTTTGCTTGCAAGAGGGACTACTCTCAGAATTTCTTTTCTGTCTTTCACAAGGCACGGACCTCGACATCTCAGAGTCTGTTGTTATTGATATACAACGTCCGACTCTGTGTATGGAGAGAGAATTAAAACATAAATTAGCACTTTTCGGGGAATCCGTCGATAATTCTACACCAAATTAGGAGAAATACTTTTTGTCTTTCTCCCCTCCTCTTCTTGGTGTTATTTTGAATTCCGCTTTTGAATGTTCTGCTCAGCAATTTTATCATAATGCCAACGATTTTTTTTTAAGATGTGTCGACCAAAAGATGACTAAGGTTTCAATTTTAGTCGTTGTGATATATTTCTATCCTTGTTTTAGGAATAAATTATGATCTCCGTTTTAATGATTATCATTTACATACATCAGATTGTTGCTGCTAACAGTTATGGGAACGACTGGAAAGGTATGAGCAGGTGTGTTTTTTTATTTCTCTTTTTTTTTTTACACACTTGCCCTGCTTATGTGTGGACCTTAGTTGATGGACAACTTCAGTTTTCTTTATGCTTATAGTTAATCCGAATGCATTACAAGCGGTGGAAAAACGATTGACGAGTGATTGAGCTTTTTCGATTGAGGTGGTCACGGTCGCAGCGTCATCAGCAAATAAAAGATCACGAATAATGCTTGCTCGAGTCAGCGATTTTGATTTAAAACGTTGATAGTTAAAGAGGACACCACTTGTGCGAAATTCAAATTTTACACCCATGTCAAGATCACTAAAAGTATGGTATAGCATGAACGAAAATAATAGAGCGAAAAGTACAGGTGTAAACTCTCCATCAGATAGAACAGACACTTTCATTCCTTCCTGAAACTAGATGATGACATTTAGCATACTTTCAGGTAACTAATATATATATATATATATATATATATATATATATATATATATATATATATATTTATTATATATATATATATATATATATATATATATATATATATATAATAAATATAATATATAATATATATATATATATAATAAATATAATATATATATATATATATATATATATAATAAATATAATATATATATATATATATAATAAATATAATATATATATATATATATATAATAAATATAATATATATATATATATATATATATAATAAATATAATATATATATATATATATATATAATAAATATAATATATATATATATATATATAATAAATATAATATATATATATATATATAATAAATATAATATATATATATATATATATATAATAAATATAATATATATATATATATATATATAATAATAAATATAATATATATATATATATATAATAAATATAATATATATATATATATATATAATAATAAATATAATATATATATATATATATAATAAATATAATATATATATATATATACATATATATATATATAAGATATATATATATAATATATATATAAGATATATATAAGATATATATATATAATATATATATATCACCACTCCTTGCTACTTTCTCTGTTAAATTACATAAATTTAATACTACTCGACAAAGTGTAAATTTTAATCTCATTTTTCGTATCACCTTTTGAAGGTGATGTCGGATGATCCAGAGGTATTTTAAATGGTCTCTGTTGAAATAAAGCAATACAATGGAGCCTTAAAGTGGTCTGTTTTTCTTTAAATAATAATATATATATATATATATATATATATATATATATATATATATGGTGAGACAGATGATGCGGTATTGTGCAATTATAAAATAATTAATTTTGTTCTTGTACTATTACGGTTTGACGCATATATATATATATATATATATATATATATATATATATATATATATATACAAACACACACACATATGTATATAATATTACTATTATTACTTCAAAGGTTATTTTTATTCGATACCTGTGTTTGAAACAGACTATTGTATTGCGTAAATCGATCTGCGCAATCGACAAAACATAATAAAGAAAATGTGCTTTCGTCCATCGGGTTCGAATCTGCGTGCCCCTGTGTAGGCGAAACCTGCATTTGCTCAAAACAGATTTGAATAAAACATTGTGTTTCTTTCATAATTTGTTACCCACTAAAAATAACGATTGAGTAATAAAAATCTTGAAAGAAAATAAATTAATTCTTTAGAAATATATACTTAACAAAAAATACATAACATATATATAACATATGTAACATATATATATATAACAAAAAATAATTAAAGTTTATAGTTCACAAAAGCATCAAAATATGGAAGAAATAATCAACGTACCGTCGAATGCTAGACTTTTAATTCTGGCATGAATAATTGTATTGCACGATACAGTGAGCCAAATTTCATAACATCAGAACCAGCAATTGATTCAATGTAAACATTCGACTTTATGTCAGCGGAAAACGTGAGACCGAGAATACACTAGGTGGGCTTCATCTGGAGTTCAACATCATTGCTTAAGCTGTATTTTATTGACTAAACATTACAATATTTTTCATTAATTGTCAAGCCCGAGAATTTCTATACCAATTGTTTTGGATTCTGGCTTAAAATGTAAAACATCAGGCATGTTTTATACATGTAGGCTATCCTTTTCTAATTAGTATTCCTCCTTGAAGTTTTCGATCTATCTGACATTTTTCTACCTCTCTATGTCTTCTTTATGTGGTGTCTTCCTTCAAGACGTGGCCGATCATGGCTTTCCGCAAAATCCTTTGTATCTTATTGTAATATTTTTTTACCATTCCATCTAACATTTTTGTTATTAATTCCCGTATACCTTTCGGGTAGGTGTCTTGCTACTTGCTCCATGTCTTTTTTTTTCTTTCGATTTCTCCTGTGAGTGTCCAATTTTCTGAATCCATCTATATCGTTATGTGTGCCAGAAATTTCAACCGTTTCTTTATGATTCTGATATATATATTTTTTTGTTTCCTTTTTTTCCTCCAGACTTTCTCTATGCTTATGCACTCCGTCCGTGGGATTCTCAACGTCTTTCTAGAGTCAGATCTCTCCTGATTCAATTTTTCTCTTCATTCGTGATGAAATTGTCCAACATTCACTGACATATAGGAGGATCGATATTACAGAGCTGTTCAGCATTTTTTTAGGTGCTCCTATAGTATGATATCTATTGAGACATTTGCGACCCACCGTAATTGACGATGCACTCATGATTGCTGGAAAGTGCTCAGGAAAGCGATGACCTATTTACTGTTTTCTGTTTTTTTTTTTAAATGACATCAAATCAATTTTCAATCATTAAAATCACTAGTTAGTGTGTTTTTTAATTTATTTTATAAAAGTTTTTAATGATTTTTAATACATAACGAGTTCACTTTTCACTGCTTTTAAGCCTAACCCCTACCCCTACCCCTACCCCTAACCCTAACATATTTCGTAATTCCAACAGTTGGTATATATCATAACATAATAGGAAAATGAATAGTAGATATACTGTAGTAGAAAATGGGGCACCTCGAGGCGGTGTAATGGTTAACAAGTTTGTCTCGCTAGAACAATTACGATTGAGTAGTGAGATCGATCCTCACTGGGTGTCCCCTATTTTCGGCCTTGTGCCACATCTAAGCTACACTTGAAAAATCACTATACTATTATAGAAAATGTACGGTAGATATCATGCTATAGTAAAAGAAAATGTACGGTAGATATCATACTATAGTAAAAATGTACGGTAGATATCATACTATATTAAAAATGTACGGTAGATATCATACTATATGTTGAGTCTTGACTCATTGTTGAATCTCGCCTATTGCATGGAATAATAATGCAACACAAAATGTACTTAGAACAAGAATGTAATATAACAAGACAGTGTACACAATAAGTACATATAGTATTTCTGTATATTTCTGGGAAGACGTTCCTGGAGAATGTCTTGACTAAGTCGCAGTCGATCAGAGTCTCTAGTTGGATCTCGTGATTCCTCCCCTCGTCTTCCGGTACCAACCATTATTTATATAGTTGATAGTCACCTATGCAGATTAGGTGGATCCTACCACAACACTATAGTAAAAATGTATGGTGGATATAATACTATAGTAAAAATGGACGGTAGATATCATACTATAGTAGAAACTGTACGGTAGATATCATACTATAATAAGAAATATACGGTAGGTATCATATTATAGTAGAAAAGGTACGGTAGATATCAGAATATAGTAAACAATGTACGGTAGATATCAGAATATATTAAAAAATGTACGGTAGATATCATACTAAAGTAAAAAAGGAATGGTAGCTATCATACTATAGTGAAAATGTACGGTAGATATCATACTATAGAGAAAAAAATTACAGTCGATATCATACTATAGTAAAAAAAAAAGGAAAAAGAAATGTAGATATTATATTATTTTAGAAAATGTATGATTGATGTCATACTATAGTAAAAAATGTACGGTAGATATCATACTATAGTACAAAAAATGAACGGTACATATACTAAAGTAGAAAATGTACGGTAGATATCATACTATAGTAGAAAATGTAGGGTAGATATCATATTATAGTAAAAAATGAACGGTATATATACTATAGTAGAAAATGTACGGTAGATATATTATAGTAGAAAATATACGGTAGATATCATACTATTGTACCACCCTATTTTATTTGTTTCTAATGAAATTGTTCCTGTTGTTACTACTTTGCTTAGTCTTGGGAAGACAGCAATTACTATTCCAATACGCCTTCGAATTTAGGTGCCATATTTTCCATCCTATGTTAAAACACTTCCTATATATTTAAAGTTCTGTACTTATTTGATTTTGACATTTCTAATTCATATCACAAATATTTGGCTTTTTCTATTTCTGACAAGCATACATTCTCTCTTCTTAGAATTGATGGTTGCTCTTCCTTCTAGGGAAACAGCCTTCTCTAGTGACTTCCTTAAACAACCGAGTGGAGCTGAAGGAGAATTCTTGTAGAAGTCTCATGCATTTTAACAAGTTCTGTTATTACACGATTCTCCCCCTTGGGGTTTTCCTCATTTGATATATTGAAATTCAAATTTTAGTTCGTCTGCTGTTCCAGCTGGGGCATTACACATGTTTTCGGGAGAGACATTTGTTGGGATTATTGATTTGTGAAGTCAACAGGTTTGTATCATGTATTTTTTCAGCTCAGTAGAAGTTTACCAGAAACAATTATACTAAAGCAAAACACGACAAACACAGAATAATAGCAAATGTGAAGACTGAGAAGGTACTGTAAATCATATAAGGAATTAATTTAACAAGATGATTTAAAATATAAAAAAACGTAAAAAGAGGCGGAGGGAAAATCGTCTAAAGGGATTTGCTTCGGGAATGGATAAGAATGATAGCCATACAAAGAATTCATCGAAAAATAACTGAAAGGAGATGACCAGATAGTTTTGAACAAGGAAAATTAGGCGTCTGTTTCAAATACGAATATCCACTATAATGACGTTGGAAGTAATAAAAATGTTGGACTAAAAATAAATCTATTAATTCTTTAGAATTTGCTTTGATCATGTTTCGGATACGAAACTGAGCCGATATAGGCATTTTTAATGGATTCACCCCAAGCAAGGCGATAATGCCATTAAGACGTTGGGAGTGAAAGAGAACGAAAGAACTTTAGAATGAACCGGAAAACCAATCCTAAAAAGAAACAAGTGATAAGCTTCTAGTCATGTTCAGAAGACTGGGGAGAAAATATATCTTAGTAAGGAAGGGCCTTGCTGTGACTTTCTTCGTAAAGCAGACCGGATCAAAGCTAGACGCATCTTCGTTTCCTACTGGAGAGAATATTTTCTTTACTTAGATTTCTCGAATGCGCCGGCCGTTAGATGTAATTCACACTGTTTAAAATAAAATAAAAATGCGGTGTCTATTTCAAATATGTGTATCCACAACAAAAAAATAAAAGAAGTAATGGTGTGTGTCTATGTAAAGTTTCCAAGAAAATAGTTATTAAACAACGTCGGCTGTTGTTTACAATCTAATGTATACTCATATGTACATTTATATATACATATATATATATATATATATATATATATATATATATATATATATATATATATATATATATATATATTATCACATATACCGCTGTGTTGTTAACGCAAAAAATTAAATATTTATTTTTAAATGTTTATACGCGCGTGATTGCACGCATGCATGGCTACTTATATCTATATATATATTTATGTAAT
>OZ038490.1:70216458-70231458 GCA_964036315.1 Acanthosepion esculentum
AGATGAGGACAATAGTCCGAATAATGTAAATATTGTATAATAATGCCTACTTTGACGATCCTCATTGAATCTTTAGCTTGCGAAGTAATTCGAGCCAAGTTTAAAATGTACTTTTCTGCAAGATATTATCTATGCCAAGCTTGTAAGATTAAGCGATATAGCGTAACCCGCAATCATGCTCGCATCCCCTAGATATAAACCCCATTGAACATTAATGGGATATATTGTAGAACTTACTAAAAATAATAAACAAAACAAATTTATGGACAACACTAGAATGTACGTTCATAGATATACAAACTCCTCCAATTCTTGCTCACTCCTATGTCACGCCACGTAATCGCTGTTATTCTGGAGAGAGGGAGGAAAGATAATTCATTTATGAGTTAATTTATTTATACTTTTCTTCCTTTGATTAATCATCTCACATCGTACGGCCTTTTTTCAGACAGGCAATATGGCTTTCGTTGCTCCGGTTCAACTGCTGATGTAGTAACGATAATTACGGAAAGTGTCTATCATGCACTCGAATAAAAAACGGTGAAGCCCGTTTATTGTAGCATTCGACATATCGAAAACCTTTGACAGAGTCTGGCATTCAGGACTTATCCACAAGCTGACCGCCCTCTCGGTGGGGCATCAGAATACGCCGACTGTCCCCCTGCAGAGGGTAAAAGTCCCTCAACAGGGCCACCTGTTGGTCGTGGGTGGCGACCCGTAATGCCTGGGGGCGGGATCCTGGTAGTTGAGCAGGTCGTGACCCAGGTGTAAAGCTGTCACAACCCTGCAACACACCACTTTGGCCCTTACCTGGGCTAGACGGGCGGTCGGAGCGGCCCGATCCGATCAATCGGCTGGTCATGTCAAGCCCCGTCCTATATAATCCACCCCAAACCTATAACTTACACTCCTCTTCCCAACCAAAACTAACACCTACCCCTAAATATATGATGGAAGGCGGCGGCTGAGGGTCAATCAATTTGGGAGAAAAAAGTATCTGACACACCTGCTAAACCTGTGTAGCCGTAAAACTTTGATAACGGAAACAAATGAACACGCGTGCTCAAAGACTCCTCCCTAAGAGAGTATACCTTTCACGTAGCCCCGACATGGCAAGACGAATGGGTTTCCCCCTTGTTATGTCCCAATCCTGGACTCCACGGTGGGTAGGGAGCGTGGGAGATGAATCAAAATAAAAACAATTAATGGAAAAAAAGAAATCTTCCAAGAGACCACATGTGCTTAATGACTCTGAAACAGAAAATGATAATGAAAACTTTCCAGGATTTATTATTCTAGAAGCAATAAGCAACAAAACACTAACTGAAATATCTCCATTTAAAATCCAAAAAGTTATATCAAATGTAATCACACCAAAAAATGTAAAAAAATTACAAAATGGAACGTTACTAGTGGAAGTGGAAAAAAAGAAATATGCAGATATACTAAGACAAAAAAAAATACAAGAAATAGAAATAAAATCCTACCCACACCAAACCCTAAATTTCCCAAAGGGTGTACTAAAAAGCAAGGAGCTCTCCCTGTGCACTCTAGAGGAGATAAAAATAGAACTGAAAACTCAAGGTGTTATAAACGTCAAAAGAATCACAATAAAGAAAAATGAAGCAGAGATACGAACTAAAACCTACATTCTAACTTTCAACTCCCCACCAAATTCCGATAACAATTAAAATTGGATATGAAATTATAAGAGTGGAACAGTACATACCAAGCCCTCTCCAATGTTACAGATGCCACAAATATGGGCATCACAGAGATTCCTGTTGAAACAGACAAACATGTGGTGAAAAAGAACCAAAACATAAAGAAGAGAACTGTCCAAATGAGAGCCTATGCTCAAACTGTTTGGGAAACCACTCTGCCCTCTCAAAACAATGTAGTATCTACAAACAGGAAAAAGAAACAATCATAATAAAACACAAAAAATATATATCCTACTCAGAAGCACGAAAAGAAGTTAAAAATAATATAAAAGAAAACACCTAAGCCTCCATGGTACAAAAAGCAAATAAAATAAACAATGAAGATAAAATAAAAGATTCAACTGAAAAAACAAATTTATATAAGGAATTAAAAGCTTTCCTTGAAGAATTAAAAACCTTCTTAACCGAACTCAGATCAGATCAAAATAAAAATAAAACTCAACCCAAACCAAATGAAATTAACCCAGAAGAAGGCAAAAAAAACTCTGGAAAGAAAACATAGAACAAAACGCCAGCGAACCCTCTTCTTCCCAAATCCAAACCAAGAAAACGAAAAGTAAGCATAAAGACAAAAAATAAACAACAGAACAAGAAAACATTCGATCAAGATCTAACTCAAAATCAAAAACCAATATATCAAATGAAAATAAATTTGAACCTCTGGAATATATGGAAGTAGAAGAGAATGAAAATAAACAAATTCCAAAACAAAACCAAAAATCTGATCGAAGGACACCACAAGTAGTTGAAGATAAAGATTCAAAAAACTCAAGAGCGGGTAAAAAAAACTGGAGAGGACTAGAAGGTAACTCTACCCCCCGCAAAAAAAAGAATAATATAACTATGGCACATAAGGTCATGCAATTGAACTGTCAAAATATAACACTTTCAAATAGTGTATATGTATGTGTATATGTGTGTATAGACATATAAATGCATGCATGGGTGTAGATATGAAAATATACAATCGAAAACAATCACAAGAAAAAGCAATAAAAAAATACAGCAGATTCTGAAACCCAACAGCCTCCTAACCTTTAATACAATATAACCATCTTATATATATATATAAATAAACAAAGCTTCGACATAAAATGACCCAAATAGGTGTTGACATGCCGTTAAATCCAACAAGCAACCAATCACAAGCTGAAAAGATACAGTTTTTCCGAGCACGTTTTTGAGCTGATCCAGTCGCTCCTATCAAATATTGAAATGAAAGTTTTCCTGAACGGCCGTTCGGCTATATGCTTTCTTGCTAACGCGGGTTCCATCCTTAATCCTACGCTTTTTTAAATCTTAATTAATGATCTTGCCGATGGTATCAGCTCTAAACTTAGTATCTACGAAGACCACACTACCATTTACGCCTGTCTCGATAGTCAGACAAGGTCAAAATGGCAGCCGGTGTAACAAAAACGCCCCCGAGACTGTCGTTAACTTGGGCAAAAGATGGCTTGTCAAGTTTAACGCCTCCAGTATTAAACTTTCCCCCATTAATCATCGTCTGCTGTTCCAGGTTTTAAGAACTCTGGTAAACCATCTGACCGATCTAACTATCGGCCTGTTTGCCTTTCGCCTCATTTTGGGAAACTCCTAAATGCCCTATTCTATGCTGAATTGGTTTACCATCTCACATCGTAGAGCTTTTTTTTCAGGCAGGTAATATGGCTTTCGTTTCTCCAGGTCAGCTGCTGATGTACTAACGATAATTGCGGAAAGAGTCTATCAAGCTCTAGATAAGAATGGTGAAGCTTTGGACATCTCGAAAGCTTTCGACAGGAGTTGGCATAATTGTTTCTCCATAAGCTGAAATTCTACGGTATCTCTGGACAATCTTTTGAACAGATCCAATCTTTCCTATCATATTTTGATTAGTAATCCTAATTGACCATGCTTCCAGTTCCTCTTGCAGTTGTCGCCCAGGGTTCCATCTTTGGTCCTACTTTGGTTTTAACTTACATTAATGACCGTCTCGATAGCATCATCTTTCAAGTTGGTGTCTGCGTTCATGACACAACAATTTACTACTTTCTCGATAGTAAATCTAATCAGTTTGATAATGTCAGAATGTCAGCTGATATTCAGTCTATTGTCAATTTAGTTACATGATAGCTTGTTAACTTTAACTCCTCCAAAACTAAACTGAGCTGCATTAATCATTTGAGAGGCCCTTCTCTGCCCTTCATCACTATGCCTGATGCTGACCTCCAGTAGCTAACGTTCTTGACTGGCATGGAGTGAAAAGATTATATTGAATCCATTGCTATGTCAGCTTCTAAGAAAGTTGGTTAACTGTCGTTTTAAACAATATTTCTCTTCAACATCTATCTGAAATATGTATAAGTCTACCAAGCATCCATGCTTAGAATATTGCTGCCTCATATGGTTCCCTGCCTCTGCTATATATATTTAGATATTCTTGATAAAATCCAAAAAAGGATCAGAAATAGTTTTTGTCCTGTTCTGGTGTCTCAGTTTCAATCTCTTCCCCACGGTCGTAAGTTTTCCTCCCTGTGCCGTTTCTATAATTACGTTCACAGTAATTGTCCGGATGAGCACTTCACTATGGTACCTAGACTCTTTGAATTTAAGCGTAGTACTAGACTGGCGACGATGTCACATCAATTTAGAGTTGAGTTGGTTGATGTAACCGTAAATCTATATTTCTGTGGAAATATATATATATATATATATATATATATATATATATATATATATATATATATATATATATATATATATATATGCTTGTATAAATATGTAAACACATTTAACCTTATAAACACGAGTACTTTTCTCTCTGCCTGAATGGGAGTATGTGCGATTCTAACTCTAAATGAATGAGTGTTTTTATCTGCATGTATGATGAAAAATGCACAAAGACTTAAGCATTACACAGGTGCTTAGACTAATTGTTTTTGTATTCCAGTTTACCAAGCTTTTGTAGTTCATTTAAAGCCAAAAATATTTTAATATTTTAGGAATTTGGTTGGGGGATAATTATTTAATTAAATAATTCCAACTAATTAGCACTTAACAAGGAGAGAGGTGGATTCGATTCATAAAGTTTCCAAGGGAATTTGCGCGTAATTGGATATAACGATCCCAACTGTAATTAGAACTTGGGTCTCCGAGTTCCCTTTTCGAATCGTTGTTCATCATACTAGCCGCGCATCCAACCTTCGATCACCTGGTATTCGCATCATCTTTGGTGATCGTACAGGAACCGGTGTTTCAACATATTAAAGAAAGAAAGAACGAAAGAAAGATTAAGAAAGAATGGGAAAAGAAGGAAGTGAATAGAAAGGAAATAAGTGAGAAAAATGAAGAAAAGAGAATGAAGAAGTAAAAAAGTTTATGCATTTTTCCAACAGAAATGAAGTTGTAACTGTTTCAACGTCATATGACATAAGCCTAGGCGCTTAGATACCTGTGAATGGAGAACATAAAAAACAAGTAAGAAAGAAATTGGAAACATTGGCAAGATAAGGACAAGAAGAAAACTATCTTTAAGAATATCACCAAAAGCCATTTGCGTAACGGAAGACATTAATAGATTCATCTTCATCTTTGAGCCAGATAAGCCAGTCTTCAATGTATGCGAGTTCCATCAGACAATCAACTTAATGAGTCACGTAACTAAGCTTATTATCCGGATTCTAATGAGTAGAGAAATTAGACCAGAAAAATGACAATAAATGTGTTCTTTGGTTAAAAACAATTGAAAAAAATACGAACTTTATGATCAGAATGATAGCAGAGAGAGAGAGAGAGTGTGTGTGTGTGAGAGAGAGAGACTGAGAGAGAAAATAATTTAATAAAATACAACAAAAAATAATATTTTTGAACTGCTTAAAAAAAATTACGTGTTGAGAATCTTTTACCCGAAATTCCTGGTTCCGGAAGTGCTTTGGTTCTCTGATTTTTAGGATTTTAGAATACAGTCTATTTAATTTGTATATAGCCTCTATTTAGAAATATATGACAAACTGGAAAGTTTGTTTGTTTTTTTGTTTTTTTTTTTGGGGGGGGGGGTTGTGACGCGTTTCATCGGATGAAATGCGTCACAAAAACACCTTTCCAGTTTGTCATATTTTTCTAAATACTGTTTCTTGATATATAAAATTATATAAAATAGTATCTATAAAATAGGGCTGCTTGGAAATACTACCCAAGCATAAACACGATATCCATTTACATTCCATAACACAGCTTATACATATACCCTGAAGGTAGTTTCATATAAATGGCATATATCCTGAAAGTATTTTTATATAGAATGTAATAAATTTTGTGTGCATAGACATACATGTTATGACGCTAGTCATCTAATTCTCACACGGATTTTTAAGTGGTGAAATTAAGATTTAATGTAAAAATAACGTTTATAGTTTCTGTACGTGTACAAAAACATGATCACGACTTACAAAAATATATAAATGAAACACCAAATATTACTTGTACATCAGGTGGGATAAACTGGAAGGAGAGGGTACATCATCCATGACATCACTGTGAATGTGAGAAAGAAATTCGGTTAGTTATCAGTCTCTACCAACGATGTTGTGTTTTGATTAAAATGTTACAAGTACAGTATTTGTATAAAACCAAAAAGATGGATTCTGATTATTATAAAACTTAATGAAAACGGAAAAAAGCATTTTCTTTGTAACTCAATAATCAATGCTACGGGTAGCCATGTTGCTTTCTGAAATTTTCAATTTGTGGAAAATCACCTCAGCACCTGAAAAATTTTCGGATTTTAGAGGTTTTCGGATTTGGGAATTTCGGATACGAACAATTTTTCCAACAGCACTCTTGAAAAATTAACACGTTGTTTGATTTTTAATCTTTCCCTGGTTGAATTTGCCAAAGAAAAATTGGTGGCAACACTCTTAACAGGGTAACTATTGTCTTGAAAGCCGAGACAGAACGGACATTGGAGAACACAAAAAGTGAAGTGGCGTACGACATGGATGCGTTTTCTCATGGGATTTGAATCGACCTAGAGAGAACAAAAAATCTTACCAGGAAGTAAAATTGGTGGCCACACTCTTAACATGGTAAATATTGTCTTGATAGTCGAGACAGAACGGAAACTGTAGTAATCTTACACAAATTAGTAAAAATGTTTGAAACGAATGGACTAACTAATCAATTGTAGAATTTTTTTAACAATAGGGACTTGGAGGTTAAGTAATAGGACAAATGTTGCTTAAAGCTAAAAACAAATCGAAGGAAGTTGTGGAAGGCATTGATCGGTCATGTACATTGAAGGACACACGATACATAATGGAAGAACCTTAGGTACACTCACAGACTCATACGAATATTTCTGAATATGGACATGTGGCTTTGTGTTTCCCTATTATTGATTTTTCATCGAACTGCATAAATGAGGAAAATTATGCAAAAACTAGAAGATTGCTACGAACAATTTTTCCAGTTGCCCTCTTGAAATTTTAATACATTGTTTGATTGTTAATCTTTCCATGGTTGAAATTACCAAAAACTTAAGTTGTTAAATCTGAAAGAAAAAGAAAAAATAATTAAACGCTTAAATTTAATTCTCATTTAAAATCGCTCCAAGTTATTGGAACGAACACCATTTATTACTGTACTATTCAATGGTTTCGGCTGTATTTCGCCACTAGTTGATACCTAAAGTCTTTTTAGTATACTCACACGCTCTTTCCATAAAAGTTGGCTGATAATACCGATGTTGTTTTTGGATCGGTTGAGTATTCGGTATCGAGGGTTATTTAGGAAATTCTCCTTATGGTCTTTAATTTTGACGAAATCCTGTTGTTTGTAATGTTTAGGGATTCTAACGTCTATTTTAAGTTCAGTCGCTATAGCTTCGGCATCATGGGTAATAGCTTTTTCCCCAGTTGTGATCCGCTTTTATATAGAATTTACATACTTCCGTCGTGATGGCCTTATGGTATAATTCTGCGTCAATGTACTATTGGTTACTAGTCTTATCCGATTTAATAATTATCTTATCGGATTTCTTGATCTTATCGAAGTCTCAACCATTTTAATTTATAGTTCGTTGGCGTGGTTATTAAATTTGATATTTATTTATCATAGAGAATTTTCTGATTTCAATTATGTAAATTCCTTAAAAAGTGGGTAAATAGAAAAGGTGTATGTTATGAATAATCAAGAGTGGTCTCCCTTTGTTTTGCTACTCTCCTCTTTGAGAGAGATATTTCTGTTTACTGGGACTATAAAAGGACACTATACGCGAACCTTGTATTCTCAGTTGAATATAGATTTCTTACATCCTACACCTGGGTACTTTTGTCATTACAGTGTCATCAACATAACGTTGATACACGCGGGGCTTATAATATTTCTCAAATTAAAGGCTTTCATAAAAACCCACAGAAATGTTAGCTAACATAGGACCCAGGGGACTGCTCATGGAAATACCATTGACTTGATATTGGTAAAGTTAAATTCCACCCATCTGTTGCTAAACGCATCAATTCTAAAACCAAACTTTCAGGAATTAAGGCAGGACACATGTGATCTCTATAGAGAACACCAGTACAGTTTTGTAAGGTATGCTGAAGAGGGACATTTGTGTACGAACAGACATCATCAAAGGACACCATGAGTTTGCTTTCAGAACACAAATCAGGGTCTCTAATGAAACTAGAAAACCGAAATGAGTCAGAAACGCAATATGAGGAAAACAGATGGGAAACTGACTGAAGTAATTCAGCCAACCATTTGCCCATTGATGTTGTACAGGACCTACTATAGACAAAATACGTAGAAGGTGGAAATCTTTACGCACTTTGTGCGTAGATGTTGGGAACCCTCAGGTCTAATACAATCATACACCTTTTTGGAAATGAAGTTGCTCTTGTATACTCTTGCCTCTATTTTGTTGGTATCGTCACAGGAAATAGCACGACCATTTTTCCGAAATGTTAAGGAATTATGTAAAATGACTTTCATTTTATCGATGTAGTCCTGACTATTCAACATAACTAGCCCAGAGCCTTTATCGGGCTTAGTTATATAAATATCACTTCTGATTTTAATTACTTTATAGTCTGGAAGTGGACACTCTACCAAACGAGAAAGTCTCGGTCGGCAGAGGGCGACGACTATTGACAAGATAATTTGAATAATCTTACTTTACAAAAGGAAAGCGTATCCAGAGAGGCAGGTTTATGCAGGTTTAACTGAGAGAACAAAATTTCAAACAAAGCGTAAATTTGCTTTTTACTTACTTTATAGGTGTGGGAGATACAAAACTCTACCCCTACCCCCGAAAGAACAAGACGTTCTATTCCTGTTAAAGTGACGCTGGAGAAATTAAATATAATTTTATTTAAATCTCCATTTTTATTACCAAATCTTTTTGAGACGAGATAATTGAGATACCTTTGATCTTTTTACTTAATACCTCTTCAAATTCCAACTAAATTGCGCTCCAAACGAAAAGAAATCAATTAAGGATAATTTGCGCTTAATCTCGGCTAGGTACGAGCGACGCAATCGCAAACATGATGAGGAAACATCAAATAATTTACTTAACTCATGCTTTATAAAAGTGCATTGGACTAGAAAGCAGCACCCTATTTTAATCCCGAGTAACATGCGTTTGATAAACATAAAGGCAACAGCACACGACAAACAAGACTGGAGAAATAACATCTTGGTTCTAAGGGAAGTAACCTTGTGCCAGAATCGAAGGACGCTGTTGAGTCCGTCAAAAGTACCACTCTATTATCTATAGGGTGTTTCAAAAGTCGCATTGATAACCTTGTAAATTTTAGATTTATTTACCAAATGCAATCATGTTTCTGTATGTGACGATATAATATTAAGAAATTTTATTGGTCGACTTATGGAAGATGATATGCAAATTTTCCCTGATTGCTATTTCACAAGTGTATGTTTTCTGCCAGTTGTCGCGTGACTTTTGGAACACACTGTATAACGAAAACATTTGAATAAGGACTTGATACCACAGAACATATTTACAGTTTTAAAAATACCCAAAGGTATTTTTATTTATTTTCCTTAAGGATTGCTTTCAGCCGTCGCTTCGTCAGAAGGAAACCGGTGGCAAGACAAAAATAAAGAACAAGGCAAGTTGGCAAGACAAGAACAAAGAAATAAATAATTCACACGGTGAAGAAAAGGGGGAAAACGAAGATAATGGAGAATTGAGAGGGAAAATTTTGGAACAACGATTAAAATAAATAAATTCATTTTCAAATGATTTACGAATAAAATATCTAGTTCCGAGTGAGTATAAAATGGACAACATATTACTCACAGGTCTCCTAAGAGATTGAGGGAGCACGTGCGCGTGTATGTGAGTGTATGTGTAAATTACAGTTATAACTACAATATATTTGTATAATTACGATATGAATAAAGATAAAATAAAACTTATTTTAGACGAAGCGATTCGTCCTTTAACAGCAAATGTGAGGATTTTTATTTGGCACCTGTATTAAAATAATTTAAATATTAATTGCAGAAAAATACTAAACATCTTTTACTCAAAATTACATTACCTAGCATCCTCCATAATTTACCTAAGATTTTTCAGCGACATTACATATATTTCAATGACATTACATATATTTATAAGCGTCTCTTAATTTTTGTTTTAAACTAACAACATTTTTACTTTTGTTTATAAATAATTGTTGCAAAATAAAATCCTCACATTTGCCCGTCAGAGGACGAATCGCGTCGATAAGATAAGTTTTCTTTTTGTTATATATATATATATATATATATATATATATATATATATATATATATATATATATATATGGATATAAAGATATTTATAATATGTTTAACGTTCTTTTTATAGATACAAGTATTTAAGCAAATTCTCTGTTTTATAATAAACAGTATTAAATAACATTTACCGGCCTGAATGTCCGAGAAATTTTCATAGAAAATTTTCGTTCTCCGACAGGAATCGAAACTGTATCCTATACGGAACCATCACTTCGCGTGATGTGCCTTAACCGTTCGGCCACAGAGAAGCGGGTCGATTTTACTATCTTTAAACTTAAATTTTCCATGAATCTCTTCTATTCATATCTGCTCTAGCGTATCAAATGTAAACAAAAATGACGTCATATATTTTTTGAATTGGACATAGTCCGACAATTTATTTAAAGACATTTATAATATGTTTAACGTTCTTTTTATAGATACAAGTATTTAAGCAAATGCTCTGTTTTATAATAAGCAGTATTAAATAGCATTTACCGGCCTGAATGTCCAAGAAATTTTCATGGAAAATTTAAGTTTAAAGATAGTAAAATCGACCTTGCTAATCAGACGCTTCTCTGTGGCCGAACGGTTAAGGCACATCACGCGAAATGATGGTTCCGTATAGGATACAGGTTCGATTCCTGTCGGAGAACGAAAATTTTCTATGAAAATTTCTCGGACATTCAGGCCGGTAAATGTTATTTAATACTGTTTATTATAAAACATACAATTTGCTTAAATACTTGTATCAATAAAAAGAACGTTAAACATATTATAAATGTCTTTAAATAAATTGTCGGTGTATGTCCAATTCAAAAAAAATATATATATATGTTTTATTGTATACGACGGACAAGGAATATTTTGTAGGATTATATTTAGTTTTAGCATTCTTAAAATATTTATGTTATGTGGACTTACACTTCATGAAGAAAAGCCCTAAGAAGACTAGAAAAGCTGAATAAAAACTGACGAAATGTTCATCGTATTCAAAGAAGCATATATAAGAGAAGGACTGTTGTCAAAATACATGTTCACGCAGCAGATAAAAATGCTCGAACAGAGTCACCTTGATGATGCACACATCACTTACAAGGCTATAATTTATCTTGTTCGTTTGACGTCAGTAGAATTCTGATTTTGAAGGTTTCTTTTTTGATATTCAAATATGGTTTGATCGCAAGCGGAAATCATCCAAGTGCTATTCATTTCCACTTTGCATATCCAATATAGGCACATCACGTTCGCTTTCCTCCCAATTTGGATTGAGAACCTAATCCGATATTAAGCAAGAGGAAAATCCGCGATAGCGAATGTCATTGCGCATGATGTGCCATTAACAAAGAGAGAAGAATTATTTTTGTTATAACAATCTTTTCATTTTTCTTTCTCGAAACAATTTCAGGTAAATATCATATACATGAAATAAGATGAAGGAAATACGAATTAAAAAGTATAAAGAGATTTTCAAGGGTCGGTCTTTTAGTCTATAATCCATGATTACTTTTAAGCTGAACTTTGAAAGGAAATATTCTTTCCATATTGGTCTGTCTAGGGGATTCATATCACAAATGAAATAATTGTTTTTATTTTGAGGAATATTTTCCCACAGATTTTGCTTGACAATACAGCAGCACTTATCGAACCATAAAAATGTTCTAAAAAATTTGAAAGCTCATTACTTAATAAGAAGGCTACTGTTATTTCATTCTAGATATTCTATTAAAATACCCGTATTTTAATTGTAACTTGAAACTATTAAGAAAAAATATTAATGAATTATTCAATTTCTTTTAATTGTTAATATTAAGCTATTGAAAATATATTGATTAAAACAATTTTTATTACAGGTATCACGTTATTAAAATATTTTTTTATCATTTCACCCCAAGCAAAGCAATAAAGACACAAAGACGCAAGGGGTTATTGAGTGTTAGAATATATGAGAAAAATATACTACTAAGCAGAGAGAACAATAAAATAACAAGAATGAAGAAGACGGAAGATAACGATTGACATTGCGTTTAAATTTTTGAAGATCGAAGTTGGCTGGGAAGCAGGAAGCAAAACGGGAGTTCCACATGGGAGAAGTGTGATGGTCGAAACTGATAGTATAGAACTTGAGTCTTTCCATTTCAAATGTAAATTAATGGGACCCTGCCGGCAATCTAGTACTGCGTTTAAATTCATAAATTCCAGGTTCCATAGCGGAAATTTCATCAGAACAATTACTATGAAATTATTTATAAAAAAGGCTTACTAAAGCTACGTTACGGTGGTGTGAAAGACGAGTTGTCACTGAAGCCGAGTTGCCACATCAGGATCAATAACAATGAAGATTATTCTTTGGACTTTTTCACGACTCTATAAATATATAGAAGGAGCAGAAGACCAAATGTGGCGGCAATATTCAAAGTAGAGACAAATGGTAGACTTATAAATATGTAAGATAGATTCTGGCAAGAAAAGTGTCTAGCTCGACAAATTGAACTCACTGTCCTAACTACAGTTTTAACAATTGATTCAATTTACTGGTTCCAATTCATCTCAACGGAAAACGTTAGTCTGAGAAGGTGCAATGAGTCATTCTACTGGAGGCTGGCATCAGCCATGCTGATGAGAAGGTAAAAAAGGTTCTCTCAGAAGATTAAAAAGAGTAGTTTCGTTTTGGTGACGTTAAAATTAACAAGCCACTCCTTGTGCCATTTAACAGCAGATTGTAGGCCATTTGATATCATCTGCCAATTTTACATTACTATGGACTACTTTAGTACAAATATTAAAATAATATTTTTAATTTAATAATATTAAAACCTTATTAAAAGCTTTTATTAAAACATTATTCTATTTTTTTTATTTAAATCTATTAAAATATTATTATTTAAAAAAGAGCATTAATTTACTAAAGCAATCACCTAGGTCAACTCAACAGCAACTATCTCTTGGCGTTTTATCATCTTTCCTTGTAAAGAACAGACGATGGTCGAACATATTAGGAACAGGCTATAATTTAGGGAATGTTTTTCAAAAGATCTCTCCCCAAAAGGCTTAACATATATTTAGTGATCATTCTATTTAAGAGAATTTTTTATAACATATATATATATTTGTGACATAAAATAAATTTATTTTTTCATAAAGCTAAGTTTAATAAATAAATCTAGTAATACTTTCATTGCTGCATTTTTATAGACTCGTTGCATGCCTCTCCTTATCATTTACTGGAATTAAATAAGTATAAAGACGCTGATACTTATGTCTTGTGAGCTCAATCATTTTGGTTTCGAGCGGAAATTCCCGACTAAACTGATTGACACCTATAATACACAATATTATAAAAATCACATCGTATTGCACGGTATTATACGTCTGCATTAGTTTCGAAATAGCCGGAAGAGCTAGTTAGTCTATGAGCAAAATTCTCACGATATCTTCTAAAAATATTTATATGTTGACAGCAAACAAAGGATGTTTTGTAAAGGACATTTCCAGCAGTTGTAGTATTAAGCCATTTGAATAAATTGCATGTTTACGTTATCTGTCGAATCTCGCCATTGTCTATGTATCAGGAATATCATTCTCTGTGTTATCGGCCTGGAGAGGCGATCCTAGCGTGCGAAATATTTCTGAAAAAAAAAGCAAGGCTTGAACGAAACAGTGTAAGTGAAAGTGTGTAGAGAGAACTGTTTAGAAACCGTCAATAGTTACGGTCGTACAAAGTTTCGGGTGCACTGTCATTGTTCAAACTGACAATCATGAAAGATTCTGCGCTCTCTCCCTCAAAAACGGTAACTAAGGTCCGCGCAGCATACGTGCAGTATAAACCAAAGGTGCGCTATTTAGGGGCCAAGCAGTGACAAATGTTAGTGGGCAGGTATTTTCGACAGCGACTGCTCTAGCAAATGGTCGTTTTCGGAAACCGAAATTAGCCAACTATATATATATATATATATATATATATATATATAATCATATTCGAATTTAACAAGCAAAACTTTTCACAACTAGTTTCTTTCAAAAAACGCGAGGATGTAGCCAACAAAACACTGTAAACCGTATTGAAAACACAGTCCTTGTGTAATGAAACAGTTGAAAGTTCCTGAACAAAAAAATAAGAAAATGAACATCAAACAGCTTATGCCCAATTTTGATGCAGATTCGCATCATCTTATTGAAGAATTGGTAAAATACAACAAAAATTAATAGACTTGGCTGAATTCAAAAGGAATGATTATATAGGGTAATGTATAAAAAATCGTACAATATCAAACGGCTCTGATACAGATATAGATAAAACATCATGTACAAAAATATAGAGATTCTTTTAAAGTCTAAAGCTAAGAAGTGATAAGCTAGATTAATTAATGTGATTTACGACAAACAATTTATCTTCAGAGATCCCAAGACAATCTTCTAACACATAGTTTTGTCTTTTATTCAAATTGATGACGTCAAAAGCGAACATCTGCTTTCTTCGACGAAACGCCTCTTCGATTAAAAAGTT
>OZ038490.1:70236458-70238958 GCA_964036315.1 Acanthosepion esculentum
GCTAGGAAGAATCTGCAGATATGAACTATCGAGATCTTTTGCATGGCTGCAAAACTGTGTGGCCAATCAGTCTAAATCACGAGTCAGAATGTGTTTTCACCTACAAAGAGGCTCACAGTTTCGAACTATGCTGGAGAGCATATTTTCTTAATGAGGCCTCTCGATTGCACAGCCTGGTAGACGTAATTTATACTGTTAACGAAACACATGGCTTGTACTAAAACATGAAACTTCATATTGTTCTTAGACTAAACAAAAATATTACAACGACCTCCAAAGTGCATGCAAGTTGCAAAATGATCCCAAGACATGAATCATCCACCATTTTTATGTATATCTGGAGACTACTCTCCTCACGTTTAATTCTATCTTTCACACTGAAAAGAACTTTCACTGGATTAATCTTTATCTATAAAAGGCAGGATGTGTGTGTGTGTGTGTGTGTGTGTGTGTGTGTGTGTGTGTGTGTGTGTGTGTGTGTAACGAATGCACGGCCGCAATTTTCGAAAGAATTTGCACCCAAATTTACATGCAAATGCTCCAAGTTAGCAGAAAGGCCAAGACCGACATTGCATTTCCCAACTCCCATCGATAGTGGAAATAATCGATTTTTTCATGCTTTTACGGTAGTTTGCATGTAGTTTGCGGCCATTTTCTACTGGCTAGAGTGAGAGCCTATAGCTGGCTGCCACGAATAGGCGGTAAGATTCTATTGGCCAGCGTGAGAACCAACAGCTGGCTGACACGAATGTTAACTAGCATGCTAGCATGCAAAAAAATCGATAGCTGCATTTTCAAGTGTGAAAAATTTAAATCTGCATGGCACTTTACTCCAGTTGGCTCATTCGCTTGCTTAAACTCAACGTTGATTCTGAGTCCGCAGAACTGGTTTGGGTGTGAAAAAGTATTTGTTGTTAACATTCTTTTTTCACTCGGTTTTTGCAGTTACGAGTCCTTTTTTAAAGCTGATCGTTTTGTGTTCATTTTGTTTAGTTCTTTTTTCGTAACAGATTTAATGTTTAGTATAGAGCTAAGAAAAAATTCGCAGTGTCAGATAGGCAAGAAGTAAGGCATGTAGCAAATTCAACACGGCAAAGGGCACTCCTTTAAAGGGAAGAAAGGGCAAAAATATTGTAAGTCAAGTGACAGCGATTGCTGTATGAGTCATACGATTTTTTAATCAAGCACGGGCAACGCCGGGCCAATGCTGCTAGTCTTAAATAATAACAGAAAAAAATATTATTTCGCTTTAACCTAAATTTGTTTAAAAGCAAGTAAATTTGCTCTCATAAATCAATGACTAGAAGTACGCATTCTGATTAGCAAGTATCAAATTATAATGCTTTTGAAAAATGAAAACACGCTCACTATTTAAATATTCCTGGTTCATTAAAAGAACACAAAGCCTGTTAATATTAGATCTATGCGGGAGTATCATTGGACGTTAATAAGGCGGACGGGATTTTTTAAATCATTTCACCCCATGCAAAGTTGTACATCGAAATGTCACAAACCTGTGGATATTCCATTATGCTGCAACTCGCGACAAGTGTAATATTCTTTAAATCTAATCCACAAACCATTCTGTCGCAGAGAAGCTCCTGATTAATTAACTTTATATAGTTCATTACAAAATAAATAATAAGTTTCAGATTTTCAGATAATGCAGAACTTATTAAATTTACTTTTCTCCACCATGGTACTGCTATACAAACTCTCCAGCAACTGGATTTCTGAACAAGTCTTCTCAGTTATTAAGTCCTCCCGATCTGGTAAAATCTATGACCGACGTTAATAATGGTCAGTCATCAGAAGATTCATACGTCCCCAGAGACGTCCTTTCTTTTTCTCTTATCTTAGCGATTTCCCTAAGAACATTATCAGGTCATTAGTATAAAATTTCCTACAGAACGTAGAGACGGAGAGTGTGAAGAAAGGACTAAGCATAAACTACAAGAAGACAGAATACATGGTCATCAGTAAGAGAATGAGCGCGAAATGCAATTTGAAGTTCGGGAACACTAGAATCAAGCAGACGCGGAAGTTTAAATATCTGGCAGGTGTCTTGACAGAGGACGGTAAGTGCGACACTGAGATCCGTAGAAGTATCGGGATGGCCAAGGACGCATTGCAAACGCTGGGCTCGAGTATTGCGAGACAGGAGGATTTCTTTGGTAACAAAGAAAAGAATACTGAGCTGTTTTTTTACGTAACATCTGTCCTTCTTTACGGCAGCGAATGTTGGACGATTTTCTCAAAGATGAAGAAAAGACTCGAGGAGACGGAGATGTGGTTCTACAGAAGGATGCTAAGGATATCATGGACCGAGCGTGTGAGTAACGATGAGGTCTTAGACTGGATACAAACAAAGAGAAGACTTATATTTAACATCAGGAAGAGGCCTAGAGAATCTGATACTCACAGGTCGAATAGAGGGAAAGAAAGACAAGGGAAAACAATACATTACCTACCTGGCGGACTTAATCAAGTGAATGACAGA
>OZ038490.1:70243958-70268958 GCA_964036315.1 Acanthosepion esculentum
CATACATGGGTGACTGCTTGCGAATAATAGGTGCTGAAGGTTTGGATGTGCAAGTAGTGTAATGGATAATGGTTCGAACTTAATAATCTCTTATGGTGACCTATCTATATTAGAATTAACTTTTCCTCCTTCATAAATACTAACCTGCGAGACTTCTGAAGGCAGGCAGTCGGGACGCAGTGTAACTTGACAGTTCGGACTGATAATGATATCTGCTGACTAATAACACTATTATTGTGTATATATTTTCTGTTATTTCAATACACTTGTTCAACCTATCTTCTTCTTTCCGTGTCTTTCTTTCTTGCCCCCTAACACGCCACAAAAATAATTAACCTCAGCATTTGAAGGAAAATGATTTAATATTAATTCGCGTGTAGTCAGAATCGTTTGTACTGTTTTCAAAGTCCAGATAAATTAGTGCGTGTGTTCATATTGCTTTAACATTCTTGTTAAATACATTCATCCACCGCTTTCACCTCCGAGTGGAGTTATTGAAAATTACCACATTGAATTCAGAACAGATTCAGGTTTAGGTTTTTTTCCCAGGAAAATTGTTTTCTCAAGTCCACCAGTTGTTATCCTAATATTAATGAGGGTTTCCGTGCAAGCATTTTGTTCATGGTAGTGTTGACTGTCAACATCATGATTATGTCCTTATTTTTGTTTTTGTTACATTTACTCTCCAATTTAGTTGCTGTTGTTTCAGTGGACTTCACTTGATTTGTCTTCACTATTTCCATTATTGGGACTATTGCCCACATCTTTGTCGCCATATTTATTACAACATTTCGGCCGTTGTACGCTCCGGCCTTCTTCCGTTGGTGGGAAGGTCGAACTGAACCCTCTATTTCTCTCACTGGGGTAAACTGTTCTAGTTATTTCAATACACTTGTTCAACCTACATTCTTCTTTCCGTGTCTTTCTTTCTGGCCCCTTACTGGCCACAACATAATCAGAGAGCCGCGCTCAATTTGCATTTGGGTTCATTATATTAACTTAACCGGAAATACCTTTCGGTAAGGTCTAAGTTAGATTTGTATTACTAAATCATCTAAGTAAGAGTTGTATTATGAAATCATTATTATTTTCAAGATTAACATTATTGCAATCTAAAAGTATTTTCTGACTTTTAATAACCTGCAGAGTGTTGATTGTTAAGCCATAGAAAACGAACCAATTTTTTTTAATATCCAAAAACAATCACAGGTTTAAGAAAAGCCGTAATGCAACATCAACCTGAAAAACTCGCGACAGGTTCTTAAATAGTCAGATCGTGAATTCCATTTAGATGTTATGCCTGGCGCCAAACCTGATCAGAAATATCAAAACTGTCAGCTATATACAACCGCTTCCTAAGATTAATAGTGAAAAAGGCTTTGAGCGAGTAAAACCTGAGGGTCTTGCAAATATAATCTTTCTTTGAACATTGTGAACTGACTCTACAATGTCACAAACAAAGAATTGTCCTAAATAACAAAAACCACATCACTTGAGGAATACCAACAGGTTCGACAATTAAAATGGATAGCATATGTAAGTAGAAGAGAAAATAATGACATTGTTGAGATTGCTATGAATTGAGTGTGAAATCAGAAGGTTTTTGTTGCTAGAGCGATGAATTTGAAAGCATGTTCTTCACATTAATCACAACAAATAAAAGCATAGACGTACAAGTCGAATAAAACTCAATGCAAAATGAACAAGAAACAACGGTGGATGTGCATTCAACTATAAAATATCGAACATTTATATACAATGTTTACAAATAGAGAAAGGGTTGTGTTTGGGTTATATGCAAGTTGACGAAGTTTGCATCAAGAATATTAAATGAATTAAAGTTCAGCAATGTTCTTTTGTTGAGAAAATGTTCACATGTAATACCAAAGGAAAATTTATCGAGAGGTAAATTAGAAAGTAATGTATGTGAGATTTAAGTTGTATTAGTTTTTCTTGTTCTGACAGAGTTGTTCACCCTGGACTGTATTTTCTTTTGTCTTATGCTAAAATTACAATTTCTGTTTGGTAGTGTAATTAACACTTTTTAAGAAAGCTGTAATGGGTTTAGAGAAATAGAAAAAGGTTGGTAGTTGAGTCAGGTGTTGACGCGCGAAAAGTTCAATGGGTAACCGTTTGGTAATACCATGTGCCGTAATTTTGTATGTGCGTGGTGAGTGATGGATAACGGTTCGGAATTGGAAATAGGCTCCCCGATTTACAATAGCAGTCGCGTGTTATTTATATTCACTTACGCGCAAATAACCTAATTCATGAATGTATCTCTTCTTTCCCAACTATGGGTTGGACTAGTACCAGTAAATCATTATTATTATTTTTTTAATTTTTTAAGCACTTCACTCCAAGCAAGGCGGGGGAGACACTAGTACGCAGGGGGTTACAGAGAGTAAAAGTAAGAGAAAAGATTGGATATAGACGAAAGGATAAAAAGAAGTACGGGGATCAAGGCATCAGAAGATAGCGATTGACGTTGCATTTAATTTTTGGAAGTTTGTAGTTATTAGGGAAACAAGTAAGGGGAATGGAGTTCCACTGTCGGGAAGTGCGAAAGACGAAGCCGTTGGAGTAGAAGTGGTTGTTACATTTAACTGTTTAAACAGTACAAGTACATACATTCCAAGCTAGTAGCAGGATTAAATTCATTTAGTCGGGGAAATAGGGAAAATACCTCGTCGGAACAGTTGCTATGAAAATATTTTCAGAAAAGACAGAGGGAAGCCACATCATGTCTCTGAGAAAGTGACTGAAGTCGATATGCCAAGTCAGGAGCGACTTCATTGCAGATACTACTTTGGATTTTGTCGAGGACCTTGAGAGGAACAGCAGGTTCACCAGACCCCATATGACAACAGTATACAATTATTTCCAAAATATATATATATATATATATATATATATATATATATATATATATATATATATATATATATATATATATATAATCTGGCTTTAAATAGCCCGCAAAAGGTGGATAAGCCGTAAAGCAGAAATCACTGAAATCAAATGATTTTTATGATGGCTTCAGGTTATGTGACATCACTGCTTTACAGAACTGAATTCGATCTTCTCTTTATATCCGACTTGGAGTATATTAATTGGATGGAAACAATTTACAAATAAACTTAACTTAAACTGGTGAAAGGACAAGCTAAGTTAAGGAGAATTTTACGCATTTCATCTGAAGCCAGTCATTATCAATTAGACCTATATTGAGTTCGATCCTCACTGGGTTTTCCACAGTTTTGGCCGTGTGCCACATCTAATCTACGTTTTGAAAAACATTTTTGCCACCTAGGTGTGGTGTAATGATTATCAAGCTTTTCTCTCTAGAACAATTACGACTGAGTAGTGAGTCTTATCCTCACAGGATGCTCCATATTTTCGGTCTTGTGCAGCATCTGTGCTACGCTTCGAAAATCATGGGTAGTCTCAACATGATGTAAGAGTTAGCAAGCTTCATTCGCTAGACTATTACGACTTAGTAGTAAGTTAGATTCTCACTGGGTACCCCATACTTTCGGCCTTATGCCACATCCCAACTACACTTAGAAAATCACCATTAACAACTAAATCCAACCAACCATATCTACCACAGTGATTACATTCCTGCTGAAGTATAAAGTCAAAATGACGCTAGAAACGTAATAAGAACCTTAGTTTAGCGATATGGTCCTTGTTTAACGTGTTAATGATTTCTTAAGTGAATTAAGAGTCAGCAAAACACCTCACCGTATAGTATTGGTTAGAATAGAAATAGCAACGGTCATTGCTGCAACTATAATCGAATTACTCAACGGCTGAGTTACACTTTTTGCCTTGAGCCCGACTAAGCTCAGATCAGAATATACCTAAACAAAAAAGTATAATGAATGAATTACGATAGCTGACGGCTAGTTTCCGATGCCGACGGAAAAGTGTTCGTGTGCGTAGCGATGTGTGATTTAATTCCTTTCAAACACGAAACGTACTGTTCGGTGCATCAGCCCCGTAAAATAGCATGAAGCATTAATTCGACCCACAGTAAGCATTATTCGCTATGAAAGACACTTTCAACTCAGGAATTCAATCGTGAATTTTTCAACGTTATTCCTTTTTTTATTGCGTTTAGGCATGCGTAATGTCTGTCATCGTCAACAGGTCATTATTCATTCGCTTTATTCTCTTCCTCGATTGTTGAGATCCAAGAAACTAACGGAAGGCCATTCATTAAAAGTTATAAATTTCTATTTTTTTTTTGTATTTTTTAGTATATCATTTATGTAGTGATTTGAAAATATCACGTGACTCTTCAAGGAAAACAGTCGTCAAACCAATTCGTTTCTTCTCTTTTTTTTTTGTTACCCCGAGAATTAAAGACTGGGAAATAAACTAAGCTTGACTTGAATTAGAATTCAGAAGCATACAGGATTGCCATTTCTTTTACTAAATGAAGTGAATTGGATTACTTTTGAATAGCAAACACTACTCTGTTTTTATACTGACTTCCATTTCCTTTGGCAGTTTCCGGCGCGGTAAGTGGGATTGGCTCATTGAGTTGAGGTCGTTGGGTGCGCTTTCTCGCAAATATCTGTGGAAATGTATTAATTCATATTTCTCCCCCTAGCTATGGGTTAAACAGTAGAGAATACAGTTCTCTCTAGCTTTAGTTGGCAATCTGTCTGATAGAAAGGAAAGTCTGAATTCAACCCTACCCTGTAAGAACCTAAATGGTGTTCCTTTGAGTTGGATTATATATAGGGTGTTTCATTAAGACGGATCAAAGTTAGCAGTAAATATATCAGTGTTATTGGTGAAAAATTATTTCTTTCTCTATTGGTTTATATTATTTAAATTATGGCAATTAGACCTGAAAAATAATATCGCCCAAATGTCCGCCAAATCTGAGAAAAAAGTAAAACGACATTAGACTCTTGAACTTAATTCACATTTAAAATCGGTCCAAGTTATTTACTTACTACTTACTACGGAAACCACAGTAGGAACACCTAGCGTGGTGAGACCTCTTCCTATATTTCATAGTCAACATTAATCTCGATAGAAGCTCAACTAAACCCAGCTTTTTTAAGTAACCTCTAAAATATTAATTAGATGAATTCAAAATTTTGTAGCATTAAACTTTCAAAAATACCCCAGTATAGCAACTATGAACCGTACTGTAACTCACCATACTTGAAAGTGATTTGTGGTGCACGATGACACATTAAATTTCAAGATTTTTGTCTATCCTCCATCTTAATCACGCTACGTTTATAAGCTATAATGTAGAAATTTAGATGATACGGTCTACACTATTTTTACCCAGTACAAGAACGAATAGCCACTCAAGTTAGAGAGTTACTGAAAGAGAATGTTTGATGGACCTAAGGAAGTGAATTTTATGAGAATATAGAGGATAGATAACGGTTGGCAAATAGACTTGAAGAGTTTAAGATTATAGTGCTAGGAGAAATATTCTATTGTGATTCTGTTCCACAAAAGAGCGGTTCTTGAGAAGAAGAAGAAGAAGAAGATACGAATGGAAATTCATTCTTACAAATGGAAGACAACACTAATCAGTACATCTCACTCATTTCTATATGTATCTTACATGTAAAGGTCTGAATTTCCACAACTAAAAACCGTAGTGAAACCAGGATCTTAGCTTTCCATGGAAAATAGTGATAGAATAACGAGATGCTTGTGACGTTTCATCTGTTGGAAAATGATTGCAGGGTTGAAAATAATTCATGTCCCACATGGAGGCACAGACAATTTTGAACTCCGTCGATGTAATTATATATTTACCAAAATGTCTTGCAAATAATTAATGTTTTACAGTTACGTTATCCCATCTTGACAATTACAGTCCCTTTTAAGGGTCGGTTCCAAATAGTACTCGTTAAGCGAACATGTTGAAATACAGATGAGTGAGGAAATAAGTTATTTTCCTCACAGTTTTTTTTTTTTATCATTACAGTCCAAGTAAGGCGATAATGCCACTAACCAGGTAAAAACTAATTCCTGTAACTTTTGCCTGTTCAGTTCTTTAGCTGATATAGACCTATAATTAAAGTGCTTTTTTTTCTATGGGAAACGTCAAAATAGCGAAAGTTAAGAAAGTAACAGATTATAAAGGATCCCTGATGATTCGCCTTTAAAAGAAGGAAATTACTGAGAGTGAGAAAGAGAGAGAGAGAGAGATGTTTTCATTTAGAAAAAAAAAATTCTGAAAGTTGTTTAAATCGGTAAGCCGAACAATAAGATTAAATTAAAATATTCAACCGCATCCACTTTCCGTTTCGTTTCACCTTCATATGCACCCATTAACCTTGTTCCTCAAGTGGGGGCCACTTGGGAGGCAAGATTAAGGCGTATGCGTGGAAAAGCCACTGTTCATTACTGTTTCTGTCAAGCAGTTTTGCTACGACGCGTGGCAGATATTTATTGGATTGATGAAATGTATTTCAGTATTTGTTATTAAATGGCACCAGAGGCGTTTAGCTTTCCCCTATTTCGTTCGCTTAAGATTTTATTTGGAAATCAGTCTTAGCGGCCATTTTAACAAATACCATAATTGGCGTATTTTTCTCATTCTAACATTGAAAATGTGAAATCTAATCAATATTGTCAGTATAGTTTTCATTTTTCATTTAAAATCCATAAAAAACTGAAATCAAGCAAAACCTTATTACGCATATTAGGGAGAATGTAGTGTAACAAATTGTTGTGGGGCAGACCCATTTTACACGAGAAGGACTCATCCTAAGTATACTTATACTGACAGAGACAATACCTGCGAGTTGAGATATGTTGAGTCAGGGTTAAAGATACCTAGACAGTACACAGGGTGTTCACAGAGAGTTATACGAGAGTCCAGCGAGAGAAAGATAATTACGGCTTCACTTACCGAGACTTGTACATATACTTTCTACTAACACGCATTCCTGGACTACTAATCTTCACTTCTAGTCTGTATTCTTATGTTTAATACACTTATTTTTCTATCTCAATTACTGGCGTTGATTATTTATTTGTGCAGGATTCCATTCCCGGAATCCACAACACAAATCAAATGTGTCAAAAGTGGTTTGTAAAATTTCATAGTGTATATTTGCCACTGAATATATGTTTATATTCAGACTGCATATATGTAGTTAGTAGGGATCAAATGAAGGTATTAATGTGGAATAATTGACATTACAGTCCCTTTTAAGGGTCGGTTTCAAATCGTATTCGTTAAGTGAACATGTTGAAAAACAGAAAAGTGAGGAAATAGGTTATTTTCCTTACAGTTTTTTAAAAAATCATTAGAGTCCAAGTAAGGTGATAATGCCACTAAGACGCAAGGAGTTACCTAGAGTAAGAGAAAGTGAGAAAACCTTACTGAAGAATTAATACACTATAAAGGACAAGATTCAAAGAGAGAGAAAATAACGTTCGACGAATTATTTAAATTTGCAGATTGTAGTTGAAATAAAAATCGAACCCACTAAGAGACTGACACTTGGTCTGATGATCGCATTGATTGGTGTACCTGCGAGTCACTATACTGTGTTGATTTTTTTCACAATTTCTCTCTCGATACGTATATACATATATATATATATATATATATATATATATATATATATATATATATATTGCATTGGACAGAGTCCGACAATTTATTTTAAAGACATTTTTTGATATGTTTAACGTTCTTTTTATAGATACAAGTATGAAAATTTCTCGGACATTCAGGCCGGTAAATGTTATTTAATACTGTTTATTATAAACAGAACATTTACTTAAATACTTGTATCTATAAAAAGAACGTTAAACATATCAAAAATGTCTTTAATATATATATATATATATATATATATATATATATATATATATATATATGCTTTCCGACCATGGTTGATTTCTCAGGAAGATGACTCTGATGTTTTTGGTCATGGGAGGCAATACCACCCAGCGGCATATTTGGAAAGTGCCTGAAAACCATAGCAGGGGTTGAGACAACTCTTGTGAGTTATTTTTGTAGTTAGAATTCTTAGGAACGCGACAATGGTTGTCCTAGCAGGAAGTCACAAGTAATCATGGCCAAGGGTTCGTGCTTACTGGGTTTTTTTTTAAACTACTGATTACCACAATAGAAAGTAGAGTTGAGCTAACCGACTTATTTTAATAGACAATATTTTTATTGCAGCGAAAGAATCCGCATCATATAAGGCTTCAAATTTTCAAGATAACCGTGAATGTGTTTATAAACAACATCTATCGAAGTATAATAAAAAAAAATATTTACTGACTGAAACTAATTCAGATTCAAATCTGA
The DNA here is from genome assembly GCA_964036315.1 of Acanthosepion esculentum. Taxonomy (NCBI): domain Eukaryota; kingdom Metazoa; phylum Mollusca; class Cephalopoda; order Sepiida; family Sepiidae; genus Acanthosepion; species Acanthosepion esculentum. The sequence goes on from OZ038490.1 coordinate 70,252,279, forward strand.
ATAATTCTAAATATTAATAATTATATGTGGTTGAACGAGCGTTCAAATAAAATTTCTATATATTTTCGTCTAAGTAGATTGCTTTAGCTTTTATTTAAGGCTGTCGTTTTGAAAACTAAGTTATGTTTAAACGCATTACGGCGAGAAATTAGGTGTTTTTTTGAATCATTTCACATTTATTGGCAGATCTTCTTTTATGAAAATGTGGGATACGTAATAATGAAATGCAAAAGCAAATGTATGAGAAAACTGAATGAAATTGGTTCGACTATTGACTAAAAAACACTTATCAAAATTATAAATGTTAATGTTTAAAATTACACCGTTCTAGCACTTTCAGCGTTTCCTTTCTTTGAATAATTATAAACACGGCCTGCGATTTTATATTGTTATATAGGAATAAAGTGCCGCTGCCGACACTTGAGTTTGAACATAGATCGCCAGTGGGCAAACACAGGTGATCCCATTATTAATTTAATTAGACCACGTGACCATAGAGGAAACACGTAAGTAGGATGACGTGTGAGGTGTAAATGATCATTATTTCTAGTCTATCCTCTATTACTATTCGGATAGCTATTTCTACTCTGTCCCCTAGAACTACAGGGACCACTATTCTCTACTCTATTCTCTATACTATTTCACTATACGGATTAATATTCGAGCGAGTATTATCGAGCAAGTACTTTTAGCGCGAGTGATATTCGAAGGCTTCAACACTAGTATTGTTCAACAGCGTTACTATAGTTACACAGTCTCAACGACAACGAGCATTTCGAAACTTACCAAGTATTCGGTGTCATCACAAAAGTGTCAACGAATGTTCTTTGATGTTACAAAATATTCTTTATCCCATTCTTACACACACACACACATATATATATATATATATATATATATATATATGTGTGTGTGTGTGTGTAAGAATGGGATAAAGAATATTTTGTAATATATATATACACATATATATATATAGTTCCATGAACATAGACATTACATTAGTCCGATGGTGACCTAAATGACGAAATGCGTCACCACATTTTTTCCACTTTGTCATTAGATTTCATAACATTGTTCTGATATATTAAAAAATTGCATTATATTTTCTCGTATATTATATATATATATATATATATATATATATATATATATATATATATATATATATATACAATACAATATCCTTTTGTGGTATGCGATATTTATGGAGTAAAAGTGCTCAATATCACCGATAGTGTGTGTGTAAATATCTAAAGTGTGGACACCAAATGGCAACTAGTTGTTTCGTGATTGAGTGCATTCTCGTTGCTCACATCATATATATATATATATATATATATATATATATATATATATATATATATCCACACACATTATGAGGTCAATTGATGACTGAGTCATTTGAGGAGCTATTGAGCATCTCATGCCGCATATAAACCCGTTCCGCATGATGGAAAAACAGCAAATGATCCTAAATAATAATTAATATTCAACTCAGTTCAAAGACCGCACACACACACATATATATATATATATATATATATATATATATATATATATATATATATAAATAAACAGGGCGAAAGAAATCATCCAGTACTAAATTTCTAATCCACTCAGCGAGTAATAAGTGAAAACGAAGAATGCTCAATGCGGTAATTAGAGCAAAAATAAATAAATCTTAATGGGTCAGGTACTACCTACCTAGGTTACTTTACATGGTATCATAAGGGAGAATGGCTAGTTCACTCTGATGATCCCATGTGGTGTAATCTAGATAGGTATTACCTGGATCATTAGGATATATATATATATATATATATATATATATATATATATATATATATATGAAGAAATATAGTCTTAAAGTGTGCTATATTTATGGGATAAAGTGCTCAATATCAGAGATAGAGCGTGTGTAAATATAAAAGGGAACATAGAAGTCAATACTTAGAGGCGACAGTCTGTTTCATGCTAGATGCAATCGTCAGGCCATTGCATCTAGCATGAAACAGACTGTCGCCTCTAAGTGTTGACTTTTATGTTCACCGTTATATATATATATATATATATATATATAAACATTGTGTACATAGAAATCTGCCCGCCCTGTTGCCTGTCAGTTTCTCGCTTTAAGCAATAAACAAACCATAAATTAGGTACCCCACCAAGAAAAAGTGTTACCTTAGGTTTAAAATGCATCTTTAAGAATGGAAACATCTTTCTCGGAGCTTTTTACTAGGTTTAAATTCAAGGTATTACATTAAATATAAGATATATCAATAAGCCAATATCATGACCTTTTTTTCATTCGTAAATATATTGTTGCTGTAGTCCTATTTTAGATTACTCATAACTTACTTGACAGCAGATGAGGTCTTTTTATTTACGTTCTTCTCTATTTAGTTTATTTCAGAAATAATTTAAAACTTACTGATTTTTATAAAGTCGTCTGCAACATTATCCCTTCCATTATGAAGAAACTATTTGTGATAATCTTACCAGACGTCTTACCTGATGAATTTCTTCTGAGATCATTATTGTTATTAAACTACGGTAAAGAGAATTTTGTTAATAGTATTAAGAAAAGAGAAGTAGACATATTAGTCTGAAGAAGTCATTTCGAAAGAGAAAATGTGTAATATTAGATGTTTTTAAATTATTTTATCATTTATTTATGCACCTAAATGTAAACGGAATTCATAATATGAATGAATGTTATTTTTACCTTATTTGATGGCATATAAGGCGCACTTTTTTTACTAAAAATATCTTTTAGTATCCCCCTGCGTCTTATATGCCATATGTAGGTTTAAAATTCACAATTCATGATAGTCAGCCGAAATTAGGTGACGCATTATTTAACGACAATGAGAGTAGTAGTGAAAATAAATATCAGAGTTTTGATAATGAAGACGACGAATTTTATGGATTTGAAAATGAATAAAATTTTAATATTAACTGTACTGTTTTGATAAGTTGTAATAATTGCTTGTTTTCTTACCTTTGGATATAATTAAGTTTTTATAGGCTCGTGTTCTTATTTTACCTATTAGTTTTCGTTTAATTCTAATTATGGCTTGTTTAACCAAAATAATACTTCATAAATATAGCCTACGGTGTACCATTTACTAATAATTTTACTAATTACTATTATTTCTTGATTTGCCCTTCTGAAATTGGGGTGCGTCAAATACGGTAATTCTCACCTTGAAATCGTCCAGTTCTATTCATTAGCAATAAATCAAATATTTTTGTGTGACTTATTTATTTTTAAATGCCTACTGGATATTTAAATGCGTAGCATTTCCAGTCGACAAATATGTGTGAGTGATTGAGACAAAATTTTATCTTCTTTACATTAAAATAAGAGACAGCATAAACTAATGTCATAACAGCGAGATGTGTATAAAATGTATGAAATGTGTGAAGAGGAATAGACTATACAGAGATAAAGGTGAATTTAAAAAATCGTCTCAGTTCTTATTTGTAGATATCGTATCGTTGTATTATCCTCGAATATCGTTGAATATCTATTCAGCTAATTAAAGGGGTTAACACCACAAACAAAACAAGATTTCGAAATTTTGGGGAATATTTTTAATTTAACCAAAGAAAGCTAAACTTACGAAGAATATATGATTTCTGGTACAGCAGGGATGACCTCGGTTACAGCTTGCATGACTTTTGTAATAGCTGCGTCGACCTTTGCTACTCCTGGGATGACCTCAATAATAATCTGGGCACCGACCTCTGTTACATCTCTCTCAGACACGAAGTAGACCAGTATTATTTTGAATATATTATTCAATAGATTGTTCCTTGTAAAATATACGTTGGACTTACATAGGAAGAAACAACTTACATAGATGAACTTTATACGTTTACAGTAGATGCAAATTAAATAATTCTTCCACATGTATGCCAAAAGATTTTTGGAATTATATGAAAGCAACTCTCTATTAAACCAAATCATATTTTATAATAAACAATTGGATTAGATAAATTCGTCTATCGCCCGGTTCAAACAAATCCCTCTTCTTTTGAATAGAAGTAGAGTTTTGTTACCTGTTCAGAATGAAGTTTTTTAATATCTTAATAAGTAAAGCTATCTTTACCTTTTGACTATATGACCAGCTGTTGAGAGTACCGGGGTGGCAGTTATCTGGTAGCTATATCTCGACAGGTAGCAAGGAGTCCGGAATCTTTGGTAGCCTTTAAATAGGCTATTCTGCTTAAGAATCGCATGATACCTGGGTTTTCGCAGTGCAATTTCGCACCTGGATCGGTGTTCCTGCAAACATTTCTGATGAGCCACACAGAAGCGACACTATACTGTAGACTTCGTCACTTTTCAGCAGGCTTTTATTGTCTTAGACGATGGGTAGTGACTGTTATTCTGGGCCTTTCTAACTCTATAAGTAATAACAAGTGAAGAAGGAATGATCAGCTTCAAAGTTTTACCACCGAATTTAAATTCAATAAAACCGGTTTCATTTTTTGAAGGAGAGATGGCTTTGAAACCAGGGGGCCACATAAATTAAATTCTATTCCAAGCTCTATCTTTGCTGTTGTCAATAAAGTAGGGACAGTAAGATTACTCTTTTTTTATTCCCGATTTGCCCATTTTAGCTTGAGGATGGAAAATTATTATGTAAAAGCAATGTCGAACAGATTTGAATGCTGCTATAGATAAAAATATTTAATTTCATGCAAGCGCTACAAGCATTTTCTGATTACCAAATTTGGCTTTTCATTGCTTTATTATTTAACGATCAAATTATTTTCTCCGACTTTTAATTCCATTGTACTGTTCGTTCAATAAATGCTGCATTACTTCATGAAACTATGTTGTCGGTTTGAACCTCTACTCACTAACGAAGAAGAAAAACAGTTTGGCCAGGAGAGGGAGAATGGTATATTATTTATAAAAGAACTTCCCATCCCAAAGCCATAATCGTTTATTCCATGGCATTTGCAACACAATAATGGGTGGTTCCGTGCAGGAAAACGCGGCAAGATTCGTTACCCTGGGAAGTTTATTTTGATTAACTACGCCTTTTCACCGGATCACGTTCTCATTGCAAAATTCGCACTATCTTCCTACATGTGTTCAGAAATTCTTACCACATTAAGGCTCACTGTGAATGCTGATATTAAATAAATATATTAATTTTAAAATACAGTATTTTAGATTTATAAAAAAACATCATTAATCAGTCAGTAAGTGTCCGAGTTCGAATTCCAGTCGAATCCATTACATTCATTTAAGTGCTAAGACCCTTGCGACCCTTCTTTCCCCCGCCCCTGCCAGTTATAGGTAAAGAGCAAGGCGGACCTGTCCTGCTTTTCGACTGATAGCTGGGAGGATAAGTGATGGATTCATACAATTCGCAAGAGTATTTTTGCGTAAGTGAATGTAATGAACGCGACTGAAATTTGAACTCAGCTCTCCCTTTTCTTGTGCCAAGCCGATATTTATTACACCACAACACAGATTGGTATTAATTACAGTTTTTTTTCTAGCCATAACCTGTTAATGCTCCCCTCCTTCGTTCCCAAACTTTATTCTTCAATAGGTTCCATTGATGGTTTGGTTTGGTTTTTTCGTTTTACGGCATATCAATATCAATGGGTTATTTAATACCGACAAGATTTTTATTGCTGGTAATATTTTTTTTCAAGAATGTATTTCTGGAAATGTTTTGTTTCCAAAAATTTATTGCTAGTAATATTTTTCAAAAAATCTATTGCTGGTATTAATTTTTTATTCAAAAGTTCATTGCTGGTAATAATTTTATACCAAAATGTATTGCTGGTACTAAAATCTATTTTTACACTTTCATGGCGTTTTGACCCCAGTTTGGGGGTTAACTAACTGCCCATATCTGGGACCCTAACAGGTGCTACCACATAGTCTCAGGGTGGACGTGGGAACACCAGCAATTAAGAGGTGGTTCAACGCTCCTCAAAACCTCCTGATCAGAGGCCTTGCTGTCAGATGTAGTTTATCGTCATACCCAGGACAGGGTCCCCTTGACTTTGGCATGTTTAATACAGACCTGGATATACAAAAAGATACATATAGTTCGGGATTGGCATAATTAAACGACTCTTCATCACCAGTCTTATTTGAACGATAGTTCTTTATCAAATATTAATAGAAAATATTTCTTAGATTGTCCAGTGTACTTTACGTAAATTGTACACAATATCTGTAACATTGTATAAAGAATAACAATGGAACCGTTTCAATGAATCAAAAATATTCCGTTAACTTTTGTATATTTACTCTCTAATAAGCCTTTTGTCTGGACGTGGGGATGGTGTAACTGCAACGGGCACGGAGTGCCTAACCGGCAAAGCGAGTTCGAATCTCCGTCTTCAGTGTTCGCTTTCACGCAAATATCTTTAAAAAAGCCTTTAATTGCTCTCTTCTCGTTCTATCTTTTAAGTCGCATAGCACACTGCACACTGCTAAAACCAATCGATTTAGTAATGAGTTCGATTCTCACTGGGTGACCCATCCTTTCGGCCTTGTGCCACATCTAAGCTACGCTTGGAAAATAACAGCACATCGAGGCTGTGTAATGGTTAGCAAGCTTGTCTCGCTAGAACAATTACGACTGAGTAGTGAGTTCGATCCTCACTGGTTACCTCTACTATCGGCCTTGTACCACATCTAAGCTACGCTTGGAAAATCACTAAAATCAGTCAAAGAAAAAACTCTATACGTGAAGAGGCTCCCCAGTATTCACCGCCATTGACAGGTGCTACGACCTCGGGTCAGGCTGGTCGTGGAAACACAAGCAATTAAGAGGTGGTTCCACGCTCCTCAAAACCTCCTGATCAGAGGCCTTGCTGTCGGATGTAGTTTATCGTCATACCCAGGACAGGGTCCCCTTGACTTTGGCACGTTTAATACAGACCTGGATATACAAAAAGTTACATGTAGTTCGGGATTGGCCCAATTAACCGACTCTTCATCACCAGCATATCTGTCCTGTAATTTGAACTCAGGTCTCCCTTTCTTATGCCAAGCCTATATTTATTACAACACAACGCACATTGGTATTTTCTTTTCTTTTTTGGCAAGCATTACTTATATCTTAATAATTTGCTTAGATTCTGGAAAGCAACATTCCCTATTCCGATATGCTTTCTGAATTCTGTGTCACATTTTCCGTCATAGTATACAACGTATATAATTAAACTCTATCTGCTTATGACAGAATTTCTCTAAGATGATATGAAAGACTATGATATATAAATGTATATATATATCAGAACGATATTAGGTAATCGTATAAAAAAGCCGTCCTGGGTATGACAATAAACTACATCCGTGTCCTGGGTAAGATGATAAACTACGTCCTCTGATCAGGAGCATTTGAAGAGCGTTGAACCACCTCATAATTGCTGGCGTTCCCAGGTCCACCCTGACCCGGGGGGGTAGCACCTGTTAGGGTTCTAGATATGGGCAAATAGTTAACTCCGAAACTGCGGTTGAAACACTATGAAAGTGTAAAAATAGGTTTTAATACCGGAAATACTTCGTAAAAATTTATTACCAGCAATGAATTTTTATAGAAAAAAAAAGCTATTACCAGCAATATACTTTTCAAGGAAAAATATTACCAGAAATAGATTTTTGACAAAAATAAAATATTACCAGCAAAATAAATGTTGTCGGCATTAAAAAACTTATTGATGTTGAGATACCGTAAAACAAACCAAGGGAAACCAAACCGAATAAAAATGTGAATAATATTTTTTCCACTTTCTCATTTTTAGATGAGATATTTCCTCTTCGTCAATTAACATGATATAAATATAAATTTCATTGATGATCTTCTTTCGTTGATTAGCTCAAATATTAGAGTAATGAATGACAATACAAATTATTAAAGTATTAAAATTAGTGAAATGCATTACGGTGGAAATATGTTATGTATACATTATATTGCCCGTGTTTGATTCAAAAATCGTACGACTCATACAGCACTCGCTATCACTTGATTTAAAATATTTTTAAACTTCCTTGCCATTAAAGGCGTGCCCTTCGCCGTGCTGATGTTGCTACATGCCTTACTTCTTTCCTATCTTACACTGCGAATTTTTTCTAAGCTCTGTACTAAACATTAAATCTGTTACGGAAAAAGAACTAAACAAAATGAACACAAAACGATCAGCTTTAAAAATGGACTCGTAACTGGAAAAACCGAATGAAAAAAGAATATTAACAACAAACACTTTTTCACACCCAACCCAGTTCTGCGGAATCAGAATCAACGTTGAGTTTAAGCAAGCGAATGAGCCAATTGGATTAAAGTGCCATGCAGATTTAAATTTTTCCCATTTATGACGAATGCAGCTATCGATATTTTTTGCATGATAGCATGCTAGTTAACATTGGTGTCAGCCAGCTGTTGGCTCTCACGCTGGCCAATAGAATATTCCTGCCTATTCGTGGCAGCCAGATATAGGCTCTCACTCTGGCCTGTAGAAAATGACAGCAAACTACATGAAAACTACCGTAGAAGCATGGAAAAATCGATTATTTCCACTATCGGTGGAAAGTTGGGAAATGCAACGTCGGCGTTGGCCTTTGTAATAACTTGGAGCATGTGCATGTAAATGTTGGTGCAAATCCGTCGTAAATTGCGGACGTGCATTCGTTACACACACACACACACACACACACACACACACACACACACACACACACACACATACACACACACACACATCCTGCCTTTTTTAGGTAGAGAACAGTCTTTGAAAATGCGTTACAAAGAGGTTTTACAGTAGCCAAAAATGAAAACAGACATTAATGGGAGTATATGGCTTTCCTATCTTTTAATCCATAAAGAAAGTTTTCGTTAAAAAAAAAACCATTTCAGAAATTCTACAAATAACTCGTTTGTTTGTCGGGAGGTTTTCGCAAGAAATCCCAAGTATAATGTACGTAAAAGCAATCTATTCTACAGATTATAACATTTAGTAAGCAATCTAGGTTAGATTGACCCATAAAACAATGCACTTTAATGTACTTAATCAGAAGGATTTGTCTTTATATCTATATATAAGCCATGGCGGGTTGTTTTCATTCACTTCTGACAGTTATCTGAGGCTGTAGCATTTTTACCCATACCTACTGCAAGAAAAATCAACAAAACTGGGAAGAATCCATCAAGCAAAAGAAAGAACGAAAGAAAAATTATTAAAATAAAACAAAACTCAAAAGAACATCAAAAGGAGACAAAACGAGGAGGCGACTGACTGAGGGATGCACTTGATGCCACGATTATGCTAAGTGTTATCAAAGCATTGGGAATCCAACTGCATAAAAGGAACATTTGTTGGTTAATTCAGATCGAATATCTTTATTCTGTCAGGTAAGCATCGCTTCTGAATCTAAAAAGCAAATCCCCTGTAATTCTAGAAATGAGGGACATTGGGATTTTGTACATGATTACATTAGTCTTTACGCATGTACAAAAGAGTTGAAATAAATACAAATAAAATAAATATGAAATCTAAGGAAATTATTCATAAATCACACATCCACCAACATATATACAGGGTGACCCAAAAAAACGGGAACTTTTTAACAATCCAATAAAACCAAGAGTGATAAAATAAAAAATATTTAATTCATAATAATTGAAACCTTAAAATATGCCATTTAAGAAACAATGATGGAATTTTCATTTTTTTAAATTACGTCCTGTAGATGGCGTCCTCCTGTACGAATGCATTCTTGAAATCTGCTGTTGAGATTCCTCATTGACTTCTGCAACATATCAGCTGGGATACTGTGAATTTCATTCTCGTTACTAAAATGGCGAAATGTTTACTTGCTCAAGGTCACTGTCTCGCAGTGCTGCCACTTGCTCATCTCTGGCAATACGCACTTCAAAAATTCCCGTTTTTGTGGTCACCCTATATACATATACATACATACATATATATATATATATATATATATATATATATATATATATATATATATATATATATATATATATATATATATATATATATATATATATATATATATATATATATGTTAAGACATTTTTATGTTTAACATTTTTTTTATAGATACAAATAAAGTAAATGCTCTGTTTATAATAAACAGTATTAAACAACATTTACCGGCTTGAATGTCCGAGAAATTTTCATAGAAAATATTCGTCCTGCGACAGGATTCGAACCTGTATCCTATATGGAAACGTCATATAGCCTTTTAACCGATTCGGCCACAGAAAAACGTTCCGTAGGCAAAATCGAATTTTAGAAGTTTAAAAACAGTAAATTCGACCATGCCTACTGAACGAACCTCTGTGGCCGAATTGGTAAAACGGCACGTCAGGCTATATAACGGTTCCGTATAGGATACGAGTTCGAATCCTGTCGGAGGCCGAATATTTTCAATGAAAATTTCTCGGACATTCAGGCCGGTAAATGTTGTTTAACACTGTTTATTATAACCATATCATTTACTTAAATATTTGTATCTATAAAAAGAATGTTAAACATAAAAATGTCTTAAAATAATTGTCGGACTTTGTCCATTTTATAATATATAGGTATGTATATATTATTAAATGTGGACTAAATTTGACAGTTATTTTAATATATCTTGTTTATACGTTATTTTTATAGATACAAACATTTAAGTAATATCGAAAAATATCAGAGAAATTATGTGTACTCCGACAATAATCGAACCTGTATCCTACACGGAACCGTCATCTGGCCTGACGTGCTATACTATTTAGCTACAGAAGCAGTGTCTGGTTAGCAAGGTCAAATAATTGACTTGCCATCTCGACTTCAGTCACGTTCTCACAGACATTAAGCATATGCTCTGTTTATATAAAACACTATTAACTGCATTTACCGACTTAAATCATTGGAAATTTGTTGTCTAAAAGCAGTAATTTGACATGGGTGAAAAGACGCTTCCTCTGTAGCTAAATGGTTAACACTATTTATTATAAAAAGAGCATTAACTCAAATATTTGTATATATACAAATAATCTATAAGTAGAAATATATAGTAAAATAATTGTGGGACTTAGTCAATTTCATAATATATGGTGTCATTTGTTTACGTTAAGATACGTCTCGAGCAGATGTGACCGTTGGAGAAAAATCATGGGAAATTTGTTGTTTAAAAACAGTAATTTGCCATTGGTAAACAGAAGCTTCCTCTGTAGCTAAATAGTATAGCACGTCAAACCAAATGACGATTCCGTGTAGGATACAGGTTCGAACTTGTCGGAGGGCACATATTTTTCTATGATATTTTTTCTCGGACATTCAGGACGGTAAATGTCGTTAATATTGTTTATTATCAGCAGAGCATTTACTTAAATATTTGTATCTATAAAAATAACGCATGAACAGAATATATAAATATATATATATATATATATATATATATATATATATATATATATATATATATTAGACAAATAGCAAACGTATATCAATCTAACATGTTTCTCTTTTATTAAACCCTCGTCAGAGATTGAGAAACAAGAAAAAATATCTGTTTTCTCTGACGAAGCTTTCATAAAAATGAAACATGTTAGATTGATATACGTTTCCTTATCATCTTGTTGGATTCTGATTGAAATATTACACGCATTTGGTCCTTATTTCTCATATATATATATATATATATATATATATATATATATATATATATATATATATATATATATATATATATGTATACGTGGGTCATTCAATGCACCAAGTGAATGTTTCAGTATAAGGACTTCTAATACAGATAGAAGCTTACTTGTTTTTCAACGTAGTCTTCCAGCACTGTCACACACTTTTCCCATCTGTGCACAAGCTACCGTATTCCCTCAGCGTAAAAATCTTTGGACTGGTGTCTCAGCCAGACGCTCACAACACTTTTGACTTCATCGTCACTTTTAAACTTCGTGCCTCTCGTGAACGCTTTCAAGGGACCAAACAGGTGAAAGTCTGAACGGGCAAGGTCTAGGCTGTAAGGGGGATGAGTGCAATAAGCATCTTTAGCACCCACCGGCAGCTGACCTTGTGTGCTGTCCCAACAGATAATGTCAAAGTCCTTGCAATGTCATCCACTGTCACCCTTCTGTCAGACTAAATGAGGTCATTGACTGATTTGATCACCTCAGGAGACCTCACTTCTGTAGGCCTCGCAGGCCTGTCTTCATCCTCAACACTGCTCCATCCTTCTTTAAACAATTTACCCCACTCGTAGACATTTTTTTGGCTGAAAACTGTAGCACCATACACAGTTGACATTCTGCTATGAATTTCAACTGGTTTGCACCCTTTAGCAACCAAAAACTTGATAACTGAACGTTGTACTATCCTGGAGCATGCTTCTTGGTCGGCCATCTTTGTTAATCGCCAAAACTCTGAAAGTTTTGTGTTTTCATCTACAAAAGAAATTAAATCCATGTCAAAAAGAAATAAAACAAAAAAAATGAAAAAGTAAGCTTTTATCTGTATTAGAAGTCCTTATACCGAAAAATTCACCTTATTTATTGAATGACCATCGTATATATATATATATATATATATATATATATATATATATATATATATATATATATATATATATATGTGTGTGTGTGTGTGTGTGTGTGTGATAAAATAAAATAATAAAATAAATAAATAATTGTTCTATTATATTTTCTACCATTTGTCCGTGCATTGAATACTGTTGCCATATCTGGTCTGATGTCCCTGTTGTTCATCTCGCGGTTCTTGACAAAAACCAAAGGAGGATCTGCAATATAATCGATCCTAACTTGGCATCTCGACTTCAGTCACTTTCTCACCGACATGACGTGGCTTCCGTCTCAAGGTTAACGGCTGTGAAGAGCTTTTTTCCTTGATGCAACCGACTACATGAATTTAAGCGTGATACCAAATAGTCATTTATGTCCCACCCTTTTAGTCTTTAAATAGTTAAATGTAACCGCCACTTCTACTCCAAAAGTTTCTTTTTCTCGACATGGAACTCCCTCCCGCTTACCAGCTTCCCTGGTAACTACAATCTTCAAAAATTTAAATGCAACGTCAACCGCCATTTTCTGTTGTCTAGAACTCCATTCATCTTTTATTCTTTCCTCGGTCGCCACTCTACCCAGTTTTTTCTCGCACTTTCCCTCGCTATAGCCCCCTGCGTACTAGTGGCACTTTTGCCTTGCTTGGGGTGAAACGATTAAAATAAAAATAGTTCGGGATTCCCTGTGGGTTATCCAGATCGATACACCCCTGAGGAAGGCTGTAGAGCACAACGACCGAATCGTTGTGATAAAAACAACAAAGATGCGGACAATAGTCCTAGCAATAATGTCATCCGTTTTCAGGCATCATTTTATTTTTAAGAAATAACAAATATATATCGCCTATTTCGCACCGAATTTAGAAGAATGAAAACGTGAAAAGTGAAAAATGAAAGATATGCGCCTAGTTATTTAAATATTGTAAATGTGATTGCCTAGATGTCTCTTTTGTTTAGTGTTCGTTTCTAGAAAAGGAATCGATTGATTGAAAGTGCAATGCAAATAGACAGACAAAACAATATCTTAAAACTGAGAACACATACACGAAACATCATTTATCGTATTTCAATTTTCAAAGAGAATATTTTTCGGTAATATTGTTTTTGAAAACGGTGGTGGTGGGGAGGAAACTCGTCGAATATTGATAGATGGATGTTTGTCTCTTTGTATGGAAACGAGTGATTTCAGAACGTTTGCATACGTGCTTCAAATCGGCAATTGGATAAAAGATAATGGAACGGAGCCACGGAAGATATCTGATTAAAGACTACTTTCATATTTAAGGCTTTTTTTCTTCCGTTTCGAATATACACATGAAGTGCTACTAGAATACTTGGGGATCTTAAGTTGAGAAAGAAACATGTTACAAATGTGAGACACATTTGTTTTTCTTAAGGTGTGATTGTGCGTTATAGTGGAGATGTTTTGCGAGACAGGGCAAATTTACGCTAATCGATCGATTTTATAAATTTGGGGTTAATACTTGGCATAAGTTGGCATGCGTGTTAGTGAAATGTAGATAGGCTCGTGCATAATAACACCGATCAACGCAAAACCAATAGTAGCTCAAAGCAGCATACGAGCTAATAGAAAGGATTAGTGTGAGCTACATTCAAATCCAACAGACATTAACGGCCTTAACAGAAAAACACACATTTGATGATCGAAGTTAAACCATAACAATGTTTCCATACACTCTCTCGTATATATATATATATATATATATATATATATATATATATATATATATATATATATGTTTTGAACAATAAAAAATATTAAAAAATTAAAATCTTCAGACACACTGCGTTGTATATTCATTTTCTTTCGTTTTTATTATTTCTGTTATATATATATATATATATATATATATATATATATATATATATATATATATATATATATATATTTAAAGAAACTATCGGATTAAAATGTATTCCATTAATACATGCTCCATATGAAATGACAAAAGTACGCAGGTGTAGGCTTAAAGAAATATTTATTCAACTGAGAATACAAAGTTTGCGTGTAATGTCCTTTTATAGTCCCAGTAAACAGAAATAGCTCTCTAAAAAGGAGAGTAACAAGACATGGTTCGACCACTTTTGATTATTCATGACATTTTATCTATCTATCTATCTATCTATCTACCTATATATATATATATATATATATATATATATATAGAGAGAGAGAGAGAGAGAGAGAGAGAGAGAGATAGATAGATAGATAGATAGATAGAATTATATAAATATATATATATATATATATATATATATATATAAATTTATAATGCTCAGAGTTGAATCATACTAGGAAACAGTAGTATTAAAAAGTGCTCGATACACATGTAAAAAGATAAAATAAATGTAGAAATAACATGTAGAGCTTTTAACTGTAAAAATCAGGAGATCAGTTGAATCCTCTACCTTGATTTCAAATTCTCTGAGAATACCGTAATATTGAAAGCAATGTAGCGGATTCAACTGATCTTCTGTATATATATATATATATATATATATATATATATATATATATATATATATATATCGAGAGACAGACAGACAGAGAAAGAAATAGTTGCATAATACATTTTAGATGCATCAAGGGCGGTTTTCAGTGATGCACTGTCCTCATCACTGATTTCTGGTTCTGCATCATAACAGCTCAAACAGCAAACCCAATCGGACTCCGGACAAGTCATGTTACCTCCTTGAAGTACCTCGACATTTCAAAAAAGAAAATCATATTTAGCGACGTAGCTTGGAGTCCGACTGTTCTTAAAATATGTCCACCAGCATCAGCCAATGAAAAAATGCTTTTCACCCCCCCACCTTTCTACTGGTGTCTTTTTACTTCACCCGGTTTCGATTCGATATATATGTTTCTATCCTCTGGATATATACATATATATCATGTATTAATGAATTTATTTTTAATCCGGCATTTTCGTTTTATTATAAATAGTTTGTATTACTTATGATCGGCTTGCTCCCTCGAGATTTTAGGCAAACATTGTCCGTCCTGGGTATGACGATAAACAACATCCGAGAGCAATATTGTGAAGCGTGGAACCACCTCTTAATTAGTGTTGTTCCCAAGTCCAGCCAGACCCCGGGTAGTAGAACCTGTTAGGGTATGTGCAAACTGAGGACAAATGTTTATAGTAAAAATACCTGCAATACGTTTAAAAAATTATCAGTAATACATTTTTGAAAAGAAAAATTACCAGCAATACATTTCACTGTCGTCGAAAAAAGCGCTTGATAAAATTACGTCTATGAAACCCCATCTCTTACAAAATGATTTCGTATAAAGAGAACATTCTATTCATAGGGACCTATCCTAAAATCTTGTCAGCATTAAATTGCGCTTTGAGTTTGATATTCCTGAAACAAATTAATAAATCAAACCGAAAACATTGATATGGTTTGACGTCAAGTTTCAGCGTGGATTATAATCAACGTGGATTCCTGAAATTTAACCCTGAACATCTGTAGCGTTGATAATTATCTAATTATATGAAAATATACGATGGCAAAGTGGAAAAGCTATTTTAATGACAACACGTTTCACCTTCACGTGCTAGTTTGGCATCTTCTTGTCGAAAGGAAAGAACACTCTATCTGTCTATGTATGGATATAGATATATATCTAACTATATCAGCTTACATCAGCTTATCTATTTATCTATCTTTCTCAATTATTCATGTGTCTCAGTTTATTTAAGTCTCTCTCTCTCTCTCTCTCTCTCTCTCTCTCTCTCTCTATATATATATATATATATATATATATATATATATATATAAATAGATAGATAGATAGATAGATATTTATCTCAATGTATTAATCTATCTCTCATTTCTATTAATCAATCTATATATGTGTCTACCTAAAATATTTATCTCATTTTATTCATCTAGTTATCTACTTTTCTCAATTTATTCATCTATCAGTTAATTTCTCTCTCATGCTCTCTCTCTCTCTCTCTCTCTCTATATATATATATATATATATATATATACATATATATATATATATATATATATATATATATATATATATACATATATATATATATATATATATATAT
>OZ038490.1:70278958-70618958 GCA_964036315.1 Acanthosepion esculentum
ACAAGAGAAGAACACTAAAATTTGGCAAATATATATATATATATATATACATATATATATATATATATATAGAGAGAGAGAGAGAGAGAAAGAGAGAGAGATATAAAGAGAGAGAGAGAGAAACCTAATGAGCCAGACAAACCTACCTATCTGCCTAAGTGAAACCTTGGTAGGTTTGTCTGGCTCATTAGGTTTGTCTAGGTTTGCTCTACGTTTGTATCGAGCTCTTTAGTTAGTTGTTTACTCGTATCGGGGTTTTTTCTTTGGGCCTTGAACCTGTATCTGTGCGATTATTTTCGACAGACTTTCATGTTCCTGGTTCTTTCTTTTTTAAAACCTTTTTTTCCTTTCGAGATTGATTTGGCTATTGTTAAATCAAGAATTCGAAGGTTTTTCGACACGAGTATAGTTACCTATTTATATATATATATATATATATATACTCTAATTCGGTATAAATGTTCGATACCTAAGGTTTAAAATGAATTTTTAAAAGTGATAAACAACACTTGAAGATTTTAATTTTAGGTTTAATTTAAAGCTAACTGATTAAATTTACTATTTCCAGTAAATAAAATGTGCTGGTGAAATTTAAGTACAAAATTACCAGTTATAACATTCTTTCAAAAATAAAATATATTTATCTGTGACACGTTATTTGAGTAAACTTAGCAATTTTAAAGTTAAATTAATTTGATTTGAAATAAATATTACTTATTGCATAAAAACTAATATACAAGCATTTCTTAACGACGGGTCCTGTTTTTCTTTCATCTTTATTGACGTATCGGTAAGAGTTGAGGTGATGACAGCTCGTATGGATGACCAGAACTGACATATATTTACGAAATCTACGTGAACGCATTTTCTTTATTTTGTAATTTTTACAAATTAACATATTTTCAGCATTTATCTAATATTTTATTGACTTTTACTGGCGTTTTTTGAAGATGCTTTATGAAAAAATTAAAAATTAAAATACTATATAATTTTCTTAAATTATTTTTTAAAATTCTTAACAGACGAAATTAAAATAAAGATAATTAAGCAAGAAAATTAACACATTTATCTGTTTTTTTTTTAAATAATAATTAAAGTATTCTTTAATCATTAATAGTTAATAAACTTTAATTAACATTAGCTAAAAACATTTTTCCATTTTATTCGTAGGCTATACAGTTCATTTTTTTTTTGCTTTAAGTAGGAACGAAAAATCAAATGAACTTCTCCATACGTCTTCCGTACATTTGAATTAAAATCGTTTTTATGGACACAAAAAAAAAAACATGTAAATTATATTTTTATATAATTAATTAAATAATATCTTTGTTTTATTTGGTTTTGTATGTTACAATTCTGAGCTGATTTTAGCTAGGTGTGGACCAATTTAAAAAACAAAAACATGATTTATTTTCCTCCTTGCGCTTTTAACTAATATAATCACTAAATGATTCAGCATTCAATTTCTAGGGTTTTCATGAAATTAGTTATGGGGTAATAAAAATAAAAAAATATTTTCAAAATGACGCATATTTATAATAGTTTCCATAATTTGTGAATAGTTTCTGAAAGTTTCATTAAAATCCGACAATTATTTTTATTTTTGCAACAATTTCCAAATTAATGTTTGTCATTAAAAAAAATGCGCTATAATTTGCTGTTATTTAATAGTAGCCTTGGACGCAAAGGGAAACGAGGGTTTTTAATCAAAAGTTTGAATGTTTTAAAAAGGATGGATTAATTTTTAAAAATAATTTTAAAATACTGTATTCTTTCTTCTTAATACCTTTTGACGGTATAATTTTGGTTTCGTTAAGTTTACAGCCGTTTTTATCATGTTATCCTTATTTTCCATCAAAGCATGATAAAAACAGCCTATATGAGGATGACTGAAACTATCTGAAATACGAGAAGAAAAAAATAGACAAGTTTATCCACAATTTATATCCAGTTGTGTAACACCATATTCAAAATTTATAAATATACATTAAAAAAAGCTTTAAACAGACATACTTGAAACAAAATACGCAAAGTATATCGTGGAAAATAATGAAAAATACTCACAAGCGTACAACAATAACTCAGAAAATTGTTAACTTTGCCTGGGGGAGAAAACAGCTATAATCACCTTACAAGACAAACATAAATTTCTTAATAAAAAATAAGAAATTATCTCAAAATTCAGAGGCCAAAGTACATTTTTATTCTATTATATAAAAACAGGAAACCTGAAAGGAAATGCCTTGTAAAATAAAAAAATATCTTAGAAAATCATTAACAAATTAAAAGTTAATAAACAACTCTATATAAAAACTATAAAATAACCGAATCATAACTATTTCTACTCAACAGCCATTAGGATAATTTAAAATATAACCGTAGCTTCCTATCCAATAACCGTCAGGAATAAGACAATAAACCGGAAATAACATACCTTACTAACCGTAATACCTCAAGGACTAGTATATATAAACTGTCGAGTTAACACTCAACACGCATGCCCAGAAGATTGCATTTACGCATGAAACAGACTGCTAATCGGCGTTGGCATCATTGTCTGCTTCCACGCACACATTCAGATAGTCTTAAGGTAACCGATATTGATGGGTAAACGTGTTCAATATCAGCAATAGAGCGTATGTAAATACCAAAGTGGATTAAGCATGAAGCAAAAATATCGCCAGTCTATGTTGACCTCTGTCCCCATATATATATATATATATATATATATATATATATATATATATATATATATATATATATATATATATATATATATATATATAATATATATAACGTAAATCATTCAAACGAAAAACAAATACTGAAGCTAATTATACGGCAAGAATCACTCTCGCAAACAATATTTAATAATAAAATACAATCAACTTCGAATCCGTTAATGAATGGTATGATCCTTGTTTATAAATTCCGGTTTTATCAGGTCTTATTTTTCCGTGCTACATTTATTTTGTAGAGGACAGTTATGAGGATTTCTACAGTTACATAATTTTTGTTTATCTTCATCTGTTTTTATTTTTATTTTTCTATTGTCTAACTTTTTTGGTTCTGGTATAAGTGTTTAAGATATTAGCATTATGTTTCTTAATAATTTTTTCTAAGTTTTCAGTACAGCTGCAACTTAATTTTAGTGTATTTTTATTGAAAATAGTACTTAGTTTACTTTTGTGTGTGTGTGTGTGTGTGTGTGTGTGTGTGTGTGTGTACTGGGTATAACAGCAAAATTGGCCAATTGTTAGATTAAGCTCTGAATTGTTGTATCTTAGAAGTGATTAAAGATATCTTACTGGAATTCTACGAGCTTTTTATAACACTATTGCACTCTGAGCAATAAGAATGTATAATTACTCTCTAAGCATCGTGATGAAATCGATCATAAACGAAAATGACATGTTCATCATTAATTAATCAAAATTAAGAATCGGATGCTCATGAAATATAAAATTGAACTTGGGTCTCGTGGTGGAAACGCAACGTCCTAAAGGCTGGGCCAGGCATCCATTTATCCGCTGACTGATAACCCAAAGAACAGAAATTAATTTAGAAGAAGGCGCTGAAAGAAAAACGTCGTGCGAATCGGCAAAAGATGATTTATTTTCTTCACATTATAATATATATGATAAAAAATACAGTTTTAAGGTGTGCTATATTTAACGGTTAAAGTGCTCAAAAGGGGATGCGTATGTGAATATAGAGAGGGATATAGAGATCAACACGATAGTCTGTTTTATGCTTAAACGCATTTTCAAGAAGATTGCGTTCAAGCATATCACCGTTGGGTGTTCACCTTAGTCTATGCTGAGCAGACCTTAATTATAGTTTCTGGGAGCCTGACCAACGATCTAAACAAGGCCATCACACTCACGATGACTTGCGACTTAGTGCTCATTGTTTTCAGGCGCTTTTCAAAGGTGCCCTTCAGACCGACAACATCAGGATGTTTATTTCCTGAGAAATCAACCGTGGTAAGATTCGAACCCGTCTCATGGTCAGAACGCGAACGTTCTAACCACTCGGCCACGCGCCCATAAGATGTATTTATGTATGTACGTATGTATGTATGTACGTATGTATGTATGTATATATGTACGTATGTATGTATGTATGTATATATGTACGTATGTACGTATGTATGTATATATGTATGTATGTATGTACGTTTGTATGTATGTATGTACGTATGTATGTATGTATATATGAACGTATGTATGTATGTATATATGTACGTATGTATGTATGTATGTATTACGCAGCATGTCTTCAAGTTACGCTTTTTAAAAGCAACCGTTTAAAAATTGTATCTGAATTTTTTAAGAAGTTTTGATTGGTATCTTGCCGTTGATGGTGGAATTGAACTGTACATACACCGCGTTTGTTCTCGTTACGGTCCGTGGATTTCAATTAGACTCAATCAATATGAACCACGCAGGTAAGAAAGAAAGTTAATGAAAGTCATAGTCCGTTCGCTCGTACCAACGATGCGTAATAACACGGACTTTCAATTTCATTTTATTTTATTTATTTCTAATCTGGCCGTAAGAAAAAACTTATCGAACATATAATAGACATGGAAACATGTCGTTTGCTTTTAACAAAACTTTATTCCATGAACAGCTTAATACATATAAGTGTTTTGATTTCCTTTCATGACAAGACCTGAAAGAGGCAGGCCATTATGGCTCTTCACAAATATTTACTCTTTTGTTTCTCTAATTAGTTTTAACTATTTCCATCTCTCTATGATCATGTTTTTTTTTTCTGTCAATAAATGCAGACTCAGATAGGTTGCTCGCTATTACTCTTTGCTTATCACGTCTTCAGTATATTCTGTGAATTAAAACATCCTCTACTCTTCTTCGTCTATATGCTGCGTCCTTCGGGGCATGAGGTGTCATGGTTCTGCTAAATATTATGTCCTTATATGGCGCCTAGACGTTTTTCTACTTTTGTTAAGTCACCTGCCCCGGGGTGGGCGCTTCGGTCCAGGGCAGAAAACACAGCAGACAAAATCGCTTTCTTAATTATGTGTCCCGAGAATTCTCTTTTACTGATTGTAAATATTAGTTCCATTTAAAATCTCTATTTCGCTTAAGACTTCCTTGTGACTCAAATGTTCTGTTCACCGTATTCTAAGAATCTGTCGGTAGCACCGCATCACTGTCGCTTCAAGTCTCTCCTTCATCTAAGGGGATATTTATCCAACATTCACTGTTTATTTGTCGCAAAAATATATTCATATGTATTTTTCATTATCACCCCGGTTCCTGCTGATGCACTTCAATCATTAACTGAACAAAGAAAAGGCTAATTTCTAATTAATTTAGCTCATAACGTCGATTCAGAGTACGGACTTCTTGGTCCTCTTTTCCATATATGTATGCAGGAGTGCTTGCGGGCGGGAGAGAGTGAGTACACGTACATGTGAGCATGACAATTTCAGCCTGTAACAGACTAGAATTGGAACTAGAATTGGAACATTTTTTTTGTATTTACTCACCCCCACCCACGAGGTCAAGTTCTGACACAAGATCGATTTAATGTGGGGATCCCGAGCGCGTACACCCGGGCTAGGAACAAAAATATTCCTATCCCCCGCAACCGCCGGATGCACTGACCTGCATGTTGTCCGATTCCTCTCTCTACTGCAATGAGAGGGCGCGGCCTCGAGCAGCTGTTCTCCACGGCCGGCACCTCTCAGTATAATTTTCCTCAGTTGAGACATTTGTCCTTTGAAGGAGTCGCCCCTGAGTGTAGACTGCCCAAAGAGAGAGACGCAACTGAGAGATGATAAATAGGGTGCTACAAACTACTCGAGAGAGCAATTTATACACTGAATTGAAACAGTAACATCTGTAACGAGAATATTTATTGTTTTATAAGAAGACGCTAACACTAGTGTGGTTGCCAAATAAGGCTGTAGATTTCAACCAGGCTTGGGGGAGATTACGGCATGATTAATATTCTGGGGGAATATAGTGTATATCAATAATGATTTTATACGAAAGAATTATGTTATGACTTAACTTTGAAGATAATTCTGTTGTCTCCTAATTAAAAGTCTAGAATATAATCAATGGCATCTGTAACGAGAATAATAAATTTTATATAAAAACTTAAGATATCATAAAATGGTTTATTTGCTTATTATTTTTGGTTATAACTGTAAGATACTGTAGATTCGATCAAAATTTGCGGTCGGAGTTTACATCGTTAAATGCACAAGAAATAACATTTCCACTTAAACACGACCAAAATTATCTTTCCTAATTTAATTTTTGGGGACGTAATTCTGATTTAGCCGAATATTTCCCGATGCATCTAATTCTATTTCTTAGAACGTTTCGAAAAGAAACTTTTTCAATATAATAATTTCAAATATGAAAGCACGTCTTTGGTTTACAGGTTATTATGTCTGATATTGGAATGAGAAAATAAAGCATATTCCGATAGTGGTAATTTGGTTTCATGTCGCATTAATTCCCTTGGGGAAAAAGGCGAACCCAATTCTGACACTAGGTCAAATCAGCTAGACATACGATGTTAGCCAACATAACGATTTTTATATTATCTTGAAAAAAGATAACCAAGAACGAGTAAGCTTATTGCGTCGGAAATACGTTAAAGGAAATCGCATTCTATTGTGTTTCGAAATCAAGGAATTCTAAAACAAAAACCTTTTTTATGAATATTACATTATTTTACATTCTGCGGTTGATATTTTCACACGGCTCTTTGCGTATTCACATGTTGATATTTTATCACTAGCAGCAGGGTAAACTTAGTGAAGAAGTCTCATGTTGGATAAACCCGAAACTCCTAAGTATCCCAGAGTAATATCACTGATGATGTGGCTGCGATCATCTTACAGATGTATTCTTAAACAACAGCATCAATTACATTTTAACCTTGAAGGTATACAAATATTACAAAAGGTTTGAAAACACGGCGAGTAAATATAGAAAAAGTCTTTCAAGACAAATCTCCTATAGTGACTATATGAAGTAAAGTGAATAAGCTAGTAAATAAAACCCTTCCATTTAACTATGTGTATATATATATATATATATATATATATATATATATATATATATATATATATATATATATATATATATGAAGAAATATAGTCTTAAGATGTGCTATATTTATGGAATAAACTGCTCAATATCAGAGACAGAGCGTGTGTAAATATAAAAGTGAACATAGAAGTCAACACTTAGAGGCAACAGTCTGTTTCATGCTAGATGCAATCGTCAGGCCATATATCTATCTATCTATCTATATATATACATATATATATATGTATATATATATATATATATATATATATATATATATATATATATATATATATATATATATATATATATATATATATATATATGGTTAATTTGAAGTGTAACACCCGCGCTTAGTTCGCATTAAAAATTTCCACAATATTTAAATTTATGTGTAATTATACATACTCCATTCGAATCTGGCTTGATAAATTTCATAAAATCTACCATTTTGGAGTTTTCGTCAGTGAAAGTTGGAATCCATTCGCATCGCTAGCGGTAGCCATTACTGTCGTTATTTGCAGTAATTCGCTGCGGAAAGCTAAACGCGGAAGACTACAGAAATCTACTCACGGAATTAATCTTTCTTGTCTAAATTTGTCTCAGTTACTGCGCACGAGAACTGTTTAAGTAGATAAGCTCAGTCTGCGCAATGATACCTACATTGATAGCTATTCTGAAGCTGATGTACGCAGACAATGCCAGTAATGGCTAGACCACGACGTGAATGAATCCGAAATTTCACTCTCGATAAATTCAAAACGGTATATATATATATATATATATATATATATATATATATATATATATATATATGACGCAAATTCAGTCGGGTTTCGATCCTAGCTGATGAGCTGTGAAACAGCGAAACAGTCTGTCTGTGGATGAAAAAAATATTGGCGCCTGATAAATTAATTTCGGTTGAGCACATTGGTTTGAGGTGTGAGTTTGTAAAAATAGTGACTATTTAAGCTAATATTGCACGATTCTTCGGCAGATTTGAGTCACTGTCAGTCACTGTGTGTTTATCTAAATCTAAAAATAAACACGCTAAAATTCACTTACATCCCTGCCGTGCGCCGACGGCTTAGTGGGAGAAATTCCGACTGACGCAAATTCAGTCGGGTTTCCATCCTAGCTAGAAGCAACCGGACGTCTAGCCACACTGATGAGCTGTGAAACAGCGAAACAGTCTGTCTGTGGATGGCAAAATATATATATATATATATATATATATATATATATATATATATATATATATCATAACCCTGCGTATTCGTTGGTAACTTGTTCAACACATAGATAGATAGATAGATAGATAGACGGGTTGAAATTTATAGATATATATGAACAAGCTGTAATAAATAGATAGATTCGAACACTCGTATAATTTAGGTCATTGTCTCGATCTTACTCGCCGCTTTTCTGTCTCGCCAGTTTCGATTTACGAATTTAATTTAAATGTCCAATTCACTGACAGCACTATATAATAAACATTAGAAAATGTGGCTTTACAAGATGTCTTTTTGATCTCACCTGTCCATTCAATTTTTTTTGTTTTGTTTTGTATCTTTCCGTTTGCATCTACATTCCAGACACAAGCGAAGGAAATCGTTAGCAGAAGTCAGGTATGTTTATTTCATAAGTCTGTCATCGAGTAAAGCCGGGAAATCCGCTCTTAACCTTCGTTCACAAAGTCTCCTGATCATCGTCGTTGTCACTGATTTGAAACGATGCAACTTCTATGTCATTTTCAATCTCGAAGCAAGGTTGCATTATTGCCATGCTGTTCATCCGCCTAGTTATCTATGAGATGCAATTAATGCGCACTAATTTTATGGCTTTGGACATTAAACGTCCCTTGCAATCCACTTATTTGGCAGGACAAGTCGGCCTTGTGCCAATACGTTCTCTGGAACTGTTGTCAGCACGTAGCCAGTTTCTGGGCTGAATTCTACCAAACTGCCTTTACCAGATTTGCAACTCCAATTACATGCAACATAGTATTATAAATAATGCTTTTTCTTGTCTGATTGCTAAGTTAGGTAGGTGGACAGTTGACACCTGCGCTAGCTTACAGTACCCGAAGCCAAGATAGAGTAAGGAATTTGTATGCAGAGTTTCAAGGCGTAATGTTCCATTACTTTTCTTTTAAATCTAGGGCAACAATTTCACTGTCTAGATATTTTTACACTTGACTTCATGCACTTTTTTGGCCATATTCCATTTGGAAGTCGGCAGTCATGGATCTCCAGACTCCTTTTCTGTATTATCTGTGAATTTACTGTAACTTCGTGGCGAAAATAATGACTTCATTCATCGTTTCCGTCTTCACGATTTTGAATTTAGAATTGTCCTGCTAGATTTGCTGTCGTCTAAGACTAGAGAAATCACTCTATCCGCCTATTAAACCCATAGTTGGGGGATATGATATGTGTTAATGCTACCTGTAGGTTTTAACGAGGCCCATCCTTCTTCGAAACATTTGGACTGGCACGTCTTTCTTTTAATGTGCCATGTACTTTCAGGACGTAGCCGATCGTGGCTCGCTACATCCCACCATCTCTTGCAGCTCTTAACAAGTTTCTTTCCCTCTGCTTCCTTCCCCAGACCACGTTCTGTTACCCGCTTGCTTAAATCTGCCAGGTCTGTCACGCGTTGTTTTCCCATGTCTCTCTTTCCGTCTATTCGACACGTGAGTATCAGATTCTCCAGGCCATCCTTACTCTCTATGTCCCAGAAACTTCAGCTACCTCTTCCTGGTGTTAAATATAAGCCTCCTCCTTGTTTGCAACTTCTCTAAGATTTCATCGTTGCTCACACGCTCGGTCAATGATATCCTTAGCATACTTCTGTAGAAGCACTTTTCCGTCGCCTCGAGTCTCTTCTTCATCTTTGAGGAAATCGTCCAGCATTCGCTGCCGTAAAGAAAGACAGATGTCACTTCCGGAATTAAAATCAAAGGACGGTTACCGAATAACAGAAACTATGTCACTTGAGAACAGAACCAACAACTAAAATCGATAGCACATGTAACTTGAAGAGAAAGTTATGATATAATCAAAATGCTGTCTTTCCGTACTACTTCAAACAAAAGTTTAGGCAATAAACTCCCATCAATAAGAGAAAGAACGATAATAATGGACTCGAAAAAAATTATTCCCCTGAAAAACTGATATTATAAAAAAGAAGATTTTATAAATCTCAACCGGCAGTAGCAGCGGTTGTTCGGCCAATGAATCACAAATATTCCGTCATAGGTAACCGGTTAATATTACCATTACAAGGGAAACAGGGCGAAATTGAATGCAAGATGGCGATTGATCTTTCATCTAGATTTTTATGGATTGTAGGTGACAGGGGAGCTATAAAGCAGAATGTGAATTCCACCGGCGAGAATTGCGAGAAACTATTAGAATAGAACTGACGCTTTCATCTAGCTAGTTTAACAGTAAAACGGTGAGACCTAGTTGCCAATCAAGTATTACGCTTAAATTCATACAGTTGAGCCGCTAAGGAGAACAGCTCATCAGAACAACTGCTATGAAAATATTTGTAGAAAAGACAGAGGGAAGCCACGTTACTTCAGTGGAAATGTGACTGAAGTTGAGATGCCAGGTCAGGATCGAATAAATCACAGACGCTTCTTTGAATTCTGGCAAGAACAAAGCTAAGAAAATTGCGTTTATCAATTTATGATAGTCCAACAAAGTCTTCTGGCATATTAATATTATTCCAATGGCTTTATTTCGAGGACACCGGTTTGATGGCAGACACAGAAATCAAACTGCAGGGATTCTTAGAAAATGTAGTAAAGGATAGCGAGATAAACTGACTGTCAATTACATGCAGACAGAAGATACAGTCCTTAAGAGGAGAAATTCCCAAGATAAAAAAAAATACGAATTAGAGATATCAACATCAAGCAAGAACAGAAATTAAATCATATGCGATATGTTACAACAGACGAGAAACATTCATACAGAAATCTGCAGGATTATTGGAAAATAGAAAAATGACTTTCAAAGACTAAGCAAAGAAACAGGAAAATTTGGTTAGAAACTGAGAAAGAGTATTCAACAGCTATGTAATATCGCTTTTCCTATTTGGTACTTAATGCTGGCTAAATTAACCACTTATGTAAAAGAGACTATGATATAAGAGAAGAAACTTGAGACAATAGAGATGTGGTTCCGCTGAAGGAAACCGATGATGCCACGAAGAGGACACGTAAGCATCTAGGACGCTTTAAGAAAAAAGCAAGAATAAAACACGTGTACTTAGAATCAGAAAGAGGCAAATTCTGGGCCACACAATGAGGAAAGATCGCATCGAGATTCTAACATTCGCAGGGATTATTATAGAATGACGTATAAAAGAAATTAATGATTACCTTACCTAACAGGCTTGTGCAAATGGATGGCAAACACGAATTGGAAGAGATTATAATGTAAAAATATATTGCTTATAAATACGAAGGATGGGAAGATATGGAGAGTCAATGATCGCCCATATCCTGAACGGTATATTATGAGGAAAGAGGGCATGGAAAATCTGATTCACAGGGGCAGATTGAAGGCAGGCGGAGCAGTGGGAAAACGCAAAACCTAGCTAGCGAACTTTAGTAAATGGATGAGAGTAGAAGTTTTAGTAGATATAATAAAAATACAAAATTGTTATGAGATACAAAGGAGGAGAAATCGTGAACAGAGACGTGATCGCCAACGTCGTGAAGTGACGTGTCACATCGAAGAAGAAGAAACTTATTTGAAGAAAACAAATGATAAAGAAACTTGATGGGTTAATCACCGTGGTATATTAGTTTTCAAGCCATTCTTACAGCCTGTTATTCCTTTCTTTAGTTTAATGGTTATTAGATTTCATGTTATTAGCGCATCGTAATCTTATGAAAATGTTCTTGTAATTTTCTTATCAAAAGGGAAATTGTCTGAAAATCCTAAGTTGCTCTTCAGTAAATACCAATTTCCTGATTACTTTGATCCGGTGGCGTGGAAATGATGCGATCATTTCTTTTATGACTGTTTTGCTAAACTAAGGTTTCTTATGTCGACACGACCTAAATAAAAGAGAAAACATATTTAGCATTTTGGTTATTTAGAAAAGATTGTTCCTCTATAATTACTCATATTTTCTCTATTTATAAGGATTTGTCCTATCTCCATGCCAAGAAATTTGTCCTAAGTCTATGACAAAAAAAGAATCAGAAAAACATGCAGGCCAATTAATGATATCTCTCATATATTCATATATGCAGACGGAACTTCTGTAAACTAATCTGCCAAACATTAGTATCTTTAAACCACCATTAGAATAGAGGGTTCGGTTCTAATTTAATATACCATACTAAAAGTCTGATCGATCCGATAATGGCAAATTGGCGGCTTATTGTTAGCTGTGGTAAGGGATGGCGTGTTAATTTCAACGCCTCCAAAATTAAGCTACACTCTATTAACCCTCTGAGAGACCCCTTTCTGCCTTTCATCAACGTGGCTGAAAGAACATTTCAAGAACGTGGCTCGTTGCCCCTTCTCGGGCTAACGTTCTCGGCTGACATGAAGGGGAAAATCTATATCAAATCCACCATTAGGTCAGCTGCTAAGAAAGTTGTTTTACTGTGTCGTCATAGACATTTTTCCTCCTGAATCTATCTTACATATCTATAAGTCTACCATTCGTCCATGCTTAGAATATTGCTGCTACATGTCATATAGCAGGAAATCGTAGATAAAATCCAAAGAAGAATCAACAGATTTATTGGTCTTGGTCTGGCGTCTCGGCATCAGTAACTTTGCCATCGCCGTAAAGTTTCTTCCCTGTGCCTTTTCTATAAATACTTCCATGGTAACTGTTCCTTTGAGCTCTTCGCTAAGGTACCTAGAATTGATGAATTTAAACGTAGTACTAGACTGGTGGCTAGGTCTCAGCAATATCTACTTGAGTTGGCTAGATGTAACGGTATATTATATAATAACTGTTTCTTTTCTTCGTACTTCTCGCTTGTGGAACTCTCTTCCGGTTCCATGCTTTCCCGGTAAATTTAATCTTCAAAAATTTAAATGCAATATCAATCGCTTCCCTCATTACTCTTCTTTTGTTCTCGCTCCTCAATAAATTATCTGTTTTCTTATTCTTCTACATCCAGTAACCCCTTGTGTCCTAGTGGCTTTATTGCCTTGCTTGGGGTGAAATCGATTGAAGACAAAGCAACAGACAAACAAAAGCATCCCGTGCGACCTTGTCTGCAATTAACTGTTAATTGTAATTAATTGTAACTGTAATTTTAATGAACAATTGTGTCTATTGGAAACCAGATTAAAAGACCCGAATGTGTGAAATTATTCTTGACTTAGCTGAATTTATTATTGCTAGACATAAGATTACCAACATATAGTGATGATACTGTGATGACGACAAATTCAAAATAGAATAAAATGAAAAAAATTAGTCTACTATTTAATCCTTTCTTCTTGCTTTCCTCGACTATATTAGTTATGGGAAGCAAGAAGACAAGAAAAGCAATATTTGGAAGAAAGAAAACCGGTTCTTGATCAAAGATGCACAACACAAGGTGGGAGTTCAACATATGAACCTTGAAGCAGGGCAGATGTTCAAATATCTGGGTAAGGTAGCAGCAAAATATAGAACGTGTGAAACAGTAGTTCGACAGGGTAAAGCAGGATTAGGAGCAGGGTAACATATTAAATTGGCCAAGGTACTAAAGAGGAACAGAAACCGAATAGATTATGGTGTGAGAATAAAATCTGAGCAAAGTACTAAATAAGAGTAGAAACTGTGCAAAGTACTAATTAGGGGTAGAAACTGGTCAATGTACTAAAAAGGAGTAGTAACTGGTCAAAGTACTAAAAAGGAGTATTAACTGGTCAAAGTACTAAAAAGGAGTAGTAACTGGTCAAAGTACTAAAAAGGAGTAGTAACTGGTCAAAGTACTAAAAAGGAGTAGTAACTGGTCAAAAGTACTAAATAGGAGTAGTAACTGGTCAAAGTACTAAATAGGTCTAGTAACTGGTCACAGTACTAAAAAATGGTTATAACTTGTCAAATTACTAAATAGGAGTAGTAACTGGTCAAAGTACTAAATTGCAGTAGAAACTGGCAAAGTACTATAGAATAGAAACTGGGTGAATTACTAAGCTGGAATAGATTATTAGCAAATTACTAAATAGGTGTATCAACTAGTTAAAGTACTAATATGTAACTGAGTTAATTACTACGTTGGAATGAATACTGGGCAATGCCCTAAATAAGAGTAGAAGCTGAGTAATATACTGACAGCGAATTTTTTAAAAAATGGGCAAATTACAAGATACAAATGGAGATTGAATAAGGAACAAAATAAAAATGAAGACTGAGAAATATACTAGGGTGTATCAAAAAGTATTCGCACTTTCGCCATAACATATCTTCAGTTTGTTACACTGCGTTCTGAAAATATGTGCTTATAGTTAGTACTGCTGCGGTCACGTGATCGAAGTTTCAGTTTTATCGCGCCAGTTTTTCGGCTCTGCTAGTAATGTGTACCAAGGAGGAACCAAGAGTAGTGATCCGATGTCTCTGGTCGGAAGGTGTGTCATTGGATGAAACTCATGTGAGGCTTTTAACACAATACGGCAATAGTGCACTAACGCGTATAAGTGTGTATGGGTGCATCTAGAAGTTTAAATGTGGCTAGAGAGGCGTAACCTACGAAGAAGGAGCAGGAGACCCGTTAACCTTGACCGCTGAAGAGAAGACCAGCAAACTTGTGAGATGATAATGACGAACCGGCAATTAATCATGTTCCCTTCAGATTCGGATCACTGTTCTTTGTTCCTCGGTGCACAATGTTAGCAGAGCGGTTATGGTTACACTATAATATTCGCAAGAAAACTAGCGCAATCAAGCTCAAACTTCGATTATGTGACCACAAAGGTACTAACTATAAGCACGCTTAATCAGAAACCAGTGTGACAAAACTAAAGCAGCGGTTACAGTAGGGAATATATATATATATATATATATATATATATATATATATATATATATATATATATAGGTTGAGTATACTTTATCCGAAATTTCAAAATAAATAAACCTCCAAAATTCGAAAGTTTTTCAAGTGCTGAGATGAATTCCGATAAATGTGAAATTTCCAAAAGCAATGGAAATGTTATATACAAATAAAATAGAAATGATTTGAAAACCGAAGCATTTCCGGTCGCAAGAATTTTGGATAGAGGATTCTCAACATATATATATATATATATATATATATATATATATATATATATATATATATATATTTCAAAACGTGTGTTTTTTTTTCTGCACAAAAAATTCAAGACTAATGAAATATGTGCTGGTGTTTGGGCTGTCGGTTACTAGAAAATTAGCTGCTTGACCCTCATCCGTCGAATAAGACAAGAGAGTCCACCATATATATATATATATATATATATATATATATATATATATATATATATATATATATATATATCAACAATAAAATTGCAAATAACCTCGTATGGGGAATAGCCTATTTCGGCAGACGAAGACATAGGCTATTCCCCACATGAGGTAATTTTGGATTTTATCGTTTATTATATTGCTCTTTTTTATATTGAGGTCTTTTTGTGGATCAGTTTTAATATTTCATATTACTAGGATCTACTTGGATTATATACAAATCATTTGCCACCTTTACAATATATATATATATATATATATATATATATATATATATATATATATATATATATATATATATATGTCTGCCTCTCTGTTTTCAGCCTCCCATTACTGTATATTACTTTATGTTATATATTGTATGTTATATATATCTACGTTCATATATATATATATATATATATATATATATATATATATATATATATATATATATACACACATACATATTTTTAATCCAGCCTCATATGAAATTAATAAATTTTCTGTATGTATGCAAATGAAAGGTCCGAAGTTATGAACCGTTGCGTCCATATAACAAGACTTCCTCTTAATTTCATATGAGGCTTGATAAAAAGTATCTACATTTCACCTATATATTTACAATAGCCTTTCTTTCTTTTTCCTCATCCTTCTCCTTCGCATCCTTCTCCACCATTCCTATCAAAATCACCGTACTGCGTTTGTTTATTTATTTTTAAATATAATATAGCCTTCATTAATTAAAAAAAATAGAGCGTTGGAAAATCAATTGGTACAAACCGCCTAACGATACCGAAAGTTTGAAACCAAGGTAACGGAATCGACTAATCACCTAATTTTATATATATATATATATATATATATATATATATATATATATATATATATATATATATATATTTAATTCCATCTCCCTTCAAGATGTAAGTGATTATGCCTCTCTATAGATACCTTCCCTTTGTGATGGATTGCCTTGCATTCTTGTGGACACTTGCGATGCGTCTTTCCAATGCCTTCACCATATGTTGGAATTCAGCGTTTTCGTTCGCATAAATTGTTTTCCCGCCAAGTCTAGAGAGCCGAGTTTCACCTGCCGTTTAACCCATCGTAAATAGTGTGAAAGTGAATGCAACAGCCTAGTCTGGAAACTGAACTCGTCTCGTCAATTCCAGTTTCCGTGTCAATAACCGTTATGCACATCAATTTCTGATTATATAGAAGTTTGAAAACATAAAAAAATATTTACCTACACGTGTCCCCTTGTTAGATTTTGTAAACATCAATACGGTGAATTACCATCTTATTTTGATTGATCTCCCTAATTCTCTCTACCCTCTGCTCATTTTACGTCATCATGCAATGCTTTACCATCCAACATTCAAAGGATCATTCTTTCTCTATACATGAAAGAAATATCTCCATTAAATATTTTCTCTTTATAAAACTTCCAATATCTCTATAAACAACTTCATTATCCAAACGACCAACACGCAATCATTGAAGCTCCAACGATCCACATAATTTTTCAGTATAAATATATTTTTTCACGCTGAGCATTTTTGCAGATAGCCACTTGAAACCAACATATCATTCGCTAGTTCTGTTATTCTTCAGTTCAAGCAGTTCCCCTTCTTTTTATTTATTTTTGTTATCCAATACATTAAGCACAATTTTTCAGCCGATTCACCTCTAAATAATTGTCCGTATGTGCAACCAAATTTATGAACTTCTGGCTGACAGTTTCGTAATCCTTCTTATTACGATGCAGGGTCTGCAAATTAAGGCTTGATATAAATTCTTTTAAACCTAGCTTTTCGCTATATATTACTTTTGGAACCTAAAATATGTACCGAAGTTACTATAACAGTTTCAAGATATATAAAAGTTATTCTCCTTGAAATTAGATAGGTTGATATTATCTTTCGGGTAGTTCTAATATTTGACAACCCTTTTCAATAAATAATACAATTTATAGACCACATACTTCGTCAACCCTCGGCTTTAGTAAGCGAAAATTGTAATAGACTTACGTAATAAACTAGAGATCATATATATATATATATATATATATATATATATATATATATATATATATATATACAACCACAGTGGGGGGAAATAAATATTCATACATATGAAAAATTGTATTTTTATAAATGTAAAAGCCTTAACTAAAACAAAATTATGATACATTTTATGTGTAAACATACATTTTATTAAAGAATAGTAATAAACTTAATTAATTCTTATTCTAACAGAAATTAATGCATTTTCTTTCATTTTAACTGATGAAAAAAGTATTCGTACAAAACATAAATAGCATATTAACTTAATTTAATACTTTGTGGAATACCCTTCATTGAGTTCAACAGTTACCAGTCTATTCCTGTACGTCTCAACTAATGATTTGCACACATTGAGTGGGATTTTGTCCCATTCTTCTT
This sequence comes from Acanthosepion esculentum, assembly GCA_964036315.1. NCBI lineage: Eukaryota > Metazoa > Mollusca > Cephalopoda > Sepiida > Sepiidae > Acanthosepion > Acanthosepion esculentum. The sequence continues at coordinate 70,296,948 of OZ038490.1, forward strand.
GGCATATTGTCTTCAAATTCTCGATATTTGTTGGTGCTCTTTTCCCATTTGAATTTTCAAATATCGCCATAAATTCTCGATTGGGGTCAAGTCTGGGGACTGACTTGGCCATTGCAAGACATCAACGTTACTTTCAGCTAACCATTCCCTTGTAGATCTAGCGCTATGCTTAGGATCATTATCCATTTGGAAACCCCAATCAGGAGGTAGCCGAAGACTCTCAACAGAACGCATTAAATTGTCTTGCAGGATTTTCTGGTAGCTTTCGGCATTCATCTTGCCATATATTATTGATATTCTGCCAACACCTTTTGCAGAAAAACTGCCGCAGATCATGATACTGTCACCACCAGACTTTACACTTGACAACGTGTTCTTTGGTAAGTAGGCTTCACCCTCCTTCCTCCACACATGATTTCGATAATTATGACCAAACAACTCTTTTAGTTTCATCTGACCCACAAAGAATCTTCTTTATCCTTATGCTCTCTAACGAATTTTAGCCTAGCATCTCTGTGTCGTTTCAAGAGGAGTGGAGTCTTCCTTGGGATGCGTGATTTCAGACTGTTTTTGTGTAGTTCATTACTTATTGTACGCTTGGTTACTTTAATCCCTAATGCACGCAGATCTTCCTGCAGCTCTTCTCGGGTAACCTGTGGATTTTGTTGGATCTGGCGTCCTAATATTCTTGCTGATCTTAGAGAAATCTTCCTCGGAGCACCTGTTCGTCTAAGGTTTTCCACACTGTTACGAGTTTTAAACCTTGCAATGAACGAAGCAATTGTAGTAAAAGGAATATTCAGGTTGTTAGAAATCGTTCTGTAACTGTTCCCATTTTCCAAAAAGACAAAATGTGTTTTTTTTTTGTGAAATAGTCAATTCTTTACCTTTAGGCATTATTAGAAATTGCAGAATGCTCTGATAATGGCTAATTGTGTTAACTATAATTTCTGATAACATTCTAGAATATACTTTTTTCATAATTAATTGATTATTTTATTCTAATAATTGATTTGTACGAATACTTTTTTCACCAGTTAGAATTAAAGAAATGCATTAATTTCTGTTAGAATAAGAATTAATTCAGTTTATTATTATTTTTAATAGTATGTGTATTTATACATAAAATGTGTCGAGATTTGTTTTATTTAAGGCTTTTATATTTACAAAAATACAATATATATATATATATAAATATATATATATATATATATATATATATATATATATATATATATATATATATATAACTATGAACCTAAATTGCCAGGTAAACCTACCTACACGGACCATCAAGGTACCCTGATGATCTATGTAGGTGAAACCTACATAGATCATCAGGGTACCTTGATGGTCCGTGTAGGTAAAGCGTGTGTAGGTTTACCTGGCTCTTTAGGTTCATAGTTAGATTTGCTCTACTTAGTGTATTGAGCATTTTGTTTACTAATCTTTATTTTACTCATGTCGGAGTTTTTTTTTCTCTGGCCTCTGAGCTTGGATTCTGAACGATTCTTTTCGCCTCAATTTCCTGTTCTTCGTTCTTTCTTTTTTATCCCTTATTTTCCTCGGCCAAAATACCTATGGTTTTTCCAAACATATATATATATATATATATATATATATATATATATATATATATATATATATATATATATATATGTACGTTTACAATACGACTCAGATTATCATGGTTTTCGTATTCATCAGGTACAAGATGTTATGAATACAGCTGTTTATGTTTTTAATAACAACGCTATATTTTATGTAGAGTCAAAGTTTGTTATAAATATAATATAGCTATAGCATTGGGGTATAAATTCGTAAAATAGAGTGTTGGTAGATAGTTATCAAAAAAGAAATGACGTTGTTAATAGTAAATCTAATAGGGTTACTGATCCGTTAATGTATATTGAGTCAATGGATAAGATATTGTTAATACGAAATAAAAATGCTGGTAGTTACAAAATGCAAAGCGTGGCTAGGCAAAAAAGAATATAAGTTAAAAAAAATAACATATATAAAATATAATAAAATATTATAAAAGCAAATTAAAAAATAAGACCTCAAACGCCAATCTATAATAATAATAATAATAATAATAATAATAATAATAATAATAATAATAATCTATATAATCTATAATAACCGTTAAACGTTTGCATGGTGCTAGGCAGGTAGCTGAATATGAAAAAAATGATTAAATAACAGTTATTTGCTCATCTGTATGTGTGCGTAATCGTTCACATATATGATTGATCATATCTCTTTATTTATATCATTTTTTCATCTATCTATCTCTCACTCTCATATATATATATATATATATATATATATATATATATATATATATGTATGTATGTATGTATAGTAGATATTTTTACACTAAAAGAACGCCATGTATATATCGCGGGTAAGTGGAGTTCTATTTGGAGTGATACCGATTTAAAATAGATAGATAGATAGATAGATAGATAGATAGATAGATAGATAGATAGATAGATAGATAGATAGATATGAACAGAATTAGATAAACAAATAGGTAGGCATGATCAGTATTAGATAGAGTATTTACATCATTCTGACTGTTATCCTCATCATTATTGCCATATTAGCGACGCTTCAGCCGTTAAACGTTCCGACCTTCTTCTGGTGAAGAACGGTCGAAACGCCACCAATATGGCAATAAAGATGAGAACAACAGTGTGAATGATGAAAATAGTGCAAATAGTTACAATGCACCATCTATGAAATAATAGATAGATAGATAGATAGATAGATAGATAGATAGATAGATAGATAGATAGATAGATAGATAGATAGATATGAATTGTCCAAGATAGATAGGAACAGATGGGAATAGAGAGATGGATAAAATCAACAAGTGAAATGACTGTGCTAGATTACCGGCCACAAATATTTTTTTCTTTATTATGCGATGTCCTTCTCATAGACTGACTGCCATCCGAGGTCAGAAAACCTAGCTTACTCTGCTATTTAACCCATTGTGGAAAAGGGACTCTGCAAACCACGCAAGAATTTGAATACGGTTCACTTATCTCAATCTCTCGCACTTTTCTCTACATGTATAGATAGCCACTCGTATTTGAGGATACCCGTCTATGCTTTTGCGTTTATTCAACACCGACAGACCCCAGATCGTGTAATCAAACCATGATCAACAATTTGAACAAGTCCAGCAAGCTCAAGCCCTCGGCCACGATGACTTGTGACTTCGTGCTAGCACAGCTATCGACGGCACCTAAGGCTTCCGTCTACCCAATTTCACTCATAAGGCTTGGGTCAACCTGCACTTTCCAAAGGTACCGCACGCTGGGATCGACCCCTCCTGTCCGATAATATCAGGAAGTCTCCTTCCCGATAAATCGACCATGGTGAGATTCGAATGGACAGAATGCAAACGTTCTAACAACTCAGCTACGTCTTCTCTACAGTTTAAAGAAACCATCTGCAAAGAGATTACAGGTGAAAAATTATTTCGAACTGCTTTAATATAAGTAGACGCTAGCTTTTTTCCTCACGGCGAAATTGGAATGGAATTATTTTTCATACACAAAACCAAATCACTTGCGTTCCCTTCGCATAAACATTATGAATCTGATATTAAGAATACATTTATAATACGTGTTATATAAGAACTGCGAAATTTAATTCATGTATTAATACTCATTTTACTGTATTTTCTAAGAAAGGAATTTAGAACTTTTTCCTTCGACACGTGACTCCGTTTAACACGTGCATCAGTTGCCTTAACTACGCCATAATATCACAATTGGCACGAAAATGCGAATACTTTGAAATAGTTTTCTCAAACGAGGACGTGAAATGTTTACGTCTGTTTATTTCCTGTCGTATAAGCGGTTACTTGTACGATGCATAGTAGCTTGAGAACAACACCACATGTGCAAATGCCAAGGTGTCTACAAATACCTGAATTTTAACAGACATCTCACGCTCCGCACGCAAACACTCGAACGTCTCTCTGTCTGTCTCTGGCTCTCTCTGTCTCTGTCTGTCTGTCTGTCTGTCTCTCGCTCTCTCTCTCTTTCTCTCTCTCTCTCTCTCTCTCTCTCTATATATATATATATATATATATATCATAATAAATTACAATAAAAATAGTTTACATCGTTACACAAAAACTTTCATGTTTCACTACTAAGTTGGTACTTCTTCAGGCGATGGTAGATAATTAGTGATAAAAATGATTTATTAGGGAAATTTAAAACAAATCTTTACCTCTTTTCGTAAGTTAAAGGGGCGGGGGCATAAGGTCAGAATTAAAAATATACTTACGGGTATGTCTAGATTAACCAATGAACATTATATCTGCACTAAAATATAAAAATAAGGTTAGAGGATGGAGGTGGGTGGATTATTATTACATGTCAAGAAAACTGATGCTTAGACGTGTCATTCAACAATACTAGAGAACAATTTCAGCAACAAATGTATTATTTGTGTTTCCAAGTATGATTTGCCGATTTGTTGAAGTAAACATGAATTTATCAGAAATGGATTTTTTAAGGATTTTTTAATATATTCAGGAAGCTTCTTAAATGGACCAATATGCAAAAATGAAAAATGTGAAAACAAATATAGGTTGTTGATTATACAGAATAGACAGTAAAACATGGCAATATTATAGTTGAATAAATCAAATAAATTTGGGCTGGACCATTATCTCTATCTATAAAAGGCAGGGTGTGTGTGTGTGTGTGTGTGTGTGTGTGTGTGTGTGTGTGTGTGTGTGTGTGTGTGTGTGTGACGAATGCACGGCCGCAATTTTTTCACCAAAATTTACATGCACATGCTCCAAGTTAGCGAAAAGGACAATAGCGACCTTGCATTTCCCAACTCCCATCGATAGTGGAAATAATCGATTTTTTTTCATGCTTCTACGGCAGTTTTCATGTAGTTTGCAGCCATTTTCTACTGGCCAGAGAGAGGGCAATAGCTGGCTGCTACGAATAGGCAGGAAGATTCGATTGGCCAGCGTGAGAGCCAACAGCTGTCTGACACGAATGTTAAATGCAAAAAAAAAATCGATAGCTAAGTAAAGTAACTCATATTTTGATATACAGATTGTATATGCTTATATACTCTGTGAATTTCAAAATAGGTTATTCCAAAAATAGCTTGAAAATGAAACACTACTAAGGATTTTAATTTAATTCTATAATTAAATATAAAGTGTTTAGTCTCTGTTTTTGAAACATGGTAATTCCTGTGTAGCGATGGAAACATATTTTTAAATTAGTAAATTTATAATATATATATATATATATATATATATATATATGTTTATATATTTAGTGAATAATTAGTTTGTTGTTTCGTGTTGTACGGTGGTATGATAGATTTTAGCAACACCTGGTTAAATCCGCCTAAAATAACCATGATGCGAAGGTATTTAACACATGACTGCTTCGACAAAACAGCTTTTACTGATGGTAGTTGCCGTGTTGTGATGTGAAGTACCTCGAACATTTTAATGGTTTCCTTGTGTGTTTCTTTAACAAAACCGCGACAGAGGCACACCCTCATATGCATCAAACTTTACATGATCTCTTCTAAAATACACCTATTAAAATAAGAAATAACCCTATTAAAATACACCTATTAAAATAAGAAATAACCCTATTAAAATACATCTATTAAAATAAGAAATAACCCTATTAAAATACAACTATTAAAATAAGAAATAACCCTATTAAAATACACTTATTAAAATAAGAAATAACCCTATTAAAATACACCTATTAAAATAAGAAATAACCCTATCAAAATACACCTATTAAAATAAGAAATAACCCTATCAAAATACACCTATTAAAATAAGAAATAACCCTATCAAAATACACCTATTAAAATAAGAAATAACCCTATCAAAATACACCTATTAAAATAAGAAATAACCCTATTAAAATACACCTATTAAAATAAGAAATAACCCTATTAAAATACACCTATTAAAATAAGAAATAACCCTATTAAAATACACCTATTAAAATAAGAAATAACCCTATCAAAATACACCTATTAAAATAAGAAATAACCCTATCAAAATACACCTATTAAAATAAGAAATAACCCTATCAAAATACACCTATTAAAATAAGAAATAACCCTATTAAAATACACCTATTAAAATAAGAAATAACCCTATCAAAATACACCTATTAAAATAAGAAATAACCCTATTAAAATACACCTATTAAAATAAGAAATAACCCTATTAAAATACACCTATTAAAATAAGAAATAACCCTATCAAAATACACCTATTAAAATAAGAAATAACCCTATTAAAATACACCTATTAAAATAAGAAATAACCCTATTAAAATACACCTATTAAAATAAGAAATAACCCTATTAAAATACACCTATTAAAATAAGAAATAACCCTATCAAAATACACCTATTAAAATAAGAAAAACTTAATAGATGCTGCCAAAATATGTCTTCCTGCACGGTAAGACGCAAATTACTCGAAGTTACTCATTCACAAAATAAAATAGTAATTTACAATGGAAGAGAAAAAAAAAGAAAATCACTTGGTGCTGGTTTCCTCTGCCAACCCCAGCGATTCTGAAAGTGACCCCGGTGAATATGTCTAACGACAGGCGTAAACACCGTACCACAAATCAATTTAATGTCGTCTGTGATAGTCGCGTTAGTTTCGTATTAAAAGAAAGAAAGAAAGTTTTTTGGGTTTTTTTTCAAATTGATAATAACATCGAGCTTGAGATGACAATATTAAAATAGGAAGATCGATATAACGGGATTCAGAAATAGAGAGAGAGTGGAATGAATCAGCGTGATATATATCGAGTTCAAGAGATCAATTGAAAGAGGAATATAAGAAAGCAAGAAAGAAACACTTCAACACTGGCATGAAAAAAATGTGATAGATAGATAGATAGATAGATAGATAGATAGATAGATATATATGACCAATGATATATATATATATATATATATATATATATATATATATATGTATATATATATATATATATATATATATATATATATGAAGTGACTGAGATAGATAGATAGATAGATAGATAGATAGATAGATATGACCAATGATATACATATATATATATGAAGTAACTTTAGATAGATAGATAGATAGATAGATAGATAGATAGATAGATAGATATGACCAATGATATATATATATATATATATATATGAAGTGACTGAGATAGATAGATAGATAGATATGGCCAATGATATATATATATATATATATATATATATATATATATATATATGAAGTGACTTAGATAGATAGATAGATAGATAGATAGATAGATAGATAGATAGATAGATAGATATGGCCAATGATATATATATATATGAAGTGAAATAGATAGATAGATAGATAGATAGATAGATAGATAGATAGATAGATAGATAGATAGATAGATAGATAGATATGGCCAATGATATATATATATATATGAAGTGACATAGATAGATAGATAGATAGATAGATAGATAGATAGATAGATAGATAGATAGATAGATAGATAGATAGATAGATAGATAGATAGATATGTAAAGAGGAGACAAACAGAACTTGAATATATACATTTTACAGTAGGGAGATATCGATACATAGAATAATGTAGACACCCCAGAGTAAAAGCTCCATTTCTTTAAGCAATCATGCAAGTGATTTTTCCGTGGAAGCAATCTCATTAACGATGTTTCTTCTGACAAATACAATCCATTGACAATAGGTAATATTCATAATAAAGTTAAACTCGAGGGTGATTTGATTAATTAATAGCACCAATGTTATTAGCATTGTATATATTTTATTTTTCTCAATACGTTCTCTGTGGTATCTTGGGAAGTTTTTTTTTTTCACATTCATTCGTCAAATATTTTTATTTCTCTAATGCATCTTTCAATAAACGCATTCCTTTGCCGCTCGCCTTGGGTGCACTTTAAATGCGTTGTTCTAATAATGTATAATATTTTAAAACTTCCATTAAAATAGGCGTTATGGGAGGGAAAAAAACGTATATAAATATATGCATGAAGAGGGGGAAAGCCTTAGTACAATATGCTTTCCTCCGTCATACGCCAGATGTTTGAAAGCTCTTATCAGACCCCGAAGCACCAAAAACTATATGAAAAATAAAAAAAAGTATAAAACTAAACAACTTATTAATATTTATTAAGCTGGGATTACTACGGTAAACAGCCACAAGTGCCAAGCTTCCAACGTGAATAGAATACACGCAAATCGTAAAAGAAGGATTATATTCTGTTCATTGTAAATCATTGAATTTAACATCTCAGAAGTTTCCAACTGTGAGATATTAAACCTTGGAGTATAGAAGACTATTAACCGAATTCGTGGCGCATTTCAGAATGCTTCGTACCCATACAATATCAAAGATGTTATAAACTCATAGCAGAGAAGCATACGGTGGAAACGAAACTAAATAGGATAGTACTCGTCTGCGATACATATTTGCGAAGCATGACTTTCTAATAGTGCTGTCATCTTAATAAAAATAGAATCACAACTCTTGAACTGTGATCAAAATAGGAAAAAGCTTCCTACCTTAGTATTAATAGATATTACTCTACTATATTAGAAGATTCAACTCAGTGACTTACCTAAACTTAGTTTATAATAATAATTAGGGAAACCAGACGTATCATACAGGGTAGTAGAAATATATTCATAACCTTCCCAAAGGGCGCTTTTTCGTAAGTTGGTGCAAAATTTACAGTCGGTAATTGAATTCAGCATGTGCTCCCACTGAACCCAACTCTCCAAGCTTTTGTTCACCACTGCTGTGGCCAAAGATTGAACGCACAAATCTTTGGGCCAACTAACTGGACTACTTCAACCAACGCCTTCATCAACAGGGGTATGTGTCTTGGAGGGATTTAGGTACTAAACGGAAATAAACTGAGATATCCAGAAAAGGCATGTCACGTGGAACTAGAATAATCTGCATCGGTAGACGAAATGTAAGGTTCAGTTCGAAATTCCAGCGTATATCACCTGAAGAAGGTCGGAATATGTAACGGCCGATAAGTCGTAGATATGTCAACAAAGATGACGCTAACAGTCCGAAGAATGTAAATAGTGCAAGTAGATACAATACTGATGTAATGGAATAAACGCTAACCCACATGAGTGACTACACTATAGGTAGTAACTGCCTATAAGTATCTGTCAACGGACTACAGAGTCTAGTTAGGATCTGTTATTCAGATCTTAGCTGTTTCCGAACTCTCGGCCTCTTGGGCAGAGAGGAACGCGGGCGAGGCTATGTCGAAGGGCAGAGTCCCGTCCGGTGATGTTGACAGATCCGAACCCGTTTATGCAGTGTTTCGGGGAAATTTTGGCCGAACCTACTGTCTCGAATTGTCCCACATTAAATTCAGCCTTGTGCCACATCCTACCCCGTGGGGAGGCTGGTAAATATGGGATCTGTTGCTCAGCTCTTAGCTGCTGTCGAACTCTCTATCTGCGGGCAGAGAAGAACCCGGACGAGGCTATGCCGAAGGGGAGATATTCGTCCGGGGAAGTAGACAGACCCGAACCTCTTCATGAGCGCTTTACGGGGAAATGTTGGCTGAGCCTACGGGCTCGGAATACCCCATAATAAATTCGGCCTTGTGCCACATCCTACCCAGTGGGGAGGTTGGTAAATATTTCTAGCTGGGATCTGTTGAGTATGACTCAGATTTACGCGTGAACTACCGACCTTCTGGTAGCACTCGCTGCCGGATTGACTTGCGACGAGCTTGTGCATATCTGTTACCTTTATTCTTATTGTACTGTTTTTTTTTACAATAAAACTTTACTTATTTTATATCCAACTTGTTTTTCAAGTATAAATTCCTATTAGCACGGAATATAATAAATAATTCATCCTAGAAATATAGGCACAATAAGAAATTGATGTTTCATTCTATTTCAAAGAAAAAGCTAGGAAGAACCCTGGCAGTACTAGAAAAGGCAATTACTGTTATTTAACTTGAGAAACCTATTTTCCAGTATTTTTTAATTGAATGATTTTATAGATTTCAATTGAAAGTAGAACAGGCTGCTTGGTCAATGAATGCTGAGTGTTTCCTTATAAGGTAATGGTTAATATTGCCATTACTATTATAATAAACAATCTAAACTATCATTTTTTTTTAGGAATTTCTATTTCAAACTGTCAAATTTACCATTTCTTGCACGTCAAGATATTTTTCTATTAGGAAGAAATCAAGAATCACTTATTCATCATAAAATCTAAAGTTATAATTTAAGCATAATTCAAATTTTTTTATGAAAATCCGTGAAATCCTTACTTGTGGCATTGTAGTTAATGTAATAACAGCAGCAAAGGTCTATATCTACCCCATTATTCTAGTGTATTCGCAGCAATTCATTCCCGTTACAATGCTTATTCTTATACGAAGGAATTGATGCCTGGTGCCAACTTGTTTTTGTTAGAATCTGTTGCTTTTTGTCAGATACGATTAAAAAAAAAAGATGAATGACTGATATAGCCTCTTTATTATTTTTCCAACGGAATGTCTCTCAAAAACTGTGAATGTATATTGCGAATTGATTCATAGTCCCTGCATTTATGTCTACATATAAAAGGTAGGTATATCAATAATTCCCGGTGGTGTGCTTAATGTAATAGTTACCAACGTGGAAAATGGACTTCGCGTACCGAGTTCATATTCCAGAAATTTCGCATCAATAAGCTTCCTCCCCTCTCCATCTGAGGGTTAATACCGGGGCAAGCTTAACACACTAGATTTGATTAACAACCATTTCAGCACAAGGACAAGTTTGAATTCAATGCAAGTTGGACGTGGTCTGGCAAATTTACATCTTAAAACATGCTACTTACTACAGAAACCAGGGCAGCAAACCTGTGAGTGGAGAGGTTGTGGCCTTATTTTCTACAGGGAATATTTAAAGGTCTTACGGCCACATCACCTTGAAACATTGGTACCAGTACAATCACTGAAGTTAAGATATATCGAACCCGGCCACTACCTAGATAGGTAACCGCTTGGGAATACCAGGTGCTGTAAGCTTGGGTATGAGATGTGGGTGGTGTAATGGATAATGGCTCAGAATTGTTAATCCGAGAACCGAGTTCCAGTTCCAGTAGGGTTCGTTATAATTATTTACGCTCAAATTTCTTTGGGAAAGTTATGAATCCACCTCTTCTTCCCCCCACCCCGCCAGCTATTGTAAATTAGTAAAAAAAAAAAAAAAACATATTTATCTCCAGAAAAATAAAATTTCAAACAAAATATTTAAATTTTCGGCATTAAATAATTCATAGAGGTTGATATATCGCTAAAGAAAAACATCCAACAAACAATACTTACATATTGTTGTAACCTAGGGAAGGTTACTGAATAGCATAATCTAACGAAGGTGGGTAATAAACGATAATAATTAGGACAAGAACAGCACATATAAGATTCGCCAGTGCCGCCTAGAAGTAATCAACTGCTAGAAGTGAGCCAATTTAATTCCACAATAAATCTCCATATGAAGAAAATCTACCAACCGCTCCACGCGGTCAGATGTGGCACAAGTCCTGATTTAATGTGGGGTATCCGAACTCCTAAGCTCGGCCAAAAATTCCCCGTAGACCCCGTATAAAACGTGGTCGAGTAGCTGTTTCCCGAGACGAGATTCTGCCCTTCGGCATAGCCTCGTCTGTGGATCCGCTCTGCTCGGATGTAGAGAGTTTGACTAGCACAGCTGGGGACGAATATCCAACTGCAGGATACCTACCAACCGCCCCAAGCGGTCAGATGTGACACAAGGACGAATTTAATGTGGGGTATCCGAGCCCGTAAGCTCGGCCAAAAATTAACCTTAGACACCGTATAAAACGGTGTCGGGTAACGGTTTCCCGAGACGAGACTCTGCCCTTCGACCTAGCCTTGTCTGGCGATAGTTTGACCTGCACAGCTGGAAACGAATCTTCGACTGCAGATCAACATACAGAATTTACTACTGTTTTTATGTGAATGGGGACATACCCATTATCGTCCGTAGGTATGCTACAATACATATATACATCAATAATTCTGTAGCTTAATGACCGCAAAAGCATTCATTTTATACAGAAAATATTTTCTTTTCAGCCTAGTCCCTGTCGTTTTCTTAATGCAAAGATTCTTCCGGAATTATAGCGCGAACACTTATAACTGAAACGTTCATATGAAGAATCTGTTAAGCGCTACAGATTGTGTTATTTTGAAAACCTCATTAAATTTAGCCTATAGATTCGTATATCAAATCGTATATCATTGGCCTTTGTTTCACCTTGGAAATGCTTCTCTGCAGGTTGCGATGGATAAATTGTCATCTAAATTATGCAAAAATGAAAATAACACTGGCATCTCATTTTCACAAATATATTTACCAAAATTGCACAAAAGATATCTTGAAATACGAAAAAGTAAATATATTCAATAAAATAGCCATTGACTTCAACCACAGCCTCCAGACGACTTCTGGATCTCCTGCATCTCGGCTGGACGGTCTCCTTCATTAAGTTGATGAACTCTGCCATAATCCTTACCTTCAGTTCATCTTTGGTGTTACAAGAAGTTTTGTTGGTCTCTAGCTCAAATGTGACCCACACATAATAATTTAGAGGGTCGCAGTCTGGGGAATTAGGTGTCCAGATGTAAGGGGTTTAGGGGGCCGCAGAAATTATCTGACAGCCATGACGGGGTCCGCCTGTTTGTATGGCAGAATCATGTTGCGAGACATAGGGTCTTCCAGCAGCCACCATCTTGTCCCATAGCAGCACTACCTAATCAAGGCACTTGATGTAGGCCTCCGTGTTGGGTCTGAGGCCCTGTGGGAAGATGAATGAGGCATATCGTCGCCATCACAAGGGATCACTCCAAAAAATTTATTAATCACCATTAGGCTCATCCAACCCTTTCTGAATCGTCGGCACTGTTTTCAGATTGGCACCTGAAATTTTAGTATCGGAGTTTCCGGTTCGAATGCCAAGCAGTACAGCATGTCGTTCCAAAATGTTTTACGGATTTAATTGCGCCATGGTGCTCTTTTTCTCACAGACGGTGCCAACTGACCCTACAATACTGTGCAGTTGACAAAATCAAAAACAACGCGCATAAAAAAAATTCAAAATGTAAGATGGCGGCAATTTACTCATCTCACCTTGTATTTATAGCGCATCTATGAAAATAAATATGAAGTATTAATATAGATATCTTAATCCATTTTGAAAATTAATCTAATGGATCAGACGAACATTTATTCCAAATGGATGTCTACATATCGGTAAATATTAGAAAAATATTTTTATAATAATGTTCACGCTATACAATACGCAAGAGCCACTCAATGTAGAGGTTCAGGGTTACATAGTAAGCACCATTTGTTTATGTGGATATGTAGCGAAGACAGCAGTTAACACAAGACTTGAAGATATTAAAATTATAGTGAACAAGGAAGTATCGTATTGGGAGTGGGTTCCACAAATTAGCGGTTCCTGGGAAGAAGTTCTTCGCGAGGCACATAGATTTTACCAATTTGATAGGAAAGGTATGAGGATAGTTCGTTAAAATGCTCTTGCCATGACGAGTCTTAGTCGTGAAGGTTAGAACTGGTGAAATTAAGGAATAATAATTCGTCGGAACAGATTCCATTGGAATAGCGACAGATTAACGAAGGCCTTTCGTCTTTGGGAACGGAGCTGTTCATGCATCCTGTGATATCGCGATATTTTTTCTTTAAGACGTATATGCAGATAGTGTAGTGGTGAGACATTTGTGTGATCCGAGTTCAAATTCTGGTATGGTCTTTTGAGTTCACTCATGTACGAATGCCTCTGGGAGTTCGTATTGTATAGCGTGAACATTATTATAAAAATATTTTTCTAATATTTACCGATATGTAGACATCCATTTGGAACAAATGTTCGTCTGATCCATTAGAATAATTTTCAAAATGGAATAAGATATCTATATTAATAATTCATATTTATTTTCATAGATGCGCTATAAATACAAGGTGAGATGAGTAAATTGCCGCCATCTTACATATAATACGCAAATACCATTGTGAATGGTATGAATTCATTTCATCTCTCACCAGCTATGATGAGAGATGAGATGGCAGGACAATCAGACCTGTCTCTACAAAGACGCAATGGGCGACGACGTAAGGTAATGTCTCATTCTTCCCCATGGTTTAATCTCTTCAGCCTTACACCCGCCATACCGGTTGGGTTACCGGTTTTAAACCAAGTCTGAACTTAATTGCCTCCATCGATGTTTCAGACTCGTACATGAACGAAAAGATAGCAAGATCGGATAAAGGCCTACGTCCAAAAACGTATATTCACAGTTTGAAAATTCATGCATGAATGAGTATTCAAAGTGAATTTTTCATTGAAAATCAAGTATAGGGAAGTGTTACTGAACGAACGGGGATATTACTTATATAATATTTAAAATATAACGATTGTATACACTTTGAAAGTGTATTTAATCTGTAGGGTTTTCGTGGATTCATTTTATGCTGATATATATTCTTGTCACCTGCTGCTATGGTTTACTTTTACTATGTTTACTGCAAAGCGACTTCCAAAATATACATGGTGGGCCAAATGTAGGCTTACACTTAATTGGTATGCACTTTACATTAAAAAAACAAATATTTTATTACATTTATATTTATTTGTTAGAATTATATTTGTTTAGATCTGTTTATGTACATTTCTTTAACACTTTACTTACATTTCTTAGCACAGTTTAATCTCTTAAGTGCTAAAAATGTCCTTCTTTAACATTACAAGATTCCTGGATCCGCTCCAGAACATTATGACACTAACACGACACAAATCAATTTCAATAAATACTTCTGAGATGTACTCTTTTAATTCGTCCACTGTGTGGGAATGTTTCTCATAAACCTTGTTCTTTACTTACACACGCCCCCAAATGTATCCATTGGTGATAGATCAGGTGAAAGCGGGGGCTATTGGATGTGCTGTGGAAAGATTTGATTAAGGTAGTCCCTTACTGTCAAAGCATAATGGGTATGTGCTCCATGTGGCTGAAAGAACAGTTAGACGAAGTTAGCTCTGGTTTTGAGCTGTGCCACTACTTCGTCAAATAGTGAGACAATTGTAAGCCTACTTTTGACCCATGAGTATTTGCTTCTAACAAAGTAAACTGAAGGTAGTGATAAGCGTTTTCGTAAGACTAAATCACACTTTCCAATGAGAGAAAATAATCACACCTCACGTTCTTTCACTCATTCTGCATAGCTGGATATTGCAAAGGCATAATATTATCTAAATCAACATATTTATCGTTTATAGCACGTAAGTAAAAAAAATAATATCAATATATATATGTATAAAACTGAATAAAGGATATAGTTCGAAATTCTTTGAATGTTACCTTAATCGACAATGGATTCTGGAGGGTACCACAACCGAAAGCTAATGATTACAACATTAAATATGGCGATAATAGTTCGCAAGTAAATGTTATGACAGGCGTTTGGTTGCGAAGGAAAGGAATAACAAGGATTCAATTTTCAACAGTGTATTCGTGATATTATACACGATATATTTATAGTTGTGAGAATTTTTTTTAGATTGTTAATTTGCCGTTTTCGGTTCTGTTTGCCAGGAAAGCAATAAAAATGTTGACGGTAATGCCGGGAGTTGAACTTGAGTTTGTTTGGTCTAGTTCACAAGTGGGCTCAGTGGATATGTCCGGAGTGGATTAGCTGTTGGTGGCGTTTCGCGCACGCCTTTCTTCAATACTGAAATCGACATCTGAGTTGACGTTGATCAGCTAATACGGAGATATTGAAGCCGAACTGACTTGTAAGGTGGGTCGGCGTGCCCATCAATCGTGGACACTGTGGTGGGTTGATTCGTGGTACGGCGCGTTGTTTGCCGATGTTACGGTAGTGGCGACGTGGGATAAGGTGTAGCTGGTGAACAATCGAGCAGAAGGTCTTTGTTGGATTCTGATCGAATGTGGTATTAATGTGACGGAGTTACGATAGTGACGACAAGGAGGAAGGCCTGGAGTGGGTCGAGCGGAATGTTGGTATTTGATTAGGGTCGAAAGTTGTATTAACGAAATGGGGTCAGCGTGGTGACTGCGAGGGAGGCCGGTTTAGGGCGAGTGGAATGTCCCTGTTGTATTCGGGTCGAATGTGCTATCAACGAAATGCTGGTGACGGCAAGAGAGGTCTTGAGTAGACGGTTAACGCTAGTCGAGCAGATTGTCTCTTCGATTCTAGTCGATTGCGATATCAGCGACACGGAGTTGGTCTATCGAGCGGAATGCCTCTGTTGGATTCTGGCCGAATGTGTTATAAATGAGACGGGTCACGCTAGTGACGACGATGGAGGCTGAAGTGGATAGTTAAAGCTTTGAGATGCCGTGACGGCAACAGTGCGACTGCGTGATAACAGAAGGCCTTTCGGCCCGTAACTTTGTAGTAAGTTGGGTTAATTCTTTTGGGTCACGGTGGTGTCGACGTCAAGCAGTTTTAAATTATGATTGTTGGCGGCGAGACCCTAGCGGTGTCGGCCGAATTCTGCGTGGGAAGAGTCGGTGAGATTAGTTCTTGGGCTGTTGTAATGAGAGAAGCGTGTGTTTGTCGGCAGGTGACCTTTCGGCCAGCGACAGTGATTGTCGTTACGGGGGTGCGGTACACTTCTAAAGAAAATCTGGTAGTCCCCAGGCTCGTCTAATCTTCCTGTGGAACGCACGTGTTTGGCTACTGAAATATTTTGGTGCGGTCTCGCGCAAATTTATCGGACGCAATTGATTTAAACTGGAGATTCAAACTTTCAGTTCTCTAAAAAAATATAGCAAGATGTAACCAACGGAATATTGCTTACCACATTAAGTTCTTGATTATTACTGAAATTATTGAATTTATCTGAAAAAAAATCACAAATTGGAGAGTCTATAAAAAAATTCTCTCCTAATATAAAACACCCATAAAAATTTAATATAGAAATTTCATTTAAACTTTAATTCGTAATTTAGAAAAGCTTTACATACATATATATATGTATATATATATATATATATATATATATATATATATATATATATATATATATATATATATATATATATATTACCCACGCTCTATCTATATATACAAATATTACACACGCTCTCTCTCTCTCTCTCTCTCTCTCTCTCTATATATATATATATATATATATATATATATATATATATATATATATATTTATATTTACACACGCTCTATCTCTGATATTGAGCACTTTATCCCATAAATATAGCACACCTTAAGAGCATATTTCTTCATATATATATAGAGAGAGAGAGTGAGAGAGACAGAGAAAGAGATTGCAAATTGGTATATATATACCAATTTTATATATATATTACAAATTGGTATATATATATATATATATATATATATATATATATATATATATATATATATATGTATGTATGTATGTATGTATATACATTAATTTGTAATTGGTAGGTATAATTCCAAAGAGGACTTTAATAAAACAGGAGCTCAATGTAAGTTACAGAGCAATATATAATGATAAATCAAGAAAGAATCCATATCGGTTATAATTTATTTCATGAATATTATTATATTCATCTCTTCAGACCGAAAGTTTTTAGGAAATGGAATCAATCCACACATACTTATATAACGGGATAAAAAAGGGAAAAGGAAAAGTGAGGGAAAGATGCACACGCAAAGAAAGACGCTGGTAGTTTCATATTTTTTTTTTTCGTGAGCATGTGTAGACATGACAACATCAAGAAAGAGGAACTCGATGAAATTCTAACGGATGAAACGCGTCACAAAACATTTTCAATTTGTCATACTGCTTTTCTAAATACTGTTGGCTGATATATACAATTATACAAAATTATATATCGTTATATATATATATATATATATATATATATATATATATATATATATATATATATATATATATATATATATATACATTAATGTAGGCCAAAATCGTTTTAGTTTTTGCAGTTAGAAAGCGAGAAAGCATAAGAAGAGTTTATATTTTTTCAATTTGTCATACTGCTTTTCGAAATACTGTTTACTGTTATATACAATTATACAAAATTATATATATATATATATATATATATATATATATATATATTATATATATATATATACATATATATATATATATATATATATATATATATGTCATTCACAGACAGTACTGTTTCGCTGTATCACAGCTCCTCAGTGTGACTAGACATCCGAATGCCTCAAGCCAGGATTTAAACACAACTGTTTTGGTGTCAGCCAGAGCTATCTTCACTCGGTAGAGTTACACAACTAATTCTAGCGTATTGTTTTTACAAATGTAAACAATTTCCACCGGCCAAAGTGCTCCATTCATTTAACTGAAGAGCTTTGCATTAGTGCAGGTGGCTGTTGTTTATAGAATTAACTTATCACTCAACAGTGCTCAATTGAAATGTATTTTCAAGAGCTAAATTATGTTATTCACAGACAGTACTGTTTCGCTGTATCACAGCTCCTCAGTGTGATATATATATATATATATATATATATATATATATATATATATATATGCTCCTCAGTGTGATATATATATATATATATATATATATATATATATATATATATATATTTATATATATGTGCATTAATGTATGCCAAAATTGTTTTAGTTTTTGTAGTTAGAAAGCGAGAAAGCATAAGAGTTTACATTTTTTCAATTTGTCATACTGCTTTTCTAAATACTGTTTGCTGATATATACAATTATACAAAATTATATATCGTTATATATATATATATATATATATATATATATATATATATATATATATATATATATATATATATATTAATGTAGGCCAAAATCGTTTTAGTTTTTGTAGTTAGAAAGCGAGAAAGCATAAGAAGAGTTTATATTTTCCAGACATCATCCTAAACATCCATTTATATTAGGTCAACTGTTATATAATTTTTTTTTTCTTAAAGTTAAAATCAACGAATTTTTCTTCATTCATTCGTTCTGATAGTGAGAATAAATGAATCGAACTTAATCGTATTCTAGACTTGTCATGATAATTTTTTTTAAATGTTGAAATCCGATCGAAAACACATGAAAGATTCGGTCAGGCTATGATCGAACGTTTGTAAAGTAGAGAATTCTAACAGAATGACGCTCTACAGTCAGGCGAATAAGTATAGGTTGAGGGAGATCTCATGAGGTTAGGTAAAAATGTTCGACCTTAAAAGAGGCAGCAGATAACTAACGGAGACAAAATAGTGAAATGAAATTTTGAAAATCATTTTCGACATCTTCGTTATTTAGTCGTGTTGATGTTTGGCTTCCGCGTAAGTTGAACGGAGAAAATGAAAATAAAAATAGTAAATATCCCGCGAAGACTGTAAAATCTATTTGGAACAGTTCTTTGCTTCAAAACATTCAGAAAAAGTTCTGGAAAAATAATATAATTAAATTATTTGAAAGATGGCAGAAGAAATGTAACACAGCAGTAAATATGTTGTTCAACAATGTTAAATCGAAAAGTTGTCATATATACATTATATGTGTGTGTCTATAGGGAGAGTTTGTCGAATGTGAATGTATTTGGTTCTTTACTAGTGTGCATAGATAGATAGATAGATATATATATAGATAGATAGATAGATAGATAGATAGATAGATAGATAGAGTCAGTGTAATGGATATATAGATAGATATGGACAGAATGAGATAGATAGATAGATAGATAGATAGATAGATAGATAGATAGATACGGCCAGTGATATATATATATATATATATATATATATATATATATATATATATATATATAGAGAGAGAGAGAGAGAGATAGATATGTCCAGTGATATATATATATATATATATATATATATATATATATATATATATATATATATATATTGGTAACTATACTCGTGTCGAAAAAACTATCTATCTATCTATCTATCTATATATATATATATATATATATATATATATATATATATATAGATAGATAGATAGATAGATAGATAGATTGGGCCAGTGATATATATATATATATATATATATATATATATATATATATATATATATATATATATATATATAGATAGATAGATAGATAGATAGATAGATAGATAGATAGATACGGTGTAAAGATATATAGATAGATATACATGGACAGAATGAGATAGATAGATAGATAGATAGATAGATAGATAGATAGATAGATAGATAGATAGATAGATAGATAGATGGCGGAGCTATAAGCCAACATTTCATAATGAATGTTCTTGTAGTTTCAGACTGAATTTAATGGTCTGGGTCATGTAGTATTGATTCTTATGTCTCCACTCTCTATATCTATAAACTTTGTATCCCCTAAATTGAGCACACTAAAATTATAAACATAGCAGATTTTAAGCAACACACACACATAACACGTATGATCCACACGCATTGTAATACTCATATAAGTTTGTAGTTTCTGATTAATAATACTAGAAGAAAAGATTGGTGAACAAAAGGTTTAATCACATGAGGGACATGAATTAATAATATAATACTAGCGAATATCGTTACTAGTTTGGCAACTTTTTGATCCCTGTTCTAATCAGCAGACGCCCTACTCAAAGTGAATAAATTAATTTCTGTTCAACAATTTCGTGTAGCGAAGTTCGGTCGTCTGTCTTCCCAACACCTCAAGACGTATTCGCTTGTCAATACCTATTTTCTTCTTTCCGTGTCACTAGCAACAATTCCTTGGATTTATTTTTATTTTACTCTCATGGTATGTTCGCGTATTTATAATTAACGTGGACTTGTCAAATATATCGATAAGCTCTTCCATAGATAAATCTTTTGTTGGGAATCTTGGTTTTAATTGGTTTAAATGCATTTTATATGACCAATTTCTCTCTTGCACTATATACGAGGGTCAGTCAATAAATAAGGTGAATTTTTCGGTATATGGACTTCTAATACAGATAGAAGCTTACTTTGTTTTCAACGTAGTCTCCCAGCAATGTCACACACTTTTCCTATCTGTGCACAAGCTTCCGTATTCCTTCAGTGTTAAAAACTTTGGACTGATGTCTCAGCCAGTCGCTCACAACACTTTTGACTTCATCGTCACTTTTAAACTTCGTGCCTCTTGTGAACGCTTTCAAGGGACCAAACAGATGAAAGTCTGAAGGGCTGTAAGGAGGATGAGGGAGCAGTTGCCACCCCAGCTCGTTGATGGTCTGCACCGTTTGGGCTACTGTGGGAGGTCTTCCGTTGTCATGATGCAAGATGACTCCTTCTGACTGATGACCCCTGCGTTTGTCCCAACAGATAAGCTCAAAGTCCTTGCAATGTCATCCACAGTCACCCTTCTGTCAGACTGAATGAGGTCATTGACTGATTCGATCACCTCAGGAGACCTCACTTCTGTAGGCCTCCCAGGCCTGTCTTTATCCTCAACACTGCTCCGTCCTTCTTTAAACAATTTAGGCCACTCGTAGACATTTGTTTGGCTGAAACATGTGGCACCATACAAAGTTGACATTCTCCTATGAATTCCAACTCGTTTACACCCTTCAGCAACCAAAAACTTGATAACTGACTGCTGTTCAATCCTGGAGAATGCTTCTTGGTCGGCCATCTTTGTTAATTGCCAAAACTCTCAAAGTTTTTTTTTAATCTGCAAAAGAAATTATATCCATGTGAAAAAGAAGTAAAAAAAAACAACAAAAAAAATGAGTAAGCTTCTATCTGTATTAGAAGTCCTTATACCGAAAAATTCACCATATTTATTGAATGACCCTCGTACATCACCATTCCAATAAGATTTTCATCACCTTCCTAACTCTCATTTTCTGTCTTGTAAATACTAAAGAAAACCTTACCTCAGCTTTGAAAGATTTCATGAATAATTTCGTACTATACCAAGTTTTTATCTTTCTTCAAGGTAGTATTTTTTCAAATACCTATTCAAGTTTTCTGGAAAGCTTTATCTCCGCTGGTGACATCATAAATGCAGTATTAAGGTTAGGGGTCAGTCTATCAATAATTAAAATCTGCATCCTCCCCGTTTGATATCTTTAACTCCCCTTTTGACGTATCAAGTAAAAGTTCAGTCCATTAATTTGATCTTGGGTGTTATGGCGGCATTATTATATGTTCAACTCCATAGTATTTGCAAAACATTCAAACGAAGTAAATTGTGGGCCATTATTATACACTATATTTTCAGGAACTCCAAATCTCGAAAACAGTCCATGAAGAAAATTTAAAATTAGAATGGAAGGAAGTCTTCTACAGTTAAATATTTCAGGTCATTTTTTAAATCTGTCGATAAGAATTAGGTAATACACACCATTCAAAGGTTCCGCCTAAACATTATGCAACCTAGAACAAACTCATCTCTATTGCCATATTTATCACAACGTTTCGGCCGTTGTACTCTCCGGACTTCTTCAGGTGGTTTGAATGTCGAACTGAACCCTTTATTTCGCTCGCTGGGGTAGACTGTTCTAGTTCCACGTGCCATGTCTAATGGATGTTAGTTATCAGTTATCTCCTGTTAATTCCCCTCTCCAAGTTCTCCATCACCTTAAGCCCTAACCAGGTATTGAACTCACACTCTTTAGGCACCTCAGCGAGCGAAATAAAGGGTTCAGTTCGACATTCCAATCATCTGAAGAAGGCCGGAGCGTACAACGGCCGAAACGTTGTGATAAATATGACAACAAAGATAAGGATGATACTCCGAACAATGTAAATAGTGTACATAATACCTCATCTCTGAAATATAGAGAGAAACCTAGAGCAATTTTTATCAGTGTGAGGTCAGGGTCGATAATTTAGAGGTGATAATTTTGCCGCTAGATGAAAATATCTCCATGACAACAAAATTTTCTATATTTTTATCTATTTTAGGCCAATATATATAACCTCTGATCAGGGATTTCGTTCTTGATATTCTAGAATGCCTCGCAAGAATCTGCAAGAAAGCATGAATTACTAATGTATCAGTGTACATCAGTACATTCTCACAGATGGAGAAATACTTGTTATTTTTACACCTGCTTTATTTTTTTCTTTCTTTCCATTTGACTTTTACATCATTCATCATTTTCAAATTGTTGTCATCCTTTTTAACTGAATTTTAATTTCGTTCAATCACAGATGGCTCCCTTTTTGTATTACAGAAAAAACTTTTTTATCTTATTTTCAGAAATTAAAGAAACAACTACACTCTCTTCAAAAGGTTCCTTAAAGTTTGGTATTAATCTGGATAAACCATCTACATTTACTTTGATGGAAAATGCTCCATGTTAAAATTATACTTTAATAAAAATCATTCCACAACGTTGCCTCCTAATGGGAGTATGAATCGAAGACCCCCTTTTTAGAAACAAAAATAGTCATTAACGGTTGGAGATCTGTTTGCAGAATAAATGCCCTACCGTGTATAATTTTGTAAAATTGTTCACTGCCAAAATAATAGGTAGTGTTTCATTTTCGATTTGACTATATGTCTTTTAGCAGCTATTCAGTTAATTACGTGCCATGCATGATACACACTTAGACGATCATGTACCTTTCGATACATGACTGACGAGGCAGATTCGTTCCGCAGTAGGTTGACATTTCTTTCTGCGGCCGACCGGTTGCCATCCAAGGCTATAGAACCTGGTCTATCCTGTTATTTACCTATAACAAGGATATTAGCACGTAAGTGAATGAAATGGATTCGATTGGAATTCGAACTCGGCTCTCCGATTCCTCAATCCAAGCCACTATCCATTACTCCACCGTGCCTCCTATTAACTGTTAATCCTAGATAATTGGGCAACTGATTTTATTTTACCATCCTTGAATTTATGACAAATAACTTGCTCCAATATTATAACCTCTAGCATGTGATGATATTATTATTTATAAATCAGAATTGAAATACGATAACATGAATGCAGATGTTAGCATGTTCCTTTTGTCTTTAAACAATTGTTTTACATTCGTCGGGCCAATTCCAAATGGCACCATTTTTCAATAATTAATTTAAAGGCGCTCTCAATTTATTCAGACATGGCACATAAACATTGTAATAGGTTGCGCACTCTAGAAATGATTTTAAAGTAGCAGCGTTTATTGGAGAGGCATATTTTAATAGCGCTCGTCTTTAATGTGTCTGTTCTACGTCCATTTGCATCAATTTTTTTGTCCCAAGTATTTTATATTGCTCTTGAAAAATTGGCATTTCTCCTCGTTATCCTCTATTCCCTGGAATACTTATTGTATATATTCTGAATTTTGCCGTCTAATTCTCGCTTTTTATGAGTACATCGTCCAAATATCGTATCCATTACCTGATGGAAAATGCTAGGTGCCACTTTGACACGAAACGGTTGTTTATTAAAAAATTATATACGCTTGTGTGTGTGTGTTGATTCTTTACAATTCTTTAAATTTTTCACCAACTTCAATTCGTAAGTATGTGTCTGACAAGTCAATCTTTAAAAAATTCCCCCACTTAATTTTGAAAAAATGTAATTCTCAGGTAGGTAACTGATATGCGTCAGGTAGCAGACACTCATTTAACTATACAGAAAACCTGCGCAAACACGAATATTATTATTTTTCTTGTTCACATACAATACTGGGGCTGCCTAGTCTGAATAATCTGTGGGCGAAATAACACCTAGAATTTATAATCTATCAAGTCATTTGTTAATGGGTTCCACAACTACAAACGGGCCACTAAGTTTAGGCAGAGACGTTCGAAATATAGAGTTGAACTAAACTTTAGAAAGAAACCGGAAACACAATGCTAAACAAGAAACAAGGGATAAACCTCTACTCCTCTCCAAAATATCGGGGAGATGTGTGAACCGGACACTATAGGCGATCCTATCTACTCTTACTGGAAAAAGAGGAAAATTTAGACCGAGAATTCAAAAATTATGAGTAAAATATTAAAATTTCAGGAAGCTGATCGAACATCAACTCGCATTGTTTGCATCTCTTCTTTCTTCATGAACCTGATAAGAAATAAGAAATAAAAAAGAAAAGAATAAATTAGAAAGATATCAGAGATAAGATATTTTCTTTACTAAAGCAAAGCAGGAATTCCAGGGGTACGCCGGGAGAGACAGTGAGTAAAAGTGAGGGAAAAGACTGAGTATATGGAGGATTGAGAAAAGGACGATATATGACCGGGATTCAAGAAGATAGAAAATGGCAGTTGAAGTTGCATTTAAATTTTTGATGATAATATTTATCTGTGAAACAAATGAACGGAAAGGAGTTCCACAGGCGGGAAGTACGAGATAAGAAATGGAGTAGAAGAGGCTGTTGCATTTAAATATTTCAAGACAAAACAGGTGGGACCTAGATGCCAGTCAAGTAGCACACTAAAATCCATGTAGTCGGGGCAACATGTAAAAACATCTTGTCAGAGCAGTTGGCATGAAAGTATGTGTAGAAAAAGACAAAGGGTAGCCGCGTCACTTCGGTGAGAAATTGACTGATGGTTGAGATGCCAAGTTAGAATCGATTACAGATTCTTCTTTGGATTTTGTCAAGAACTTCGAGATGTACAGCAGGAGCACTAGACCAGATATTGCACCAGTATTCGAAGCACGGCTGAATGGTAGATTTGTAAATGTGAAAGCTGAAATCGGACGAGAAACAAGTTTCTGCAACGACACAATGACTCATCTTTCATTGCAGTAGATGCAGCTATTGATTCAATGTATTCGGCCAACTTCAAGTCTGTTGAAATCGTGAAGCCAAGAAGACGTGGTGTGTTGCTCTCCAGAAGTATAACGTCAGCCAAACAAGATGGCGGCCAGAAACGTTTCTCTATGGTGGTTAAATGAGAACATTTTTGTTTTGAAGGTATTAAAACTTACAAGCCATTTCTTGCCCCAATATTTTATAAACATACAAAGACATATATCAAATAGATTTATGTGTTCATTTGATAATTTAACATTTCATTAGATATAATTAAGTTTGATGTAACCCAAAATTTAATATTATATCAATAAACTGAATATAAAGTGTGCACTTGGTAAATTGTCGACGTTTTACGTTTTTCATTACGCGCATGCGCATTGTTTAATTTTGATTAACCTGCAACATCCTTGATCATTATGTGTGGAATGCACTGAGACCAACAAAACACCTTGCAACACCAAAGATGTTAAATCTGTTAAAATGAGATGTCAGTGTTGTTTTCATTTTTGCGTAATTTAGATGAATTTATACATCGTACCCTGTATTTGATTTCCTATAGCAAATTGAACTTCGAGATATAATTCTTTGTTAGATGACCGAAAACGAGGTAATTATGTAATAGAAGATCTATCTGTGTCTCTGTATATATATATATATATATATATATATATATATATATATATATATATATATATAAGGCAGGATGTGTGTGTCTGTGTGTAACGAATGCACGGCCGCAATTTTCGACGGATTTGCACCAAAATTTACATGCACATGCTCCAAGTCAGTGATAAAGCCAAGACCGACATTGCATTTCCCAACTCACATCGATAGTGTAAATAATCGATTTTTTCATGCGTCTACGGTAGTTTTCATGTAGTTTGCGGCCATTTTCTACTGAGTGGGAAAAATTTAAATCTGCATGCCACTTTACTCCAATTGGCTCATTCGCTTGCTTAAATTCAACGTTGTTTCTGATTCCGCAGAACTGGGTTGCGTGTGAAAAAGTATTTGTTGTTAACATTCTTTTTTCATTCGGTTTTTCCAGTTACGAGTCCTTTTTTAAAGCTGATCGTTTTGTGTTCATTTTGTTTAGTTCTTTTTTTCGTAACAGATTTAATGTTTAGTATAGAGTTTAGAAAAAAATTCGCAGTGTGAAATAGGTAAGAAGTAAGGCATGTAGCAACATCAGCACGGCAAAGGGCCCTCCTTTAAAGGCAAGGAAGGGCAAAATATTTTAAGTCAAATGATAGCGATTGCTGTATGAGTCGTACGATTTTTGAATCAAGCACGAGCAACGCCGAGCCATGCTGTTAGTATATATATATATATATATATATATATATAGAGAGAGAGAGAGAGAGAGAGAGAGAGAGAGAGAGGTGAACAGGTTGAAATACATAGATAGATATATAGATGTGAAGTGACTGAGATAGATAGATAGATAGATAGATAGATAGATAGATAGATAGATATGAACTGTCCAAGATAGGTAAAGAAAAAAGGAGTAAAATGTTTTTCATTCAGATGCACGAGGTGCTGTTTAAAATCTCCCGGCCTGATCAAGTCGTCCTTCCAAATTATATATTCAGATATTTGGACATTTTATTCGATTTTTTTAAATATCTGAGGCCAAGAATTTTCAGCTCCTCCACATGTCTATGTGTTCATCCAGCCCTTTATCAATTATATATCTTAGCTTTTAGCGCGACAGGATAAGATCGCTCTTAAAGGTACATTTTATTCTGTGAAAAAAAAAAAATTAAAAGAAAAGAAAATTACATGCTAAAAGTCACGGCTTTCGGAATTAACATGTTGCTTATGGCAAAATTGCTGAACCTATCTTGTTTCATTTTCGCTTTTTACCAAATCCTAAGTGATTCCCAATCACTTTTTTCTGCTTTACTGAGAATCATTGAAGAAAATGTAAAAGTCGATTACCGATTAACAATTTTTCCAACTCATTTAGATTCGACTGCTTCGCTCCCAGCAACAACATTCAGCGAACCAGGGTACACCTTCTTCTATCTGTCGTATCCGTTCAGCACTTTGGCTATCACAGCTCTCCACAATGATTCGTTGCCTTGTTGCCCTCTCTCCTAATCCCCTTTTCTGACAACCACTTGCGCAGCCTCGTTATGTAGGTTAATCACTGCTTTCCTCTGTCTCTCTTGAATTCTGTATGTTCTTTGAGTTCCAAAACTAAATTTTAGTGATATATTTCTCATTATGTACCCTGGATATTTAAGCTTGTCTATTAGTGATTATAAGTATAAGTGTTGTTTTTGTTTCCGTTTTCATTAAAATATCCTTGTTGATCACATGTTCTGCCCATGAAATTTGCAGCATCCTTCTATAGGATCACGTATCTGTAACCTCGTCTTCTCTTCATCTGTGATGACATTTTCCAGCATTCATTTTTATACAAGATTAATATCACACAGAAATTCAGCATTTCTTTCTTTGTTTCTAAGGAAAATTCTTGTTTCTCACTAGTGAGTTTAGCATTTGGAATTCTTTTTTCTTTTTTTTAGATACTGAGAATTTTTTTTCTTTTTCTGCGTGGGGGCGATAATAATATTTCAGTGATCCATGTCTTACTAATTAACACACGGCTGGAGGTTAATTAATAACTTTCCTCTGTGTATTTGTGCGTAAGTTAATATAACAGGCAATAGGATTTGGAACATGAGCCATTATCTATTATATAAGCTGCACATTCCCAAGCTATCACACCAGACTCGAAGCCCTAGTGAGTGAGGATATTTGGCCTAGTGAGGCAAGCTTGTTAACCATTAAACTACGTTAAAATACCCATCTCCCTGTGTATATATGACAAATGCTAGTGTTCATTAAAGAGGTTGAGTACATGACAATTAATTTTCGCTACTCACAATAATTGATGTCTCATTTAATTTTAAAATTGCTCTTCCCAATAATGCGTCTAAAGATTTGCATATTGGCATGATGTTCTTTATTTTTGTAATGGCGGTTTCAGTGCACCTCGTTAAAGAGATGAAAAAAAAAATTATTGGGATTTCCTGTGTTTTTACAGAAACTCAAGCTATTTGATTTTATGTTTAATTATGAAAAAAATTAGATTTGTTTACATCAAAGGATTTGAATAATTTTCGGTTCCTGTTTAACAAAAATAACAACGAAAATAGAAAAAAATACAAGAAGAATATAATATCTTCCAGAAAATGCTGGGGAAATTAGAGATAATGGTGAAAAACCGGAAGCATATAAAACCAAATTTTGCAACCTTTGTAGGGGTTTCTATGAAATCAAATTAAATACTGTAAACAAGAAAAGCTACATACGAATATATATATATATATATATATATATATATATATATATATCGTCATCTACAGACAGTTTCGCTCTATCACAGCTCATCAGTGTGGGTAGACATCCGATCCGATCGCTTCTAGCCAGAATCGCAACCCGGCTTATTTGGCATCAGTCGGAGATTATACCCTAAGCTATTGGCGCAGAGGAAGGTGAATTTTTGCGTATTTATTTTTAAATAAATTCATCAGTAGAATAGAAAATGAACTTATTGCGCTCATATCTAACACCTGAAAATATTTCCCCCCAAAATTCACTGGACACTGTGCACTGTCAACAACTTCGTGTAAGGCATCGGATTTGATTTCGGAATTGAGAAAAGTACAATGTTATCGATACATAAATGGAAGAAAAGCAAAAGTGAAAAGAACTCAAAGACACTATAACGAAATTATCCGGTCACAGGTCTGAAACGAACAATACGAAAAGCAGATTCAATTACATTGAAAGGAATGAAAGAAGAAAATACTTGCCGTAGAATCTGAAAGTTATAATAAAAAATAACCCCAGACAAATGCATAAATATATGAGCTAAACGTAATATATGCATATTGTATATTCTTTTTACATTTTTCATGGCAATTATTATTCTATGTGCCGTGTCCTTTCAGGACTTGCGCAACCACGTCTCTCCACAATTTCCTGTCCTTTTTGGCTCTTAATAATTTTTTGTTTTTCTGTTATATCTCCTAAACCTTGTTCCACCACCCATTATCATAATCTTGCTATGTAGGTTGTTTTTCTCTACCCTCTTGCCTTCAATCTGTCTTTTTGAATATCAGATTTTCCAATCCCTCTTTCCTCATTATCTACGCCAGATATTTTAATTGTCTCTTCCTGATGCTAAGTACAAGTGTCCTTTTTGTTTCCATTTTCTTTTAAAATTCCATCGTTGCTCACATGTTCGGTTTATGATATTCTCAGCGTCCTTCTGTAGAACCACATTTCTGTCGCTTCAAGTGTCTTCTACATCTATGAGGAGTTTCCCAGCATTCATTGTTATATAGGAGAAAGAATATTGTTCAGTAAGTTCTTTGTGTCTAACGTTTTTTCTGTTTCTTATATACGGCTTAATTTCATTGTGCGGAATTGTAACGGAGGATGGAAAAAAAAACTAATATGTTATTGATAAAATCTGACCAAAGATTTTTCCCATGTGTGATATATGGACATTACTATCGAAAATTTTGAAAGTCTGGCAATGAAAAACAGACAAATAGAACGATAATTATATGGAAATTCAAGAAAGGAATTCAAGTAAACAGAATGATTTTTCTATGCTAAGTTCACACATTAAATTCTCCCTCAAGATAGCGAGTTAATGTTAGTGGTTATGACGATTGAGATGTATAATATAAAGGAAAGAGGAGATGGTAGGAAGTGAATAGTATAAGTGTTGTGGATTCCGGGAATGGAATCCTGCACAAATAAATAAACAACGCCAGTAATTGAGATAGAAAAATAAGTGTATTAAACGTAAGAATACAGACTTGAAGATTAGTAGTTCAGGAATGCGGGTTAGTAGAAGTATATGTACAAGTCTCTGTAAGTGAAGCCGTAATTATCTCTGTGTGTGTGTGTGTGTGTGTGTGTGTGAACACCCTGTCTACTGTCTCCGTATCTCTCACCTTGACTCCAACGCATCTCAACTTGCAGATATTCTCTCTGTCAGTATAAGTATACTTTGGACGAGTTCATCATGTGTACAAGTGTCTGCCTCACAACAATAAGAAAAATCAGAACAGTTTTTCATACGAACAAATAATACTGAAAACATTGATCAAAAGATTGCACTACATATAGAAGATCTGTGGAAACCATCGTAATATATTTGTGAGTGGAGATGAATTTGGATCAACGAAAGGGTGATGGAATTAATAACCTGTGATAGGATTCATAATGAGTGTAGTTAATCAGTAAATCCAGTGGAGGGTAAATTAGAACAGGTGAATGCGTCGATTTTCTGTTAAGTCAATTAAGGACTCGAGAAGATAGAAAAGGAAAATATTAGTTGTGACAGTCAATGTTTTCTCCATAACTATCGAGCAGCTTGTATCGGGATAGTAAAAGCCTATAAGCTAAACATAGGGAAATATAACAAAGAAGAGACAAGTGAAAAGACATGTGAATAAATCGTGATGGACATTGTTGTACAAAGCACATTTGAAAGTTATATTCATTTTACAAGCGACTTAGTGAAACTCATATGTAAATGTAGATCCTACTGAAATAGAAACAAGACGTTTAATCAAGACTAGCAATAAAGATCTGTTGCATTTTTTAAGAAAGTGAAGTTATTTTTCAATCCTCATCAACATCATCATTATCATCATCATCCCCTTGACTTTTGAAATAGTAGGGGGGGATCCGAATTCAGAAGCCATATTGAATCTTCTCCACAGCGTTCTATCAACGGCAGCCATCAGCAATTCTAGTATAGTCATACTTGTCCATTGTTTGACATTGTCCAACAAGCTTTTGCGTTGACGTCCTATCCTACGCCCACCTTCAACTGTATCTTGCATAAGGGTCTTGTACAGTGTGTCGTGCCGTCTAATATGTCCAAGCCACGCCATTTTATCTCCGTTTGACAGTGACGAGAAGAGCTTCTCCCTGGTGGCACACAAAACTTACAACAATTTACCGCACAAAATGGTTTTATGTTCCCCAAAGAAGATGCCAAGGAATGTTCACATTTGGCTTTTACTTTTTGACAATCAGTAGATGTATTTGATTCCTGTCAAATCCATTACATTCATTTACATATAGTAATAACCTTTGGAAAAGTATGAATGCTCTTCTTCTCCCCCCTCCTGCTATGTGCAAATAGCAGGCTAGACCAGATTCTATAGCCTTGGATGGTAACTGGTCTACCGTAGAAAAAAATAACAACCTACTGTGGGAAAAAATTGCCTCGTCAGTCATGTATCGAAACATGCATGATCTCCTAAGCGGGTATCATGCATGACACATAACTAACATTTAAATGAGTTAATATCCAATTGATACAAGGTTAAAGTGTTCTGGTGTGTTTAATAAAACTCTATTTGTTTAAGTGACACATGGAAAGCCGTTTTTTTAAACGAGATTACGTGGTTCTTACTAGGCTCCATCGGATCAAAAAAGCGAAAGAAAGAAATATTTGTTGATATTAGTGTGTATGCTTAAATCGTTGATAGTCTTTTCCCCTAAGCAGGCGATTCTCGTGTTGAAAGAAGAAAATTACACTGTGCGACGCTTGTAAAAAAAAAAGTCGTTAATATTTATTCAATTTGCCTGTTTTTCTTGAGATTTATTTATAAATTCTACCAGCTTTTCTGGATAAATCCTAATCCTATATTCAGAAAAGTTCGAAATCAAAAGATTCAAATAGGCTTTTCTTAAATGAATGTAAGGTAAATCTATTTGCAATTTTTCTGCATAGGCTAAAAGTAAAAGGTTTATATGTTTTTAGATTTATCCTTGTTTCTTTGAGTTTTCCAATGGACCCTGTACAGGCTGCGATGGATAAATTATCATCTAAATTCTGCAAAAATGAAAATGACACTAGTATCTCATTTTATCAGGAATATTTACCAAAATTACACAGAAATATCTTGAAATACTAAGGACTAAATGTATTCAATAAAATCGCCATTCCCTTCAACCAGAGCCTCCACACGACTTCGGAATCTCCTGTAGCTCTACTAGAGATCTCCTTGTTTAAGTTGGTGAATGTTACCATAATCCTTGCCTTCAGTTCATGTTTGGTGTTATAAGGAGTTTTTTTTTACGCTCAACTGCGTTCCAAACATAATAAGCAAGAGTATTGTAGTTAGGCGGCCAGATGTAAAGGGTGATATGGTCGATGAAATTGTCTGAAAGACATGACTAGGTTCTCCTGCCTGTGCGGCATCGTGCAGAATCCTGTTTCCAGACATAGACTCTTCCACCAGCAATCCTCTTGATCGAGGGCAGAACTCTCTCCTCAAGACATTTGATATAGACCTACATGTTGCGTCTGAGTCGCTTACAAAAAAAACGGGAGTTCTTTTCTTGTCAGAACGATCAGCGTGAATTACCTACATAATCACTATTAGACACATCCAACTCTTTCCGAATCCTTTGCACTGTCCTCAGAGTGACACCCAAACACACTGAAATATTCTTATTGGGGCTTCCGATGCGAATGCCAAACAGTACATCATACCGTTTCCAAATTTCTCGCGTTATGGTTACATGTTTCCAAATTTCATGGAACATGCAGCTCTTTTTCACACAAAGGGTGCCCAACTGACCCTACTATACTTTTCTGTCGACAAAATCCAAAACAAACAAAGCGCATGCGCGAAATTAAAAATATAAAATTGCGGCAATTTCCCATCGCACCCTGTAGAGTTATCTCAGTTTGTTTTTTTTTAGTTTTTTCTGATTTTTAAAATGTACTGATATTTTATGGACAATCTGTATTATATCTGCAACTAGAAGATTTGTTTGCTTGGCTGTTTATTTTGTTTAACGGCATATTGTTTTTTTTTTTTTTTTTTTTTTTTTAAGCGTATCACCCCAAGCAAGGCCGGTGGCCACTATCACGCATGGGGTTACAGAAGGGTTGGAGGAAGAGCAGATAGGAGTGGTAAAGGAAGGGATGGGGAGAAAGAGAAGGACGGAGGGTCGATCGAGGTAGGGAGGTTACGGGAGATATAGAGCGAGAGCAGATAGGAATGAAAGATGTCAGGAAGTGGATAGATCAAGGCAATTGGAGATGACGATTGACGCTACACTTAAACCGTTGGAGATTGTATTTGTCAGGGAAACAGTAATAGGGAAGGGAGTTCCATAGGCGAGATGTGCGAGACATGAAGCTATTGGAGTAGAAAAGACGTCTACACCTAACAGTTTCAACGGTGAAGGGGTGGGAACGGGATGCCAGCCTCGTAGGACGCTTAAATTCACGAGGCTTAGGGACAAGCGAAAGCAACTCCTCAGAGCAATTACCGTGGAAGTACTTGTAGAAAAGGCAGAGTGATGCAACATTGCGTCTGTGAGAGAGCGACTGCAGACGAGATGACAGATCAGGGCCAATCACATTGCATATCCGTCTCTGGATCTTATCAAGAACCCCGAGGCAACACGCAGGGGCCCCAGACCATAAATGGCAGCAATACCCCATGC
The DNA here is from genome assembly GCA_964036315.1 of Acanthosepion esculentum. Classification (NCBI taxonomy): domain Eukaryota; kingdom Metazoa; phylum Mollusca; class Cephalopoda; order Sepiida; family Sepiidae; genus Acanthosepion; species Acanthosepion esculentum. The sequence goes on from OZ038490.1 coordinate 70,331,295, forward strand.
AAGGTCGAATGGTAGACTTATAGACTTGGAGGATCGATTCAGGGGAGAAGAATTTCCTGGCTCGGCACAGAGAACCAACTTTTCTTGCGGTGGATGATGCAATTGACTCGATGTATTTGTTCCATCTCAGATCAACGGACAGCGTGAGACCGAGCAGCCGCAGAGAGGAACTCTCGAGAAGTTGGTCCTCAGACATTCTGATGGGATGCAGGGATGGGTCCTTGTGGTGGTTAATGGAGAGCAGTTTTGTTTTAGAGGCATTAAAGTTAACCATCCATTTCTCTCCCCAGTCCACAACCGATTGGAGGTCCTTTTCAATTTGAGCTGCCAGGTTAATTTTGTCCGCCTCAGTAGATTTGTGCTTGACCCCTTATGGTTAAGTTCATGCCGAATGTAATCTATTTTACAAATATGTGTTGCTGGTAATATTTTTTTCTTCAAAAGTATGTATTTCTGGTAATATTTCTTTTCCTTACAGAAATGTATTGCTGGCACCTTCACTATAAAACATTTATTCATACACTTTCATAGTGTTTTACACCAGTTCACTAATTGCCCATATCTGGTACCCTAACAGGTGCTACCGCTCCATGTCAGGGTGAACCTGGAATAACAGTGCGTGCACGCTCCTCAAAACCCCCTGAGCAGAAGCCTTGCTGCCAGTTGGAGTTTATCGTTATGCCAAGGACGGGCTACTAGAGGTTTAGCTGCTCATTGAATGTGTCTTCCATACAAAAATGACTATTTTAACTTGAGCTGTATAATCTTTTCATTCATTTTTAGTTAATACATTATTTCTATCTTTTGTCATATAACACTAATTACCCGATTCTTTCTATTCCTCAATAACCCAGTTTAATACCTCTTAATTGCCGTTGGGCGATGCTCCTCCGTTTTCTTTTCAACTCGAGAACTCTAGAAACAGGTGACGTAAAATCTCACACGGTAATCTGAAGCGCTATAGCAATACTGAAAATGGTTTTCCAATATCGAAACGTCAGAGTCAGATATCGTTAAGCTATTTTTATAACTAGTCTTCTATAGAACAGTGAAGGTTGAACAATTCTCTCACAGTTGAAGAAGAGGGTGGTAGAGACAGAATAGCAGTTCTACCATTGACTTCGGATATTACTTTAGACATATTACGCGATAAACTAGGAAGCTTCAGGGAGAATCGGAACTATAAGTGCACGTATAATTACAATCAGAAAGACATAGTTGAAGTTTCTGGGTCACATACGCAGGAAAGAGGTCCTATGGAATATAACACTCACAAGGCGTACTGAATACATGCAACAGGAAACCTGGAGTGGCTTAACAAGTAGAACTTGGACAAAGATGAGTAGTGAAGGGCCAAAAATACAATGAAAGAGACATATTTTAGGAGATCCTGAACCACCCACGATTTTTCAGGATGTGACACATTAAAATGAGGGTAAAGATTTCCCTAATGAATTAAGTTTTTCCTCTTTGAGCACCTTAAAAAGAAATTCCAGGGTATCTACTATCTGCTGTATATTGTGGATTTTGGCTTTTTGAACAGCATTAATTGACGGAAAATTTAATACTTGAAATATAACGAATATTTGACCATTTTTATTACATGAAATTTAATTCATGAAATGTAACGAATATTCGATAAAATTTAATTCATGAAATATAACGAATATTTCACAAAAATTGATTCATGAAATTTAATTCATGAAATATAAAGAATATTTCGCAAAAATGAATTCGTGAAATATAACGAATCTTTCACTAAATTTAATTCAGAAAATTTAATTCATGAAATATAATGAATATTCGACAAAAATCGGAAATCGTAGTTGAATGTCAATGAGTGCAGTTTTTTGTTTGTTTTTTGTTTTTCTTGTAGTGGCTGAGTTCATTGTCCTACCTCCGTTTCATGCCCTATGTCAGAATGTTGATCAGTTGCTATTTGTAATATTGTAAAATATTAGTTCTTCGGGTAAAATTCTAAGATGAAAATGAATGTGATACTTATCTAAAGATACCTTATTAAAAAGTTTGCTATTATTAACAGTTGAGAATTTTTTTAAAGAATTACCTGAAATTGAGCAAATAATAACATTTTGTCTGAGGATGGTAAATGTTTCACCGAAAAACTTGAAATATAGACAGAACATCTAATCCATTTTACAGTTAATAGAGACAAGGATCGTGTCGTTATGCCAGTGGTCAGTGAGTTAATGCCTTATTTAATCTGTTAGTGAAGTGAGTTCGCCATTAATTATATTAACATTATTGATTTATTCTTTAAATGACTACTTTACAATACACACACACACACACACACACACACACACACACACATATATATATATATATATATATATATATATATATATATATAATCAAATGGATAAATGAATAAAAGAATAAATAAATACACTAAGTAAATAATAAATTAACAAATATGGGATAAACGCATATCTGCAAATAAGCAAATTTAATAATAATAATAATCAACAAGAAATAATTAATGTCTAAATACAAAATATCTTAAGTAATCAATAATAATGAAGTAAATGTAAATAAAAATCTATGCTATATAAATACAAATAACCACATTCTCACCAATTATTATTCTTTCTAATAAATAGATTTTAGAATATTTAAAAATATAACAGTTACTGACTACCCAGTAACCGTTACGATAATACAATAAACCGGAAAGACCTACGCATATGACCCATTGAGGTTATTATATAAATATTTTAGCCACCACGCAAATCATACGACCAGAAGGGGGCGGGAAAGCAGGAAACAGACGTTCACCACTTGGTTTTGACATCAGGATACACTTTTATATATATAAACACACACACAGAGACATACAGAAATATATATATATATATATATATATATATATATATATATATATATATATATATATATATATATATATATAGATATATATATAGATATATATATATATAGAGAGAGAGAGAGAGAGAGAAGGAGAGCGAGATGCACAAGCTGAGGTAGACGCTCACCACTTGGTTTTGATCTCAGGATACACATTTATATTTATAAACACATACACACACACACACACACATACACACACACACCCACACACCCATATATATATATATATATATATATATAGAGAGAGAGAGAGAGAGAGAGAGAGAGAGAGGGGGGGAAAGTGTTATGCACAAGCTGAGGTAGATATTAAAAGTGAGAGAAACAAATTAAAATTTAAAAAACTAAGATAGATAATTAGATCCAAATATATGTGTACATATATATATATATATATATATATATATATATATATATATATATATATATATATATATATATATATATATATAAGAGATAGATAGATAGATAGATAGATAGATAGATAGATAGATAGATAGATAGATATTGCAGTGCGTTCCTGTGTTTTTGTAGAAGAAAGTTAATTTCAGAGGAAATGTCCAGACGTTTAATTTTTGTAAGCATTGCCGGCAAAAACAAGACACCTAGCGAAAGATATAAATTAGATTTGATCACTCGCGTTTGAGACTAGTTTTTCTCTTCATGAATATGGGTGACAGATGCTTACATCGTCAAAGTAGGTGTACGTTAATTCTTGCCATTCTCACCATCAAAATAAAACAGTATTGAAGTAGGTAATACAAGAACATAATTTTATTTACGCTCAACTTTCTGCTTCTTTTTAAGCAGATAGCCTTTTCAAGTGATTACTTAAACTGGAAAACTATTTAAAAGTGTCTGTGAAGTACTCAACGGTGATGTCTGTGAAAGTAATACTGTACCACATTTGCCGATCTTGAACTTGGTATCTTAGCTAAGGCAGGCACAAGGCTGTAATAGTTCGACATTCATTTAAAAACAAAACGATTATTTCCATGTTGGTTTACAATATTTTGTTATAGGATTTATGCGCTGTACTTGACTGGCGTCAAAATCTCATCAATTTACTGTTGAGCTGACTATATGTAGCCGTATGCTTGTGGAACTCTTGTCCAGCTCCGAGCTTTCCAAGTCGACTGTAGTCTTCAATAATTGAAGTGTAATGTCCTCCTAATTAATCTTTTCTTTTCTCGTTCATTATTAATGTTTCTGTTACTATTTCGTCCACACCATGTAAACCTTTGTGTCTTAGTGGCTTAAGTGCCTTGCATGGGGTGAAATCGATTAAACAATGAGATTCGTAATATAATTGTAACCTAAGGGACCCTCTGGAAACTTCACTTACACCAGGCGTTCAAAGATAATCGACTTTTTTTTGCAATCGGGATGAGTTCCAATTTGGCTAGTTTTGTTTCAATATTTGGTTGCAGATGGTCAGGTAACTTTTGAGAAAAAAATGAAGTCGACACCGAGTCAAATGCCATCATTTTACCTTCAAGACACCCCATCATGTTGTTAAACCTGTCGAGATCTTTTGATGCGAATGTAATCCCGGACTCTATCATTAAACCTACATTTTTTCTTGATATTCATAAATGACCTTTCGGGTGTCATCAGGTCTGCACTCTATATAAATGCCGATGAAACAGATATTTTCTCCTGTGTTAATTGTAAGTCTGATAGGTTCGATTAATTCAAATTGGCGGCTGATATCGAAAATGCCCTTCAGTCCATTGTTATCTGGAGCACGAAACAGCTTATTAATTCTAACAACACACAAAACACCCTTTAAACGTACAGAGAATCATTTATGCCTTCAATCAGCATGGCTAATGCCAACCTCTCGTAGAGTTTGTAATTGTACCTTCTCGGTCTAACATTTTTCATTGACGTGTACAGGAAAGGTTATATTGAATCAACTCCATGGTATTCTGCTAGATATCATGATGCACTATGTCGTGCTAGACAGTATCTCTGGTCAGAATCTGTTTTGCGTATATAAAATGCGTCTAGAGATTATATGCAAATTATGAATTGGTATAAAGAGATGCGTCTTTAATGTTAAAAGTCCTATTATGATGTTGTTTAGATTCTACTCAATATTATTAACTTAGATATATAGTGAAAGAGAAAACTATTGTTTTTGGTTGGAAAAAAATTCACTAAGTTAACAAAACAGACAAATTTGACTGTCAGTAGTTTATTTGCAACTATTTATTTTGATACTTTTACATTATTATACCTTGTAAAACTAGTGTAAAAAATAATATGAAACAGTTTTAGAACAAATTCGTCAATTTCTTAAAGGAAAAACATAAAAAACGTTTTATTTTAAAAATAAAAGATATATTAACAAAAAATAATAAGAACCTCCTAAAATTTATTGCACAAATGCTCCTTTCTTTTCAATAACTCTTAGCAGCCTATTGTCAACATCTGATGTTAGATTTGCAACTTTAGCGGCTGGTAAGTTGGTTGCAGCAACTTTAACTGCCTCCCAGAGGTCACACTTGCTGTTGGATTGCCTTCCATTAGAATAAATATCTCTCTTGAGGATGCTCCACAGGTTCTCAATGGGATTCAAGTCACAGCTATTTGAAGGCCAGTCCATAAGAGAATCGTCAATAAACCCCGTTTCTTTCAACCAGGATTTAGTAAAGAGAAAGGGAAACAAGGTGTAAAGCATTAAGGAAGTTTGCTGGTGTAAGAAATTTTTTGCCCACTGCAATCTTCTTTCCTTATGTTTTTTTGTTGAAATTGGTTTCTTTATTTGATTTCTTACACCAGCAAACTTCCTTAATGCTTTACACCTTGTTTCCCTAGACACTATAGGAGATCCAGCGGCCTCAAATATGAACGCACTTGACGCATTTGGGTTTCTTATTAATTCTCTTCGGATATGTGATAGATCTCGCTTTGTTAAATTCCTGAATTCACCCTGAGACTTTTTGTTCCTTGGTTGAATTCCCATTTGACATATTTTCTTGATTGTTTGATGATCCCTTTTCAAATCCTTAGAAATTTGAAGCGAAAACTTGCCTTTGCTAATTTCTTTAATTATATAGTTCTTTTCATTCATTGTTAGTTCGTTTTACGAGCCATAATACTAAATTCTAGTTCTTGCAAATAATCTCTTGACACTGCAAATTACTATAATTACTGAAAAAATACTAAATATCAATCTGAAATTGAAAATTGGGACTTAATTGCTTTCATGCTTACTCGCTATACATAATGGTACAAATTATTTCATTGGATAACACATATCTATGAATTTTACATACAATATTTGACAATACCTCTTTTGCATATAATCTCTAGACGCAGTTTATGTTTACCATTCGTCCGTGCATCGAATATTGCTGTCACGTCCTGCCTTTTTTCCCAACTATTTATCCAGGGGTTCTCGACAAAATTGAAATCAGAATCCTCAGGACAGAGGCCAACATTATCCAGTACGGCACATTTCCAGTATATAAGCGACGTCTGGCAACCTTATTTTTCTTTCAACTGAATTATAATAAAAACATCAACAGTCCCTTCGAGCCAGGCAGGTATTTTTCGAGTTGCTCATTGTTTACTCTCTCTAATCATTTATTCCGAACTTACCGTTTAAATGAATTGACTTCGGTGCTTTTATTTTCAGTAAAATAATAAAAAAAAGATTACATTAAAACTTACACCCAACTAAGAGTCTTTGAAGAATGGCTTCAAAGGGACCATTTCCGTAATTTTCTAGTGCTTATAAATATTTGTACATTTTAGAAGAAATGATAATTACATTGTTCACGAAGATATTTCCCCACGAAAAAAAAATCCAAATGTATCGCATTATTTTTTTTATCTAAACATGAAAATGCATAGCTATATTTTCCCAGACTCAAAAAAACTTACTATGAGAAATATTTTTCCTACAGTTCGTCTCTAGTGTCTTCTAACGCCTATAAAACAATTAACTCATTACTGTGATTTATTATTCGATTTTTCGTTTGATGTAACACCGCTCATATCTATGTTAGCTACTTGTGTTCAATTAAACAAGTAGGTAATGGATTGTGTAGTTCAGTTCTACCGACAGGAACTAATGTAAGGTAACATACTATATGGAACTCAAGACGTATTGGAAGTTAGACTCAAAGTTGGCCATCTTGGAAAAAGAAATCTTATTTTTATAGAGTATATCAAAGAGTAGGGATCTATAACACACTTGCTGGTTGGTAAAGAAAAAAAACAACAATATTTCAATCCTCATATTAATAAAAAAATAAATGTTAACAGGTATTAGTTATTAGATGTGTATTAACAATACCCCGAAAACAACGCTAAAAGTCAATTCGTTTGACATCCATGTATATATATATATATATATATATATATATATATATATATATATATATATATATATGTAAATAAATGACAATAAGAAAACAGTAATTGCTGACGCGTTTCGTCCAATGCGGACTTTTTCAAAGCAAGAAACGAAATGAATTTAATCAAAGAAAGAAAATTAATAAAAACAAAAATCAGAGTGTTCTTAGCAACGGGAATGTAGGAAAGACACTGTTTTTTGTTTTTATTAATTTTCTTTGTTTGATTAAATTCATTTTGTTTCTTGCTTTGAAAAAGTCCGCATTGGGCGAAACGCGTCAGCAATTACTGTTTTCTTATTGTCATTTATTTACAAATATTGTCTTCTCTAAAAGTTATATTTGAGAAATTTTCACACATATATATATATATATATATATATATATATATATATATATATATATATATATATATATATACACACATACATATATATATATATATGAAGAATTATAGTTTTAAGGTGTGCTATATTTATGGGATAAAGTGCCCAATATCAGAGATAGAGCGTATGTAAATATAAATATAAGAATGAACATTGAAGTTAAAACTCAGAGGCGACAGGCTGTTTCATGCTAGACGTAATCATCAGGCGGCGTAACAATTGCGTCTAGCATGAAACAGCCTGTTGCCTCTGAGTGATGACTTCAATGTTCACTTTTATATATATATATATATATATATATATATATATATATATATATATATATAGAGAGAGAGAGAGAGAGAGAGAGAGAGAGAGAAAGAGAGAGAGGACAATAGAAGAGCAAGAAACAATGAGATAGAAGACGGCGATTGACAATGCATTTAATCTTTTATAACTGTAAGCGGCAGGGACACAATAAGTCGAAAGAGAGTTTCACAGGTTCACTTTTATATATATATATATATATATATATAGAGAGAGAGAGAGAGAGAGAGAGAGAGAGAGAGAGAAAGAGAGAGAGGACAATAAAAGAGCAAAAAACAATGAGATAGAAGACGGCGATTGACAATGCATTTAATCTTTTATAACTGTAAGCGGCAGGGACAGAATAAGTCGAAAGAGAGTTTCACAGTTTGAGAAGTGCGAGTAAAGAAACTATGAGAATAGATCTTCCGGTTACACCCAGATATTTCAACAGTAAAACTATGAGACCTAGTTGCCATATTAATAGTATACTTAGATTCATTCGGTCGAGGTACCAACAAGCAGAGCTCATAAGAACAATCGTCTTGAAAATATTTATAGAAAAGTGAGAGCCTACATTCAGTGGGAATGTAACTGGCACGGATAAACTTACAGACTTTTTAGATTTTGTCTATAATCTCGCGATATAAAGCCGGAACATCAGATCAATGGAAATAATAGAACAATATCCGCGTTTTCTTAGGCAGAGCGCAACACTTAAGCGGACATCTATTGCAAATGTATGTATTAAACTGGAAAATTACAGACATTTCACTAAAATTAATCATGACATATGCTTTTTAAAATTCTCTAGCTACTAAAATCCTTGCTCTCAAACGTGCTCCCGATAATGTAGGCCTATTAGTCTTCTTTGTAGACTACGGTGGTTTTGAGAAAAGGCTGTGTGAGATATTCCTGTTAAGTTTCCTTTTGTTCGATTACCGATCGTTGATAAATTGCCTATTAACATTTTTTTCTCTTGATCTCGATGCACGAATACAAAAATCACAGGTCCGCTTCACACGCACGGTCGCACAGGCTGGTGACGAGACATCCCGCCGGCAAGATACAAGGAGATTAAATCCATTTGTTTCGTTTTCCTTACTTGAAGGCTGTTCTTTTACCAATACAGATCTATTTATCCCTTTCTGTATTGGTCCCTATCATTTTACAGATTCTCTTTTCTTTCTCTTGTTTTATAACACCTTTTTCAGTTTTGTGATTTATTGTCAAGAATTTTTTTTATCTCTTGCCTTCCTTAACATCCAGTTCATTTCCGCGAAAGTTTAAGCGTTTCTTCTTCTGACTAACACGTGAAATTTACTACTAATTTCATGAGAGATAACTTTCTACTTCCTCTCTTTCTTTTTTCTTCCAAATCGTCATCAGCCTGTAAAGTGGAACTGGCGAGCCGAGTTCAGATTCTAACCAAAAGAGTTTACGTACAAATGATACCATTTTGGGAAAGGATGGAATCATTTTTTTTTCTTCCAAAACAAGAGTAGAATAGGTCCTTAATCCTTGGATATAAGCCAGCCTCAGAGAAGGGCAAATCTGGATTAAAAAAATTTGACGAAAGCTTCATCGAATATGGAATTCCAGGTAATTATTTCTATTATTTTATTAATACATTTCAAATTTTCGTATTGATGAAATGTATATCTATGCTAAACATTGACAATTGCCAACAATAGGATCATCAAGCGTCAATAATTAATTGAACTATTACTAACAGAATTGAACGATTATATTTATACGGTGGAGTAATTGCTAGCGGCTTGGATTGAGGAATCGGAGATTCGAGTTCGAATTCCAGTCGAATCCATTATATTGTTAATATCCTTGGGAAAGGTAAAAATCCTCATCTTCTCCCTCCAGCTATGGGTAAATAGCAGGACAGACCGGATTCTATAGCCTTGGATGGCAACTGCTCTAGAAGGACAGCTCTGAATTCAAAACCTGCGGAGGATCGTTTGGGCACCTTGTGGCACGTAATGCACCGGGTCTCTGTATTCGGTCCTTCGAAAAGTGTGGATGGTTCTGCACAAAGCCTTCACCACTATAATCAAATCACATGTGCTCGTGTCGGGCTGTCGGTTCCTAGGAACTAATCTGCTTGATCCTCATACGTCGAATTCGACGGGAGTGTCGAGTGTGTATATATATATATATATAATGTATTGTTAATAATTTTATTATAGAAATGCATTGCAACTGCAATGAAAATTATTGACATTTGTTAAGGTCATAATGCAAGTATTCCTAAAAGAATATGCAGATGGGGATATCGTAACTGGAATGGAATTGGTGAACTGGGTTCGAATTCCACCCGTCTCTGTTACGTTCACTTTGGCATTCTGATCTTGGAAACTCATGAATACATTTCATATCCTCTCGAATTCTGCTTAAATCGCAGAGTAGATTAGGCTCTCTCTCTATTCCAAGTACAAACATGCTGTTATTTTTCTAACAAGTCATAGCAATTCCTGAAGAATAAAAAGCGGAACGGAGGAGAGCCACGATCGTTGTCCTTATAGTGCATGTATTTTTATTTTTTTCCTATAAATTAACTCCCTTAGGCGTTCTTCTTCATTAAAATATCTATTTTATTTAATTGAATTCAAAGTTCGATTTTTTCTTTTTTATTCTCTGAACCTCGTTTTCATCTCATTGGTAACATTTTCCCTTCTTACGCTTTTTCTCTTCCTAACTCTTCTTTACGTTTTTTTTTCTTACCTAATCTCTACGCTTTTTCTCTTTTTATCTGTTCTTTACGCTTTTTTTCTTCTTATCCATTCTTTACGCTTTTTCTTTTTACCTATGCTTTACGCTTTTTCTCTTATTTCTTTCTTTACACTTTTTCACTTATCTATTCTTTACGCTTTTTCTCTACTTTCTCTTCTATATACTTTTTTCCTCTTTCATATTCTTTACGCTTTTTCGCTTCTCATCAATTCTTTAGAAATGGCTCTTCTTATCTCTTCTCTACGCCTTTATTTCTTACCTAAACTTTACAAGTTTTTTTTTACTATTCTTTACTTCTTTTCTCTCCCCTTCAATTTTCTACGCTTTTTTATTTCTTACCTAAACTTTAAGCTTTTTTTTAATTTTATTTATTCTTTACACTTTTTCTCTTCTTACCTCTTCTTTATGCATTCTTCTTTTGTGACCTATTTTTTACGTTTTTCTCTTCTTACCTATTCTTTAGAATTTTTTCTTACTTAATCTTTACGCTTTTTCTCTTTTTCTCTTTTCTTTAAGCTCTTTTTCTTCTTACCTAATTTATACACATTTTTTCTTCTTATCTATTCTTTACGCTTGTTCTCTCTAATCTGATCTATTTTTACTTTTTTGTACGTAATCTTTACGCTTCTCTCTTCTTATCTCTTCTTTACCCTTTCTCTCTTCCCATCAATTCTTTACGCTTTTTTCTTCTTATTTCTTCTTTACATGTTTTAACTTCTTATCTGTTATTTACGCTTTTATCTTTTTACCAGTTCTTTACACTTCTTCTCTTCTCATCAATGTTTTACGCTTTTTTCTTCTTACTTAATCTTTACGCTTTTTCTCTCCTCATCAATGTTTCACGCTTTTTTCTTCTTACTTAATCTTTACGCTTTTTCTCTCCTCATCATTGTTTTACGCTTTTTTCTTCTTACTTAATCTTTACGCTTTTTCTCTCCTCATCAATGTTTTACGCTTTTTTCTTCTTACTTAATCTTTACGCTTTTTCTCTCCTCATCAATGTTTCACGCTTTTTTCTTCTTACTTAATCTTTACGCTTTTTCTCTCCTCATCAATGTTTTACGCTTTTTTCTTCTTACCTAATCTTTACGCTTTTTCTCTCCTTATCATTCTTTCGCTTTTTTCTTTCTTACCTAATCTTTACGTTTTTTCTCTTATCAATTCTTACGCTTTTTTTCTTCTTACTTAATCTTTACGCTTTTTCTCTTCTTATCGATTTTTTACGCTTTTTTCTTCTTACCTTATCTTTACGCTTTTTCTCTTTTTATCAATTTTTATGCTTTTTTCATCTTACCTAATCTTTACGCCTCTTCTCTTCTTATCACGTCTTTACGATTTTTCTTTCTTATCTATTCTTCACGCTTTTGCTTTTTCTTATCTATTCTTCACGCTTATAACCGCTCCAACTGAGTTACTTTCGATCACTTTTCTATATTCGCTCATACAGTCTTTCTCCTTAACATTGGTTTATTATTTTTCCCTTTACATCTCTTATCGATTCGCCTACACTGTTTATTTCTCCGTTTCTTCTTCTTCTTCTCTTATCGTCGTGACCAGAAACCATTTAACCAATTGAAAGCTGTTTTGAACAAGCGACTCTAAATGAAACTTGATAGAAAAGTGAAGAAGGGGTGGGGAGACAAGTGGCCAGAACGAGAAGCGAAATTCCTGCTTTTTCAGAAATATTTTCGGATCGATGCTCGCCAGAAAACTTGTGTGACATCGAGACAGATTGCGTGATCGGCCGGAGGCAAGATGGCTACCATCAACAACCTGACTTCTCCCCTCTTCGCTGTTACTAAAGTCACTTCTAGTTACCCATCATTCAACTGAACAACGTGGCACGATTTTCGGCCTCTTCAAACTTGATTCTATTCTCGACTGGGCCAAACTTTTATACCTATGATCAACAAATTATATACAGTCAGCCTTGCATGACAACCGTATATCATTTTGGAAAAACTAACATTTAAACGATGCGATGTTTCGTCATCAATATTATGAAATACTTATGATAAAGAAAGTATGATCGTACTTTCAGTAGTTTTTTCTGTTTTACATATAAATAAAAAGCGATTATATATATATATATATATATATATATATATATATATATATATATATATATATATATGTATGTATATGTGTATATATAGAAATATATACATATATAGAAAAAATATATATATATATATATATTGTCAAATAATATTTCATCCAAGTTTTTTAAATAAGCTGAATATACATAAAATTATATTAAAATCATATTTTCATATATATATATATATATATATATATATATATATATATATATATATATATATATATATATATATTATTATTATTATTATTATTATTATTATTATTTAAAAATTTGTATTCCTCGCGACAGAGAAATTACCATGTTTTGGAAATAAAAACTAAGTTTTAAATTAAACTTAAAATTAAGTTGTTGATCCATTCTCAAGTGATGTTGAATAACTTACGAAAAATGATTTACTTTTTTAAGCTAAATTATATAGTTAACCTGGAGGGGAAAGGGTTGACAAAATTTTAAAAGGGTGTTGCCTTTTTCGACGAATCAGGATACAAGTTTAATTTAAGATGGCAAAGTTTAAATATAGGTTAAGTGTTACGTGTTGGTTTGTAGTTTCTGCCAGGACGAGTCATACATAAGATACACTACAATTCATTGGCATTTTTATTTCTTTTCTATTTATTTTTTTATTTTTCATAACATATATTGTTATTCACTTAAAGGGCTTCAAATATTATTCAGTCATATTTTATATATTTATATTTTTATTTATAAATATCTAAAATACAATACTTATTATATTTATTAGTATACTAGATACGGTATTGTTCAAATTAGTAATTTTAAAATTTAGGAATTTAATTACGCATTTTTTAATTTGTGATCAAATAATAGATAATTATAATTTTTTTAATTAATTATGTTTTAAAGTAAACGTAATGCAGTTTTTCTAAAAATATTTATTTCTTTACTTTGATTTAATAAATCTTTACTTTTTAGAAACTTAATACTATTATAGCGGACCGTGGGGGTGAAGATGTGAAGAGATATCTGAAGGTTAAACTTTCCTGCTGGCCGGTACAGCTACATAAGAATGTCGGACTTTAATTAAGTCCAAAGAAGACAAACAAAACAAACAACAAGACCGATACATATATGCAAACAAATATATATTAATAAATATATATATATACATATTATTTTATTTGTTTAAAGTGTGTTTTAAATGGATACTTGAGTATGTAGTGTTTTTATTTATTTATTGCAAAGTATATTTACTTATTTGCATCAACCGGCCTGAATATTCGACAAATCTTGTTAGATAAATATTCGCATTCCGACAGGAATCGAACCTGCGTCCTCTAGGGGAAACCGTTGTTAGATCTGATATGAGGCCGCTCGGTTGCGTAGTATCTCCTGATCACGCAATGTCTTAATAGTGTTTTGTTTTAACAAGATTTCTCTCATATTATGGCAGTTAGATTTGAAGCATATATATATATATATATATATATATATATATATATATGTTTTAAATCTAAAGATAAATTTAAATCTAGAGATAAATACATTATTAATGCTCAAAGCAGAGTCCAATCGTTTTATGAAACCTCGAAGACTTCCAGTAATATATCTGTAATATATATATATATATATATATATATATATATATATATATATATATATATATATATATATATATATATATATATATATATATATATATATATATATATATATATATATATATATATATATCTGTGAAACAGCGAAACAGTCTGTCTGTGGATGACAAAAATATTGGCTCCTGAAAAATTAATTTTGGTTGAGCTCTTTGGTTTGATGTGTCAGTTTGTAAACAGTGACTATTTAAGCTAATATAGCACGACTCTTCGGCAGAATTGAGTCACTGTCAGTCACTGTGTGTTTATCTAAATCTAAAAATAAACACGCTGAAATTCACCTTCATCCCTGCCGTGCGCCGACGCCTTAGTGGGAGAAGTTCCAACTGACGCAAATTCAGTCGGGTTTCGATCCTAGCTGGAGGCAACCGGACGTCTAGTCACACTGATGAGCTGCGAAACAGTCTGTCTGTGGATGATATATATATATATATGCAATAGTATGTGTAATAAATAAAAGAGACAGGGAAATAATTTTTTTAACTTGTCTAATAATATCAGTTAAAAACTTGTAAAGGAAATTTCTAAAATTGTGTGTAACATTCCGAATACTTTCGAACGTATTTGGTCATTTTCGGTCGAAACATAATGACTATAACTTTTATTGTCTTAATGATTGAAAGTTTGAAATGAACGAGAATACAAGTGCTATGACTAAGACGTGTAAAGGTGCCTTTACATTCAAACACATCTTATTGATAGTCGTTTCCTTCATTTATTGCAAGTTACTCCGATAATTGTAATTGCTTTTAGAGTTTGAGCGGCAAAGAACTCTTGTTCTGTGGACCAATCTTTAACGGAAATTAAAAGTGTCGCCATTTATTTCGGTTACCTATTTACATATTAAATTTTGCTCAGAGAGAAGGTAGGTCAACCGTTTCGAGAGATATGTTGTAGGAGCAAGGAATATATGCTGATAGTCCATTTACTTAAACATAATCTCTCTAAAAATCTTGACAAACAATGATAAAACGTTTTCAAGCAGAAAGAAAAATCATCTGTCAGGAACCAAAAATGTTAACTAATACTTTAGCCGACTCTTATTTTTAGGTGGAAATGTATCGCTGCTCCGACTCCATGAGGTTTACCTTTGTGGTCAGATGGAAGACAAAACAGACTGATTTTGATTGGCTGAGCAAGCGTGAGAACGATAGATAGAAAAAGGTATTTCTAGGAGTCTAGTCTTAACCGTCGAACACTGTAGACGAGCTTCTTTCCTTGCCTGGAAATGGCTCCCCCAGTTAGAGAGAATGCCCCCACTGGATATACAGAAGATGTATACGTCGACGGTAATAAACAGGCTAAGTTAAAATTCCCTGTGTTTAAGTGCTTTTATCTCCGAACCAAAACAACTAGCGATCACCGTCCGGGAGAAATCGAGCGGGAGAATTATGGAATTGAAGCCGTTGCCCCAAGCCACCCACCCCCACCAAGTGGTATGCAACGAAAAGCGTGATACAATTCAAACATTTGTCTCAGTTCTCAGCGAATAATTCTCCAGTATAGAAAGAATTTTCAGAGTAGCGGAAATAATGGTAGCTGTCACAAAACTAAGAACCATCTGAAGGAAATTGTTATGTTTATATGTATATATATATAAAGAACAAAACTAAGAACCATCAGAAAAAAATTTGTTATATATATATATATATATATATATATATATATATATATATATATATATATATATATATATATATATATATTAACAATAATGGTAGCTGTCACAAGACTAAGAACCATCAGAAGGAAGTTGCTTCACTGTGTGGTACCAGACATGTGGTGTAATTATCAATCTACCATTCGTCCCTGCATTTAATATTGCTACTACATCAAGTTATGATGACTTGCTATATATTATAGAAATTGTTCTGACGAGCTTTCCTGTTTGGTACCTCCAACTCGTCATTTTAATCGTAACATCGGATTGGCAACTAGATCTCATCGTTTTACTAGTCAAATAGTTGGATGCAACTGTAAGTTGTATTCTAATAGTTTGTTTTCTCACTCGAATTGCCCGTGGATCTCTCTTCCGACCTCTGGCCTTTCCCGTCATTTATAATCTTACAAAATTTAAGAGCAACAGCAATTTTTATTGTTCTCTCTTCTCACTATTTTTTTCTCATTTTCTTTCACTCTCTGTGACACTCGCCCTAGGTATCACAGTGAACTACATCCGACAGTAAGTACTCTGATCGGAACGTTTTGAGGAGCGTGGAACCACCTCTTAATTGCTGTTCTTCCCGGGTCCACCCTGACTAGTAGTGGTAGCACCTGTTAGGGTCCCAGCTATGGGCAAATAATTAACACTCAGATTGGGTTCGAAATGCTATGAAAGTACAAAAATAAATTTTCAAAGTAAAAATACCAGCAATACATTTTGATAGGAATAAAATTATCAGCAGTAGATTTCTTTAAGGAAAAATATATTACTAGCAATTTATTGTTAAAGAAATTTCTAGTGCTTCCAAGAAAAGTAAATTTCGGCATTAACTGACCCATAAGGAGTTGATATGTCTCTAACCGAACAAAAACAAATGTTTATCAAATGTAATATATATATATATATATATATATATATATATATATATATATATATATATATATATATATATATAAACATAAACAGCAGTTATACTATTTAAAATAAGTTTTCGACTGTTTAAATATAAGACTTTATTTAGAAAAAATTTCGGCATTAAATGACCCCGTCGGCTGATTTTTTTTCTTAAGCAAATACTC
The DNA here is from genome assembly GCA_964036315.1 of Acanthosepion esculentum. Taxonomy (NCBI): domain Eukaryota; kingdom Metazoa; phylum Mollusca; class Cephalopoda; order Sepiida; family Sepiidae; genus Acanthosepion; species Acanthosepion esculentum. Next base: position 70,348,429 of record OZ038490.1, read on the forward strand.
AAGGCGGCGCTGCCAATAGCTTGCAATGGGTTACACAGAGTGAGAGCAAGATATATATGGGCTACACAGAGTGAGAGTAATATATATATATATATATATATATATATATATATTACATTTGATAAACATTTGTTTTTCACAAAGTGTGTTTGGGAAAAGGATAGATAGAAGGACAGGGATCAAGGTCAAGGCATCAGAAGATGTCGATTGACTTTACATTTGAATATTTGAAGATTATAGCTATCAGGGAAGCAAGTGATATGGAGGGAGTTCCACTGATGGAAGGTACAAGATAAGAAGCTGTTGGAGTAGAAGAGATGGTTACATTTAGTCGCTTCGACATTGAAATACTGGGACCGAAATGCCAATCTAGTAGCAGGCTTAAATTCATGCAGTTTGGGAACCAGTGAAAGTAGCTTGTCGGAGCAGTTGCCATGAAAATACTTGTAGAAAAGACAGAGTAACGCCACAGCACGTACGTAAAATAATGCAAACTAAATGAAACTCAGTAACGCCTTGCTTCATAGTATAATTATCGCATGGCCCGAGATGAAACGATTCAGAACAACAGAAAAATCCGTCTAAAATCCAAATCAAATTGTTGCAACTTTTGGCATTCTCAATATTTCAGTACGCCTGTGAAAGTTGGATATTAACTTCAAGATTACTACAAAGAATTCTGCCTCATCTTGGACATCACTTACATAGGCCTCATGAAAAACGAGCTATACGTACAGCTAAGTGATGAGAATCGGTGAAAGGAGTTTAAGTGAAAGGAAATTCTAAACACTTACGCAGACATCTCGTGTTAAAATGAAGTCTTTCTTCTTTTTCCATTTTCTACTAACCGCCAGATATATGTCATCATTTGTGCCAATTAAATTTTGTCAGATTTGTTTAAACTGTTGGCGTCATACTAGCTACTTAAAATTATCTTCTTTTTTTTTGTTTTGTTTCTGTTTTTGCATTGAAACTCAGAATAAAGGACTTTTGAAAGAGAAGGAATTAATGCAAAATTGACTCTATTTACATGATTCGGACTGTTGTCTTCATCTTTATTGCCATATTCACGACGCTTCGACCGTTGGGGGGAAATAACTGAAACTGAGATTCATTGTGAATATGAAAATAAAGTTGTGGACAAGAGCTCGAACAATGTAAATAGTGTAAATAGTTACAGTAAATATAGATATAAGATTTACTGTTATTATGCATGTAATATTTGACTTGTAACGACTTGATTATAATAATAAAAAAAATTAAATCAGGACAAAGCGACTGTCGCTTTTCAGGAGTTAATACAAGAATTAGTAACGAAACAATATATATATATAAAATAACAATCCATTAAAAATTATATTTAAATATAATTTTGAATGCTTTTATTATATAAATTTACTTAATCATTTTCTAATAATTAAGCAATTGGTGGGAATAATTTTATTGTAAAATACATTTGCAGGCATAAAAATGTCGTAATAAAGTTACCGAATATAGAAGAGATAGAGACAGAGGGGAGCTTGTCCCTCCATTCGTTAGTTCGCACGACCGTTACGACCTGCCAATACCTCATAAATAATGGACTATTCCATTGTGATAACACGGAAAATCACTACTTGGTTTAAATGAATGAAAAAAATAAAGTATTCCACGTCTCTTAACAATACCTCATAGATAATGGACTATTCCATTTTGATCGCGTAGGAAAAAGGAAAAGACGCTATTTGATTTCAATCAGAAAAAGAATGAAAATATGCTGCCTACATACATACATATATATATATATATATATATATATATATATATATATGTATGTATGTATGTATGTATGTATGTATGTATATATACTCCGCACCCCTCATTGTCTAACAATGATTTTACTAAAAGAATTATTTTCCCTTTCTTGTGCTATTTCTTTCCTCTGTCTCTCTCTTTTTACTTATACTCTTGCATTTTACTTATAGCGACAATTTCGCTATGTTCCCACACTGATCATTACCCGCAAAAAATTAAATCTTTCAACACTAATCCCGCCCCCACCTCTGATCCTACAACACTTTTGTTTTCCATTTGTTCAACATCTCACTCTCCTACCACACGCCACCAATCACAATTCCTAAATCTGAGGTTATTTTTACATTAAGTTTCACACAGCGAGATATCAAACAGGGAACGGATTTTTTCTAATGATTCAAACTACAAGCGTATTCTACCAACCTCAAAAAACTCATGTTGGATAGTTCCCACCGTCACTCTGTTTATTTCTCGCATCCACTGATGAAGAACAGATGCGTTTTCGAAAATTTCGAAATTAGAACCTAAATCTCCGTGCTTCATTTTGTCGCCTGTTTAATATTAATAAATATTTTGTATTCTGATTTCATCGGTACCGTTACGTTTGACTTTGTTTTATTGACCAACTTATCTACTCTACTTTATATATATATATATATATATATATATATATATATATATATATATATATATATATATATATATATATATATTATATATTCATATATATATATTTTTTTATATATTTATATATATATACATCTTTATATATTTATATATATATATCTTTATATATATATATATATATCTTTATATATATATATCTTTATATATATATATATCAGTGTATATATATATATTTATATATATATATATCTTTATATATATATATATATCTGTATATATATATATATATATATATCTTTATATATATATCTGTGTATATATATATCTTTATATATATATATATATATCTTTATATATATATATCTGTATATATATATATATATCTTTATATATCTTTATATATATATATCTTAATATATATATATATATCTTTATATATATATATATATATATCTTTATATATATATATATATTTTTATATATTTATTTATTTTTATATATTTATATATATATACATCTTTATATATTTATATATATATATCTTTATATATATATATATCTTTATATATATATATCTTTATATATATATCTGTGTATATATATATATTTATATATATATATCTTTATATATATATATATCTGTATATATATATATATATATCTTTATATATATATATATATCTGTGTATATATATATATCTTTATATATATATATATATCTTTATATATATATCTGTATATATATATATATATATCTTTATATATCTTTATATATATATATATATCTTTATATATATATATATATATTATATATATATCTATATATATATATCTTTATATATATATATATCTTTATATATATATATATCTTTATATATTTATCTTTATATATATATATATTATATATATATATATATCTTTACATATATATATATATTATATGTATATACCTTTACATATATATATATATCTTTATATATATATATATCTTTATTCATATATATATGTATGTATATATATATATATTTATATATATATATATATATTTATATATTTATATATATATACATCTTTATATATTTATATATATATATCTTTATATATATATATATATATCTTTATATATATATATCTTTATATATATATATATCTGTGTATATATATATATTTATATATATATCTTTATATATATATATATCTGTATATATATATATATATATCTTTATATATATATATATCTGTGCATATATATATATATCTTTATATATATATATATATCTTTATATATATATATCTGTATATATATATATATATATATATATATCTTTATATATCTTTATATATATATATATATCTTTATATATATATATATATTTTTATATATTTATATATTTTTTTAGTCGGTAAATTACAAACGTGTATACGGGGTTTTAATTTATTTTATTTTTTTTTTTTTTTAGCGAATTTATCTTGAGAAAGCTCTAGTATAGATTAGTGTTGAGTTGGATACGAGTGTGGCTTTAGTTAAAGATTTGGGATGGATATGGGATTAGTATTTAAAAGGTAAACAATGTAATAAACATACCAGCTTACCTCGGTATTGATTCCGGAAATAAAAAACCGGATGTAGTAATAAGACACCATTATATAGAGGAGGAATATGAAAAGCCCTGTTTTCATTGGCTGACGCTGACTGACATGTGTCAATAAGAACGGTCGAAGTCCAGCCTTACTATCTTGGGGAATTACTGTTTTTTGCAATGTCGCCGTGCGTAGCACGACGCTTTCAAGGAGGCCGCCTGTTTCACCTAGAATCAGGTCGGGGTTGGAGCCGATATGATGCGAAACCCGAAATCGGCGATGAGAACAGTGCATCACTGAAGACCACCCTTGATGCATCTAAAATGTATGACTTAACTATAAACACTGTTTTTAACAGTGACGACTGGGAACAGACCAGTTGGCAACCAGGGAATAGACCTGGAGACGATTGGAGAGACAATTGGAGACCCGGGAAGACGGGTAGTGGGGCAAGTTGGGTTAGCTACCCAAATTGCATGCTCCGCGAGGAGCAACCCAATCATGCTACGACGTACCCTAATGCATCATACCCCCGGGGGATCCCGAGAGGGGGGGCGGAAGAGATCCCCAACAGGACGGATATAAAGGAAACGAACGGAAATGCCCAATCGGATTTGAACAGATGCATATGCGGTAAGACTTGCAAAAATCAGCGCGGATTAAAGATACATCAAAGCCGGATGAAATGCCTTGAGGGGGGGAGCCGAAGGCAACGTGCAGGTACAAGCCCTGGTAAAACGGAGGAGGTGCAGGACCAGGAGTCAAACCACAGCGTCCAGTCTCTCCAAGCCTCGGTTCCTTTCACTCAGTGCAAGGAGTCCCGAAAGATGATTAAATGGCCCCCAGCGAACCACAAGGGAGCCTGGCAGGATTTTGACACAGACATATGCGAGATACTCCAGACAGCTACAAAAGGGGACGTGGATGGGCGACTAAATTTCATGACGACAATAATAACTAGTATGGCGTCAGAGAGATTTGGTCGCGTCGAGCCACGGCAGCCAAGGATACCCTACACTACCAACCGTAGGATGAATGAAATTAAAGACTTAAGGAAAGAGATAAGATCCCTTAAGAAACTTTATAAAAGGGCAAGAATAGAGGAACGTCAACCACTCGAGGAGCTCCGAGAAATACTAAGAGGAAAATTAAAAACTTTACGGCGAGCGGAGTGGCATAGGAGGAGGAGGAAAGAAAGATCAAAAAAGCGGGCAAATTTCCTGTCCAACCCTTTTGGCTTTGCTAGAACATTGCTAGGGGATAGGCGCAATGGGAAATTGGAGGCATCGGAGGAAGAAATTAACAGCTACCTTCGAAAGACCATGAGTGACCCTGCAAAAGAGCAAGATCTGGGTATGAATACCCGCTTAATTCCTCAGGAGCCACCAGTAGTTCAATTTGACACACGCTTGCCTACATGGAAAGAAACTCAAGAAGTGGTGAGAGCCACCAGATCCGCTTCAGCACCAGGACCGACCGGAGTACCCTACATTGTGTATAAGCGGTGTAAGGGAATTCTAAATAATTTATGGAAATTATTAAGAGTCATTTGGAGAAGAGGCAAGATCGTGAAGCAATGGAGATTCGCTGAGGGGGTATGGATCCCGAAGGAAGAAGGTTCAAAATATTTGGACCAATTTCGAATCATCTCCTTACTTAACACCGAAAGTAAGATCTTTTTCGCTTTACTGTCAAGACGCCTTTCGAATTTCATCCTTGGGAACAGCTACATTGATACATCAGTTCAGAAGGGTGGGGTCGCCGGTATGCCAGGTTGTCTTGAGCATACAGGAGTCCTCACACAGCTCCTAAGAGAGGCGAAGGAGACCAAAGGGGATCTGACTGTATTGTGGTTGGATCTCGCTAACGCCTACGGGTCCATGCCACACAAACTGGTGGAAGAAGCCCTAAATAGACATCATGTACCTCCACTAGTATGCAATCTCATTGTGGACTACTATAATAATTTCCGGCTGAGAGCTTGTTCAAGTGCAGCAACATCAGAATGGCAGACCCTGGAAAAGGGTATCATCACAGGTTGCACAATCTCGGCTGTCCTATTTTCATTGGCCATGAATATGCTTGTGAAGGCAGCCGAGGTGGAATGTCGAGGCCCTGTGACGAGATCTGGAGTCCGCCAACCACCGATAAGGGCTTACATGGACGATTTGACCGTGACAACGACATCCGTCACGGGAGGGAGGTGGCTCTTAAAGGGTCTCGAGGAAAATATGACTTGGGCCAGAAGGAATTTTAAGCCAGCAAAATCCAGGTCATTAGCATTGAAAAAAGGCAAGATCATGGAGAAAGTCCGATTTACAATCGCAGGAGAAATAATTCCTACTCTGAGCGAAAAGCCTATTAAGAGCTTGGGCAAGACTTTCAACAGCAGTCTGAAGGACAAAGACGCTATCCAGCAGACTATAAAAGATCTTGAGGATTGGCTGACGAAGATCGACAAATCTGGACTGCCTGGACGTTTTAAGTCATGGCTCTTCCGGCATGCAGTTTTGCCCCGGATTTTGTGGCCATTGCTCGTCTATGATGTTCCGATTACCACCGTGGAAACGTTAGAGAGAGCAATTAGCAATCGTTTGAGAAGGTGGCTGGGTTTGCCGAAATGCTTAAGTGGGGCGGCCCTCTATGGGAACAGCAACGCATTGCGCCTCCCCTTTAGCAGCCTCGTTGAGGAATTCAAGATCACGAAAACGAGAGAACGGCTGCAGTATGAAGAATCTAAGGATCCAAAAGTAGCAGCAGCAGGAATCCAGACAAGATCTGGCAGAAAATGGAGCGCTGAAGAGGAGTTGCGAGTGGCGGAGGAGAGGCTTAGGCATAAAGCTATATTAGGATCAATAGCTAGAGGCAGAGCGGGATTGGGATTTTTCCCTTATACGCAATCCAACTTTGCCAAAGGCAGAGAAAGAAGCCAACTTGTCCAAGAAGAAGTCCGGTCAGGCGTAGAAGAAATGCGTTACTGTAAAATGGTCGGTCTAAGTCAGCAGGGAGCCTGGAAAAAATGGGAGAATGTAGAAAAGAAAAGAGTTACATGGTCAGATTGCTGGCGATCGGATTTTAACGAGATTCGATTTCTCATAAAGTCAGTATATGATGTCCTACCGAGCCCAACAAACCTGCATATATGGGGAAAGAGCGAAACCCCCAATTGTCAACTATGTGCAAGGAAAGGATCTTTACAACACATCCTCAGTAGTTGCCCAAAAGCTTTGGGTGATGGTCGGTACCGTTGGCGCCACGACCAAGCACTCAAGGCAATTGCGAAAGAGGTGACTAAAGCAATAAGGGCTAGTAAGCATCAACCAGAGAAATTTAATCGGATTAACTTCGTAAAAGCGGGTGAGAAGGTGCAGAAACGGAGGAGTGAGAGAACAAGCCTGTTATCTTCCGCAGACGATTGGGAGTTGATGGTAGACCTAGAGACCCAGCTGAAATTCCCTAGACACATAGCCGCAACATCGCTAAGACCGGATCTGATACTGCACTCCAACAACACAAAGCAGTGCATCATTTGGGAACTGTCTGTGTCATGGGAGGAATATATTACACTTGCTAATGATAGAAAGAGGTCCAAATATCAAGAACTGGTCGAACAATGTCGGCAAAAGGCATGGAAGATATATTATGACCCCGTAGGGGTTGCTGTTGGAGCCGATATGATGCGAAACCCGAAATCGGCGATGAGAACAGTGCATCACTGAAGACCACCCTTGATGCATCTAAAATGTATGACTTAACTATATATACATCTTTATATATATATATATATATATATATATATATATATATATATATATATATATATATATATATATATATCTTTATATATATATATCTTTATATATATATATATATATATCTGTGTATATATATATATTTATATATATATATATCTTTATATATATATATATCTGTATATATATATATATATCTTTATATATATATCTGTGTATATATATATATATCTTTATATATATATATATATATATCTTTATATATATATCTGTATATATATATATATATATCTTTATATATCTTTATATATATATATATATATATCTTTATATATATATATATATTATATATATATATATCTTTATATATATATATCTTTATATATATATATCTTTATATATATATATCTTTATATATATATATATCTTTATATATATATATATTATATATATATATCTTTACATATATATATATTATATATATATATATCTTTACATATATATATATATATCTCTATATATATATATCTTTAGTCATATATATATATGTATATATATATATATATATATATATATATATATATATACACACACATATATATATATATACATATATATATATATATATACATATATATATAATCGTTTTAAAAGAATTTATGAACATGATATATATGCAACTCCATACCAAGCATTGATGAATTCAGATGGTTATTAGAACTTCTTTTTATAATTTGATTCTTAATAAATCAATTTCTATGCAATTTTTTACATCCATGCGTCAATGAGTTATTGTTATTTTCTTGCCTTTCCAGGGAACAAATATATCATATATACAAGTTCAATTTTGGGTTTCTCACGGTTTCTTGTGATAACATCCAAAGCTGTCCTGTCTACACGGGATCTGCTGTAGAGGTATCGGGACTACACGCGATTGCTTTTTTTAATTTTTTTTGTACAAGGAGCAGGCATTATAGAAGAATTTCAAGTTTCTAATCACAAGACAAGTCCACATCAATCGTCTTTCTTATCTTGCACGAAGACAAGAAAAAAAAGTTGATCCCCATTATTTTCGGATAAGAGATTTTGCTTCATAACTGGCGGCTAATTTCTACAAACACTATCTGGCTATCGATTCTAAATAATTACACTTTGGTGACTAAAAGACGCGATGATGTCGTTTACTTTTCTTTTTTTTTAAATTCCGATCCCTCGTGCTAATTAAAGCATTCCATCTATTAATTTTATTCTTTTTCACAGTTTAAATGATTTTTCGATCTCCGTTTATTGCATATTGAGAAAAAATTCGATGCCGCGATTATTAAAACCTCACACTGAATTAGTGACCTAAGACTATATGTGGAGACTTAGATTCAGCTTTCATAAATACGATACAACGAGTCGAAAATATGGATAGGTAGATTATGTTACGCCAAGCTTAAACGTGGAGTGCCATCTCGTTTCTTGGAAGACATCATTCAAAATCTTGGCTTTGATATATAATAGGATTTCTGAAAAAAGTGATGGATTTTTATTTATTAATCCGGAAAATTTTATTACATAAATCTTATTTTTAGTTGATAGCCATATTTGAGTTTATTTATTAAGCAGCATATGTATTTATTTATAATATCGGCTTCAATATTCCAGGAAATCATATTAAACAAAGATATGCCTTCTTGGACAGTATTCGAACATACGATCACGCGGCAGCAGAAACTGTCGTTAGATCCGATGTGCATTAGTCCAATGCGGCCATGGAGTTCGTCGTCGACCAAGCAAAGCTAAACAATGCGTTATAAACGCAGATCTACTCAAATATGGATCTGCATTAAAAATAACGTTTAAGTTATAAAACACAGGGTTTACAGATTAGGATAGGCTTATATTGTCGACGCTGCTCATATGTACTACAGCTATGTTTTCGTTTTTTACATCATAAATTTGATTAACCCTGCAAGTGTGTCAAATACTGTACTCGTTGGAAATGATAGACACGCATTCAAGCAATAGGTCAAATAAAACCCTGCAACTTGTAAAAAAAACTATTTTTTCGTGGAGAAGGGAAATTAATAGAAACATGGTTGAAATAATTTATATTATCATAGGCGTTCATTATTTTGTGAACCTTACCTGGTTCATATTCTCTATAAAATGTATGTATCAATCAAATATATTTTTCATTGCTTTTTCATATTTTATGTAATTCGGGTGTGTAAGAAATCAATTTGATAGCAATTTCATCGTGATTTAACTCGACGTTTTTATGTATGTCTGTATAATTGAATCTATAAATTGTATCTGTTCACCAAGGACGTAATTTTCTAAAGTCCTAATTACTAGATTATTTATGAATCAAGGATTTTTCCCAATTAAATACAGTTTTTATATATATATATATATATATATATACATATATATATATATATATATATATATATATGTATATATATATATATATATATATATATATATATATATATATATATATATATATATATATATATACAAGTTTAGGATTGGTATATACGGAGTGAAATCCAATAACCAACAATTAATATTCTTTAAAGAGTGCTCAATACAGAGTAGAGCAGATATAATTATTTATTTGAATATTACAACATAAATATGTTATAAAATCACGACAAAAGTAGCCATTTTGTTTCAACACTTCTTGTGTCTTGTCAAGTGATAATATAGAATTATTCTATATTCTATATCATCACTTGACAAGCCACAAGAAGTGTTGAAACAAAATGGCTACTTTTGTCGTGATTTTATAACATATTTATGTTGTAATATTCAAATAAATAATTATATATATGTATATATATATATATATATATATATATATATATATATATATATATATATATATATATATATGAATTTTATCAAGAATGTCTAAATACATAGCAGAAGCACCAGATCAGATGTGACTGAAATACTGAATACACGGACGATTTAAAATTGTATATGAAAGTTTTTGTCATGAAAGATTATCTAAAGCCACACAGGAAACCAACTTTCTTACCACCATACCTAGCAATTGATTCAATATAATATTTATTTCCACTGCATGTCAGCGAAAAACTTTAGTTCGAGAAGTTTCAATGAGTCACACTCCTGGAGGTTAGTATCAGCCATTCCAATGAAAGGCAAAAAAGAAAACAAGGTTCTCTAAGACGCTATACTGAGAAAGGGCTTAGTCGCTGTATTCGTCGACTGTTTTTAGGTGTCATCTAGAACCGAAGCCTTCGTTCAATATGCGGAGATAAAGTGTGCTCATTCCGATTTTAAGGCCCGGATGGCATGTTATCTCGTATCAGGTAATTTCACTCTTATCTACAATGTGGTGCAATGTAAGAAACGGCCAAGCCATATAAAGCTAACTAGATTACAGAGAATACACTGTTACGAGGTATATGCTGAGCATGAACGGCGGAATGAGAACAATCTACACCTGTTGATTGAGTAAAGGGTTCTGTTCAAAATTCGGAGAAGTTTAGCAAATACTACAGACACATAAATAAGTAAGGAGGGTCCAATTACATTACAAGTTGTGTGCATAATAGCTCACCTAAGATCACTTCACCCCAAGCAAGGTAATAAGACCACTAAAATGCAAGGAGTTACTGAGTGTGAGGGAATATTAGAAACAAAAACACTAAACTGGAATAAAGAAGACAAAAGATAACGATTGACATTAAATTTTTGAAGATCAAAGTTCACTGGGAAGCACAAAGATGGAAGAGAATTCCACTAGCATGTCATGCAGGAGAAGAAACTCTTAGCATAAAACTTACGGTCGCATGAAGCCATTTTAACTGCAGAATTATAATACCTTACCGCGAATAAAGTAAAGTGTGTCTGTTTGTCTGCAATGGACAACCGGATGGATACTGTTGTACAGTACGACACAGAATACTCCCTTCTCTTCCCTAATACTTGGACAATGGATTGACCCTATTTAGAAATATGGCAAGTAGCTATATTAGAGTGTGATTTAAAGAGTAGTTGATTTACTCAGGTTTTTCTGTTCTACGTATGCGTATGTATTAGGTCATCCCAGAAGTTCTGTCCGAATTTTAACTTTTTGTTCAAATGAACGAAAGTTAAAGAGTATTTTATAATAGCTAATGGAGATGAACATTATTTTTATGTTTAGATGCATTTAAACTGTCCAGATTTTATTTCAGAGAACAATAAAATTAAATTTGATTTGATTAAAACCGTGCTAACATGGAAGTACCCAAGAATCATTTGAGGCACATAATGCTTTATGAGTTCAAGAAAGGAAACTCAGCAGCCGAAGAGGCTAGAAACATTCAGTCAGTTTATGGAGTGGGATGTGTGAATGAAAGAACTTGCAGAAGATGGTTTGCAAAATTCAGAGGTGGAGATTTCACCCTTGAAGATTAAGATCGAACCGAACGTCCAGTTGAGTTTGATGAAAAGCTTCTTGAAGCAGACCTTGAAGAAAACCCTGCTTTATCAGTTGATGATTTGGCAGTGGTTCTCAGTTCAAACCATACAACTGTTCATCGTCATCTTCTACAACTTGGAAAAGTTCATCAACTTGGAAAATGGATGCCTCATGAATTGTCTGAAAACAACCTCAAATCCCGAGTTGATATATGCTCTTCTCTCCATTCTCGCCAACTTGTTTCACCTTTTTTTGATAGACTTGTGACTGGCGACGAAAAATGGATCTTTTATCGAAATTTTAAGCGTTGTAGACAGTGGCTTGGTAAAGGGGAAGGACCCCACCCACAGCCGAGAAGGGAGCTTCATGGGCAAAACGTTCTTCTTTCAATCTGGTGGGATTGCCAAGGAATAATGCACTTTGAATTCTTACCACCTAATGCAACAATTAATGCTCAAATATACTGTCAGCAATTAGAGCGTTTGAACCAAGCTTCGAGGAAAAAATACCTGCTCTCGTGAGTCGAAAACGGGTGATGTTTCTTCAGGACAAGGCGCGACCACACATAGCAAGAATATATATATATATATATATATATATATATATATATATATATATATATATATATATATATATATGTCATCCACAGACATTCTGTTTCGCTGCTTCACAGCTCATCAGTGTGGCTAGATTAGTTGCATCTAGCGAGGATCGAAACCTGACTGAATTGGCGTCAGTCGAGGACTCTACCACTAAGCAGGGGTGAAGGTGAATTTAAGCATATTTATTTTTAGATAAACACACAATATATATATATATCTATAAGCCTATTTCTTACTTTTAAGTTTTCTATTTATCTATCTATCTATCTATCTATCTATCTCTTTCTCTCTCTCTCTCTCTCTCTCTCTATATATATATATATATATATATATATATATATATATGTATATATATATATATATATAAACTTCTTTATCTTTTAATTTCCTGAAAGCCTGGTTATACATACATATATATATATACATATATATATATATATATATATATATATATATATATATATATATATATGCTTATTTCTTTCTTTAGCAGAATTATAGACCGACACAGACACACACAGACACACACACACACACACACACACACACACACACACACACACACACATATTTATGTGTGTTTGTGTGTTTGTGTGTGTGTGTGTTTGAGTGTCTGTATGTTTGTATCTATATCTGATGTTCTGGCATAGAAAGTGATAGTATTTGTAAGTGATCTACTTTTTGTCCGTTACCTGCGGCTATAAGAAAGCTTGTCTATCATTAAGTTCCACTTTGTGGTCAAGATGGGCGTCGCATCTAAAACCTATACTTTCGACTATATTTAAAAGTCTATTCAACAAGTACCATGATTCGAACGACACCATTGAACGCATAATGTCCATGGTCTCCATTGACGGTCTTCGTATCCCGGGGGTAACTGACCAAACAGCATTCAATTCGATCGTTGAATCCAACGACAGATTCACTTAGCTTTATGGCGTACCCCGCGGGACAATGCCATCAAGAGAATCGCTCCGAAACATAAGAGAATTTATACGGGGGAAGTATAGATATCGATTAATGGATATACTACAGTAAGTCCTTATTTATGTACGTATTCTATTGGCCTGTATTTCAATGAACAATATACAGCGAAATTATCCTTTAACGGACGCTTCATTAATAAGAACTAATATGGAAATTAGAGAACTTCTACAATTGTCTATAAACATTATGTTTAAATATTTTTCCACTCTTTCGTTTATTGCCTTTTCATATACTGTGGTCTGATCCAGATCTAGAAACGTACGACGTTTCTATGTTCCCTAGATTTGACTTTAAGATGTTTCCAATGTGGAAAAATAACACTGGAAATTACAAGTTTTCGAACAGAATCAACAGCTACAAAGATCAAAACATTAATAAATATTAATAAAAAGATGCCATAGTGAAGTTGCTAAGATTTATTGTTAGAATATCGCGTGTATTTGTCAAATAATTTTTACGAATTATATAATTTTTAGCATTATATAATTATCTTGTTATTAGTTATGGTTGCTAAATTCTTGTTATGATTAATTTATAAATTAAACTTTCTGTGTCTATCAGAATATATAGCATAGACGTTCTTATCCGTGTTTTTAATTTATTTTTATTTTAATTTTAATTTGCTCCCCAAATTTCAATTAAAAGCTTTATCAAAAACAGGAAACCGTTAATAGTACATGAGTCAGGTTTATTTTGATATGTGAATCAAATCGCCAAGAGAGTGGATAAATTTGTAGTATGACGATAAACTACATCCGGCTGCAATGATTCTGAAAAGGAGATTGAAGGCTTTGAGGAGCGTGCTATCACCTCTTAATTGCTGTTGTTCTCAGGTCTCACCTATGAGAGCCCCTGGCGATGGGCAAATAGTGACGCTCGAAAAAAAATCGTATATCTATATGAACGTATAATAATACACTTTTATATTAAAATTGACCAGCAACATATATATATATATATATATATATATATATATATATATATATATATATATATATATATATATATATTCATCGTAAAATTACCAGCAATAAGCATTTATAGAATTTACCAGTAGTTGAAGGCATACAATTGCGTTCAAAATTTCGTCATTAAATAACCCATAGAGGTTGATATGCCGCTAATCAAAATCAACCAACCAACAATACATATCTATAGTAAAATGACCAACAATACATTTTATCTGTAGTTCAAGGTATACAACTGCGTTCAAAATATTTAGATGTCGGCATTACATAACACATCAATTAACCAACCAACTGGATATACTTGTCAAACCAACGGATTGCTTAGATAGCCTGTGTCATGGGTGATACCATAATGACCATGATGAAATGGGCTACGTCTAATAAATGATTTCCCGCCAAAATTTAAACGCAGCGTCATTCATGATCTCCTGTCTTCTTAATAATATTCTTTCATCATTCTCTTGCCTTAATAATGTTTGCTTTCTCTTTTATGCAGTAAGGTTCACCCTGTACAAAGCCCGGGAGCTACTCGAGGATGAGGGTTACGTTAGGAGGCAGTTTATACGAATAAAGACAACAGCTAACCCTCGACATGAAAAGGTTAAGATTGTAGTCAACACGGAAAATATCTTCCCCGAAGTCTGCTCCACAGACCAGTAGTTCGTAGGAAGAAGCTGTTCGAATAGAACTTACACCCCCCTGATGAAATACATGATGTGAGTGATTTGCTACAATGTAAGTGACATGGCCAGTCCTTGCCGTGAAGTTTAGAAATGGCGGAATCAAGAAATGTAGTTTTTCCAAGCACTTTCTGTGAAAGTAGACAGAGAGCAGCGAGAGGCTGGCCACACCTGACCTGTGAGGAAGAAGTTGGAGGGTGGAAAATAATTCGTCACACACAAGGAGACACTGTTGTACTCTATCAAGGCTGGAAAGTGCGGTCTGGGCAGATCATGACAACTTTACTCAATTTTTAGTCAGATCTAGCTCTTGTAAAGTTAGAGAATATCACGTAGATGCATACAGGGAGCCGACAATTTAACCTGCTTCTTTAGCGATGGATCTTATATTCTTTTACCATCTGTAAACAACTGCGTATTGACTTTTTGGAGGTGAAATGATTAAAAGAATAATCTTAGGTCGTTTATTCATGTTTGAGGAAGATGACCATTTCAAAGAAATTGTAGCACTTCATTTTGTATGAATACACCAAAGTTCCCGAGAATTAACTGAAGTCCCAATCGTAACAGCTGTTTTTCATAGATTTCTATGAATTAATCGCATTCATGCTCTTGGTAAACAAGGTGATATTCTGATCGCTCATCCAGTCATAGTTCGCTTGGAAACAAATACAGAGACATTTTCTTTGCAGCATTAATCTTGTGTGTGCACAAATGTGCTTGTCTATAAATACATGTAAAATAAATGTTAGGGTTACGATGTTAATTAAAGAATTCAATGTATCAAATAAACATGTAAAGAAAATTATTTCATAGTTTTCTCGTTACTTTTCTTCAGCTATTTACGATATATATATATATATATATATATATATATATATATATATATATATATATATATATATATATACTAGCAGCATTGTCCGGCGTTGCCCGTGCTTGAATCAAAAATCGTACGAATTATACAGCAATCGCTATCTCTTGACTTAAAATATTTATGCCCTTCCTTACTTTAAAGGAGTGCCATTTGCCGTGCTGATGTTGCTATATGCCTTACTTCTTGCCTATCTCACAATGCGAATTTTTTCTAGGTTCTATACTAAACATTAAATCTGTTACGAAAAAAGAACTAAACAAAATGAACACAAAACGATCAGCTTTAAAAAAGAACTCGTGACTGGAAAAACCGAATGAAAAATAATCTTAACAACAAATACTTTTTCAAACCCAACCTAGTTCTGCGGAATCAGAATCAACGTTGAGGTTAAGCAAGCGAATGAACCAACTGGAGTAAAGTGCCATACAGATTTAAATTTTTCACAGTTGTGACGAATGCAGCTATCGATTTTTATAGGCTCTCACTCTGGCCAGTAGAAAATGGCCGCAAACTACATGGAAACTACCGTAGAAGCATGAAAAAATCGATTATTTCCACTATCTATTTTGAGTTGGGAAATGCAATATGGGTCTTGGCCTTCCCGCTGACTTGGAGCATGTGCATGTAAATTTTGGTGCAAATCCGTCGAAAATTGCGGCCGTGCATTCGTTACACACACGCGCGCATCCTGCCTTTTATATATATATATATATATATATATATATATATATATATATATATATATATATGTATGTATGTATATATGTTTGTATAATGAAGAGATGTCACAACGAGATAAAGTACCTTATAATACCTAAAACTAATATATATATATATATATATATATATATATATATATATATATATATATATATATATATATATATATCAAATATGACAAACTGGAAAAAAATTGTGACGCGTTTCAACCGTTAGGATTTCACCGGACTGCGGTTTGTTGACGTCCAGTTTGTCATTTTTTTTCTAAATAGTGTTTGTTGATATATAAAATTATACCAACATTATATATATAAGGAATAAGTTCTACTTATTACAATGAGATTAAAGTTTATATTGTTAAGTGAAAAGAGATGCAAATGTTTCTGGTTATAATATAGATATGTTTTTTACATAATCGTTTATTTTCCATATTTTTGATACAGTGTTTCGGCTCTTTTGGCCTTCATCAGGCGACGAAAGGTTATTTCCATCTATTATTTAAATGAATTATTTTTTCTTGTTTTCTGAAGTTTAACCATTTGTAGCAATCCAAATTTGGATTAATACTACACACAAAAGACAATGATTAAACAAAATTTAATTCCTTTAAATTATATGTGTAAATAACCATTCATAAAATTACCAGCCAAGTATTTTTTTATTTTTACCAATTCAGCCAAAGCAAAGGGTTAAAGAAAGCGAAAGTGAAAGAAAAGACAGAGTATTGAGAGGATTGAGGAATGGAAAAAGATGAACGGAATTCAATGAGACAGAAAACGGCGATTCCCGTTGCATTTAATTTTTTGAAGATTGTAGTTATCAAGGAAGCAGGTAAACGGAAGGGAGTTCCACAGCCGAGAAGAGCGAGAAAAGGAACTGTTGGTGTAGAATTGGTGGTTGCATTTAACTATTTCAACAGTAAATGGGTAGGCCCTAAATGCCAATCTAGTAGCACGCTTAAATTCCTGTAGTAGAGTCATCGGGGAAATAAAGATCGTCTGAGCTGTTGCCATGAAATATTTGTAGAAAAGCCACTCGAAGTTCGTGAGAAATTGACTGAAGCCAAGGGTCACTTGCATTACAGATCCTTCTTTGGATTTTGTCAAGAAACTCGAGATGAGTAGCAGGAGCACCAGACCAGATATGGCAGTAGTATTCAATGCACGGGCGAATAGTAGATTTTTAAATGTGCAAGATTCTAGCACGACACAATGGCCCAACTTTCATTACAGTAGATACGTAGTCTTAACACTTCAAGTGAGTTAAAAACGTGAGCTCATAAAGATACAGTATGTTGCTCTCCTGGCACCTCGCACCAGCCATACTTTTGGCAAGCAGAAAAGCTTTTCTTATGGTGGATAAATGAGAGAAATTTCGTTTTGGTGGCTTTAAATTTACTAGCCATTTCCTGTCCTAGTTAACCACTGATTAGAGGTCCTTTTCAAGGTTTACTTTACACGTTTACTTTGTCAGCTCTGACGGATTTGCTATTGAGGAAGGAGTTAATTGTAGTGTCATCTACATCAGGAAGGTCATTGATCACTGTTAAGGGGTCTCCCCTTCTTCACACAAATGGACTCACTCAAGGTATACATATACTACTACCTGTGAATACCTGAAGAGTGAAGGAGTCGAGACGGAACGACAGAAGAGTATTAGAGTTCAGTAGTAGTAGAGTAAGTCACACACAGAGACAGCGGCAAGCGCCACAGTTAGTGAGCACGTAGACTCAGTAAGGAGTCATACCGCGATACTTCAATACCAAGACTGTATATATATATTTGTGCTACTAACCCGCATTCCTGTATCTACTAACCCGTATTACCAGTTTGTATTATTACGTTAATACTTTTATTTTCCTTATCCATTCCTCATCCCGGAATCCACAACAATTACGATGATCAGAAACAGCATAGGATCCAGGATAGGACCTTGGAAGACACCCGTGTTCATGTGAAAGGATCTGGAAGCGAGCTCGTTCAAATCGAATTTCATTTCACGATTTGGTAGGAACGATTGCCTTAAATCAAATAATCGTTCTTGTAGAAGTCAAATGACTTACCTGTTAACATGGCTGGCTTCTTGTATCTCTTTGTAATACCGTAGCCCTTCAGCTTACGTAGAAGTTCAGCGTGCCAAACACTGTCAAAAACGCCTTTGAGATATCTAAAGCCACAGCTGGAGCTTCACTGTTATTATCAAATGCTTAATATACATATTCAGTGATGGCCGTTAACACATTAACGGTAGACCTGGGGAAACGCAAGCCATCTTGTTTGTTCGAGAGTAGGTTGTGAGAAGTAAGATGCTTAACTACTTCAGCATTGATTAGAGCCTCGAATGCATTGCAGAATTGCAGTAAGAGACTAACACGGCGATAGTTGGAGGAGTCTGAGGGTTCTTCTGAGTTCTTAAAAACAGGTACAACAGAGGAGGACTTCCAACAAGCTGGAAAGCAGGAAGCAGTGAGGCATCTGTTTTAGAGCTTGGAAACAGTTCGGGAGGACATTTCCTTAGTACGACGCCTGAGATCCCGTTACCCCCGCTTGCCTTGTGGGAGTCTAGTTTGGAAATAATGTTTGAAACTAGTGACGGGGTTATGCACATATTACTCAGTTGAGCCTACGTTCTCGACGGGAAATCAGGTATGGGTAATCCAGATTAGTCAAGTGTGCAGTTGGAAGAGAATTTCCGAGCAAAGCATCCAACGTTATCCGCTGTCGATATCAAAATTTCAAATTTATTTAATGGAAGAGGGATTCAAGATTTGCTTTTGTTCAGCTCATCCTTGCAGAGACGCCAATAATGTCTCGAACCGAACTTACGAGATTCTATGCGTTGTTTCACTCTATCAGCAAACAGTAACTCCGCTCCTTTGAAAACACCCTTGCACTCATTAAAAGCAGATACTAAGAGACTAAGTTTCAATCAGATATGCCTATCTGGTACAGCCTCATGAATTGATTCTTGTGGGTCACAGCGACTAAACATGCAGGTGATAACAGAGGAAATGAACGTGATTTCACTTGGTATTTTCCTTGATTGAATGAAAGCTCCAATGCCAGCTTTCACCCAGAAGGAAATCTCAGAGGTGCATTTTTGGACAGGATGATTAAAGACATCATTCCAAGGGAAGTCACGGAACAAGTCCCAATCATCTCGCTGATAAAATGTTCTGTCAGTAGGAGGTTCTTGGCTGGTGGTAGAGCGGAAAGAGTTTACAGACACTACCGCATGATCAAAGTTACCAAGAGGGCTGAGCTGCAGAGGGCGACGATTCAGGGATAGAGGCAAGGAAGAGATCGAGACGATAAGCGTGTCTATGAGGGTTGCTGGCGTAATGCGTGGGGAAGACCACCACTTGTGTGATTGATTAAGTATTTCAGCGTTTGGATGCCAACGATGTCAGTGACAGAGTCACTACACCACCTGACATGGTGGGCATTAAATATATTTGTAAAAGGATGTAGAAAGATGGCCTTCTTTATATTATTAAAATTAATATATATATATATATATATATATATATATATATATATATATATATGTATATATATATATATATTAATTCAAACTTTATTGTAGTGGATACATCACACTTTAAATAGATGCCACATTTTTATGTATAAATAGTGTTTATCAGCATTTGTAGTAATACAAATTTCGGATTAAAAACAAATCCATTAATTATATATACCTATATAACTCCAGACTTCCCAAAGAGATACTGTATGGGGAAATGTCTGAGGGCACATTTAACGTTGGACGTCCTAAGCTTCACTTTAAGAACCAGTCTTAAACACCGATGGTGGAATTTTCTGTCAGTGCTGCGAAAACGGATACGGTTACCTGGGATCTAGTCGGAGTCCATCGTGCCGGAGGGGCTAGAAAATGACGCGAATACCCCAGGGTGAATAAACCCACAGTGTTGTCAAAAACCGTGCCGATCGCGCACTGGTTGTTTCAGCTATGAGCGGCGCTGTGTTTTAAGAAAATGTATTTTCCGCCATCGACAAAACAGGCCACATATCCCGGGTGTAACAGCAAAATTGTCGTAATCGTATTACAGCATAACTGTCCATCCAACAAATGTTTTCATATCTAAAAAACACTAAACTAACTCATTTCCTTTTGCAGGTTTTCACATATGACGTTTAACCATAGTGATATCATTTGTCGTAAGAATCCCTGACCACTTCTTTGAGTTATTCATTATTATTTGAGTTGCGCCACTACTTTCTTAACTGAGTAATGGTGAGAGGAAAAACCATTCAGGTATTCAGTAATGGTACCAACATTCCTACTCTGGGTTCCATTTTCAGAGTCAAGAGAACGGCGAAATTAAGTTTAAATAAAGAGGAAAACGGGATGAGGAGGTCACAACAGCAAGAAGGATCAGCATTTCAACTTAGAGGTAAAGCGATCAATTAGAAAAGATCTAATCACCCCATAAGATGTTTGGCACGTGAGAAAATAGTTTCATTTATGACAGTTCAAAGATTAGTGACAACAAATTTGAAAATAAAATCGTACATGAAATATGTGAGGCAGCTTTTTACTTTAGGACAGAAACTTAGAAGGTCAAAGAAGGCGAAGATCATCTTGAATAAGTTGGAAAATTATCCTGAAAAAAATGTATATATATTTGCGCCTTATTTCAATCTTTCATAAGCGTCCTATACTTAGATATGATTAATTAACGATGAACATGTTATTTTCATTAATGATCGATTCTTCTGTTCAGCTTCGAGAGGAATTATACATTCTTATTGCTAAAAGTTGAGACTAACAGGGTTATAAAACTTCGGAGAATTACAGTAATATATCTTTAATCATTTCTAAAAACAATGCATATATGATATATAAATGATATATATAGAAATTGCATATATATATATATATATATATATATATATATATATTATACATATATATATATATACATACATATTATATATATATACATACATATTATACATATATATATATATATAAACATACATATATATATATATACACATATATATATATATATCAAAGGAAAAACTTAACACATCTTCGAAAACTCAGTTATAATTTACTTCAACAAGTAAATTTTTTAAAATTGTCCCATCAGACGAAATTACAAAGGTTTGAATTTATCCATACAATATTAAAAAATACAAGATAACAGGAAGTCTAAACGCTTGACCTAGAAAATAAATTTTCTGCGGATTTAAATTATTGAAGAGATGGCTGGAGGAAGAGAGGCAGCTGTCAACCCGATGTATGGCGTTTGGGTGAATATTGCGTTTTTTTTATTTTTTTTTAAATTGTGATGGCTTCAAGAATGCGTAAGCGTTTTTGCAATTATTTTTGCAAAGGATTTGGTATTGTGGTTTAGGATTTGGTTCTTATTGCGAAGGATTTGAACCTGTTATTAGTGGCACAGTAGTTTGTTATGAGGTGATTTTTATGGCGCTGGTGTCATTCATATATATATATATATATATATATATATATATATATATATATATAGTGTGTGTGTGTGTGTGTGCGTGTGTGTGTGTGTATGTGTGCGTGTGCGTGTGTGTGTGTGTGTGTGTGTGTGCAGTAAACAATATTTAATATTTTAATACCATTAAATGTCGTAGCGTCTGAATTTCCATTGGTATACATCAAAGTAAAACTGATATAAATGAAATACAGTGTAACTCGGATATAAGAGAGTTGTCGGGACCGTAGAAGAAGTGTCTTACATCCGGATTTCTCTTATATCCGGGTTTGGTATATTATATATACATTAACAGAGGCTCTAATTTGGGACCAGAGAAAATATCTCTTATATCCGGGTTACACTGTATTCATTCTCAGACACAAATATAGGCAGGAACAACACTCACACACACACACACACACACACAAAAACACATACAAACACTTTTGTAACTCACGGTATTCATTTCAAATGCTTATTATGCAATCAATATTGATTGACTAATTGATTAATTCGTTTTGATTGACTAATTGATTAATTCGTTTTCTACGGTTTATGTTTTTATGAAATCAGTGATTATTTCCGCCAGAATCACAAATACAAATTACCGGAAGTGAATGAAAGCAAATAATATACTCTCAAATATAACCAAATTAATGAGGTGCGAAAATCCTCAGAATTTTTTAATAAAGACTGAAGATTTTTCGTTGTTTGTTTCTAAATAGCATGTCCCTCGATAAAGTAGGCGATCATTCCTCTCCACAAATTCCTTCGTCTTTCTTATCTGTGAATTGCCATTGCTTGTACGAAAATTAGTGAAGAATATTCTCATTGCCGTCTGGATGGTTTTGAATTCCGAGCAGTCTTCTCCCGATGCTGTCTGTAATCTAAGGCTAGAGAAATCGTCTTGAGGGGGTCACTTTTCATACATTAACCGAAAAATTGAAAAACAGATTTTTGCTGAATTCTTTATGCACGCGCCAGAAACTTCAATTTATTCTACGTTATGCTAAACACGAATTCTTCAAAACATTCGAGAAAAAAAGTTCTAATGTAACAACCCTGTCAAAATCTCTATAATTCCGGTTATGAAGAAAATGCATGAAGAAAAATCATTTTATGTATCTCTCGTATGAATACAGACATGAAAAAAAAATAAAGTGTCGCTTTTGTATAAAAGAAAAAATATGATTAAATGGAACCATTGACAATCTTATCAGTTTTGTCTGACATTATTTTTAATCTCACCAACCAATTACATTACTGTAAAGATTTACGAAAAAAACCCTCTCCTCAGTTGTTCTTCTATAATTTCATCAAATTCAGTAGCATTTATATTTTGTTCTTCGTTTTTATTCTTTTCTCAAAAATATGACCTTTACTTTTTCATCCTCACCATAACTAAACGCCTCATCTTTTCCTTCATCTTCTCTTTGACGTTTCATCTCTTTCTTCGTCATCATTTTCGATTTGGATTTTATCCTCCACATCAATATAATCCCAAACATTCTATTTCGTTTGCTTCGTCGTCATCTTTTTTTTTTCAGAATTGGAATGCACCTAGAAAATAATTCACCAATTGGAAATTCGATTTTTTTTTCTCGTCAAGGTTTTGCGTAAATTTCGTTGGACGAACTGCCGAACTGATTGGCTAAGGGGATACAACTTTATCTACAGTCCAGTTTTGGTGCTAAATTTTCTCTGAATACATGATTTCCACAAAAAGCTTCCAGGGCACACATAAAACATTCATGTTCATTGTGATGCACATTCGCGCAAGCTACCTCTTGCCCTAACTAGCTCGAAAGTAAAAAAGGTAAAAAAAAAAAAGCAATAGTCAATTCAGCAAATGAAGTCATCTGGGCAAGCAATGTTTTAAGTGGTGTACGAGAGATGCATAGAAAGAGATTTGCACTTACAAATAATAAAGGACAAAATTGCGAAATGTTTTCACCAGAATCAATGCATTTGGAACTCCGACAAAAAATCCAATAGGATTTTGCATTGATTTGCATGCTTGGAATATTAATATACGTACATTGAAAACTTGCTAACTACGTGTCTATCTGTTGGTCTTCAGCATTTTCACGATTTTATCCAACCACTTTTTCATTTTTTATGTCATTGTCTTCATTCTTACTCTTCCTATCAATCTCTCTCTTTGTCTCTCGCTCCCATATATATATATATATATATATATATATATATATATATATATATATATATATATATATATATATATATATATATGTAGCTTTGTGGATATATATTAGAGGTGGTCCAATATTGATAATTACTTTTATTTAAAAAATATATATAAACTGGGTCTCAACTATTGCAAGGAAATCTTCCGTCACAGAGCTAAGATAAATATTCGTGCTCATATATATATATATATATATATATATATATATGCACATTTCATTAAAAACGACTGACAAGGTGCTTTTATTTAGTTTTTTATATAATTTCTCGTGCGATCTCGGATAAAAAGAACTTTCGGACAGTTTTTATATAATTTATCCTCTGAAAAGAAAAGCTTTATTAGATCGCACGAGAAATTATATAAAAAAACTAAATAAAAGCACCTTGTCAGTCGTTTTTAATGAAATGTGCATGAAAGAAGGATTGCTGCCTAAATACACAAATATATATATATATGTGTGTGTGTGTGTGTATGTATGTGTGTGTGTATGTATGTACTTGTGTATAATACACACACAAACACACACACACACACATATATATATATATATATATTATTTATATATTATTTATATATTATATATCCGCGGCACTTATTAGAAAGCGCTGAATATTAGTGATAGAGCTAAGGTATTTAACGCGTTGATGTGAGTTTGTGACCCTGGGTTTCACAGCCTTTGCAATCGCCAGCCAAACGATTTTGTGTGTGTGTGTGCGCGCGCGCGCGCGCTTATTTAACCAGCGAGCACTTTTTTAATACATTTTTCCTTAAAGGCGACTGATAGGGTGATGCGATTAAGCTTTTTATAAATATGTTCGTGGTTTTTTATAACTGTTTTCTTTTCTTAACATAAAGCATGGGAAAATGTCCGAATGTTCCATATATCCTTTGAGATTATTCTTCACAATCAACCTTGCATGACGAAGGTTTCTGCTCAGTTGGTGCCACGTTTTTAGACACCTGAGCAGAAACGCCCCAGACTGAGCATAAAACAGGAAAATCTAACACGATTTGAGGCTGATGCAGCTGCTTCCTTGAAAGTTTCGTAGCCAAGGCAGAGTGTTGGTTTCATCATTTTGAGTGAGAAACAATTCATACAATGGAA
This sequence comes from Acanthosepion esculentum, assembly GCA_964036315.1. NCBI lineage: Eukaryota > Metazoa > Mollusca > Cephalopoda > Sepiida > Sepiidae > Acanthosepion > Acanthosepion esculentum. The sequence goes on from OZ038490.1 coordinate 70,374,230, forward strand.
ACGCACCTCTTCACTTGTTCCAATGAAGGCCACATTCGTTTTATCTGCAGTTAACGTTATGGCCTTAGTTTTGTGGATTCAAAAAGCATTGTGTTCACTGACTATAAACAAAACAGCCACACTATCAATTATTACATCACATGAGTGTGGATAGACATGCGATTACTTCAAACTGGGATCGAAACCCGACCGATTTGACATCATTCGGCTCTCAACCCTAAGCCATATATATATATATATATATATATATATATATATATATATATATATATATATATATATATATATATATATATATATATATATATATATATATATATATATATATATATATATACATATATATATATATATATATATATATATACATATATATATATATATACATATATATGTGTATATATATATATATATATATATATATATATATATATATATATATATATATATATATATATGAAACATTTATGAAGCGTATATAGAAATAATATATAAATGTATATTATTTTTACATAAAATAATCTGGTATACTGTTATTTTTACCTATTTCGGGGATGAACCGTCATCTTCAAAGAAAGAATTTTATTTTGCATTAAGTATATTTACGTGAGCTCAACATATTGGGAATTAAGTGTCCGAAACTCTATTTTTACTTAAAATTTATCGTCATAGACATTATATTTTAACAACAATTTCAGCTCTGTTATTGTCTATATTTTTATTTCTCATATATATGACGATGGACTCTCCCGTCGTTTTGGACGTATGAGTGTCTTTCAGTTCAGTTATTATGTTTATGTTTCGTATTAGGCCACAATCCTGCACGAGATTTTCAATCAAGTCCACATGGGGGACATGCTGAACGGTTGACTGTCATGTGGGTTGATATATTGGCCCAAGATTTAGTGTTGGCTCTTAATTCTTTTCAAAGTTAGATATAGCTTGATGGCAGCTGGTTCTCTCCTCCGATCGGTTTTTAACAGCAAGTTCGAACTCCTCTTTAGAGATGTTTGCAGCATTTAAATTGTATTTGAGTTTGTCCTTGAAGCGTAACATTGGAAGGCCTACATTACGCTTCCCATGAAAACGTTGGCTATACGTCAGTTATTTTTCGGCATCCGATCATCACTCATTCTGATGACATGACCAGCCCATCTGAACTGTGATTTCATCAGGGAGGATTCCATACCAACGATGCCACATTTGATAAAAAGATCAGGGTTAGAGATTTTGTCCTGCCGTGTATAACCGAATATTGAACGAAGACAGCTTTCATGAAAAATATCAAGTTGACTGACGGGTGTCCTGTATGGCGTCCAGGATTCGGACCCATGAAGAAGTGTGGTTAGAATGACTGCTCGATAGACACAGATTTCGGCTTTCATTGAAATCATATGAACATACCATAGGCGATGCTTAAGCTTCACAAAGACATTGGTTGCCTTTGATATTTGTTTAACGATCTTGTCTTCCAAAGAGGCACTTGAATTGACTTTGCTTCCTCGGCACGTGAATGATTTCATATACTGCAGGTTGTTGTTGCCAACAGTACTGGGAACGTTTGAAAATGTATGGACAAGTGGTTTTTGTCATACACCCTTGACTTGCTTAGGTGTAGGCCTTAGTTGATGGACGACTTCAGTTTTCTTTATACTTATATTTATTATTATTAATAATATTATATATATATATATATATATATATATATATATATATATATATATTATTAATAATAGATATATATACATATATATATATATATATATATTATTAATAATATATATATATATATATTATTAATAATAGATATATATACATATATATATATTATTAATAATATATATATATGTATATATATAATATTAATAATAGATATATATACATATATATATATATTTTTAATAATATATATATATGTATATATATAGTAATATATATATACATATATATTATTAATAATATATATATATGTCAGAGGAAAACAAAAAATAACCTAGCTCGAGTGCTTGTGTAAATGGATGGTGAACAAGTTGTTTTTTTTTAGATAACAAAAGACAAAATTGTTGCAAAGGACAAGGAATTGTGGGGAGCTATGTTCGGCAATACTCTGAAAAAGACACGATACATATCAGAAGATATAATGTGAACTAAAGTTCTATCTGCTATATTGTTTTTGTTCTTATTAACGCTATGACTTTGTGGTTTCCGAAGCAAATAGGTTTTTACGGTTTGGGATTTCTAGCTCCACGCACAAATCGTTGTGAATTTAGTTATGCTTTATATAGACTGGTTGCAGACTGTCCGGTTATTAACCCATAACTAGTGAGAGAAGAGAAGAATTCCTATCTTTACAGAGATTATATTTGCGAAAGTCAACGCAATAGCAACGACCGTAATATGGACTTGACACAATCCAACTTTCTGAGACGATAACCGTGACGTTACCTGACGAGTCTATTTCAAGATTCTAGGCAAATTAACAAAACCTCCCACATTTTCGATGAAACTTTCGCTTCAGCAGTTCCAACAATTTCAAGACATCCAACAATTTAATTCGGAATCTTTATTTTTTTTTAAATAATATTATTTGAAACTTCGCCTGAGGATAAAAAAGCTATAAAAAATAGTACTTGAATAATACTCAATATAAAGTTCCTTTTTTTCCTTTTTAATAAATTCTCCTTTTTTATGTATCGCTTTCTTTCCCGAAGCGAGCGTCTATGTCTCTTAAAAACTGTCTATCCTATGGCGAACTACACAATATATATCTATTAATATTCTTCCGGACTCTTGGTATGACGATGAACTACATCCGGCAGCAAGGCCTCTGATCGAGAGATTGGAGGCTTTGAGGATTGTGGAACGACCTTTTTATTGCTGATGTTCCTATGTCCATCCTATCCAAGGTGGTAGTACCTGTTATGGTCCCAGATATAGCCAAGTAATTAATAGCAAAAAAAAAACACTATGAAAATATAAAAATATATTTTATAGTAAAAATAACAGCAATACACTTTTATATACAAAATTACCAAAATAGTTAGTGATAGTTGTTGTAGGGCTCTCCCCTTTTACACAAGATAGACTCGTCAAAAGTATACTTATTCTGACAGAGTGGAGATACGTGGAGTACACAGGGTGTTCACAAAGAGATACGTTGAGATAAGGTTGAGATACGTAGAGTCCACAGAGAGAGATAATTACGGCTTCACTTACAGAGACTTGTACATATACTTTCTACTAACCCGTATACCTGGACTACTAATCTTCATTTCAAGTTTGTATTCATACGTTCAATACATTTATTTTCCTATTTCAATTACTGGCGTTATTTATTTATTTGTGCAGGATTCCATCCCCGGAATCCACAACAATAGTAAAATGAACAGCAGTACATTTTATAGCAAAATGAACAGCAATACATTTTAGCTGTATTTCAAGGCATACAATTGCGTTTTGAATATATTTATTTGAAGTCATAAAAATGTCTTCAAAATATTTATATTGCGGCATTAAATAAGCCATAGATGTAATGATATGCTGCTAAACGAAATCAACCAACAAACCATTATTCCATGTCTTTGTTCTGTTATCCGTTAAATAAATATTCCATAGATGAGCTACTCGATATTTTTCTTTGTATTCCTTTTATTTAGTATGCACGGTGCGTAGGAAATTATCTAACCTTTTTTTCCACATTCAGCACCTGGGTAATTTCAAATGTTTCTTTCTGATTCTAAGTATAAGTGTCCCTCGTTTTAGGATTTTAACAACCTTCTGTAGAATAACGTCTTTACTATTTCAATTCCCATATGTAACCAAAATTCGCTGCAATACTGGAGAGATACTTTTAAATTGGCAATTAATTACTGTCTACTCTCCCCGCCCCCAGAGGGACAGACCTAGTTCTATAGATTTGTATGGCAACTGCTCTATCTCAGAAAGAAATGGAAACCTACTGCGGAAAAAATCTGCCTCGTCAATCATGTATCGAAAGATAAATGTTCGTCTTGGCGTGTATCACGCATGACGCATAACTGACTGACTTTGGGCACCTTGAGGTGGTGTAATGGTTAGGAAGCTTGTCTTGCTAGAACAATTACGACTGAGTAGTGGGTTCGATCCTCACTGGGTGCCTCATACTGTCGGCCTTGTGCCACATCTAATCTACGCCTGGAAAATCAGCATAACTGACATTGATTCTAACAATGTTTGTTAATTTTATGAGATTTTGAAAGTCATCATTCGCAATTCTGCAATGTCTATACTTCCTAGAAACGTATGTGCTTGCTTGATTCTAACGTTGCCAATTCGTAGTTACCATCTTGGACTGCGTCATTGCTCTTCAACAATTGATTCTAAATTCTTTCTTCACACTTTCCTTCCCGAGCTTCTGAAACGGGTTACTACAGGATTCTTTCCGCGACTGCCATCAACATGATATTGTTGAGATTGTAATAAATGCGAAAACTTTTTGCATCAAGCTAATGTGTATGAACTTTTTGCATCAAGCTAATGTGTATGAACTTTTTGCATCAAGCTAATGTGTATGCACTTTTTGCATCAAGCTAATGTGTATGCACTTTTTGCATCAAGCTAATGTGTATGCACTTTTTGCATCAAGCTAATGTGTATGAACTTTTTCTGTGTGTGTGTAATGGTAGCGAGGTTAGTCTATTTGTCCATTAATTCACGTAGAGAGTTCGATCCTCACACGGTGGCCCAGACACAATTCCACATTAAATCACACATGAAATATTGATGAGAAAAAATCAACCAACCAACATGTATGTGTGCGTGTGTATCTGCATATGTGTGTGTGTAATTGATTTCGCAAATGCCTATAAATTGTGCTGAATCTCATTCGAGAAGTTCAGAAGACAAACAACAGAGAAAGTGGCTAATACATTTCTTACAAATTTATCATGACTCATCCTCACATGGGCCGGTATAGTTCCAGTCGCGTACATTGGCCCCAATTTTCCCACTTCTCACAAACCTGCTATCTCCATGTTTCGCGAGCAGACACACACCAATACGTACATTTACAGACCACGTATTTTGAGAATGACTTTCTTCCCTACTATGGGACACATTCTATTATGAACACCACTCTTTTCTTATTCAAAGTGATTTCACAAGATCTCTAAAATAAACATAAACACATGTAATAAATCTCTTCTCTCCTTCCTTTTGTATATATATATATATATATATAAATATATGTGTGTGTGTGTGTGTGTGTGTGTGTATAAACATTTATATATATATATATATATATATATATAGTAAGGTAATGAAGGGTTTATATATGTATATAAAGGGTTTATATATATATATATATATATATATATTTATATATATATGTGTGTGTGTGTGTATGCATGTATGTATGTGAGTGTAAATAAATACAAGAAGGAGCAATTGCACCAACACAACAAGAAAAAAGGATCATGCCATTACATATATATATATATATGTGTGTGTGTGTGTGTACGTCTGTACGTGTGTGTGTATAAACATTAATTTATTTATATATATATATATATATATATATATATATATATATATATATATATGTGTGTGTGTGTGTGTGTGTGTGTGTGTATAAACATTTTTATATATATATATATATATATATAGTAAGGTAATGAAAGGTTTATATATGTATATAAATATGTATATATATATATATATATATATATATATATATATATATATGTATGTATGTGTGTGTGTGTGTATGCATGTATGTATGTGAGTGTAAATAAATATAAGAAGGAGCAATTGCACCAACACAACAAGAAAAAAGGATCATGCCATTGCATATATATATGTGTGTGTGTGTGTGTGTGTGTGTATACGTCTGTACGTGTGTGTGTGTATAAACATTTATATATATATATATATATATATATATATATATATGTGTGTGTGTGTGTGTGTGTGTGTGTGTGTGTGTGTGTGTGTGTGTATGTATGTATGTATGTGAGTGTAAATAAATACAAGAAGGAGCAATTGCACCAACACAACAAGAAAAAAGGACGATGCCATTACATAATAATAATAATCTTAATAATAATAATAATCTTAATAGTGACTTGTATACAAAACAGTGAAGCACTTTGCCCGCATATTTACTTTGCGCAAGTGTTTGTCCATATCAGACCGTAACTCTAAACAAACATTGCGAAACATACAAATAAATTCGCATATATCTTTCTTTGTATATCAATGTTTGTTCGATGTATTCACCAAGTTCGACCAAGTCAAACATTATAATCTCTCCCACTGAGGGACATCAATATTCTGTACCGTGATATTGGTTAACAAATGTAAAATAAAATATTACTAAAATTTAAATACAATACGGAAGAATCACCTTTCAGATACCAACAACTTAATTTTTTCTGGTTTACGGAAGATAGTCACGAATTATCCTTCATTTCTCTCTTCTTTTATGTGCCGTCTCCCTTCAGGAAGTAGGTAATGCCCTCCGCATTTTCCTGTCCATAGTAGCTCCTAATAATTTGTTGCTTTTATTGTTATTTCTCCCATACCCTGTTCTACTAACCATTTACTCAAGCTCATCATGTATGTTACGCGTTGCTTTTCTTTTCCACCCAATCCGTCCTGTGAGTATCAGGTTTCCAAAACCTCCTTCCTCATTAGGTGCCCCAGAATCTGTTTCTTCCTGATGTTAAGTATAAGTTTCGTTTTTGTTTCCATTTTCTCCAAAACCTCGTTGTTCTTCGGTCTATGTTATCCTCAGTGTTTTCTTTAGAATCACTTTTCAGTTGCTTCATGTCTGTTCTTCATCTTTGAGAAGATTGAACTACTTATCATGTAACATTTTAGTATAGTGTTCTTTCTTCGTAACGAAGATTTTCTGTAGCTTAATACTCTGCTTAGCTTTTAGAATGCACCTTTGGTAATCCCAATACGTCTTATTTAATCGTACATTAATAATGGAGGGTATTTTCACAGACTTCGCATTGTAAGCTTTTTTTATTTAAAATATTATAGATACAAAATTTAGTTCTTAATTACCTTTGTTATATATACTTGAGTGTTCTTTTCTACTTTTATATGTTAAATTGGAATGATAAATTAGGAAATTGAATTAAAATTCGAATATTAACAAAACATTTTCTAAGTCTCAAAAGTTCAAATATTTAAAAAAAGAAGCTATTATTTTATTTCCTTTAAACAGATAAAATTGCATGTAATGCACCTGTATATTATAACTGAAACCAGAAATCCTTGTACTGACTTCTCATAGACAGGTGCTTAAGTGATCATGAAAATTTGCTTTAACACTTGCTAAATATTAAGGGACAATTTTGGGGGAGGTTTATAAAAAAAACACTGGGTACGAACGCGGACTTAAATAAAAGACTATCTAAATAATACAGTACCCAATGCGTTCAGAGCTTCTGGGTATATCGAATTGAAACACCGGTTCACGTACGATCACCAAAGTTAAGTAACATCGAGCTTATTTATATCTCGATGGGTGACCACACGCCAGAGAGGCTCTAAACATGAATGTGCTGGTGGTGCAATGGATAACAGCTAGCATTTGAAAATCGGAGATTCGAATTCCAAATACAGTAGTTTTCATTGTATTCAATTCCGCGCTAAAAACCCTTCTATTTTCCCCAGAGGTATGGGTTAATTAGTATGACTTGTATCAGTAAATCATTATTATCTAAAAACAAATCTTATAATCCAAACATATTTTCTGGCTTTGAATATCCTGTAAAAGGTTGATAATCCGTAAAAACAAATCATACAATCAAGACGCTGGTATTATAGCCACAATTTCCTGTTATTTCCACAATTTCCTGATCTTTGTAGCCTTTACCAGATTTTGTCTTTTTACTATACCTCCTAAACCCTGTTCGGCCAAATATTTACACAAGTTTGTTAAGTAGGTTATGCACGGCTCCCCTCTCTCCCTCTTGCCTCCAATCTGTCACGTGTCTGTTACATTTTCTTCCCCCTATTTCTAGATTGTGTCCCCTATAAATTTCAACTGTTGTTTTCTGATGTTAAGTATAACTGTTCGTTTTGATTTCCTTAAAACTATGTCAGTGCTCACATGATCAGTCCATGGTATTCTCAGCAATCTTCTGTAGAACTATATTTCTCTTCGTAATCTAAGAGGCCATTGTCCAGCTTTCCTGACCATAAAAAAGAACTGATATTGCACGACAATTTCTTACTCTCTTCTTTGTTTCTAACGCTATTTTCCTGATTCGTTATTACTTTGCTCATCTTTTGAAAGACATATATCCCAATGCTACTTCGGATTTCGTTGTCGCAACTTCCGTTCTCTGTTAAAACACTTCACAGTAACCCACCAACCAACTTCGCAAATCCAGTATCATACATGACGAGAAAATTTTCATATGTAAAACTATATAATAGAAAATATATGTAATAATAAAATTGTTGATTAAAAATCTATTCCCCATGAACCTCAAGGGCTTCGGTGATCATGGCTTTTGACAGCTTCCTGTCTTTTGTAGCTCTATGCAACTTCTAATTCTTTTCCATACATTGTTCACCCCGATTTTTTATCTATTACTTTTTTCCTTTGTCTTTTCCGCTTTCATGTAGTTAAATGCTCAATTCTCGTTTTTCACATTATCTGCCCGAGACAATAGAATTATTTTTTCTCTAACCTTGAAACCTTTCAGCATATGTGTTCTTTCTAACCTTGAAAACTTTGAGAACAATTATTCTTTCTAAGCTTGAAAACTTTGAGGATACGTTTCCTTTCTAAGCTTTGAGGAGACGTGTTCTTTCTTACCTTGAAACCATTTAGAATAAGTGTTCTTCCTAACATTGATATCTTTGAGGATACGCGTTCTTCCTAAACTTAAAACCTTTGAGGATAAGTGTCGTTTCAAAACTTGAAACCTTTGTGAATAAGGGTTCTTCTAACATTGAAACCTTTGAGGATACGTGTCTTTCTAATATTTAAACCTTTGAGGATAAATGTTCTTTCTAACCCTGAAACCATTGAGAATAAGTGTTTTTCTAACCTTCTTTGTAAGCTTGAAACCTTTGAGGATAATTGTTCTCTGTAATATTTAAACCTTTGTGGTCAAATGTTCTTTCTTACATTAAAATATTTGAGGATAAGTGTTCTTTATAACCTCGAAAAGTTTGAGGTTGAGTGTGCTCCTAATCTTGAAACTTTTGAGGATAAGCTTCGTTCTAACTTTGAAAACATTGAGGATAACTGTTCTTTCTAACCTTGTATATATTTTCTTACCAAATTTGAAAGCTTTGAGGATAAGTGTTCTTTCTAATCTTGATATCTTTCAAGATAAGTGTTCTTTCTAACCTTGAAACCTCCTCGCTGCTACCATGTTCCGCCCGTCGTATTCGCAGCATCCTTCTCCAGAAACACATCTCGCTTGCCTTTAGTCTCTTCATCATCTGTAAGGAACGTGTCAATCATCCAATGCCATATGACAGATAGATATGGCATTCTTTCTTTCTATTTGCTGTGTTCTTTAAGGACGTATGTGATCATGGCTCTCCACCTACCTTTATCCCTTGCAGCTCCGAATAAGTTTCTTCCCTCAGCCATCTCCCACAGACCACGTTCTTTCATCCACTTGCTCAATCCCGCTTGGTATGTCATGCGTTGTTTTCCTTTATACCCCTTTCCTTCTATTCGACCCGTGAGTATCATATTCTCCAGGCCCTCCTTTCTCTTTATGTTTCCCAGTAACTTCAGCTGCCTCTTTCTGATGTTAAGTATAAGCCTCCTCCTTGTTTGCATCATCTCTAAGACCTCATCCTTGCTCACACACTCGTTACATTATATCCTAAGCATCCTTCTGTAGAACCACAACTCCGTCACCTCGAGTCTCTTCTTCATCTTTGGCGAAATCGTCCAACATTCGCTGCCATAAAGAAGAACAGATGTCACGTAACAGTTCAGTATTCTTTTCTTCGTTACCAAAGGAATCCTCCTGTCTCGTAATACTCTGTCCACCTTTTGGGCTCATCCTTTTGCTGATAACCATGCAATTTTCTTGTAGTTTATGCTTAGTCCCTTCTTCACACACTCCGTCGCTACCTTGTCTAGGAGATTTTGTAATTTCTTTTCCGTGTCTGCTATCAGTACTGTGTCATCTGCGTATCTTATGTTCTTAAGATTGTGGCCGTTAAACTAAATCCCGGTAAGGTTCCCAATTCTCTCAGAATTGCCTCGCTGTATAGGTTGAACAAGTCCGGTGAGAAGACGCATCCTTGGCTTACGCCCCTTTCTATTTTTGTATGTTTGCTGAACTCGCCTTTTGCTGCGAGTATAGTTCTCGACTATTCTGATCCTTTGCTGTTTCTTAATACTTTGCCTCGTTTTTGGAAAACATAACTCACTAATCCTATGTGCCTTCGAATTCCTCTCTCACATTTTTCATTATCTTTTACTTTGCATGATCCTGAATTCACATGGTCAGATGATTGTCTATGTGTAAATGCCAGTCAACATGGAGTGTTTACTTTTTTATACAATTATTCGCCCAATTCAAGGCTCAATATCCACTGAAAGTAGAGGATGAATTTTTTTTTTTTTTTTAAGCGTATCACCCCAAGCAAGGCCGGTGGCCACTATCACGCATGGGGTTACAGAAGGGTTGGAGGAAGAGCAGATAGGAGTGGTAAAGGAAGGGATGTGGAGAAAGAGAAGGACAGAGGGTCGATCGAGGCAGGGGGGTTACGTGAGATATAGAGCGAGAGCAGATAGGAATGAAAGATGTCAGGAAGTGGATAGATCAAGGCAATTGGAGATGAGGATTGACGCTACACTTAAACCGTTGGAGATTGTATTTGTCAGGGAAACAGTAATAGGGAAGGGAGTTCCATAGGCGAGATGTGCGAGACATGAAGCTATTGGAGTAGAAAAGACGTCTACATCTAACAGTTTCAACGGTGAAGGGGTGGGAACGGGATGCCAGCCTCGTAGGACGCTTAAATTCACGAGGCTTAGGGACAAGCGAAAGCAACTCCTCAGAGCAATTTAGCTTCTGAAGTTTCAAAGAACCGACCATTTCTCTACCATCTTTAGCAAAAGAACGTAAATACAAGTTCCACTTGAGGTCTGGATTGAGGCTTATGGTATAAGGCCACCTTTAAAACTTAAAAATTACGTCCACGCAGATAGGGGGCGTCTAATACCACCATTAAAAGAAGATAACCTTAAATCCTGTGGTGTAGCGGCACTGGTAGTAGGCTAGTATGTTTGTGTCATGGATATCTGTAAGCTAATAACATCCTCGGTATGGTAACTACTAATGTAAATATTTCTAGTTGAAACAATTCATATTATAATGTTGTACTACAATTATAAATGTAATAAATTACTCCTTGGTTTCACATTAAAATGTAGTATTCAAGAGACGATCACACAACAATTTGCAAAAGTCCCGCTGAATAAAACGCCAAAGTAACAAGTAACGTCACTGTCTGTATTTCTGAGATGAGGTATTATGTACACTATTTACCTTATTCGGACTATTGTCTTCATCTTTGTCGCCATATTTGTTACAACGGCCGAAACATTGTAATAAATATGGCGACAAAGATGAGAACAATAATCCGAATAATGTAAATCGTGAACAAGTAACGTAAATCTTTCGTTCTTGCTTTGTAGAGCTATTGTTGTGCTAACACCAATCGTTATTTTTCAAAATAGTTTTAATTAACTACATTAAGGATAAGATACAATCTATATTTCTAATTAAAATTCATTATAATGATTTGTGTCAAATACATTTAGTATAACGTACAAACTTTATTTTTTAATACGGTATTTTGTTTACATTGTTAAGCAAGAAAATATTTAAGATGACATAAAATTTATTTCTCATTAAAGAATACGCCACTTTTGTTTTTATTCGTACGACCTGTAAGAATGAAAACATTTCTATTTTCATAAAGATTAATGATAATACAATATATTATTTTATTCGTTTCCATTTGATATCGATTGTAATAATATCAACTTTATTTTATACTCGTAGGAATTATTATGATAGCCCTGACTGCTAGTGGCGGAATAGGCTTGCCTACGTTTTTGGTCGGCTACGGATATCAGATAAAATCACGAAAATTAATTTTGGGTTTCATCTTATCTATAGGTCGCTTTATACTTGAAAATATACGGTAGTCACAATATAAGTTCCAGGCGAAGAGACAAATTAAAAGTAGAACTGTTCATCAGGACTGGGGCAAAATCATGGTCTCCTTTACGATCAGTAAAGGTTATCAGCTTGGATTTTGGAAATATTGAGCGTTAAAAAACAGTTCCGCCCTACTGGGCTATGCAAGGTCAAGGGGCACATAAGATATGAGGATCTGGGCGCCTATATTTTTTTGGTGCACCCATAACTATGTTATCGTTTGCATATATATTTACTCATATTATTAGGAAGACCGTTAATTTATATTAAAAGAAAAAGGTAGGAACGATGACAGAGCATGAGATGACGCGAACATGGTTCCCATGGGCTTCAGAGGATTGCCCTTTAAGAACGTACTTCATTGACTTACCCGATAGAAATGACTTGATAAATGAGAAGACACTCCCAGAAAAATAATAACTGGAGAGTTTGTGAAACATTCCACTATGCTATGCCGTGTCAAAAACATTTGATATATGTATGGCAGTCGCTCACTTCATTTATGTTCATGTGTCTCTATGTATAGAATTTTGAAGTTAATGGAATTTTAACACATTTTCAGCTTAAATTATTTTCGCTTTTAAGAAAAATCTACATTTTCATATCGCATTATTTACACATAACTAAGTATATAATAGATAATTAGAAAAATATTACTAGATATTAATTATGGTGTTCTTGTCCAGATAGTTAGAAATTGCATTTGGCGCAGAAATAATAATTTCATCAATGATGAAAAAACAATGGTCCCGAATTATGTTTCATTCTGCAGAAAAAAAGGATATATTTGAAGGGGTTACTAACATTATTTTCATACGATACTACGTTGGAATTGTCTTTCAGTGTTGTGTATGCTTTTAATATTTCCAGACGGGAACTGTAGACTGTCTTCCCGACAATCCAACTGACGAGTTGGAGGCTAATTATCACTGACAAGAGGGAGACTATGTCTATCTGACTGAAAGAGAATGACTAAATCCTCACAGACAGAGCCAAAGATACATCAACAGCTGACTCCACGCATCTGGCCAGTGAGTTTGTCGTAGTCTTACACGTTACATCCGAAAGACTGACCGTCCTGAGTATGACTATAAACTACATCTGCGCCCAGAGTAAGACGATAAACTACGTCCAACAGCAAGACCTCTGATCAGGAGGCTTTGATCAGCGTGGAACTAATTGCTGGTGTTCCCAGGTCCGCCCTGACCCGGGGTGGTAGCACCTGTTAGGGTAACAGCTATGGGCAAATAGTTATTACCAGAAGTACATTTTTGAAGAAGAAAAACTAGTACCAGTAATACGTTTTTTAAAATAATATTACCAGCTATACATTTTTGAGGAAAAAAATATTACCAGAAATATATTTTTGACAAAATAAAAATATTACCAGGAAGAAAATGTCGGCATTAAATGACCCATTGAGGTTGATATGCCGTAAACCAAACCAATCGAAAACCGAAAGATTGAACTTATCTTCTTTTTTGTAGCAAATCGGGGATACCAAAATCAAACAAGTATAAAAATTTAAATATCCGTGAATTTTTTTTTTTTTGTTTTTTTTAACAGAGGACGGAGAAAGTGACACTGAGATCCCAAAGCGCACTGAGATAGCCAAAAGCTAAGCAGACTATTAAGAAAACGGAAAAACTTCACTACAGACGTTGAAAAGGGTTCTGAAATGTGACGTGATATCTGTCCTCCTATATGGTAGTGAAAGCTGAACAATCTGCTCAAAGATGAAGAAAAGATTGATGCAACAGAAATGTTTTTATGCATAAGGATGCTGAGGATACCATGTTCCGAATATGAGAGCAACGGGTAAGTTTTTCGAGAAAATGGTAACAAAAGGAAACTTATCATCAGGAAAAGGCAGCTGAAACTTCTACAGCACCTAAGGGAAGAGGGCTTGGAAAATCTGATATTCACAGGACGGAATGAATGCAAGAGAGACAGAGATTAAGTAATACGTAACTGAGTTTAATTAAGTGCATAAGGGGACATGGGTTAAGAGAAATTACAAATACACAAAATTTACTAACAGCTACATAAAGCAGGAAATTTTGGTGAGTCATGATCGCCGACGTCCTAAGCGTACACGCCACGTAAAGAAATCGAATCAGTGGCAAGTTTAGATTTCTGTTCCTTTTTTACAGGGTTTATCAGAAGCCATAGAATATAAATCGAAGGGAACTCAAATCAAAAAACAATTGGAAATCATTCCATGCCAATAATGTATACGTAAAATGTATTCCCTCCAAAATAACAGAACGAGCAGAAATTCAAATATTTAAAGAGAAATTAACGTTTATATTTCAAGAAGTAATTGTTGAATGTCTTAATCAAATCCTCATTTGAAATGCTCACCCGATAGGGATCGAATCTGCTTCTTGCTTGAAGAGCCATCTACATATACAGCGATCAGGTTTGTTCTGTGTCCGAATTCGCAACGTGTCAGAGGGTTCTTTTGTTTTCATCGCTGTTTACTAAATTTACTCATGCACAAAACGATAATTGGTTAGAACGTCGTAAAATCCTATTTCTGTACACTTTCGAATTGGAGTGATTCGCCAGTCTTCTAACCATTTTCTCTCTTTCAGGATTCCACCCGATAAACTTTGTTATAAAAAGAGTATAATTCAGATATTTTTTATGATATAAAGAAGAAGGAGGAGGAGAGGAAGAAGAAGAAGGAAGAGAAGAAGAAGACGATGAGAGGTAGAAGAAGAAAAGAATCATAACTAATTATCGATAGTAAGGATGGAGAATTATTAATAAATGATTGATGGGAAGAAGAAGAAGAAGAAGAAGAAGAAGAAGAAGAAGAATATTAACAATAATACAAAGCTAATCGCCCTGATATCATGATTAGAGATGCGAAGACAAAATCTGCCTCCTTATTAACGTGTCAGTTCCTGCACACTGCTATGTGTCTTTGAAGATCTTAAAAAAACTATCAAAATACAATGACCTTGAACTCAAAAATGTGACACATGAGAAAATAAACAATTCCAGTTGTAATGGGAGTTTTCGATTTAATTGGAAAAGATTCCAATAGACCCATTTAAGGCATTCCTGGTAGCCTATGTCTTAAAGAAATACAAGAAACTGTTCTCACGAGTATATCTCACACTTTATGAAGGGTTTGTCTCTGTAAAATATGTGTGAATTTTATTCTTCAAAATTTGCTCTCTGGAAAATGTCATGATGCCATTTCTGTCCTTAGGTCTCTTAGGACCCGAAAAGATATTAGTACACACCAGAAATCAACGTAAATCATAATAATAATAATAATAATAATAATAATAATAATAATAATAATAATAATAATAATGTCCATTTGTTGTTGCGAAGGTCTGATTAAAAACCAGAAATAAAGCATTAAGATCGACACCAGGCAATATGATTTTGCAGGCACTTATTTTACTGAATAGGAGCAAAAACGTTGCTTTTGTACAAACGCAGAGGAAAATATAATTCTTTCCGAATAAATTAACACGTAGACATAATATGTTACGAAAGTACCAGCATTGAATAATAGTCCAACATTATAACGTTGCCTATGCAGAAAAATGTTATGAACACAAAACATCACCAGTATTTCAAGGAGAAAATTTAAGGCTGCACGAACACGTTATCTTACACACAATATACAAGGGAATATACTAAATATCAGGGTGAGTCAAACATTATCAGCACTTTCACCATAACATATCTTTAGGTGTTTCATTCTGGTGTTTGGAATCAAAACCATGCAAATGGCTATTATTATAATAATAATAATAACTTAATGGGGCCAATAAAATGAAGGCTATCAACACCTTAGCTACACCCGTAGTAACATACAACTTCAACATTATTAAACGGAATGAGAATGACATTAAAAATGGACAGAAAAACAGAAACATGCTTACACAAATGAGGATGAATCACCCAAAATGATTTTGCAGGCACGTTGATTGACTTTACGTACCAAAACCTTTAGGTCTAATCCAACTTGAACTAACTCTAAAAACTGCAACAATCGAATTGGAAGCATAACTCACAAAAACCAGAAATTATCCAAACACAAGGAACTGGAGATCGAGATTAACAGGATGTGGGGAATGAAAACTGAGCTCTGGGACTCGCGAGTAAATGAATGGACAATTTTACTAACAGTGTCCCAGGTAACATCAACATACAAGTTTCCCAGAAGATCGCCCTACTAGGAACATTTCATATCCTAAGATATGTGCTATCAATTAAATAGCATTTCTCCTATAAGCCATGTTTGGACCCGGCTATACATGATACAAAGCAGTAAACATATCATCATCATCATCATAATATTATTATTATTATTATTATTATTATTATTATTATTATTATTATTATTATTATTATTATTATTATTATTATTATAAGCAGCAGCAGCAATGGGGGCATGAAATAATAATAATAAGACGATGTATTTTGAAAATAAATGTATAGTGGTTTCATAAAGAGGAGTGGTTTTTTTTCCTTTTTTTACAGTAAGGTTCACCCTATACAAAGCTTGGCGGTCACTCAAGGTAGAGGGTGCATTAAAGAGTAGTTAATAAGGATAGGAGGGGGAAATAACGGTTAACTTTAGACTTAAACAGTTTAATATTGTAGTGACCGGCGAAACATCCTCTTGGCAGTCGGTTCCACAGAGCAGTGATCGCGAAGCTGTCTGAGTGGAATTCACTGTTGGAATACGGAGGAAATGTGGTTTGCTACTATATAAATGGCATGGCGGGTTCTAGCATTGAAGGTTAGACTTGGGGGAACCAAGGAATGTAGTTCTCCCGAGTACTTTCCATAGAAGTAGCGATAGAGCAGGGAGAGAATCGTCACACCCCGCCTGTGAGGGAGAGGTTGGTGGGTAGAAAATAATTCATCACCCACAAGCACTCTGAGACGTTTATTAACTCTATCAAAACTGGAAAGTGAGACCGGGCAGGTCTCATCCTAACATGATAAAAGTACTCCATTTTGGGCCTGATCTGGCTCTTGTAAAGTTAGAATGCTGTATTTTAGTATTGCAGAGTAAATGTACAAGCTCTTTCAGTATTCAAAAACTGAGACAATACATTTTTCTTTTATTCGGTTCACTAATTGTTCATCTCAGAAAATGTTTGTAAAAATCTATATCAAAATATTAGTGAGTATATTATATTGTATATTATATTGGAATAATCCTGCTGAAGAATTTTATTTAAAAATCTATACGCGAGTGCTGACAGGGACAGCCTTCTGCTCCGTTCGAGATGGACAAGGGCTGGCAGTCAAGATAGAAGGAAGCGATTACAGAGTTAGCCTTATCGCTATCCTGAGCAAGCCTGCTTTTACTTTAATGTCGACTTGTCAGGTTATCTTTTCTGCAGGAGAGAAACTGATGTGTCTTATCTCGGGAAGGGAAAAGGTTTACTGGCAATATGACTGCTTTCATTAGAGACAAAGTTTTTCTACTATCCTTCAGCATTGGTACAATCTCATCATCTATAAACTCCATATTCTCCCCGTTCATCCCAGTAAAATTTTATCAGCGAAAATATCTGTGTGTGTGTGTGTGTGTATGTGTGTGTGTTTGTGCGAGCGTTTGCGTGCTTATGTGTGTCATAACCAAGTCAAATCAGGAATGATTTTTACTTACAGTAATATTAACCCTATACAAGGCCCAAGAGACACTCGAGGTAGAGCGTTACAAAGTAAGAAATAAAAATCACAGTTCGTTTGTTTGTTTGCTTGTTTTACGGCTTAATCGAGAAAATATTTTTTTATTTCAATCAATAAAAATGATCTACCACAGAAGTCCTACTGATTAACTCTTAGTTGAAGGGAGAAGCTCTAGATTCATACTTTTTCCCGAGTGTATTTGCGCGTGAGTGAATATAGCGAACGTAACTAGATTTGAGGCTCGGAGCTATTATCTGTTACACCAAATGCTCATCCAAGCTAACAGCAGCTTGTATTCCAAAAAGGTCACCCATTTAGGTATTGAACAGGCTCGACGTTGCTTGCTTAACTTCGAGGAACATTTAATGAGGATATGTGGGGAAGATAACGGCTAACCTTAGACTTGGAAAGGATAAAATTGTATAGAGGGAGGGCATCCACCTGAGAGCCAGTTCTACAATGTAGCAGTTCGTGAGATGCAACCGTTCGAGTGGAAGTTACAACTCACCATGGAAATACGAGGGAATGAGAGTGATTCGCTACAAATATAATCTTAGGCATAACTATTTGGCAAAAACGGTAAGGCTATTTTACTTCATTGGTTTGTGCGTAAGTATCAATGAGAGAGTAGAGTGACTGTTATTGGCGCGGAAAGTAGAATTAGCAAGTCGCTTTCGAATTCTGACATCGTCTTTTATTCAAGCGTCCCACTTTTGCAGGAATGCTTTATAAATGCGTGTAATAGGAGGGAAGCAGAGTTCATTAGCTTTGTGTATAGTACTTAGTCTAAAATAAGAATTTTGTTTTAATCATTCCACTCTAACCAAAGCGATACTGCCACTAGGACGCACTGGGTCATAAGGAGTAACAGAGAAAAAGAAGACTTTAGTGAGGAGATGTGAGGAGAGGACAATAAACGAACAGGGTTCAGGATGATAGAAGATTGCCGCTACATTTAAATATTTTAAAATTGTAGGTGGCAGGGGAGCAGGAAATCCGAAAGGAGCTCCACCGGTGTGAGTGCGAGAAAAAAACGTATTAGAAAAGCCTTGGCGGGCTCAATGAAAACAAGTCCACTACGTCAACCCAAGTATAGGCCAGGTAAGATATACTCTTTGCAGCTGACACCATTTAGCCCAGAATAATCGTTGTCGTTTTTATTGGAGAGAAGAATGTCATATTGGCCATTAATCGGAGAGGAGATGGTCGTAATGGCATCCTGATGGCACGATAGGTCAACTGAAACTGGAATGTATTTTTATGTTTGAAAATCACAGCTAAACAAAAGCATCGGACAGCAATAATGCTTTTCAGAAATCTCGACATTCCAAGGGCTTAAGGCCATATCATGTTGACTCGCCGGTTCTTGTATGATCACTGAAATTAAGCAACGTCGAGCCTGGTCAGTAACCAAATGGTTGATTGTTTGGAAATATCAGATGCTGTAGGCTTGGATGTGCGGGTGGTGTAATGTATAACGGCTCGCTAATGATGATCGGAGATCCTAGGCTCAATTCCGGTCGGAATTGTTATATTCACTTACACACGATACCCTTGGAAAAGGCATGAATCCAATTCATCGCCACTCCCATTTATGGTTTGATTCGTAGGACTTGTATCAATAAGACATTATTATCTCAAAAACTTCTTGCGTTCTGGAAAATAATTTCTGGCTTTAAATATCCTGCAAAGGGTGATAAGCCGTAAAAACGAATCAGTCGACACTTCAAAGAAACTCGCTTAGATGTAAATCTTCTCCGGCAAGTTATCAACACAACTATCTTAATTGTTGTTTCCAGAAAGTATGGTATTTCTAGTACTAAGGCCCTTATAATTTCAGCAGACGCATTCGTTGGTACTAATCAGTGTTATAGGGCAACCACTGCAGCTGTAACAGAAAGGTGAGTTTAGGGCAGCAAAGCCAGACGGAGCCTATCTTTCTTCAGCTTTGTTTTGAACTGCTTGTCATCTAAAGGCAAAGTTGTGCAGCAATTAAACACCTAGCTGGAAGAAAGAAATTAGTTCGAAGTGATCAAAACAGAATTGGCCGGCAATTGAACACTGCACAGCAATGTCTGTTTCCGTGTCGATAAAAAACGTTACATGACCAACGCATCTAATAGATTACTTACTTGGTGGACAAAAAGAAACAAAGAGAAATACGAGTAAAAAATTCAAAATGGTTTTATAAGCTCGTTTTATTTTTTCCCCATATCTCATTCTTTGATGAAGCTTTAATATATGGGAAACATGTTAGACTGATAAACCTTTCCTATTTGTTCTCTATCTTACCATTCAGTCGCATTCCGATCCATATTTGATCCTAGCTATATATATATATATATATATATACAGTGTAACCCGGATATAAGAGACCCGTATATAAGAGAAACCCGGATATAAGAGAGATTTTATGTGGTCCCAAATTAGAGCCTGTGTTAATGTATATATAATAGACCAAACCCGGATATAAGAGAAACCCGGATATAAGATACTTCTTCTCCGGTCCCGACAACTCTCTTATATCCGGGTTACACTATATATATATATATATATATATATATATATATATATATATATATATATATATATATATATAAGGAATTGGATTACATACGACATATTTTTAATGTATTTGTTTAAACGTTATTTGAAATACAAAACTCATATTTGAGTAGATACTCTGTCTTCATTTATTAAACAGTATATTTATTTACATCTTCCGACCTTAATATTCTTGTATTCTTGTTAGAAATGCATGCGACGTCCGGCAGGAATCGAACCTGCGTCCCCTAGGGCAAACCATAATTAGACAGCTTTTAAAGAAATGAATTAATCCATTTACTAAAAATTGTTTTTGTTTACGTTAGGATACGAAACGGAACAGATATGTATATTTCGAGAATCAGGAAGGTATGTATTCAAAAGGACTATTTGAACTGTGCCTGAAAAGGAAGTCCTACGTGGCCGAGCTGTGTAAGTCACGTCAGATCTATTAACGGTTTTACTGACTAGCGAGCACTGTTCTGCGAAAAAAAATCAATTTTACATATTTTTTAACTTCTTCTGTTAAAGCAGAATCAGTATCAGATTTTGTACAGATGCAAAATGTACACCACGAATCTTTTTTTTAATATACATTTTCTGGTCAAGAATAGGAAGATACCATTTCCTTCACTGTAATGTTAGCATTGAGATATAGAGAAATAATCACATTATGCCAAGACTAATTCGGCCTGGGTATAACGATAAACCACATTTAGCAACAAGGACTCTGAGCGGGAGGTTTTGAGGAGTGTGGAACCACATCTTAATTGCTCTTATTCCTAGTTCACCCCGACCCGAGATGGTATCACCTGTTAGGGACGCAGCTATGGGGAAATATTGAACCCCCAAAATGGGGACAAAACATGAATGTATATAAATACATTAGAAAGGATTACTAGCAATACATTTTCATGGTAACTTAAAAAATTACAAAATTATTGGAATAAAAAATATTAGCTGCAATAATTTATTGGAATAAAAAATTTAGTAATAATAAATTATTACAATAAAAAGGTATTTGCTGCAATACATTATTGAAATAAAATATATGAACAACAATACATTATTGGAATAAAACTTATTAGCTGCAATACAATTTCTGAGAATAAAAATATTAGCAGCAATAGTTTATTGAAATAAATAAAAAAAATAGTAGTAATATATTATTACAATAAAAAAAATATTAGCTGTAATAGATTTTGGGAATAAATTTTTTTAATAGCAATATACTATTAGAATTTAAAAATTGCTGGATCTTCTTATCTACATTTAGCTACCTGCTGTATACAAATGCTTCTTCAGATCAACGGTTAAAATTCGAATAAAGACTGTTGTGCTTAACAAGCACCGTGTTTCTTCGATCATCGTCGCACTTGAGAAACACTAACAAAGGACTGTACCAAATAATTCCCAGGCTATATGAATTCAAGCGTCCTACGAGGCTTGCATCCCGCTCCCACCCTTTCACTGTTGAAACTGTTAAATGTAGACGTCTCTTCTACTCCAATAGCTTCATATCTCGCACCTCTCGCCTGTGGAACTCCCTTCCTTATTCCTGGTTCCCTGACAACTGTAATCTCCAACTATTCAAATGTAACGTCAATCGACATCTCCAGTTGCCTTGATCTATCCACTATCCTTCCCCACATCCTTTCCTCTGGCACTGCTATCTGCTCTCGCTCCAAATCTTCTGTAACCCCTTGCTTTGATCTATCCACTATCCTTCTCCACATCCTTTCCTCTAACACTCCTATCTGCTCTCGCTCCAAATCTTCTGTAACCCCTTGCGTGCTAGTGGCTTCCAGCCTTGCTTGGGGTGAAAAGCTTAAAAACAAGTAGCCGAAATCAAACCACGTGAGGACTAACAGCAGCAACGACTAAAACGCATAGCACATGTAACTCAAAGAGAAAATAATGATATAATCAGGATGCTGACATTACTTCAAACCAAAGGTTAGGAAGAAAGACTTGAGAGATCAATTACAGTTACTGGACTTGGGCACCTCGAGGCGGTGTAATGGTTAGCAAGCTTGTCTCGCTAGAACAATTACCACTGAGTAGTGAGTTTGATTCTCACTGGATGCCCCCTACTTTCGGCCTTGTGTCACATCTAAGCAATGCTTGGAAAATCAATACAGTTACTGGACTTGGCAAACCTATTGTCTTGAAAATTGTTTTAAGACAAAGATAATATAATATAAATTTCAACCGAATGTAGCACTGGCTGATCGGTCAATAAATGCCGATTATATAAGTAAAAGGCTAATATTACTATTATCGTTAGAAATTTGGATAAGAGATACTACACTTTGACCCCAGTTCGATGACCAGGTAGTGAATGAAAAATGGGCTTTAGTAACACTGGCTTCTCGCTCAATGAATGCCGAATATTTCCTCATAAGGAAAAGACTAATAATACTATTATCATTAGAAATTAGGATAACAGATACTATACTTTGATCCCAGTTCGATGACCAGGTAGTGAGTGAAAAATTAGCTCTAGTAACACTGGTTTCTCGCTCAATGAATGCCGAATATTTCCTCATAAGGAAAAGGCTAATAATACTATTATCATTAAAAATTAGGATAACAGATACTATACTTTGATCTCAGTTCGATGACCAGGTAGTGAATGAAAAATTAGCTCGAGTAACACTGGCTGCTAGGTCAGTGAATGCCGAATGTTTCCTAACAAGGTAACGACTAATGTTGCCATCACCATTATAATCAATTTTGGAAGATTGTGTTAGATTCATTTACACTTGAATCTATAGCTAAATACTGGCC
Source organism: Acanthosepion esculentum (assembly GCA_964036315.1). Lineage (NCBI taxonomy): Eukaryota > Metazoa > Mollusca > Cephalopoda > Sepiida > Sepiidae > Acanthosepion > Acanthosepion esculentum. The sequence continues at coordinate 70,397,449 of OZ038490.1, forward strand.
GGGATTATAATTATCTCTGCATGGGTTCAGTGGGAAATTGGCCGTTTTTTGGTGTGTCCATCCCTATGTATAGCATGAAGTGAACATATCCTCAGCCCCACAAACAGGACAATGAAGGGTACGGCAGTTTGAATAATCAATTATTAGAGCCATTGTCGAAAAAGGGCCTTGTCAGTGTGAGGGATGTTTAGCTAAGTTGCACAATGTATCACATTAAAATATACACGAATGTGCCATACGAATTATGAAGACATGTATGAAGGGAATTTACATTTTCCTTAAACCACGTTCAGAGAAGCCAGTTTCCAAATCTGACCTTTTGAAACATTGAGTGCTCCAGCAATAAAACCTTTTTGTTTCACTGGATCGTACAGGAGATGTGACATAGCTATTATATATTAACGACAAATACGATAGCATTAGTCGTCACCTTATGTCCAAGCTATACGAACACCGAATGTTGGCGTTTATCGTTGCGTGGTTTTGATTTAAATTCTGGAGAACATGACAGGTAACGTCCATTATGAGTTACTAGGCATCGGACAAACCGTCACTGAATACAAGAAATTTATTGCCAATAACTCGAGCGTGTCAGTTATGTATGACATTATAAACGAATATGAAGAGAAATGGTGCCACCTTCTCTGAATAGGAAATACCTCAGTGAGCAGAACAAATCCAGTATCAGATGGGTATGTGGCCTCGTTCTCCATATTCAGCAGATTTTCGGATAATCTTTTCTTTCGATTGCTTGGACATTTCATTGGTAACAGAATACGGAGATATAAAAAAATGGCGTCACTTCCAGATTCCTTTTCATCCAAAACTTCAGAATTAATCAGTGGCAAGGAAGTACAAAATAACTTTATATGCTGCTTCTTAAAATTACCAATGGTGTTATTGATTAATACAACCTAATATATATCTATGTACAAATTAACATATACAGTGGAGACTTTCAATGACTAGTTGAGTAGCAATGGTCAAGTTTTTCTTGCGTAAGATTGAAATGTTAAACATTTATCCTCATCACTCTGATACAGCTATAACTATCAATGTTTGTTCGATTGTCTTTAATGAACACAGAATGGCATGTTCTTCGGAATTTTGCAATGATAATTAACCTCAGCCTTTATCTTTCTCCTTTGTTCGCAGCCTCAAATATACACACGCGCTTCGCTTTATGGCGCCTTATACTAAGCGAATACAATATTTGATGGGGTGCCGAAAGATTTTCGGCCCGAATAAGAAGCCCTTAGAAATTATACATATGGACACACAAGTACATCACACATGGAAGATTTAAAGTTATCTCTGGTGTTGAACAAAGATAATTTTGCTAAGAAGAAATACGGAAATTTAATTAAACTACAAAGCAAAAGTATGAAATCACATATAATTGGTGGGGGCGTTTTTTCGATTTTTTTAACACTTAGCATACCAAGGGGGCGAAGGGTTCTCTAGGACCCCAGAGTGAAATCTTTAGTGATCCTTCTGTAACTATAAGAGCTAATCTTTTTTTAATTATTTTTGCATGTGTCTCGCATCAGTTTAATATTTTAAAAAATCATTAGACTTATGTAAAAGCCTTTCAACAAAACGGAAAAAAATAAAACTAACATATTTGGGATCCCTACGCTACAAATTTGGATTATCAATTCTTGTTTTGTTTTTTGTTTGTTTGTTTGTTTGTTTGTTTTTACAGGTTTTGAACGTTGCAAAGTTTAAAGAATTAATTACATAGGGAGATGCGACTGAAACAGTCTTGAAGCGAATTCTGAAGAAAGTGACATTTCCAGAGAAAATTCTGATGGAGATTAGGACGAAGATGAATTCATTGCAAAATCAGGAGAAAAAAAAATGCACCGCTGATTCGCCGTCGCCAGTGTTAGAGGATAGGCCTGGCCACCGCCCACAACTTATGCCGCAACCAATATGTCCGAAGTTTTACACATGTTCTTTGATGACCAAATTGTAGATTATGTATGCACCTCCACGAATGTTGAAGCGTCACGCGTTGTTGAAGATTTCACTACAAATGTCCCTCAGAACAGAATGAGTATTTGGATAGATGTACATCCTGTGGAAATAAGGGCTTCTTAACAAATTAACAAAGCAAGTGTTCAAATCATCTTTATAATTATGCAAATATTGTGATAAATAATAAACGCGACATTTTACTATCAAGTAACACTAGTGGATAACAATAGAAATAGTTGTATCAATAGAAATCCAATCAAATTTCAACCAATGAGCTATACTATAGAGATTTTATTGTAATTCCAATTAAAAAAATAAAATAACAAGTCATATAAGCTTGATAAAAAAATCATATAAAAAAGGCCCTAAAATATTATCTGCTGTAGATAGGACACATAGCCCAGTGGATAAAAGAATGGGTTGGATCCAGTGACTTGACCCAAAGAGTTGTGAATTCAGTATCTGGCTATGGAAGTGGCGAACATAAACTTGGAGAGCAATTAAAAGAAGATAACTGTGACATCCAGAAGAAGCATGGCACGTGGAACTAGAACAATGTGCCCCGGTAGACGAATCGCCTGGAAAAGGCCGAAGCGTACAACGGCCGACACGTCGTGAACATGACAGTAAAGATGAGATGACAACAGACCGATCAATGTAAATAATTACATTACCTCATCTCAGAAATACAGACAGACATTGCTGTAGAAAGAGAAGCAGATTATTTGTTCGAGACGTGTTGAAAGGATCTCAAGAATAAAGGAATCCACAAGTGAATGATGTTCTAGAAATGACTGACAACGCGCAGAAGAGATCGAAACAGACACATGAGAATCATGTGATTTACGCTATCAAATGTAATACATTGCAAAGTTTTCGTCCGGTTAGATCTGTTTTTTCTACTAAAATGCAAGCGAACGCACGCGTTTGCTTTCTACAAAGGTTTCTCCACATGACTCATGATTTCAAAGATTTTTTTTCATTTTTAACGTTGTCAACATTTCTCTCTCATATTTATTCTGTCGGAAAACACACATACATACACAAATACAGACATACATACATATACACACACACACACACACATATATATATATATGTGTGTGTGTGTGTGTGTGTGTGTGTGTATTTAGGCAGCAATCCTTCTTTCATGCACATTTCATTAAAAACGACAGACAAGCTGCTTTTATTTAGTTTTTTATACAATTTCTCTTGTGATCTAATATTTTTTTCTTTTCCGATGATAAATTATATAAAAGAAAATATAAATTATAAAAAAAAATTATATATATATATGTGTGTGTGTGTGTGTGTGTGTGTGTGTGTGTGTGTGTGTGTGTGTGTGTGTGTGTGTGTGTGTGTGTTTTATAGAGTAATATTAAACCACATAAGATTACTTTCTTACAAAAAAAATGATGGGAATTGGATAGGGAGATTAAACTGTTCCAATTTCCGAAAGTAGGAAGAGACGCAATTCTTTTTGTGTTGGAGATCACCATTGAAAATCGTTCCTTTTTTTCTTACTTTTCCTGGGTCACTGACTAATCGGGCTGCAGAAAAATAGGAATTTATGAAATCCGTTAAGCTGGCCAAAATGTTTACGTCATTATCCACACTTATTCTTACTTTTATTTATATATATATATATATATATATATATATATATATATATATATATATATATATATTGTTACGAACCCCCATCTAAATTTATTATAAAAAACTATACCATTGCTTATATTTTAGAAGAATTCTAAAATAAAGAGCACAGTACGTGCAGAAACGTAAAGACGGTAAACCCAAAGAGAGAGCTTGACTTAGTGGCGACAAAGATTAACCAGAATTTACCCTTTGCTTCCCTTTTGGTCAACGTGTTGACAGCAGGATTTACACGGATAGATTCCAGATAGAATAAGTTGAAACACTTTAAACTAAACTTTCTCTGACCCTGCAGAAGAGAGAGGTGGGGGTCAATGAACTCATTCCACCCATAATGGCAAAAAGTTCATATTTGAAAATTGACCACGTGACGAGAAAAAACGGAAACGAATAGTGAAACTAAAAAATCAGTTTCGTCTAGGCCTGCGGAGCGAAAAGACGTGCTCGCGAAATTTGTCTAGGTATATGGGCCGAAAAGACGTGTTTGCGAAAAATACAAGAGTTGTGTCCAGGTCTAAGGACTTAGAAGACGTGTCCGCGAAATTTGTCCAGGTCTGTAGGCTGAAAAGACGTATTTGCGGAAAATACAAGAGTTGTGTCCAGGTCTAAAGACAGAAGACGTGTCCGCGAAATTTGTCCAAATGTGTAGGCTGAAAAGACGTGTCTGCGGAAAATACAAGAGTTGTGTCCAGGTGTAAAGTCTGAGAAGACGTGTTCGCGAAATTACGAGGAGAGTTCATCTCTGAGTGGAATAGATGAACCCGTTTGACGACGTATGCGGAATGCAGCTACACCGAGATGAAAGAGAGACAGAAGACAGCTTATAGAAAAAGAAAAGAAGAAAGCTAGGAAAGATCTCAAAAGGAGATACTTATGGGAAAAGGAAAGAGAGGAAGAAAATATCTCGAAGGATGCCACACCGAGATGAAGGAGAGGGAGAAAGAAAGCAGTTTCTACTGTCACCAAGCCCTTAAACAAAGGACGAAAGGGAAAAGAAAGAAAGAAAGAAAGAAAGAAAGAAAGAAGGAAAAGACCACCTGACGCGAGAATGCTGCTAAAACGAGAGAAAAGAGAGACGACATGCATTTTCATCTTAATCGCCGGCCAAGCCCCTAGACAGAACGAAAAGAGAAAGAGAGGGAGTAAGAAAAGACCTCAAAAGGAGACGCTTATAAAAGGAAATAGAAAGGGAAAAAGAGAAAAGAAAAGAAGAAGTAGATATAAGAGACATTAGTGGAAAAGAACTTTTATTACGAGAGAAGTTCGTTGTTTTTCTTGTGCTTCGGGTTGGTTTAAATGTACTTCTTTTTCATGTTTGTACTTTGATGCAAGTTTAGCATGCGATCTTTTTATTTCATGTTTCTTTCTACTTGTCTTAAAATTTTGATGTTTTGTAAATTCGTGCAAGTATTGCACATGTTCTGTAAATCCGTGCGAGTATGGCACAAGGCCATACCTTGATATGTGTTTTACCTTTCTTAGAGGATGTTCCCCTCCCACTATTTTGTCCACAATGTTTAAATGTTTATTCTTGACATATTGTCATTTTTGTTTTGGCCGTTTTTTTTTTTTATTTTACCTTTCTCACATTTTTCCGTTTGTTAATAAATTTATATTCCCAGACTCCATTGTTGTTTGTCGCCTACCGTGTTTGTTCCTTAATCGATTCCGCTCGGCCGTGTTTGATCAATCAGAAAGAAATATATTTTACGAAAATTTGAGTAAAATGTAAAATGTGAGAAAAGCATAATAAAAAAAATAACACAGATTACGGTCCTCATCTACCTCCGCTATCGATAGCGTTGGAGAAAGGGGGAGGGTATTAATAATATATATATTGTATATTTGGTCAACAATCCCTATTTTATGTAAGTTTCGTTGAAAACGACTGACAAGATGTAGTGGTTGATTTTTTTATATAATTTCTGATGTGTTTATATTTTTTTTCGTTTTCAGGACATTAATTACATAAAAAAATTGTCGAATTTTTTTTTCCAGGTGCATTCCGCTATACTTTTAGCCATTATCAAGGATGAATATCATTTTATTTTTAACTGAATATATGCATTGTTTTATGTATTTATCAAGAGTTATAGGAATGTTTTATTTTCCAAATACAGTCAGCATATTTGTGGCCGTGTTCATGGTTGACATGAGTGAGTGCTGGCTTTTATTTTAGTATTAATAATGATTCCAGTATTATTAGCATTTTTTGTACATCTGGGTGAATCTATTATATCTGTATATTCAAGGAATATGTTACAGATATTGCACCATGTTTAGCAAGAAAACTCGCGTTACATCTCTCAGACCGTAGCTCAAATAGATCTCATTTAAATAAACATGGAGACCTACCAAACACTACTTGGGTTAGAAAAAAACTACCGCGCCTTCCTTGATGAATATAATCTTAACATCGAGAAACTGATTAGAGAAATTAAAAAGATCAGTATAAAAATAAACACAACACGTATATATTATTCAATGAAACATATTTTAATGAAGATATGCTTCATATATACGTGTGTGTGTCTGTGTGTGCGCTTGTTTTTTTTGGCAAATGGGTGGCAACGTGGGAAAAATTCTGTGCAAATTCGTCATCTATAATCTCACCACCGGATTAAAGCTACCCATTTGTCGATGAAATGATATATGTGTAGAAGGTGGAATATATCATATATATATATATATATATATATATATATGATATTATTGATACCACCATGAAGTATGGACGGACACGCCCGCTTACAAACTCTGGAGTCGGGATGCTGAAGGTGACATCAATCTGCAATGTGTCAATTTTTTTACACACACACACACACACACACACATATATATATATATATATGTGTGTGTGTGTGTGTGTGTGTGTGTGTGTGTGTTTGCACGCGCGCGTTGAGATCAAATATACAGGTAATATGAATTGGAATCTGAAAGAATGATACGATACAGCACAAATATGAATCATTTAACAATTTAATTAATTTCTATTAATTAATTAGGAAATTAATTAAATTCATATATGTTTTCTATTTGTTCTTTTTCTTACCATATATATATATATATATATATATATATATATATATATATATATATATATATATATATATACATACATATATATATATATATATATATATATATATATATATATATATATATATATATATACGTTGGAAATTAAAATTCGAAAAAGCTTCCGTTATTCGCTGCTGGACCTCCGGCAACGATTTCCTGGATAAATCCTACAATCTCTATTTAAAAATAGATTATTTATTTTTTTTAAAATTCACTGATAAATAATTCGTTTGATACATTTCCTCCAATGTTTTTATGTTACCTTCAAAAGAAGGGATTTATGTTCTCTCTGTAGACACATTTTAAATTCACAATTTATCCGAAATAATAGAAAGATAAGATTATTTTTTCAATGTAAATTCCATCGATATCTATAAAAATATACTTATATATCTTGAATTTGTGTACAGTTAACCTGAATCATTTTATACAACAATGTACACCCTTGTAAAATCCAGATATCCATTCCTGGTAGAATGTTACAAAGTAAGAGGCGCCGCTTATTCTGGTATGTGGGGATGATAACGGATAACTATAGACTTGATCAGGTTACGATTGTATTGACCGTAGGAGCATCCTCTTGGCAGCCGTTTACACAAAGTAGTGGTTCGTGTCAAGTAGCTGCTAGAGTGGAACTTACATCTCATCAATGGAATACAATAGAAATGAAGTGAATAATAGAATATAATAGAATAATATGTAATATAATAATAATAGATTATGCAATATAATAGAATAATAGAGTAAATAAAAAAGAATGTAATAGAATAATAATGGAATGCCAAGAGATAAAGTGTGGTTTGGTGCAATGTGCGTGGCATGGTGGGTCTTAGCCGTGAAGATATGGTGAAACTAAGGAGTGTGGCGGGTCTGAACATTTTCATGGAAATAACGACAGATTGATATATCTAAATATATATATATATATATAAAGATATATATAAAGAAAATACCAACAATATATATTTATAGTAAAATAACCACCAATACATTTTAATGAAATTGATCAGCAATAAATTCTAGCGTAGAATTACCAGCAATACATTTTATAGCAAAATTACCAACAATATATTTTATCATAAGATGTATACAATTGCGTGTAAGATATATTCACTTGAAGGTATAAAATCGTGTTCAAAACATTTAGATTTCGGCATTAAATAACCCATAGAGAATGATATGGCGCTAAACAAAATCGACCAACCAATTTTGAATATAATAGTTTTAACAGGTTTTAGAAGTTTGATAATGAAAATAGTTACATTTATTTTTAAGTGAAATAGAAAGTGAAGACGGTATTTAACTGTCATGTGTTAGGAACTAAATGCAAAATGTTCTCTCTTATTTCAAATCCATTCTTGTAATTCTATAGCTTTCAGAAACGGGCCCTTCAGTCTCCTGTTTCTCTTGAAGCCTCTGATTTCAGTAATGCATCCCATTCCGACCCCATCCATTAGCGCTTATACCCGGACCCCAAGTGTTGTTCTTATGCTCAATTGTCCATCTTGGCAGAGAGTAATTTTAAGTGTAAAAAGTGCACTGTAGAAGAGATATCTATGTACATTTGGAACGTTTTGTTTAAATGCAGAGAAATCTTCGGATATATGCAGTCCTACACAAAGCAATCTGAGATGCTGATGAGACCAGAAATGTTACTCACATGATTTTCGGTAGCCTTCTTTGTCATACCCAATGCTCTTCTCACACGATGGATACTTGTAGTTTGTTTGTTTCCGCTTTTTCCTTACTTACTTTTGTAGGTCATTAAATTTGACTCTAAATTGAAGTTCTGTTTGAGAAAAAAATTAAATCCTGTGCGCAGGCCATATCAATTAATGGGCAGATTCTTTTTATTTAATATTTTAGGACTATGTCTGACCTATTTGCATCAGTGACTGAACTGAGGCATTTCCGTATCCGCCCAAATAGGGGGAGGATTCAGAAATGCCACAGTCCAGTCACTATTACTATTAATATTATTAATTAATTTTTCATTTGTGTCTGAGGATTGAGAAATTCACAGTATAGTCACACCATCGCCATATTTGGCATCATCCGGGTTATGTTTATACAGTGTAAACGGGAACATCTATATTATATTTCGAAAAGACATGCCAAGTATTATATTATTATTATTATTATTCGTAGTAGTAGTAGTAGTAGTACATTCCTTTATTGAGTCATTACTTGACATCACGTGTAAAGTAAAGCAGTAAAAATATGCAGTGTTTTTGCACAAATTCAGACGTTAAGAGATATTTAATATGTACAATGTTTTATATATTCATTACATTGTAATTACTCTTTTGAATAAAGCAGGATTTTGAAACAGTGAATGTTTTAAATCTCTTGTAAACAAGAGCTATAATAGATATTGTGAATGTCCTTGGCTGTACTTTTTCTCTTCGTAGACAGGGATCACATTATGATAGGGACAACGGATGTTTTAATATTCGAATTTTTTTATTCAATTAATGTTGATAAATATACAGATATAATGATATCAACTTTCGTTCATAACTTTTTCCAGTAATTGGCACACACACACACAAACACACACCCATACATATATATATATATATATATATATATATATATATATATATGTATTTGTATATCTATATATGTATATATATGTACATATATATATGTATGTATGTATGTATATATATGTATATATATATATATATGTATGTATATATATATGTATATATACATATATATATATATAAGTATATATATATATGTATAGGTATATATATATATATATATATATATATATATATGTATATATATATGTATATATATATATGTATGTATGTATATGTATATATATATATATGTATGTATATATATATGTATACATATATATATATATATATATATATATATATATATATATATATATATATATATATATGTATGTATGTATACATACAGGGTGCAATGGATAAATTGTCGTCTAAATCACAAAAAATGAAAATAATACTGACCTCTCATTTTCACAAACATATTTACCAAAATTGAAAAAAAATAATTATTTTGAAATACAACAGATTATTTTTTTAAAATCCCCATTGGCTTCAACCACAGCATCCGGACGACTTCAGAATCTTATGCAACTCTTCTGGCCTGTCTTCTTCTTTGAGTTGGTGAATGCTGTCATAATCCTTGTCTTCTGTTCATCTTTGGTGTTACAATGAGTTTCCTTGTCCTTTCACTCAACTGAGACTCACACATAATAATCAAGTGGCTTGCAGTGTGGGGAGTTAGGTGACCAGTTGTAAGGGTGATTTGGTCACAGCCATGACTGTGTCTTCCTGCTTGTGTGTCATGTTGCTGAATCCTGTTGCTAGACATAGGGTCTTCCAGTAGCAACCCTCTTGAACCAGGGCAGCACTACCTCCTCAAGGCACTTGTTGTAGACCTCCCTGTTGAATCTGAAGCCCTGTGGGAAGATGAATGGCGATATAACTTTGCCATCACTAGTGATCTCTCTAAAACCCTCCGAAATCACAATTAGACTTATATAACTCTGTCCGAATCCTCTTTACTTGCTTTAGATTGACACCCAAATACTCTGAAATGTTCGTATTGGAACGTACAGCAAAAATGCTAATTAATACAGCAAGCCCTTTCCAAATTTTTGGTGGAGTGTATTTCGCCATTGTGTTCTTTTTTACACAGACAGTGACCAACTGACGCTACTGTAGTGTGCAGTCAACAAATCAAAAACAAACAACGCGCATGCGCGAGATTAAAAATATAAAGCGGCGACAATTTAACCATCGCACCCTGTATATATGTTAATAAATATACTGACGAATATTATGTATTCATTCCTTTCCGAGATAGGGCAACGAGTCACTAGGTTGCTTACGGCCAGTTCACGTTGAAACATCGGTTCCCGTATGATCACTGAAGTTAAGCAAACTCCAGTGTGATTATTAGTTGACTGGGGGAACACTTTCGAATACCAGGTAAGATAGGATGTCCGGGTGTTGTTATGGATAATGACTCGGAATTGTTAATCGGAGAGCCGAGTTCCAATTCCAGTTTAGTTCGTTATATTGTCTGACGCGCAAATGCCCATGAAAAAGTATTAATCCACTTCTTCTCCCCCCCCTAGCAATGGTTTAATTAGTAAGACATTTATTACTAAATGATTATTATTTCCAAAACAAATTCTTAAAATATAAAAAAATATTTTCTGGCTTTAAATAACCTGCAAAGTGTTGATAAGCCGTAGAAGATGAATATGACAGTCAATACCCAAAAAGGGGTCAACAATTTCAACATTCTTTTCGCATGATTCATAATTTTCATTTTGTGCTTAGGGAATTCTTTATTACGTTTCTTTGGTAAGTTCTGATAAATAGGCTTTGGACATGCGCAACCATTATTAAAGTATCTGTCTTATGTTTTAACTTTGCACTCTCCAACTCCTCATGTGTTTTGTGCTTATCTCTATCTGAATCGTTTCGTCTAAGTGCATATTGGACGTGTAAGTGTTCTTGTTCGCAGGGTTTTTTTTAATTGTTTAACTCTTATATCTTAGCTTCCCTTTGAATATTATATCTGCATTCATTGTTCGGTATATTTATCGATTTCCTTCACAGAGTTTTTCTTCCCAAGCGAGAGCGCGACAAGCCAACAAAGTGACGCCTGAGTACAAATATACCAAACCCCATATACCCAACATGACACCCAGCCCGATAAAGATATAATAGGCACATGCATCACTGCCAAATGTTTCGGATATAATGAGTGATTTTGATTAAAAAAAAAGCGCATGACCTGCAGATGACCCTTTTTAGAAATATCTCCAGGTAAAACAAAATTATTTTAGAAATATATTATTTTAATAATTATAAAATAGTGCGATAATAAATAATATACTTAAGGACATTGCACAGTGGATAAAGGCGTGTGTTATATCCAGTGACAGGACACAAAGTTTTGTAAATTCAATATCTGGTTATGGCACTGAAGAACTTGGAGAGGTGAATTGAGGAAATAACTAATAACTGACAACCTTTAGACATGGCACGTGGAACTAGAACAATCTACCCCAGCGAGCGAATAAAGGGTTCAGTTTGACATTCCAACCACCTGAAGAAGGCCGCGGCGTACAACGGCCGAAACGTTGTGATAAATATGGCAACAAAGATGAGGACAATAGTCCTAATAATGTAAATAGTGTACATAATACTTCATCTCAGAAATATAGACAGATAGTATACTTCATCTTGTACTGTCATCAACTCGTCAGGAATTTTGATTCTTAAACTTTATAATCAACTCCTACAAAAAGCGTATTCAATTCCCGTAAAATAAAAATATGGATAATATAAGTAAACATTTAATTTTATTTCTGTCTTCCTGAAATTTGTTCTTTTATTTTACTTTCTCCTCACTAAAGGCTTTTTTATGCTTTTTCACTCTTAGTAACCTCCCCCCTACACCCCTTTACGTCTTAGTGGCATTGTCACCTTGCTTGCGGTGAAATGATTGAAAAGAAAATAAGTACAAATATCGTACCGGAAGAAAATTTCGTAACGTTTCTGGAAGAATTTCAATGACAATATTTAAATATTTTTACATAGATTTATTCATTCACTTATACGTCCTCGGCATGACGATAAACTACATCAGGCAGGTGTTAAGGAGTGCGGGATCACCTTTTAGTTACTGTTATTCGAAAACTAGCGTCAAATTCCCAGCAATACATTTTTAGAAAAAATATTACTAACAATACATCTTTGAAAATACACACACACACACACACACACACACACACACACACACACACACACACACACATATATATATATATAGCTGATCTACAAAACTGAATTCTTCGGAAGAATATATATTCTATTTATATGATCTTATCTTAAAAATCTTGTCTTTAAATAAACCGTTGTTATTGATGTGTCGTAAAACAAAATAAAACGAATTAATTAATTGCAAATTAGTTCCATTATATTTCATTATATGTTGAGCTAAGATCAATCATTGAGCGAGTGACGCCTGTGTGTCTTGCTAAGGGCCTTCCTTCTTTGAACATTGTAGTCTGTCGATGCAGAATCACTAGCAGAATACTACCAAATAACAAAAACAACTTCACTTGAGGACTCCAAACAGCGGCCACAAGTAAAAGTGATAGGACATGTAACTGTAACAGAGATTAATGGTTTATGAATATGCTGCCATTCCACACTATTTGCACTCAAAGTTAGGAAGAAAACTCACGCCAACAGCGGACACAGCGATAATAGCAACTGAACTTGGAAAACCTATTTTAATGGAAAAATTGTTTTAAGAGAAAGAATTTATAAATTTCAACTGACGGAAGTACTAGCTATTCGGTCAATTAATGCTAAATATTTCCTTATAGGGAAACGCCTTATATTACCATTACCATTCTTGATTTTATCGTCCTGGTTTTTTATGTCTTTCTAGGTGATAGGCGCGTAATTGTCTTTATTGTCTTGTAAAGAATTGAAATTTTTCTAAAACTTTTGTCAGTAACGAAGGAAGTTATTGCTGTAGTTGTAATAAATTATATCAATGTCTCTGCAAAAATCCGTGTCTACTAGATTGTTTCCGATTGAGGTTGTTAAGTACGGAGAATCTAGTCCCAAATACACTTATCTGCTTCAGCCTTCAAACTTAAAATAACAGCCCTGTCGACACCTAGTCATGATATTTCTCTAGTTCCTTTCAGAAATGTGACTAATGGAGATGAGTAGTATGTAAGAAAAACATACAATCTGATGATTTTGCTTGTTCTGCACAAGTTAGAGAAAATAGCGAAACATTTTAATACAGTTCGACGTCTTTAATTCGACACACTTGGAACCAGGATGCTGTCGAACCACAGAAAAAAAAACGGAAGAGACAAATCACCCTTAAAAAAACTATATAAACATAGTCTTGTCATCTCATTATATATCTCTACAGAACTATCATCTGTTCCTTCCGATCTCTTGGGTGGCACCCTGAATGGATAATAACGCAGCTATATATGAGAAACGAGCAAGACAGTATAATCAAAAGTCTCTTCCGCTGTCAGCCTGCTGGGGACAGTTGGAAACAACATGTGACACTCAACGAATTAATGCCGGATGAATTTATAAAGTACTGGACCATGAGAGCTGTGTGAACACTAAGTGTAATCAAAGGTAGTACAAATAAAACAATTATTAATGGTTCCAAATAAAGACTTTTGTTGTTACCCCCATCTTTTCAAACATAGATAAAGATTTATGCTTACGCTTTCTTACCACTGGCAGCAGCATCTGAAGCCTGTGCTCTCTCGGATTAAAGATATCGGACTCTGAAAAATGTGGAATGATAGGTCTTATTTTGGTAAATTCCAAACAATTTTCGATTTTGACTCGGATAGAAATTTATCGAATATGATGTGCCATAAACAGAAATATTTATATTATTCTGACCTAGCTTAAAATCCATACTCCGTTCAGACCTTTAAACTAACTTCTGCAAAGGGCTAATTGTGACTCCGTCCCAAAACTATAGGGACTTTTGGTCCAGCTTGGAAAATAGTAATGATAATTCTGAAGAAATTACTTTGAAATCCTCAATTCACTCCATGAAACTTCAAAATCTCATTTTAAATCTAATTCTGGCCAAAAGATCGATTTAGGCCGAAATTCCGTTTTTGACCAAAATTCCAATTCAGGCTGAAAACTGAGTTCTTCAAATCACAAAATCTGAGGAACTTCAATTGTGTTTACTTCTTCAAATCACAAACTCTGCGCAACTATAAACCCTCACGTCACGAAACCTCTCACTTTAATTCTGATTCCTTGGAATTTTGAAGAAATAAAATTAACTTCCTCAATTCACAAGGTTTGGTAGATATTTAAAATGAATTTAAAACAGTTTTTTTTTAATTCACAAAGTTTTGTATTACTTTAAACACGCTTTTAAAATCACTAGGTTATTTTATAATTTTAAATTTTAACTGTTCCCACAGACTCAAATTGCAATGCTGTATGTTCAAGAACATGATGAAGGGCATATTTTAAACCCTGGGGTCATTTTGATGCTAAAATGTATAATATGTCTATCTACAGCAGATTTGGCCCGAGTTAGAAGGTTGTCAGACACACGAGCGGACAGACAGAATTTACAGTTCATTTATTTAGAAGTAGCATTGAATTCAAGGAAAACATTGCGGGTTGCATCTAAAAACATTTCATTTGCGAGCAAGTACGTCTTTGCCGGAAACCAAGTGGTGGGGCGGGAAACGAGTTGAGAGTAAGTTGTGAAGTACTGCCTGCCATCATGGACTTTTAACTCTTCGAAATCGCTGTATGGATAGATTTAAACATTCACAACTTTACATTGAAATGGCTGCCAGTTTCTATGCAGAATGAATTGGCTATTTTTTTTTACCTCCGTAGATACGCATTGCTATCATTTAGCAAATATAAAATTAGGGTTATCTAATCGTCTATTATTTGTTACTGTGTTCGAAAATTAATTTTAAATCACTGCTATGAATTTTGATTCAAGTTAGACCAAACGTTGAATTATACAAAACTGCGGCTACAATTAGTTTAACATCTCTTCCATTCGACATGGTATCGTTTCTTATTTGCCTCACCTTTGCATTAATTTATCTACCTTTCATTGATTTTCTTTATCTCTTTCTTATTTGCCTCATGTTAATAATCCTCTTTCTATCTGCCATTTATTCATTTTCATTCTTTCTTTCTTCCTTATTTGTCTCATCTTAATAATATTCTTTCTATCTGCCATTCATTCATTTTCATTCTTTCTTTCTTCCTTATTTGTCTCATCTTAATAATATTCTTTCTATCTGCCATTCATTCATTTCCATTCTTTCTTTCTACCTTATTTGTCTCATCTTAATAATATTCTTTCTATCTGCCATTCATTCATTTTCATTCTTTCTTTCTTCCTTATTTGTCTCATCTTAATAATATTCTTTCTATCTGCCATTCATTCATTTTCATTCTTTCTTTCTTCCTTATTTGTCTCATCTTAATAATATTCTTTCTATCTGCCATTCATTCATTTTCATTCTTTCTTTCTTCCTTATTTGTCTCATCTTAATAATATTCTTTCTATCTGCCATTCATTCCTTTTCATTCTTTCTTTCTTCCTTATTTGTCTCATCTTAATAATATTCTTTCTATCTGCCATTCATTCATTTTCATTCTTTCTTTCTTCCTTATTTGTCGCATCTTAATAATATTCTTTCTATCTGCCATTCATTCATTTTCATTCTTTCTTTCTTCCTTATTTGTCTCATCTTAATAATATTCTTTCTATCTGCCATTCATTCATTTTCATTCTTTCTTTCTTCCTTATTTGTCTCATCTTAATAATATTCTTTCTATCTGCCATTCATTGATTTTCATTCTTTCTTTCTTCCTTATTTGTCTCATCTTAATAATATTCTTTCTATCTGCCATTCATTGATTTTCATTCTTTCTTTCTTCCTTATTTGTCTCATCTTAATAATATTCTTTCTATCTGCCATTCATTCATTTTCATTCTTTCTTTCTTCCTTATTTGTCTCATCTTAATAATATTCTTTCTATCTGCCATTCATTGATTTTCATTCTTTCTTTCTTCCTTATTTGTCGCATCTTAATAATATTCTTTCTATCTGCCATTCATTCATTTTCATTCTTTCTTTCTTCCTTATTTGTCTCATCTTAATAATATTCTTTCTATCTGCCATTCATTCATTTTCATTCTTTCTTTCTTCCTTATTTGTCTCATCTTAATAATATTCTTTCTATCTGCCATTCATTCATTTTCATTCTTTCTTTCTTCCTTATTTGTCTCATCTTAATAATATTCTTTCTATCTGCCATTCATTGATTTTCATTCTTTCTTTCTTCCTTATTTGTCTCATCTTAATAATATTCTTTCTATCTGCCATTCATTGATTTTCATTCTTTCTTTCTTCCTTATTTGTCTCATCTTAATAATATTCTTTCTATCTGCCATTCATTCATTTTCATTCTTTCTTTCTTCCTTATTTGTCTCATCTTAATAATATTCTTTCTATCTGCCATTCATTCATTTTCATTCTTTCTTTCTTCCTTATTTGTCTCATCTTAATAATATTCTTTCTATCTTACTCTCATTCATTTTATTTCTTTTGTTATTTCTTTTGATTCATATTAAGTATTTACTTTTTCTTTCTTTCTTCTTTCTTTCTTTCTTATTTCTCTCAAATTAATAATATTCTATCTTCCTCTCATTCATTCTCTTTCTTTCTTTTAATTTGTATTAACTATTTCCTTTCTTTTTTCTTTCTTCTTATTTGCCTCACAATAATTATATTCTTTGTCGTCCTTTCATTCATTTACTTTCTTTCTTATTTTCCTTAATAAACTTCCTTCTATATGCCATTTTATTCATAAAAAAATCAACATGTACGCCATTGCATATTGCATTGTATACGGATCCAGTGAAGGCTCATACATGTCAGTCATGGTTTAAAAATTTTATAAATCACGACTGTATAATCCCAAAAGCCGTGCTCTGGAAGACAAAACTCTGAATGGAGACATTTTGAAAGCAACTAATGAATTAGATTCACGCCATAGCCGGGGGGATTTGGCGCAAGAAACTTAATGTGTCATGTTCAGCTAGCCAGAAACAATCCAAGCTAAATTCGAATATTTGTAAAGTGGGAATTTGGCTTGAAGGCATATCCCAACGTATCCCCATCTGAGCAGTCTTCGATCCAGGAATGCCAAAATTTCACGTATGCATCGCATTTTCACTGGTGACGAAAATTGGATTTGCATATTGACAGAAAAAGAAAAAGAAAATGGCAATCAGAACATGAGAATCTTGTGCCAACCGCAGAATCAAGAGCTCCTCCTCGCTTTTTGTAGTGATATATGAATGTGTCGTCCATCAGTAGTTTCTGTAACATAGAAGGATCACCACTGCAGACGTTTATTGCAAGCAAGTTGAACATGTAAACTGAGTAATACGTCGGAAATGTCCTTTTTCGGCAAAAGAAAACAGCGTCATTATACAGCATAACTACACAAGGGCACATTCGACAAAAGAAAACCTAAAAAAAGAAGATTGTTATAATAGCAGATTCTTCCGTATCATGCTCACCAGATTTAGAGCCTACAGATTTGCTATTTTTTTTCTATAAAGAGAACATTTTATACATGACATAAAATTCAGAATCAAAGATGACACAAAAAAATAACTTTTTGGGGGAAAACATAGATTTCTTTAAACGTGGAATCGAAAGCGTGCGTTCTCAATTGGCGGCATTGTTATTATATGGAAATGAAGGTGATTAGATGTTTGATGAATCGTATCTAAAATATATTATTTAAGCTAAATTTTTATGCCCTTTATGGAAGAACATACATATATAGCGATTTTCTAAACGTATCTTAGATGTGGTACAAAGCCAGATATATGAAGCAATCAGTGAAGATCGAAATTAGTAATCCGTCATAATTGATCGAACGAGACATATATGCTAACCATTACATCACGTCAAAGTGCCCACCGATTTGCTAAGCCTAGCTTAGATGTAGCATACGAACGCCTGTATGAAGAAGCCAGTGATGAATCGAACTCACTAGTCAGTTGTAATTGATCAGGAGAGAAAGGCTTGCTGACCTTTATACCGCGTTGAATGGCCCAACGATTTACTAAGCCGAGGTTTGATGTGGGTCAGCGTCGCACTTATGGAGCGCCCATTGATGGATCGAACTAACTACTCAGTCGTAATTTCTCTAACAAGACAAGTTTTCTAATCATTGCACAACATCGAATTGCCTGAGGATTAGCTTAGATGTAGCACACAGTCGGAAAAACCGTGCACCAGTGACGATCGGACTCATTATTCAGCCGTCAATGGTCTAGCGGGACAAGCTTACTAACAAAACGTCTAATCGTACAACAATCTTCTAAGCATAATTTAGGTATGGCACAAGAAGAGGAAAATGGCGCACCTAGTAAGGATTGACCTCATTACTCAGTCTTAATTAAACCAACGAGATAAGCTTGCTAACCATTGCACTAAGTTGAAGCACCCTCCCTCATATATATATATAGAAAGAGAGATATTATGTCCTGTGTATTCCTGAGGAAAGCTATTCTATTTTTACCCAGGTTTTGTTAAATCATATAGCTTTATATTTCTTTTGTCGTTTTCCCTTATAAAATATATAGTCGTTTGGGGGACAATAATGAAAATTTTATTTGGATTATGTTTGATAGTTATCTCCCCTTTTACAAGTTTTATTAATGTAATGACTTGCTATGTTAATGACGTTGGGTATGGCTCCCGACCTTGGAGCTGATCCTGAGAAATCCTATGG
Organism: Acanthosepion esculentum; assembly: GCA_964036315.1. Taxonomy (NCBI): domain Eukaryota; kingdom Metazoa; phylum Mollusca; class Cephalopoda; order Sepiida; family Sepiidae; genus Acanthosepion; species Acanthosepion esculentum. The sequence continues at coordinate 70,416,546 of OZ038490.1, forward strand.
TAAGTAAAAATCCAATACTCTTGTTCAGAATACAAATCGTTTTTAAAAATATATACAAAAGAGCAGGGTCTTCATTGTCAGACTATAATTATCGGACAATGACAAGCTGCAAATGTGTCTCACCAACTTCAACCGCTTATCTTTATATATGCTGTAGAAAAAAATAACAATCCCAAGCCATGAACGTAAGTTTATTGATCCAGCTGTAAAATGAAAATGAAAATAGCTGTCACAAACAATAAACATAAAGTTATTAATCCAATTTGCATTTTACCGCTCCCAACGTGACAAGCTCTCAAATCCTTAAAAATGTTTTCTCTTTTCGCCATATTTAAAACCATCGCTCGTCCCAAAGTCTATTTACTTTTCTAGAGATTAGTTGCTCCCCAAACGGAGAGGTTACCTGATATAATATTGTGCAGCTATTTCCTCTGCTGATTAATTTTCCTTCTTTATTTATATTTAGAGGGTGAATATTTAACATTTACAATCACTTGCAACCTTAAATAAAATAAATAAAACTCGGTGGCTGAGTGAGGAACGCAACACAAGTAAAAAGAACGAACAGACACTACGAAGAATATAAATGGAAAAGAAAAGGTACTATCTTGATTCCACAGGAACATCTAAACAGTTACACATAATTGTTTTTATTGCAGCCTTGAAATAAGTACAACAGACCCAATTACCCCCTGAAAAAACAAACAAAAGAAAATAATCGTCGGCTTTGTAGCGAAAGCGAAACCATAACTGATATTATAAATTAATTCGACATGCTGAACTTTTTGTTCAATACGAGTGTGATCAGCATGATCAGTGTTTCAACATGATATCTCCGTAAGCTGTAGGTAATAATAATAATAATAATAATAATAATAATAATAATAATAATAATAATAACCTGAGTTATAAATACTGAAGAAAACTTCATTTGAAGCTATGACGCCATTGGTCCCTTTTGCGTTAGGTGACATCTCAGTTCTCTAATGGATGCTTTTCTAAGGGACGAATTTCGTGTGTGTATTTTATAATTGTTATAGGATCTGACTGACTGTGTGGTTGGTTGAGTGAAAGTTTCCACAATGATTTACTCCTGCATTATTTTCGTTTGGTTGAAAGATTTGACACAATTTAGGATTGTGGAGAGAGGATAGTCACGAATACCGTATTGTTTATTTTTTTTGTAAACATATATTTTTCACATCATAAATACAAATTGGAATAGTTGGATTTATGTTATGACCCATCCACACCGACAAACATTGTTCATATGCGGACTAGTTAGGATTTTATAGAGAAATTGTAGTGAAGAATGATATGCAAGAATGTTGCGTTACAGTAAATGGAACAATATCGGGTGGGTGGTTAATGACTGAGACGAGTTAATTTAAGCCTAGGGCAGATGAAGCCCTGTCCTCTTCCTTGAAATCTGGCCTTGTGCCACATTTGATGTAAAATGGTCATCAATAAACACCAGTAAGCCACCACGTAACATTCCTCGTGCAGAAACGGTATGAACTCGAGCAACCGTCAATGCTAGAATGTGAAAATTTTCTGGGCTTTCATATTGTCCACACTATATAATCTACCGATCAAATATAATAATGAAACACTTGAAAAGTGTCATCACTCATCGATATGGCCATTCTCTCTGATAAATGCATTAAAAAAATTTGACAAACATATAAAATATATGAATCTGGAAATAGAAATTTATATAATCCATCATTTAAACAGTTATTCCAGTAGTAATAGCTGCACAAATTTAAGTATTTACGTAGTAAAGAGTATTTCCAAAAATTAGACTGCTTTGAGATCTTACTGAGTACCTTGACTATGAAGGAACTGATATAACTAGGCAAATGAAACTAAACAGGTTTATGGCTGGGCGCAATAAGATTTATTCATCCAAATTTGAAAGAAATTCTAACGTATGCCAATTTCATGAATAATTTCACAAGTTTACATTATGCGCACAGTCTGTGACACAGCACGCGTCAAGTCTCTAGTCTAACTTCTGCCAGGCTCGCCGCAAAACGTCTTGGGTAACAATGACCTGTGCGACAGGGATTCTTCCCAAGAGTTCCGCTAGGCTTGTAGGGAGAAGGGGGACATAGAGCAGTCCCTTCACATAGAACGAGAGATAAAAATTCAAAACGCTTTCTCTATTTCCGTGAATACAATTTCTATAATTTAAAAAAAAATGAGTTGTTTCTACGCATATTGTAAAAATTAAGATCGTTGGAATGAGAATTGATCAAGTTATTAGATTACGAAAACATATCAATAAAGCATCTTGGATATGAGCGAAAAGAGGCATAGTGGAGTAATGGATAGCGTCACGGATTGGGAAATCGCAGTGTGGAGTTCAAATTCCAGTCTGTTCCATTACATTCATTTACGTGCTAATACCGTTCGGAATGATATGAATCTTCTTTTCTCCCCGCCGCCAGCATTTCAGATTGAGTTCTATAGGGCATCGTTTCTTCTCCAGAATCTGTAACATTTGGGCCAAGTCAATTTTTCTAAAGCTTTGAAAATATTGAAAGTTTTACCTTCAATATTTCCAGAGATATCCGGTTCTGTAGTACCAGTCTTGGAGAACGATGACAAAACTCAAATTCCTCAATGTATGGCCATTGTTCGATACCTAGAAAGGGAATTTGGTAAGTATGATATTCTAGAAACATATTTGCGCTATTTACACGCGTACAATTGTTGTTAAGACAAAGTTTCTAGCCTTGTCCCTTCTGGTCTTCATCAGGTGGGTGTTGATCCAGGTAACCTTGAGGGAATTTCGAACTGGACTTTTTATTTAATCTAGTGGGCAGATTTTTTCTTTATCCTATAAAGAAACTCTGAATGGGAGAGTCTGATCTATTGAAGTACATGTGGTGCCTCTACGATACTGATGGGTCACGGGATTCGCGATGAATTTAAGATATTAAAAACGTCGGAAATCGTCGTCCATATTGATGAGGATAACGACAGATTCCTTTTAGAAGATAAGTCAAGTCTCATACGATTAATGCGTGCATCCCCCAACGTTCACGTCTCGGTAGAACTCACTTCCTACTTTGCATAAATGATCTGCCGAAGAGTATACTCCGATCATTTGTATCAGTATATAGGTGCACCTCTAAATCCCTCGATGGACAGAGTTCGTCTGCTGATCTCTCCTCTGACCTAGCTCAGTGGGGGAAAAATCCGGCTTCTTATATTCAATGTCTAGAAAAACAAAATGGTGTCCTTCCGCCATCGCTGATGGAACACCAGATTTTCACCGGTCGTGATGAACATATGTTCCCTAAATGCTTTGAGTGTATATTGGGACTGAAAATCAAAGTGACCTCAAGTGGAATACATCGTTAAAGATGCTGAGAAGATATGCTAACCTTTACGACTAAGACCCGCCATGCATTGTAGCGAACCACCTTCATTCCCTTCGTATTCCATTGGTGAGATGTAAGTTCCAGTCGAACAGCTTCTTCCCATGAAATACTGTCCTGGGGAACGGCACCCAACAGGTTGCTTCCATAATCGCTACAAACATAACCTGTTCAAGTATAGGGTTAGCTATTATCATCTACATATATCTAAATAAGCTGTACTTTTTTACTCTGTAACTCTCTATTTCGAGTTACTCACGAACCTTGTACAGAGTGAACATCAGTGTAATAAAAAAGATAAATTCTAAACAATAACAGATCGGAAACTGTCCTTAAAAACTTAAAATATTGTTAAATATTATGTCTAATGTATATAGCATTGAATGTTTGACCAATTTACCCGCTGAAGAAGATACTTGAAGTGACATAGATATGGTTCAACTGATGAATTCTTAGAATATCAGTGGCAGAACATTTAACTAACGAGGAAGTTGTAAGAAGAATAGAACTACACCTAAAAATTATATTAAAATCGGAAAGAGACGGTTAAAAGTTAGTAGACACATATGAAAATATGGATTGGAGAATTTAATAAGCACATGACATACTTCAGGTAATAAAAGCAGGTATAAACAGAGGGTAACCTACTTGACAAATCTGACTAGATGAATGACAGAAAAAGGACGAGAGATAAGGGGCAGCTGCTAAATGGAGTCTTACTTAGAGCAATAAACGACGGGTAGTTTCATGAAGACATGATGGGCTACGTGCTGAAAGGACATTTCAGTTCGAAGAACTGGATCCCAGAACCTCGACATATTTGCCGACCATATGACCTAGACTTGGTTCCTGACTTGCTGTTCGCAAAGATTAAATAACCGTTGAAGTGGAATATTTCCTATGTATGAGTGAGATTTCGTAGAACCTCATATGGAAGTATAATAGATAATCTGCGATAACTCTGTAATATCTAAATGAGAATACTAGGAATTAGAATATGATGCTATATCACTAGGCATGCTATTTTTATTTGAATATTAATGCCAGATGCTTAACGAATGGCCACGTATAAGACAAACGCTGTTTTAGAAATAACTTCGATTACATTAAGATTTATATATATATATTTACCGCTCATTAAAATATGTTGACCTTTTTAACCTGATGACGAATTGGTTCATAATTCCCTTCTGGAAACTGCTTGAAAAATCTACATTGTTTTATGTTTTCCGCTATATATTTTTTGCTTTATTTGATACTGAAGTTTCTGCATTTGCTTATGTTATGAGACACGCGTTCTGACAGTGCATCATCCCGCCATTTTGTTTTCTTTAAGTCGGAAATGCACTATGAAGAAAACGAAGATAAGGCCGGGCTGTAGCTCTTCGATTTTGCCGCAGAGAAACTTTCGTATGAACCAGATTACATGCCATTCGGTTGATGTGCGCAAAAGAACTGAAATTGGATTACGCATACTTATTCTATGTCTCGTCTATCTGTTAATGCGCATGTGCATTAGAAATATGTTTATTTAAAATAGATAATCGTAGAAAAGAAGCCGTCGCCCAAGAGTTAGAAAATATTCTCAGAGCTCCATACTGGGGTAAGCTTAAATAATAAACAGATTATTAATACTCTCATCTCACAGACTAGTTCGCTGGGGTACAGGTTAGGTAGATTAAGTAAGGTTTGACTCTTTACCATCACTCCTCTTCGTTGTCCTAAAATTCATTCAGATTTCTAGTTATGTATTTTCGTTTTATTCATCCCTGCTTCTTTTCCCTCTATTTTCCCCTCTAAATAATACATTCTCCGGGCTCTTCTTACACACAAATTCCTATCCTGTGTAGTTTAAAGCAATACGTGTCTTTTCATTTACCCTGCCGCTACATGTTCTTCCATCCATTTACAAAAGTTCTTTAGGTAGGTTAATCGTTGTTTTTCTCTATTTATTGTGCCTTCGATATGTTCTGAGAATTGCATATTTTCTAAGCGTTTTTTTTTCATTATGTGTCACAGAAATTCCAGCTCTCTCTCTCACTCTCCCTCTTTCCTTCAGTGTGTGTGTGTGTGTGTGTGTGTGTGTTAGTTCCAGATATTTTGGGCTAACTAATTGAATATCTCTCACTTGCTTTAACTGCGACTGTTAGTAATATTGTCTCACAGAACCTACATCCATTGCACTGTACGCATAAACACCTTATCTTGCCAAGAAACTTTGCTTTAATTATTTGAAGCGTAAAAATCACCTTCTACCACATTTTTAATGCGGGTCTAATCGACTGAGTACAGAGACGTTGTCTAACAATATTTAATTTAAATACAGACTAATTATAATAGATAAGTCAGTTATGTGCCATGCGCGATACACGTTTAAGCGATCATGTATCTTTTGATACATGACTGACGAGGCAGATTTTTTTCCCGCGGTAGACCAGTTGCCATCTAAGTCTATAGAATCCGGTCCGTCCTGCTATTTTCCCATAGCTGGGGGGAGATGAAGATGATGAAAACTTTTCCTAAGGGTATTAGCACATAAGTGTATATAATGGATTCGACTGGGATTCGAACCTTTCTCTCAGATGTCTCAATCCGATTTGCTATCCATTACTCCACCGTCGAACCCACATGTATTCATTAACAAAAGTTTAAGACCACTGAGTTGTAACAAACTTATTTTTTGCATAGCTTATATCATTTTGGATTGCATGATGCAACGGCTTTTCTTTATCGTACCATCCATTATTTGCACATGAACTATGGTCAAAAGAATTTTGTCTTGGTGAAAGTAGTAGCCATTGCTATAGTATTTCTTAAGCGAATTAGGCTAAGAATATGGTCAAAACATTCCCCACTTCCCTCTTAACAGATGGCCCAAATTACGGTTCTACGTGATGGAAGCTTTTCTCTACTTGAAGTTTGGTCAAAAGCAAATTGTAGCAAACCAGTTGTGCGCATTGCTTGCGAGAATTTTCGAAATTCATAGACTAGGGGAGAAGTGTATATTCATGTAAAATCAGTGCAAGAGACGGTCGTTTGATGAAGCAATTTGCTACAGAATCTCCAAGGTCATATGAGAAGATGCAGGCTTCACTTCTTTGAAATGGTATAAATGTAAGTTCTATGACAGTTTCACTTCGTCTGGTATTGATTTTGGTCCGAAATAATTCAAACTGACTCGTAAAGCAGAACTGCAGCTATGAAATCCAGGCAACTTGAAACGTAGACAGCTGAAGACTGGTGCAAAGTCATGTTTTCAGACGAATCTAACCCGCAAGAGTTCGTTATGAATAACAGCAACATTAAGGTAAGATATTTGACGAAAAGATACAATTCTAACTCTGCGAAGCACCATTCAAACCAAAGGAGATACCATGATCGAATCTGGAACAGCTGGATCTTTTCTCCTCCAGTAACGACGAGGAATGGTGCAAGGTATGGGATACTATTGCAGGAGATACTGGAACTCTATAGACACTTCCATTAGTGCACAATATTTATACATAATGCTGCTTCCTGACATCAGTCAAAGGTCGGCCAGAATTTTTTGTAGGGAATAAATGTCACAACACAGGCTTGGTCGAGGAAATGACTAAATCTCAACCCTGTTTGAATTTTATAGGAAATTGTCAAAATCGAAGATACAGGGAAAAACAACCTTCAAGCAGTGAAGCACTGAGAGAGGCTATTAAATTCAAGGCGATTTCCTTTGTCAATCCAAAAGTGTCCTGTGTTGAATGATACATTTTGCAGTCGTGTTGCCAGGTCCTACTAGGTTAACAGTAAAAGGTGTGCTGAAATTGACAATAAATCTAGGGCATTTGAAGAAGGCTAAAAAAGAATGAAGTGGATTTGTAAATAATGCAGAGTGCTAAACGGTTTAAAGACGTCTGGGAAAAAGACATATGAGTTAATGACTGTAACAACTTTTACTCAGCTTGCTTCACCGCATCCAAGCACTAGCCAAAGGAAAACGAGGCCATACAAATTTACCGCTGGACTATTTTGCATGAACTGAATAGAGAACATCGTCGTTTACAAATGTGCTAGTAAAATCGTTTCAGTCTCTCTGAAATTAATCATTACATTATTGTTTTTTCTCTTAATATAGTAGAATTACAAGGTGGTCTTAGAATTTTGTTAAGGACTGTATAAAATATTGGTATTTTCCATGGAGTGTTCTATAGAGATGCACTTGATATTCGTTATAGCATTATAATTTGAACAACACACCTTTGAACGTGAGCCATTGAGGCAATAGGTAGCACAGGAGAAGGTTTTTCATTGGAAGTGAACATTTAGCCAGCAGTGAGACAAGTTATCTGCAGATTCTGTTAAAATTAATATTTCTGATTTAATTAAAGTAGGTATGTCCAATATTTCGCTAAAAAGTGGTATACCTTGACGACAAAAGGTCCCCAAATTGATAAAACAATTTTTAACGTTTAAATATTTATGTTCTTATTAAAGAGGAAAGACCAAAGTATTTTCTGAATATTTTTTCAGATTTTTTAATCCTTCCTATAAATGTTTAAAATTTTATTAAAAATCTTGTTTTTTTTTCGAGTCAAAAAATTTCGTAAAATCGAACTTATCGACATTTCTGTCGGAAAGATCATAGTTTGTTAGTTAAAAAATCATGAAAAATCAATTACACCTTTTTCTTTTGTTATCTTAGGAAATTTAGAATGATTAAAGTATACTTAATGTAATTTGAAAGAAACATTACTTACATTTTTAGCAGAAATTGTTTTAAGAGAGATATTTCCAACCGTAGTCGTTCCTTTTTTAAGGAATTGACAGGCGTTAATTGATGTACGTCAATATATTCACAACTTACTGCACGGAAATTTATTGGATGGTAGCGCCAAAGTGATATAATTCGTTCTAATTTTAAGTGAATCTGGTTAGTAGATTTTTTTTTTAAAAATTCACTTTCAAATTTTTTTTTTTGTTTTACCTTACGTTTGAGGAAGAATTCTGCACTGAAAATAACATTTAAATTATGAAAGAAAATCAAATTTTACAAGTAAAAATAAAACAGTAAAAAAAATACATTTTTTTAAATTGAGGTTTATTATTTCAGTCATGAAATATTTTTCTGAGAATATAAAAATTAAATGAAACACCATTAATTGAAACGGGTTAACTTAATGAAATGAGATTTTATTTCTTTTTTATTAAGGCAGATTTTTTTCTATTTATTAATAATTATATGGCAGTAATATGAGTTTTATTTTATTTATTAATAAAATTAACATGCTATGTTGGTTTTGTTTTGACTCAACAAGTATTTTTTAGTTTGAGTAGTAGCGAGCTAACTCCAGAAAATTTAAACTCCAAAAATCGTTTTAATTGATAATTTGTCGTGTGGATAATAATTCCAAAGTAATGTACAATGAATTTATGCATTCGATTTCAAACTTGAAAATTTGGGCGGACTTCCAAGGGCGTTTTTTTTTTTGTAATTGTAAATAGTCGATATTTTCTTTTATCCCACTATTCGATTATATTTGAATAGAAAAAGAAAAAAATTGAAAATAATACGACGATATTCAGAAAACTTGACAAGCGTTGTTTTCTTGTTACTGAACGAATCAAAGCCATTACTGAAGTAAAAAAAAACTTGCTTCTATCAAAGGAAACTACTCATGTGACATTATTTCAACAATGTGCATCCGTACTTTCGTTGTAGACGATTTTAAATACAATTTTGGAATATTAAAAATTATTTTTAAAATAATTATGGTTGTCAGATTTTAATAAGCTTTCAAATTTATGATCTTTAAAAAGTAGAGAACATAATATATCATTTCCATAAGGTTGCAGAAAGAACTTAATGTATAAATATATAACAACCTTTTGTCATATTGTGTATTTAAAATTGAAAAAAAAAAGAAAATTAATGTAAAAATTCATTGTTCATCCAAAAAACTTTTTTCTTTCAGATAATAATTACCTTCGTATATATTATTCAGAAAAGCCATTAAAAACTTTCTTAATTAAATATTGTCTTAGTTTTATTGGGTTTTGTATTTTTACAATTGAGGTAAAAGTTTGGACAATTTCGGACATTTTTTAACAAAAAACTCGATGATTTAGATTTTTCAGAGTTTTGTGCATTTAATTAAAAAAAAAAATTCAGGTTGCAAATAAATTTTTTTTTGTGTTTTCATAAAATTAAGTTCGAGGGGGGTAACAGATATAAAAAAAAAATATTTATACCATGACTTTCAAAGAGACAAACATTTCTAAAATAAGTTCATTCATTTCTGAATAAGTTCTGAAGTTTTCATTAAAATCCACCAAGTAGTTAATTTTTACAAGAATTTCGAAATTAATGTGTCTTTCAACTGACAAAAAAAAAACAACTAAAAAAAAACGCTAAAAAGGTCAAAATTGGACATACCTAAATTAAAGTAAATCAATTGTTCTTTTCTAGTAATCACTTCTAAAGAGGTCATCCATCGCGGATCGTAACACGGAATTTGAAACATCAAGATCTATTTATCTCTTCCCCAATCACACTACCGGATATTGGCGTAGGATTGACAGTGCGCACGCGCATGCGTGATGCTCGAACTTTAAGTTTTTCCCTACAAAACTGTACGAATATCGTAAATAAATTAGGTTTTATTTAGTTTGCAATTACACTCTGTTGTAAATGAATTCTTAATCCTTTCGTCCATCATGAACTATGAAAACTGAACTTGACTACTAGTTTTATTTTCTGTGACCCTTTTAGATGCGAGCAACCAATCCGTCCACAACTTCTTGCCCGTTTTTGCTTTACGGAAATTTGTCTTTGTACAATAGCTATTAACTCTTGTATCTTTTCACTCAAAAATTTTAGGAATGTTGCTCGCTGGATCACTTCACCATTCTTTCATTCAGTATATCCTGTGAGTGTTAAATTTTCCATGATATCTTTTCTCATAATATTTTCCAAATATTTTCAGGATTTATTCTGATTTTAAGTATAAGTATTTTCCTAATTCCCATTTTCTTTATAACGTAGGAGTTTATCATGTGTTTTGTGAAAAAAATCAGAGCCTTCTTATTTACAACCACAGTTCCTTCCCCCCAATCTTTTTTGTCCCTAACGTAATTACCCAGCACCCACAGACACGGGAAAATATAGACATGACATATCAGTGTAATACTCCTTTCTTTGTTTCTAAACAAATGTTAGTGTATTTATACTTTGCTTCGTTTCTGGAAGCCATCTTTTGCTATTCTGATATTGCCTTCGGTTTTCTGTGGCGCGTTTTCCATCGACAGCAGTGAACCAATTACACAGTTAAATTTTATTACCAGATTGATTCTGATGTTCACCGATTCGTAATGGGTTTCTTCGATTCCTCGAATATCGTCTTAGTTTCACTGAATGTTCGGGAATCGGAGTAGAATGTTGATCGTCAGAGTCAAAGGGTACCGGCAAATGTATTTCAGGGATACTCAGTGGCTTAAAATGGATATCAGACTCAGGTTCCCTCACTTCTCTAGTGCTCTTTTCCACAAGAGTATTTTGTTTTCTAATTTCTGTTTTTCCACAGCCGTATTTGATCCCAGTTGGAGCCAATTCATGCACAGATACAATAGACTCACGTCCGTCATTACGACTTACATGGGAATAATGGGGATTGGTCTCTAACATCGTCGACTAAATTTTCGTACTTATTAGCATTTGACATTACGACATAGATAATCGGACCGGGGGCAGCTAGTGAAATGGACAAGAAATGACCACGTGGTTACTGACGTTGATATGAAAATATTCATTCGTGTGGTACAGTATTTGTCGCGGTACAGAGTAGAGATCTTATGGCATGCAGTATTCTTTCAGTGGGTGCAGTATTCGTCGCGGTACAGAGTAGAGATCTTATAGCATGCAGTATTTTTTCATGGGGTGCAGTATTTGTCGCGGTACAGAGTAGAGATCTTATGGCATGCAGTATTTTTTCATGGGGTGCAGTATTTGTCGCGGTACAGAGTAGAGATCTTATAGCATGCAGTATTTTTTCATGGGGTGCAGTATTTGTCGCGGTACAGAGTAGAGATCTTATGGCATGCAGTATTCTTTCAGTGGGTGCAGTATTCGTCGCGGTACAGAGTAGAGATCTTATAGCATGCAGTATTCTTTCATGGGGTGCAGTATTTGTCGCGGTACAGAGTAGAGATCTTATGGCATGCAGTATTTTTTCATGGGGTGCAGTATTTGTCGCGGTACAGAGTAGAGATCTTATAGCATGCAGTATTTTTTCATGGGGTGCAGTATTTGTCGCGGTACAGAGTAGAGATCTTATGGCATGCAGTATTCTTTCAGTGGGTGCAGTATTCGTCGCGGTACAGAGTAGAGATCTTATAGCATGCAGTATTTTTTCATGGGGTGCAGTATTTGTCGCGGTACAGAGTAGAGATCTTATGGCATGCAGTATTTTTTCATGGGGTGCAGTATTTGTCGCGGTACAGAGTAGAGATCTTATAGCATGCAGTATTCTTTCATGGGGTGTAGTATTCGTCGCGGTACAGATATCTTATGGTATGCAGTACTGCGGGTAAAACAATTTGCTACTGAGATTCTCGTAGATATCTCTAATTCATGGCCAGTGTAACGTGCTTCCAGATAATTATTTTGCATCGTTCACACTGACCTTGGTGGTTGCAACTGTTGTTTGACTCGTAGCTATACCCAAATCAATAAAGTGCTAACACAGTTCCTTAGATAGAAACGAGGAACTTTGGTCAGAGTGAATTTAAAAGGAATTAACGAACACTGTGAAAATTTGAGTTAAGCATTTAATTACTACTTTCGTTGTAATATTGAGACAAGAAAGTGAAAATGCTCGTCTATTACCGTTAACATATAGCAGTTCTACGAGTTAGAAAGAAGAGGTCCCTTAAAATCTATGTTGATTCTTTGCACTTGTCTTTTCCTTTATTAAGCTAAACATTTATCCTTTCCTTTATCAGGCGAACTTTTACAGGTTTTCAGAAACGTGGTTTCTATCTTGCACTAACGAAATACTCAGCGCATACATTTTTTTACATCTCCATGGAGTAAGGTAGATTCCTAACTTTGAAAAATGGGCTAACCTGGTTATACCAGGGTGACAAAGACGACCGTGGAGTTAATATAACTTTTCTTTGTGTTAGATAGAGCTATAATGCGTTCATGTTAGTGTATCAGCCGGTATATTATGCTTCCCTGGTCAATAAGTAATTTCATTATAGTTCCCCCGTCCCATTCTCCATCTCTGGATCTTATCGTTTTTAATTTTTCCAGGTCTCTCAGTAATAAACATGAAATTCACCACCTGCTGCTCCGTAACAATGGTAAAGTGTTGACCAGATAAGTAGTGAGACCACCTTTTTACAACTTCTATAATAACTGAAGCCTGCTCTTGTACCGAAGCGCACTTTCGTTCTGTCGGCGTTATTGATCGCGAGGGGAAAGCCACTGGATGGCCGGCCTGATTCAGAGAAGTGACAATTACCGTATCAGAAGTGTACGTTTCGATTCCTAGTGGGGGACATTCTCTTCAATAACGTGAATCAGGCACTTTCGATTTCTTTTTATGTTGTTCGTTGTCAATAATTAAAATTTGAGGTCACCGAGGAGACACGCTTTCCTCAATTATTACATCTCTTAGCATTTTATTAACCTCACTTGCAATAAAGTTTTTATCAGCAGTTCCAAATTTCGTATAAATATATTTGTTGTTAGGATCGAGATTCCAAAATAACAGAGGTATATGTACCATCACAGATGGTAGGCTACAAGCAGTTGAAGTCAAACAGATAGGATTTTTTTTAGGACAACCAAAGATAAAAGATACACTAGAATGTTGGCACATAAATTCTTACTCAAGAATTACATCACTACAAAGATTGGGAAGAAACTGAAAATAAGGAAGAGAACTAAAGATGTATCTTGATAACTGATTTTAAAAACTGTGGTCCATGATGGGGCTAAGGAGAAATAAGAATACAAGTAAAAGAAGATATATATATATATATATACATATATATATATATATATATATATATATATATATATATATATATATATATATATGTATATATATATATAGATATATATATATATATATATATGTATATATGTATATATATGTATATATATATATATATATATATATATATATATGTATATATATATATATATATATGTATATATATATATATATATATATATATATATATATATATATATATATATATATATATATATATGTATATATATATATATATATATGTGTGTATATATGTATGTATATAAAGAAAGATCAGTAAGATATATAATCCTGTATTCTTATTTTTATTTTTACAAAATAGTACTCAATGTAAATTTAGAAAACCTTAATATTATAAATTAACTGATTTAAAATATGTTTTTTCGCTACACAGTAATAACCATGTTTCAAAAATGGAAGCTAAAATCTTCGAATTTAATTTTGTAATTACATTAAAATCATTAGTTCCATTTCATCCTCAAGCGAATTTTGGAGTAACTTATTTTTCAATTTACTGAGTTTTAAAAGCACGGCAAAAATTCACAATTCTCTGTTTCCAATGATACAGAGAAATGCACTCATCTAGACAAGTGGTGGTAACGTGTTCATTTTCATTAACTTTTGTTGTATCAGTTATTAGTTACGTTCTAGAAAGGGGTTATGTATAGGGATGGGAGGGATGAATTTTTCAACGAATTCTGACATCCGCTAAATGCAGGTCGTCTGGGTTTTTTTAATTTTGTTAACGGCAAAAAATTCTTACTGCATTTTTTCTATTCGTATACTTAAAGATTTTGGGGGGATGTTTAGGTTAGAATATGTTTTATTTAACTACAATTTAAAAAAAATTTCACTTTTAATTTTTAATAGACTATATTTCTTTTTAAAAACAAGTAAATGTATTAGAATTACTTACAGTACGTAAAATTATTCTTTCATATCAAGTATAAGTATGTATATTACCAGGTCACATGTTTTTAAATTTTATATATAAATATTATTTAAGAAACATTTATGACAATGACGGTAATATATATATATATATATATATATATATATATATATATATATATATATATTCAACTTGAGATTTTCCTTTCAGAACGTGTATCCACCTGCTTCTTTTCTAAGGGAACCTCTATCTGCAAGCCGGATTTCGCCAAATGCAGCAATGCCTATTCGACATCACTGGAGTTCTTTTGCGACAAGGCTGAATCTGTCATCCGCGGTAAAATGACCAGACTAAAAAAAGGCAAGCATGTATTTAGGACACCTTTTCTAGCCCTTTACCCCATATGATGGTGGGCAGCGCTGTCCTAAGGAGGCTGCCCAGTTGCCCACGGTTGCTACCGGACTCTCTTGATGCCCTTGTATTCCGAAAAGGAACGATCAATTGGCCCATGGCCCAGTGCTCACCCCCACTTGTTGTTTCGCCACTGGCCCAACGTAGCAGGACTTGAGGGATGTACGTTGACAAATCAGTGATAAGTATGTGTATATAGTATAGCAAAATGTGGATAATTTTGGAAGAGTCCAAATCGAGGGAGGTTAAAGCTTATGACATTGATTTAGGCCCATATAATGTAAACACCCAAGTCTTGTATATGAAGAGAAAATAAATGTATTGGTGTATATATATATGTCATTGATGTGTGCATATATATATATATATATATATATATATATATATATATATATATATATATATATATATATATATATATATATATATATACATACATATATACGATGCGATGAGAACGAAAGTAATATATAAATTCCAACGTTCACAGCATTAATTCAAAAGAGGGCTCGATACTGATAGCGGAGCGATAATTATTTATTTATTATAATTTTATCATATAGACAAAACCATTTTACTCACTACAAAGATGCAACTTGGTTTCAGTGCATTTCAACTGCACTTCGACGGGTGAGAATCAAAAATGAACCACATAATGAAATTATGAAATTATAATATATATATATATATATATATATATATATATATATATATATTATAATTTCATATTATAATAAAATTATAATATATATATATATATATATATATATATATATATATATATATATATATATATTATAATTTCATTATGTGGTTCATTTTCGATTCTCACCCGTCGAAGTGCAGTTGAAATATATATATATTATAATTTCATATTATAATGAAATTATAATATATATATATATATATATATATATATATATATATATATATATACATATATATATATGTATGTATATATATATATTATAATTTCATTATGTGGTTCATTTTCGATTCTCACCCGTCGAAGTGCAGTTGAAATGCACTGAAACCAATATATATATATACCGGCTGTAACAGCAAAATTGTCCAAATCGTGTAACAGCATGTGATATTTGTCCATCATGTAAAAAAAAACAAAAAAACCTTAAACTAATTGAGTTTCTTTTTCAGGTAAGACGTTCAAGTATCTTGACAACATTTGTCGTAAGAATCATTGAAAAAACTTTTGGGTCAGTCAGCTAGAAAGAGAACTGGTTAAAATTATTTCCTGTTTGCCGGACTATATCTTCCCAACTGAACAATGGTGAGAAGAAAAGATCATTCAGGAATCCAGTAATGGTACCAACATTCATACTCTGTATTTCATCTATAAAGTCCAATCAAGAACCATCAAGAGAATAGTGAATAAGTTTAAAAAAGGAGGGAGAGTAGAGAAGTAAACCGTATCTGGAGGTCACAAGAGCAAAAGGGACCATCATTTCAACCTAGAACTAAATACATTCTTACTGTTCAAAGTAGAGTACAATAGTGTTATAAAAACCTCGGAGAATACCAGCAAGATAGATTTAATCATTTCTAAGTTACAATGGATGAAGTCTTAATCTAACAGTCGGAAAATTTTGCTGTTAGATGAGTTGGACAATGACGGATTTATTAAAAGAATAAATCCGCATAAATTCGCCTTCTTCTTTACCGGGCGCTGATAGCACAGGGGTAAAATCTCCGACTGATGCTAAACCAGTCGTGTTTCGATCCCGGCTTGAAGCAATCGAATGTCTAGACACTGATAAGCTGTGATAGAGCGAATCTCTATGTGGATGATTATATATATATATATATATATATATATATATATATATATATGTGTGTGTGTGTGTGTGTGTGTGTGTGTGGATGATTATATATATATATATATATATATATATATATATATATATATATATATATATATATATATATATATATATATGCATTACATCAAGTGCTGGTGTTAATAATATAGTGCTCGATGTAATATAACAGCAGCAGGAAATACAACATCTGCATGGCACATATTGGAAAAAGGCATTATAACAGGCTGCACTATTTCAGCTACCCTCTTTTCCTTAGCCATGAATATGCTCATAAAAGCGGCAGAAATAGAATGCAGGGGCCCTTTAACCAGATCTGGTCTACGGCAACCGCCAATAAGAGCATACATGGACGATATGACCATAACATCCTCCTGTGTGATTGGCGCCAGGTGGCTGCTAAAAGGTTTGGAGAAACTCATTTTATGGGCAAGGATGAGTTTCAATGCTGCCAAATCAAGGTCATTAGTGGTGAAAAAAGGAAAAACATCAGATAGGGATCGTTTTAAAGTGTCTGGCGAGTATATCCCAACTATAAAACAGAACCCAATCAAGTACTTGGGTAAACGTTTTGACAATAACCTGAAGGACTCTGTCTCAATACAGGAAACGAAGAACATCCTAGAAACATGGTTAGATAAAGTAGACAAGTCTGGCTTACCCGGACGATACAAGGCTTGGATTTATGAACATGTCATTCTTTCCAAAATATTTGGCCTTTGTCCATATATGAGTTCACCACCTCTACCGTAGAACATTAAAAAAAAAGATTAATTCCCGCTTACGAAGATGGCTAGGTCTACCAAAGTGTCTAAGTAGCGCCGCCCTTTACGGAAATTCCAACATTCTTCAACTTAACTTTCAAAAGCCTTGTAGAAGAATATAAAGTCGCTAAGGTGCGAACAGTAATACAATACAAATTCTCCAAGGACCCAAATGTAGTAGGAGCAAATGTTGAGGTTTACAATGGGAGGAAATGGAGCGCTGTAAAGGAGTGGAAATTGGCAGAAGAGCGTCTTCGTGAAAAAGTGGTGCTAGGCACTGTTGCCACGGGTAGTGCAGGGCTGGGTCTCTTTCCTACTGTTAGAATTGATAAGGCCGTAGGTAAGGAAAAACACCAACTCTTATTGAATGAAATTCGCGCAGGGGAAGAGGAAATGAGAGTAGCAAAGATGATCGGGTTTAAACAACAGGGTTCATGGACAAAATGGGAGACTATAATACCTAGGAAAATCGGATGGTCAGAACTATGGCGTAACGAATTGGGCATGAATTTTTTGATCCGATCTGTTTACGACCTTCTACCAAGCCCCGTAACCTACAGTTATGGACTAAATCAGAATCGCCCTTATGCCCCCTATGCGGTCAAATAGGTTCTTTGAAACATATACTTAGCAACTGCAAATCAGCCCTAGCTGATGGTAGGTACAGATGGCGCCATGATCAAATACTGAAAGAAATAGCAGAAGTCGTTAGTACAGCCATCCGTACAAACAAACCGAATCCAAACAGGAACGTCATGAATTTTATTAAAGCTGGCGCGAAATCGAACCCAAATAAAATGACCGCACCCAATTGTTTATCATGTGCAACAGACTGGGAACTTAAGGTGGATTTAGGTAAAAGGCTAAACTTCCCCGATCACATTTCCAAGACCCAATTGCGTCCAGACCTAGTCCTCTTTTCGAATAAACTAAAGAAAATCATCATGTGGGAGCTAACAGTCTGCTATGAGGATAATGTAGAAGAAGCCAGTGAAAGAAAAAAATTAAAATACGATGAATTACTGGAAAACTGCAGGAATAATGGATGGAAGGCATGCTGCAAGCCAATTGAAGTAGGCACAAGAGGGTTTGTGGCAAAATCACTAGGCAGCGCCTTAACAGATATTGGGATAGTGGGAACAAAAAAACGTAAGGCCATCCAAACCATTACTGAGACAGCAGAAAGAACAGCTAAATGGTTGTGGCTAAAACGAGCAAGTGCATGGACAAGCAAACTAGGGAAAGTCCAAATTAATGTTAATCCCTTAATTTTACGCAAAGTCGTAGTCGGTTTGTAAATATGTATACTATAATTGAAAACAGTTTTTTTTTTATTTACACGGTTCGTTTAGTCAGCCTTTGTAAATAATACATACAAATCTTCAAAGGAAAGGAGGAAGGAAAGCGTTTTCGTTTTTATTCTACTTATTTAATTTTTTTTTATCCTATTTATTATCACTTTTTCTTCAATTCTCGCGATATCAGTTCGGCTCTTTATTTACACAAGTAACATACGCTATTATATTTATTATTATTTCATGTTATTTACTTATTATTTACGTTCATTCTGCGTAACCACTGTTTTTTTTGTTTTTGTTTTTTTTTACTTGTCAATATATTTTAAACGATTTTCATTATGATATTTATATGTACTCTCGGTTTATTTATCTTAAACGTAAAAACTAGTAATTTAGTCTTTTTATGGCCGAATTTTAACTTTTTGTAAATAGTAATATATTAGATGTAAAATGAAACTTGAGGGGAAGTGGATAAAAACGGAAAACTTATTTACCTTTTAAGTATCCGATGAATCGGAGTCTAAAAATTACCCCTCTTCCCGTTTCGTAATTTTTTCTTTTTATAATCTAAAATTTAAAATTTTATATTCGATAGATTAAAGTATTTTTGTTTGTTTTTTTACACGTCAATATGTTTTAAACGATTTTATTAATTATATCTATTTGTACTCTCGGTTTAACTCGTTGTAATTTATTTATTTATTTTATTCGTAAATAAGTTTTTTTTTTTTAAGTCCTTTTAAGGTCGAATTCTCTTTTATTTTTTTGTAAAAAGCAATATATTAGATGTAAAAAGAATCTTACTGGGATGTGGGTAAAAACGGAAAACATAATTACCTTCTAAGTATCCGATGAAAGGGTGTCCATTTAAAAAAAGAAAAAATTCCCCGCAAACAACTTAAATAGAGCACACACCATTGTGATTGGCTATTGATCAACTACCAATCAAATGCGTGATGACGGGGTATATTATAGAAGTTAGTGTCTGTAAGCATTTTTAGAGGGCGTATCAGAGTCCGATCAGCTCTGATGGGGTCGATTTGGTGAGGTCAGTATGATGTTTGAAAGACCCGAAACTGCCCAATGATCCAATTCAGAACATCACTGACGACGCCCTCTAGCGCTAAAGAGCGTATATTCAAAACAGCTATGAATTATTTATTAATAAATATGATTTGTTTCCTTGATAGGTAGAACGTCTAGGAGTTGAACAGCCAAATCTGTACATGAAACTTTATGTCGTGCTACCGCTGAGAAAAAACTACATATATATATATATATATATATATATTTAGTTGGATTGATGTGAGTTTGTGACCATGGGTTTCACGCTTTTGCGATCGTCAGAGTTTGTCTGATATGAATAATATATATAATCAATTGCATATATATATATATATATATATATATATATATATATATATATATATATATACATGTATATATATATATATGTATATATATATATATATATATATATATATATATATATATATATATATATATTGCGTCTAGCATGAAACAGACTGTCACCTCTAAGTGTGGACTTCTATGTTCACTTTTATATTTACACACGCTCTATCTCTGATATTGAGCACTTTACCCCATAAATATAGCACACCCTAAGACTATATTTCTCCATATATATATATATATATATATATATATATATATATATATATATATATATACATATGCAATTGATTACATATAGTATTCATATCAGACAAACTCTTACGATCGTAAAAGTGTGAAACCCATGATCACAAATTCACATTAATCGAGCTGAATATATATATATATATATATATATATATATATATATATATATATATATATATATATATATATATATATATGATGAAAATGTGGAAAAGACAAAGCAAAATCCGAATATGTGAGTTTACTGTTTTTATTTTGTTTTTGTTTTTGTTATTCTGTCGACGTCAGACGTTTCGGTCAAATAGACCTTCTTCAGGACATGGTTACTGGAGACATATTTATATTAGATTTAAGATACATGAAGAGACGATATATACAGGACTGGTCAGAAACAGAAAAACTGAAATTCTAAAGTCAGAGAATTCTTTCTTGGAGTCGGATACGCTGGCGTCGCATGGGCGGCGCTACGAAAACCTGCTCACAGGGAAAAGATTGTATCTTAAGTGGAAGGTGGGGGGACTTATTTAAAACTATAGCTTATCGGTACGTTTGTCAAGCATTAATCTTGCTAGACAGCTTGATATATGAAAGAAACCTTGTCGGGTATTTATTGTGTGTGAGGTGGCTATCATGCCAACCTCGTAAATCTGCCTAAGGTTTTTGTTGTGGATATATTTTAAAATCTTCACAGAGTCGAAATCAAAATTGTGATCAGATTTGGCTATGTGTACAACTAAAGCATTGCTTAGATTACCGAGGCGAATATCGCGTTTATGTTCGGAAATGCGAGATTTCAATGATCTACCAGTCTCGGCTACATAACTCAAGTTGCAGTCTATACAAGGCACCTGATAGACGCAAGCTTCGGATGTAATATGCTGTCTGCTGGTATTATTTAATATACTACGGATAGTTTTAGTGGGTAATGTAGTAGATACATAATATTTAGATTTCAGCATTTAATCCCTTATAGTCTGATATACAGCTAAACCAAAACAACGAACATTCAATTGTTCCACCGACTCGTTGCTTGGATTCTCTTTATCGAGAAAGAGTGATCTGAAGGAACTTAGTTTTGAAGGACCTAAGCAAAATACTGATATGAATAGATAGATAGATATGAACAAATGTGAAGAAAGAGAAAGAAAGAGAGGGATCAAGAGTGAAACTAGGGAAGCGAAACCTGAGGAGACGTAGTTATTAACAGTCTGCGCAAAACAGATTGATATCACCAGATAGATAGATAGATAGATAGATAGATAGATAGATAGATAGATAGATAGATATGAACATAGTTTTTAACTGTCTGAGATAGATTGCTACGAACGGCCTGTGATAGATAGATAGATAGATAGATAGATAGATAGATAGATAGATAGATAGATAGATAGATAGATAGGTCGGTCTAGTATTACTTAGTAAAGAACTAAAACCTCTAGGGAGAATAAATTATTTAAGAAGGTGTTATTAGTTGACCATCCAATCGCAACAGAAAGAAAAGCAAAAAAAGAACAGTTTCTGTGTGTACATATACAAATACTGGCGGACTATGTAATTGATAATTCTTTTTCAAATAGTCAGTAATTAACAGCCAGTGGCTGTTGTAATTTCACCCAATTGAGAATGGCAAACGCACAATATTAATCTATTGTCTGGTAGTCGACGCTCGGCTTATGTTGATGCCACCGGTTATCAGATATGAACATTGAGTAGCCGGTCAAGAATGGACAACAGTGCAGCACTGCTTCATTTTGCTTTAATTATTCTATTAATGAAGTAGTGAAAGAAGTATTGGTTTAAAGAATTGCAAAAAGCAACCTTATCAACAGTAATAAAATATAATGTTAATACACTTCCGGACAAAAATATTGAGGGAAATGAAAATAAAGAAAACATATACTTCTGCGTTGTTAGACTCAACCACTTATTTGAGTAGAGCTTCAAAAATGAAATTAAAAGGAAAAATAAAATTAAAATATCAACTTTTTTAGAATTTAATAGGGAAAGTTTGAATAGTAGGACATTAGGCTAAATACTATCTGGTCATTTGTTTAAGATCATATTTAAATTTTAATTGGTAAGCACGTCACGAAATTTAGTTATCGGTGTTCAAGCATTAGCCCTGTCAATATCTGCCACAGGTATCGCCTGTGTTATATTAAGTAAAAACATGGCCACTGCTAAATTGTTGACAGTTTTAATCTGGCAGAATTGTCGAGCTACAAATGTAAGGTCTCTCTAAATGTGCCATCGATTTTGAGATTGGACGTAATAAAACTACTTTTGCAAACGTCCCAACTTAGACCCTGGGGGGCGCGGAACGAGAATTTCAAGTGGTCGGCCCAGGAAACTTTCGTTGGCGTTGAACAGGATCCAATGGGGTGTCCGGCAAGACATCAGCAAATCATCGAAACAGATTAAGGCCCTTACGAACGCAAAATGCAGATCAACTCTGAAAGAAAGACTAGAAAAACAAAAAACGTTTTCAAATTTCACACCTTCTTCTACACCATAAAACAGTTCCGGTAAACATTGCAGAAAAGCGTCAAACACGGGCGATCGAAATTATGGAAGCAGATGTTGTTTCTGATGCGATTTAATCTGAATGGCCAGGAGTCTTCCAACGCTACCGTCAAGATAAGGCTATCTCACCGGAGACATTACAACACACTGGAGGAGGTCCCGTCATAATATGGGTTGCTATCTCATTCCAATGAACAATGGAGATTCAGGTTACCGTGGAATGTTGGATAGAGAATCTATATGTACGGAAGGTCTTCGCTTGTTTGGAAATGACTGGATCTTTCAACAGGATAACGCTGCAATCCATAATGAACTCGTGAACGATGGACATTTTTCATAGCAAATAACGTAATTCATTTGGACCATGCAAACTTCACCATGCTTTTACCTAATATAACTCAGGCGATACCAGTGGGAGATGTTGAAAGGGCTAATGCTTGAACGACAATGACTAAATTTTCTTTAACTAGAAAAAAAAAATATATATATATATGATTAGGTGGTGATGTATATATAGTCGAGCAGATTCTTTTTTCATATCTCTATATTTAAAACCCTTATTATTTTAAGCGCACAATCACCCTGCATCCTCTTGGTATCTATGTCAGCAGTTCAGTCTTCCGTAAACATACAACACAGTTAATTTTCTCTGCTTGTTTTTGACGTCCCCAAAATATAGCCCGTCTCTGGGACTCTCTCATTTGCTAACACGCCTGCATTCTGTCTTCTTACAGTTAATAGTCATTCCTTCTAGCTTATCTAAGAAGTGGAGCACCCAGTGAGGATCGAACCCACTACCCAGTTGTAATAGATAACCATTACACCACGTCTAAGTGCAAAAATAATTTTCTAAGCCTAGTACAATGCCGTAATTGTGGAGCACCGTGTGAGTATTGAACTCGCTACTCAGTTTCGCTTGATCTAGCGAGCCAACCTTGCTATCCATTATGCCGCGTCGCAGTGCCCGAACGGTTTTTCAAGCGTAGTTTAGGTATGACACATGGTCGAAAGCGGTGAGCACACAGTGACGATGGAACTTACTACTCAGTTGTAATTGATCTAGTGAGACTAGCTTTCAAACCAATACTCCACGTCGAAGTGCCGGTATAAGTTTTAATACGGCACCCAAGGAAAAATATATTACAGAGGCAAATCCGGTAAGCCAATTGCGAAGAGGTTGATGGAGCTCTGATTGCATTGTCAAGCAAATCGTAATTTAGAAGCAACGAGAATTGTTACAGACATGCTCAGTGGTTGAAAAAAGGCGCTGGTGTTCAAAAACTAAACCTTCGAACGCTTGTCTTCTACATAGGAATAGCTTCTCTATTTGGAGATTAGCTTGATGTCTGCTTTATATTAGGCTGTTCCAATAACTTGGAGCGATTTTCAATGGGAATTAAGTTTAAGCGTTATGATCTTTTTCTTTCTCTTTCAGATTTGGCAGATATTTGGGCGATATTATTTTTCACACATAATTGCCATGGTTTCAATAACGTAGTCCAATAGAGAAATGAATAAATGATCACGAATACCACTGATATATTTACTGGTGATTTTTGATCCGTCTTAATGAAACACCCTTATATATAGTCCGTCTTAATGAAACACGCTAAATATAATCACTTGAATTTATTAAATACCATCATGGAGAGTATACGGTTAAGTGGTGAGGTTCCGCACTGAGTAATGCTTGTTAAATCTTGCTCAGTCTAAAAAATGTAATTCTATAACGTCTGTAAATTAATATATATAACTCAAAATAGCTTTACAGGTAGTTATTATTGTAGAGAAATAGACGTATGTTATCATTATATTTTTATATTTTACCTTCATAGATCATTCCAGTTAAGTTCCAATGATATTTCTCTGGCAGTAGAGAGAAAAAGAAAAACTGAACACTTACTTAAAATATTTCGACACATAAACAGAAGTTATATTTCCTTTATTTAAAAAAAATCAGCTATTTTGATACAAATATGAACGAAAACAGATGGAGCCAATAACGCACCCTACTGAGCACTGGAGGTAACCGGTGTTATGAAACGACATTATTTTTTCCTTAATCCTAAGGCAGTATCATATATATATATATATATATATATATATATATATATACTAAAGCATATCGCGTGCGTATTTTGTATATATCTTCATTGCTTTTTATGTATTAGAAACACATTAGATTCATGAATAACGTCTCTTAATATACACACACACACAAATATCATTTTATAAGCTACTCTCTCCAGGAATAGTAGTTTTTTGTTTCTTTTTATGTTAAGTACAGATTATTATATTTTCTTATATATAAATATTTATTATCACTTGTGCAACCTATATTTCTATTTACAGGTAACTGTTAGGTTTTGGTTTTAGTATTCTGATATATACACCTATTTTAAGCAAAAGGGAGGAATGCGGTGCTTAACGCTTTTCTAAGTCTTCATGTTTTTCTTCCACACGACGCTAGTGAAGATTATATGTTTCAAATTACATCTGATGTACATGTGCGTTCAATCCACTTCGTTCTGTCTAAGTTTTTTTTATATGTGCATATAAAAAAGAAAACCTACTTCAGAGTTATTATTTTTCATTTTTATTTGTAGAAATGAAATCATGAAAAACGTTAAATGTTTTCATCGGTATTGTTTCTTGGCGACCAAGTATCACGTAAGACAATGGTAGCGCGATATGGTTGCTTAGAATCAGTTCCACTGAGAATAACTGTAATGCGATTCTTGAATCGAACTCTCGAATGCTTACGCAAACAGCTGTGTGGTTACGCATGAATCTGATCTTGCCGTTTGGCGATTTGAGTCGTCTTCTATGCTCCATCTGACGGCTATTGCTCGTCCGTCTCGAATAACGTGTCCCCAGTTCACAGCGGTCACCCCAAAGTTGCTCTCACTTATACGGATCAATTTTTCTGGATTGTAAATCGTGTTTACAGACATAC
The DNA here is from genome assembly GCA_964036315.1 of Acanthosepion esculentum. Taxonomy (NCBI): domain Eukaryota; kingdom Metazoa; phylum Mollusca; class Cephalopoda; order Sepiida; family Sepiidae; genus Acanthosepion; species Acanthosepion esculentum. Next base: position 70,442,310 of record OZ038490.1, read on the forward strand.
TTAAAAAATAGTTTCGAGCTGCCTATTGGGCGTTTTTCCTGGCGTCAACTCAAAATACAAGGTAACCAAAAAAGTTCTGTCCGTTTTTTGATTAGTCATTGAATGAAGTTGAAATATATACGAAATGCGTGTAGTAATTGTTTTCAAATTCGGACAGCCGGAAGTAGGAACATCAGACGTTATAAAAAACACGCGCAACGTGCGCGGTCATCAGTTATAAGCCGGACAGCTGTGAGAAAGATGGAAGTGTCTAGAGATCTCGTTCGGGGCTGTTTGCTTTACAACTTCAAAGTGGGCTTATCAGCAGCTGCATCAAGTCGCCGCATATGTCAAGTGTTTGGGGATAGTGCTGTGGATGAACATACTGCAAGGCGTTGGTTTCGAAAATTCAAGTCGGGAGATTTGTCTTTCCATGATGAACCTCGTAGTGGACGACACAGAAGAGAACAGTAGTCTAACGTGTGGTGAACTTGCAAAACAGTTCAACGTTTCCGATGAAACGGTTAGACTTCACCTGCACCGCGTAGGTAAGACGTACAAACTGAGCAAGTGGGTTCCGCAAACGCTGTTGGAAGTCCACAAGAGACAACGAGTGGCAGCCTGCGTATCGCTGCTTTCTCGCCACCGTACCGCATCCTTATTCAATCGAGTGCTTACCAGTGATGAAAAGTGGCTTCTTTACGAAACTCCCAAGCGTTCCAGACATTGGTTGTCTCTTCAGGATGCTGTCCCTCACACCGCAAGACCGCCTATGCACCCACGCAAGATTATGCTTTGTGTCTGGTGGACAGGTCGTCAAGTGGTTCATTATCAACTGCTACCAACGGGCCAAACGGTCACTGGAGACCTATACTCGCGGCAATTGAAACGTGTGCAACAGGCATTGCGCCAGAAGGAGCCAGCACTGGTGAATCGCAAAGGTGTGCTTTTCCTCTATGACAACGCCAGGCCCCATGTCACGCGAGTGTTCAGGGATACCATACAGCAACTTGGGTGGGAGACTTTGTGCCATCCACCTTATTCACCTGACCCTACGCCATCCGATTACCACCTCTTCCACTCACTGGATAATCATTTTAACTTTTTTGGTTACAACTTTGGTATGTGACAATCTTTGTTATTATGTTTCGGCATTTAGTGCCGAAGATCAATGAGTGATATTCGTTGTACTTTAACAATAATTTTGCTTATAAAAGCAAAAGTGAACTTATATGTTAATTCTAATGATATCACGAATTATATGGCATTAAATAAGTATTCAACTACCGAAGTTATCAGTGAATATTATAGGATATTATATAAAGACTAACCTACCGAACATAACAGGGAATATTATATGGTGTTATATAAAGATTCTATTATGGAAGATAGCGATGAAAATTATATAGCATTATATAACGATTAAAATGGCGACGATACCAGTGAATATTATATGGCGTTATGTAAGGATTCAACTACCAAAGATAGCAGCAAAATTCTTTTTTGTTTTAAATTTTATTTACGATATATAGAAAACGACTTTTGATATTAATCCATACGATATAAAAATGTTAATATTTGGACAAAAATAAACAAAGAAATATACTTTATCATTGTGATATTTCATTGAAATAATTTGTCTGAGTTTCTGGGATCAGGAGTTAACATTCTCTACAAGCGGGCTACTCAAAATATTAATGTGGGACAATTCTGAGTGGAGAACTCGGAGCCTTAAACCTAACCTATAGGCTGTTGAGTGCTACATCAGCTTGATACATGTTACTACAGTCATTGAGGTATCGCTCAGAATTGTCCCATAGGAGAATAAACTACAAACTGAATTAAAGCTTTGGTATGTGAATTTGGATATATAGTAATTGGGAGTTCAAGTTTAATCATTGAAACGTGAAGTATCTTCTTGGACAGGCTGGAAATGACTGAGCACTAGTAAATAAGAACTAGACCAGATAACACTAGAGACGGACAACGGAAGGAGAAAAATCCACCTCTGGAGATTAAATAAAATAATCAGTTTGAAATTACCTTAAGGTTACACGGATATCCAATTACCTGATGGAAAACGGAGGGCAGAACAAAACGTTTTGGTAACAATAATAAAGTGGAGACATTATTCCGCGTGTATGTAATGTAAATAATATCACTGAAATATTTAATAAGCCTATAATATAATAATAATAATAATAATGATAATAATAATTGTAATAATTGTAATAATAATAATAATAATAATAGTAATAATAGTATTGACCGTGAAGCGTTTTACCTTGCCAGATACAGAGACGATAGCAAAATAAACCGCTTCACGGTCAATACTCTGCCTGTATCAAACAAGCTGATGTAGAAAAACCCAATGCCCATCAGTGGCTACGTAGTACAGGGTTAAAAGCTGAAAAGGAAGCTTTTATTATTGCTGCTCATGACCAATGCTTGTTAAATAGAAATTACAAAGCACACATATTGAAAAAAAGTGATAGTCCAAAATGAAGATTCTGTGATAAATATCCAGAAACAATTGACCATCTTGTATCATGTTGCGCGGTATTGGCACCCACTGAAAATAAAATACGGCATGACAGAGTGGGATAATATCTGGATTGGAAAATCTGCAACACTTATAGAAAGGAAACTGCAATAAATTAGTATGAACACCACCCAGATCCGGTGAGGGAGATAGAACTCGTAACAATTTTATGGGACTTTACAATACACACAGACAGAACAATCAAAGCTAATCACCCTGACACCGGGATTAGAGACCGCAAACACAAAATGTGCCTCTTTATTGACATGCTTGTCCCAGTAAACTGTAATGTATGTTTGAAGATATTCAAAAAACTATCAAAATACAAGGACCTTGAAATCGACATCTCAAAAATGTGGCAGATGAGGATATTAACAGTTCCAGTTGTAGTTGAAGCCCTCGTAATGACTGGAAAAGTTTCCGAAAGAATCCCTGGTAGCCCATGCCTTAAAGATATACAAAAAGCGTTCTCACAAGTACAGCCCGCACTTTACGAAGGTCTTTATCTATGTAAAATATGTGCGATATTTTTCAAAACTGCTCAGTGAAAAATGTCATGATGTCATTTCTGAACTTAGGTCTCTGGTTGGGACCCGGAAAAAATAAGTATACTCGAGAGACCAAAGGAAATAAATCAATAATAATAATAATAATAATAAGTCTTCTTTTTTGACACAAGACCAATGCTTGCTAACTAGAAATTATCAAGCACACATTCCGAAAAATTGTGTGATAAATATTCAGAATCACTTGACCATATTGTATAAGGTTGTATGGAGCTAGCACCAACTGCATATAAAAATCGGCTTGATAGAGTAGGATAATATCTGCACATGAAAATCTGCAACATTTACGGGAAGGAAACTGCAAGAAACTGATATGATCAGTCTCCGTTAAAGAGATACGATCAGTAACATTTTTATGGGAATTTACAATACACACAGTCAGAGCAGTCAAAGCAGATCGGCTATACATCCTGATCAAAGAGCGCAAAAGCAGAATGTGCTTTCTTACTGACATAGCAGTTCTTACGGATTATAATGTATATTTGTAGATCTTCAAATACTATCGAAATAAAAGGATCTTGAAGAGGAAATCTAAGAAACCATATGCCACATATGAAGACATCTAAAATTTCAGTTGTAGGTGGATCCCTCGATTTTATTTGGAAAAGGTTCCGAGAGACTCATTGCAAGGATTCCTGTCATCCTACGCCATAAAGAAATTGTGCTCACAAGTTCAGCTCAAACATTAAGAAGAACCTTATCGATATAAAATGTGAGTGGTCTCAGCTTTTATTTCGTCATTCCATTTTTTTTTTTACAAATGTATTAAGTGGAAATGTAATATGCTATTTCTGACCATAGTTTTAGTCTTGGGACACAAAAGGAAATCATTATAAAACAGGAAAAAAGAGAAATAATAATAATAATAATAATAATAATAATAATAATGCCCAGACATTGTTATTAGAGACTGCGAACAAAAAAGGGCCTCCTTATTAATATGGCAGTCCCTGCAGTTGCAGTGTATCTTTGAAGATCTTCAAAAAGCTATCAAAATACAAGGACCTTGAAATCGAAATCTCAAAAATGTGGCACATGGGAACATCAACAATCTTTGTCGTAGTTGGAGCTATCGGATTGGTTGGAAAAGATTCCAGTAAACTAATTGAAGGGATTCCTGGGTCCATACCTCAAACAAATACAAAAAAATGTTCTCACGAATACAGCCCACACCTTACGAAGGGCTTTATCTATGTAAAATATGTTTGTATGTGTGTGTGCCTGTGTGTGTGTGCCTGTGTGTGTGTGCGCGCGCGCGTGTTTGTGTTTGTTTCAATTAGTCAATGGAAAATACGATGATGCCATTTCTAACCTTAGGTCTCTGGGCGAGATCCGGAAAGAAATGTGTACACACCAGAAACCAAATAATAAGAACAATAATACGTATAAAATATTTCATGCATTCTTTTTTCTGGTGCAATCCAGCTCTTTGAAAGCGTTTTCTATATGAAGTCACTTGTACGATACGCGTACATTTTAATTGGAATTCTAAAGAACTGCGAATATATAACCAACAAAATATTGTCTACCATAGTGACATCAAACAGTTCCTCATAATGACTGAGACAGATGAATGTACCCGAACAAAAATGTAGCTAAATGAAGAATATTTGACTTCTATTTTAATTTGGATGCGCAAGAAATTATTCGGAAATTATTGGTTAAATGCTGAACTGAAATCTGTCTCTGCAAAACGTTTGATCTGTGTAGCTTTTGGAGAAACTTCGAGTCAAGGAATGTAATTTTATTGAAAAATAAATTCGCATCCATAGACCGATAGAGTAAAAGCCAGTGTATATGTTTCTGCTACCAGTTTCTCAGTAGAAATGCAGCTGTTGTATCCGCAATTCTAAATATTTTATATCTCATTCCCAATGGAGATGAAAAACTTTTCATTGTGAGTGGCAAGTGAGAAAAATAAACAAGGAATGAATAGGCAATAATTAAATTGACAGATGAAGTCATATGGAAGTTTTCTTAATGTGTTATTTGTTGTTGATGATAGTGGAAGTTATTCAGACAAAACTACAGAAAGAAATGAATTAGTTTAAAGACATCGATTTAGACAGAATAAGTGCTTTTATTAACAACAGAAAATAATAAAAAGACAGGATTTAACAAATATCAGAAGATAGGGTAATGTTTACTATGCTTCAGCGAGAAGATTTTTTTTGTTTTTGTTTTTTTATTTTTTTTGGGGGGGGGGGTGTATTATTTTTAATAACGCACCAATCAGCTAGCAATGAAAGACTTTCATATCTAATCGCAAAGAAAAGCAACCTAAGGAAATCTCGAATACTTTTGAAAATGAATGAAAATGTCTACATCTCTGAGATGAGGTATTATGATTATTTCCGTTATTTGCATTATTTGAACTGTTATCCTCATCTTCATTGCCATATTCACAACGAGTCGAACCCTTTATTTCGCCCACTGAGGTAGATTGTTCTAGATGAGAAAGAAATAATAGACAAAGAACATCACTGGAAAATACAAATATTTAAGGAATCAGCACATATGCTAGTCCACAAAATCTCCTGAGCCGACTAAGCATAGAAATCAATACAATATGGGAACCAGTAATAAGGAGTATTATGATCACTGGTAAAAGACGGTTGCTGAGACAATAATAAATCCCAGAAATTCATACACAAATGGCCTCAAGTGGATAAAGATGTTCGTTAGATCCAGTGACTAGACGCAAAGAAATCAATACCAGGCTACAGCAGTGGTGAACCAAAAAACTTGGAGAGTTGAGTTAAAGGGATATAATTTAGACATCAGGAAAAGGTATGGCACGTGGAACTAGAAAAATCTACCCCGGTGGACGAAATAAAGGGTCCAGTTCGAATTTACAATCACCTGAAGAAGGCTGGAGCTTACAATGGCCGAAATGTTGTGAATATGGCAATGAAGATGAGGATAACAGTTCAAATAATGTAACCGATGTAAATAATGAATGAATATATTAAAGTGGAATTATTATATTTAATTAATTGGTACTCCTTTTGGTAGAAATGTGGGTTCACTGTCTCGAGTTACACAATTTTTCCCGCCAGAAACTATCAAAAATATTTATCAGTCTACAATTCGTCCCTGCATTGAATATCGTGACCCTATCTAGTCTGGTGCTTCTGCAATGTATTTAAAGATTCTTCATGAAATCAAAAGACAAATAGGCAATGTTATTGACACTGACCAGGCAACAGGAATCTCCGATGTGCCTTTTCTATAACTACTTTTCTATAACTACTTTTCTGGTAATTCTTCAGATGAAATTTCCTTTTAAGAACATCGACTTTGTCATTTTAAGCGCAGTACTAGACTGTCGATAAGTTATCACCAATTTACAGTTAAGCTGACTAGATGTAACCGTAAGTTCTATGCTAACAGTTTCTTCTCTAGCACTTCTTGTCTGTTGGAACTCTCGCCCGAAATGTTGCTTTCCTCTCAACTTTGATTATCCAACGTTTAAATGCAATATCAATCGTTATATTATGTCCTCTTGTTTCCTCTTTAATTATTGTTGTCATAGTCTTTCACACTTAGTGACCTCTTTGCATTTTAGTCGATTTATTTACTTTCTTTGATTGAAAGCAAATATGACATTGCCATTTGTCCTGTGGCATAATGATAGATGTTTACTAAACTCACATTTTTTTCTTATATAAGTAACTTCTTTTAGGTGTCGAATCACCTCAGGACATAGGTGATTATCTCTCTCCACAACTTCCTATCATTTGTCGTCTTACAAATATTTCTGTTACTACTTCTACTTTCGGTTCTTCCATCCTTTTCAGAGCTGTTTCTCTCTACCCTTCTTGCGTACGATGTGTACTATGGATGTCGAATTTTTCAAGCCCTATTTCCTCATAATGTGTCCCATTTTAACTGTCTCTTCAGGATTCTAAATATATGTTTAAATATTGTTTCCATTTTATTTAAGACCCACTCTGGTATTCTCTCCATCTATAATTGCCCAGTATTCACTGGCATATAATAGGATTTATATTACATTAGCACTATCTTTCTTTGTTTATGACGAAATCCTCTTGTCCCTTCGTACTTCTTTTTAAATTTTCGGAAGGCAACATTTGAGATTCAAATGCTCTTCGGATTTCAATGTAATATTTTCTATATTCCTGTGTAGCATGTCTCAGGTTCTATAACATATGTATTTGTTGGCTTTGGTATCTGCAACTCATACCTCACGTCTTGGGCTTTTTTTCTTGTTCCCAACCATAGACTCAATCCTTTGCAATAAATATTTTGTCCTTTCTTCAAAACTTGTTTGCTTCTCTTGGCGATCCTGTAGTTTTCTTTGTCTTTCCTAGTAATACTGTTATCTGCGTATCCTATGTTGTTAAGTTTATGCCTACCGATAATAAATTCTGTTAGGATCCCAAGATACCTTTGAATAACATTGCCGTAGAATTTAAATTAATCCAGTGAGAATATATATATATATATATATATATATATATATTCTTCATACACCGCTTTCAGTTTTTTGTATACTTACACTATACATTTCCTCGTCGTTGCAGGTGGTTTGCTACCAGTATATGTTCTGGATTACGAATACAACAGCTAAAAAAAAAACATGTGAACTCTGGTATACAACGCGTTTTTATGATTCAGCTGTATCTACAGTGTTACTATTCGCGCCATGTTTTCTTATTTTTACACTACTGATCATATAATTGTGAAAATGTTTTGTATGTTTACAGACTTTTAATCCCAATCTAATTACATGAAGTTCATGATATTCTCTGCATCTCTTTCATCTTTAGATGATCCTAACTCTTCTGCAAGTTTTTACATACTAGCTAGATTATTCTTCTGTTTGTATTTTGTTTTAAAAAAAAAACGTCATAATTTATAATTGGTGGTTAGGATAAGGTCCTCCTGATTACTCTTTTCTCTTTCCACTCATTATTAATGCTTCTCTTCCTAATTCATCCACACCCTGTAACAGCTTGTCTTTTAGTAGATTTACTGCTTTGCCGATTTCGAATACCAGTGGAGTTCGTTAGATTCACCTACGCACAAAAACCTTTGGGAAACGTATGAATTCATCTTCCCCAGCTATGGGTTGAATAGCAGGACAGACTGGATTCATTAGCTTTGGCTGGCAAACAGTCCACCGCAGAAAGAAATGGCAACCTCCTGCAGGGAAAAAATCTGCTTCGTCAGATATGTATCGAAATATAAATGATCGCCCAACTTTACTGATTGAGTGACTTAAATGAGCTGATACCGATCAATATATATATATATATATATATATATATATATATATATATATATATATATATATATATATATATATATCTGAATTGGACAAAGTCCGACAATTTATTTAAAGACATTTATGATATGTTTAACGTTCTTTTTATAGATACAAGTATTTAAGCAAATGTAAAGGTCGGTAAATGTTATTTAATACTGTTTATTATAAAACAGAGAATTTGCTTAAATACTTGTATCTATAAAAAGAACGTTAAACATATCATAAATGTCTTTAAATATATATATATATATATATATATATATATATTTGTATGTGTATGTGTGTGTGCGTGTGTTTAAATAGGAATGGTCTAGTTCCCTAAAATGCGTTATTTAAAAAAAAAACTATAGATTTCAAATGTGAAATCACCAATTAGAGTGTTTAATTCAGAAAATGTCGGTAATCGCCTTGACAATTTTTCAATTTTTATTTCGTACTCGATAAAAATGTCTGAAAAATAAACATGGGTCTTAGACACAAGTGCAGCTAATGTTCCGAAAATTTTCATGAAGTTTATATAATGATCTAGATATTTTTATCTTCTAAAAAAATTTCTGCACTAGTGTTCAAATTCTACTGTTCCTTGTTTTCTAAAGCATCATAATTAACAATTCATGATTGCCCATTTCTGGAGATTATTTCAGTAATAAATCTCAAGCTGTTTAAACCAGCGCCGAGCTCTTCGATCAGATTGTCTGATTTACTTTCGCTTTTCCTATTCTTTGAACAGCTTCAGCGGCTTTAACGACCATTTTTAAAATGGGAATCAAAGCTCGAACTTTCCAGACTCTCACTGTCTCCATTTTCCGTATAACACCCTGGTTGCTCTCATGTTACGTCAATTCTGTTCTCGGAATCCTTCTGTAGGACCATATTTCTATTACCTCACGTGTCTTATTCGTCTGTGAGAAATTATCCGGTAATCCAGAGATGGGTTTATATTATAATAAAAGTTCTGTATTCTTTGCTTTTAACGAAAACTTCCTGATTGCTAATAATGTTCATTAATTCTTTAGAGGGCGTCTCCTGCTGTTCCAACGGACATTTTTCATCGTCTGTTAAAACATTTTCCACATTGTTAAATTTCACTACTTGCTTGATTTTGACGCCTCCAAAGAAACGAAACTATTTTTTATAAACTCTATGATAATCATGATTTACATGTATTGACAGATACGGGTTTCTTCAGACAAGCAATACACAGTAGCCATCTTCATATGGCCAAAGGGGTAGATAAGGAACGTATATTAATTAAAGTCGAATTGATTGGCTACAACGACAATTCATTTTTTTCTACTCTCTGCAAACCATGAAAAAGTAATCTGAGATATACAGAGAACGAGAGTTTACAGTGAGGTGAATGTTGCTTTTATTTCTTTTTCTAATTTGTTTGATAAAACTGGCGTCTGTCGTACGTTTGCCGTCAGCAAGCTAATCAAAGCACCCCATAGCTCTTAGGCTCATTTCACACAAGACTGCCCTCTAAACTGGCCTTCAGCCAGATTGATAAGCTAATCATTATAGTTTATTACTGACTATTGATAAAGCAGCCATTTTGTTATCGCTGTATGAAGAGTTGATACCATTTTGATTATGAGAAATGTGTAGATTGCTCAAACGGTCTATTGTTGATAATCACCTCTACTAGATCATGAGACACAGAAAGAGAGAGAGAGAGACTGCAGGATTGTATGAATTCATGCCTTCTCTATATAGTCTAAAGTAAAATTAAATTCACTTCCCTAAATCCGTCTTCCAATAGTTGAAAAAAAAAGCTCCATGCATATCAACACAAGTTCTGTCGGTGTCTGTATAGAACAGATGGTAAGGTTTGGAATGAAAGATGACAGCATTTTAATTTGAAGTACTGAAGCAACAGTCAATAAACATACTAATCTGGAATTATGTTTGACTAAGCTCTTCCTAGCGAACATCGATACATCAACAGATACAGATGCTATTGCATTGCTTGTCGACACAGTATAATGGTTTTCCACATGCATTTCTTCAGCAGGGACCCCAAGCAGCATCGGCAGTCCAAATAAATGAGAGTTTTCTTTTTTTTGTTTATCACGTTATACAGTGTACCTATTTTTTTAAAAAAAGTGGCAAATTCAGGAAGACGTGAGACAACTGTGGAAAATTACTGGTTACTGATGTGACTGGAAAATTCAGGATGAATTTCTGCATATTTCGTAAATACCCACGTCGGATGATCTTTAAAAAGTGTGATAACTTGACGCTCAAAATCAATGAGTTATTTAACCATACGAAAAGGGCAGAACGAAAGACGAAGATTGTTTGAAAATAACCTTTAAATGACGAGTCACGAGATCAAAGTGCAATTAATCAATCATAAAAGAACCAATCAGAGATAAGCAATTATGCGATAGTCGAAAGAATATTCAACGTCATGAATATTTAAGACATTTATTCAAGATTATTCAAGGCCAATTATTCCTGAAAAATAAAACCGCGATAATAAATTTGCCGCTTTGCCAATCCTGTATTTTTGCGGGCAAGTATCTAAGGCTATTTCTCAAAGTAATTATAACATTTTGAGCCCTGCGTTCTTGAACAATTTGAACCTTCTACCTGAGCTCGTGAGTCAAAATTCAAAAATTGGTATGTAATATTTCAGGGTAGATATAAAAATAGTTACAGGTATTTACCTACTGTCAATCTGTGTCTGGGCATTAATTCATTTTTATCTACCACTGTTCAACCGCTCTCTGGGCATTATGCCATTTTTCTCTACCACTGGTAAAGCAGTGGTCAGGGATCAGAGGTTAATTTTAACGTCTCCAAAACTAAACTGTGTTCTCTTAATCGTCCGTTTTGGCTGCCATCAGCATGGAGCATACTTACATCCAGTAGAATAACCCATTGCGCTTTCTTGGGCTATCGTTTTCTGTTGAACTAAAGTGGAAAGAATATAGTGAATCAATTGCTAGGTCCGCTGCTAGAAAGGTTGGTTTACTGTGTCAGGCTAGATATTTTTTCTCCACAAAATGTATCTCTAATATTTATAGGTCTACTATTCTTCTTTGCATTAAATATTGCTGCCACATGCGGATTTCTGCTTTGCGTTTAGAGCTTCTTGATAAAATCCAGAGACGAATTTGCAAAATTATCGATTCTGACCTGGCATCTCGTCTTCAATGACTTTCCCACCGTCGTTATGTAGCTTTCCTGTACATATTTCTATAAATATTTTTATGATTATTGTTTTGATGAGCTTTTTTCTTTCGTACGTCTACTTTACAAATTTAAGCGCAGTACTAGATTGGCACTTTGGTCCCATCCTTTTAGAGATGAAATGGCTAGATGTAACTGTAATTTATATGCTGACAGTTTCTTCTCTAACACTTTCCACTTGTAGTACTCTCCTCCGGCTATTTGCTTTCAGGTTAACTTTGCTCTTCAAAAAATTAGATGCAATTTCAATCGTTATCTTCTGTCTTCTTAATCCCTGTCCTCTTATTGTTCTCTATGCTTAATAATTTCTTTCTTTTTCTCATATTCTTTCACGCTCAGTAAGCTCTTGCATTATTGCATTGCTCCAGGTGAAATATTTAAAAAAACGATAGAGCGAAAGAGAGAAGTGGGAGAACAGGCCCCTTCGGCTACATTCTCCTTTACTTGCGTGACGTTATCGCTTCTCCGAAACTTGATCTCATTCCTCTCTTCCCGTTGAAACTAGGGATACGAAAATTGATCTGGACGAGGACATGGATAAGTATCCGAGTCTGTAGCTATCTAATGCCGCAACAATACTTATCTTTTTTTCTGGGTTTTTTAGTCTCATTTAATATACATATATATTTTTTTCTTAAAAACAGGAATAACAGTTGTTGAATTTCAGCAAGCACAACAGCAGAAGGCATCGAGGCATTTATGGTACAGGTTAGTGAGAACAGGAGCCAGTTCAGAAACACACTTCTTAATTACAGGGATACTATCTGGTCCGCATGCTTTGTGGCAATCAAGGTTAGAAATGATAGCCGAAAGCATGGATGGGGTTAAATGCATATCATTCAATAGATTCAATTCTAAGTGGGAAGATATGCAGTGTTACTCCTTATGAGTCAAGCGTAGAGTTCGCGGATAATTTACGGGTGAACCATTCAGGTTTATCTGCAGTGGAGGATAACACCAAATTGATTGAAGAAGGGAGATACAGATCTTACATATGACGTATTACGTAGGGCCGCCAGTAATCCAAAGAGCCAAATTTGACAGATGCTATGCGGTGGGTCATTCGCTCAACAAACCGGGACATACATTTATTACGAGTAGTAATGAATAGGGGTCATCCCTGACGAGAGCTGTCACGCTCGTATAGCCGATAATAGTGGTTACTGTGTGTTATAGCGGCTGACCATGCTGATGTGAACTATGGAGAGGATTGAGGTTTCACCTGTTATTTCCGGGACGTGATGAAAGCGTCGTCCATGTCTGATTTGACCCAAGAAGAAACCAAAGTGGCCCAATTTTCAATTGTTAGGTTAAAGATGTCAAACCATGGCGCTTCAGGAAGAAAATCACGGAGTGAGTCCCAATCAGCATGCTGGTAACGGAAAGCGCTCTTATAGATAAGGGTTTCTTGTTTAACGGATGTCTGGAACGAAATATCAATAGCTACCACAGAGTGGTCCGAGTTACCAATGGGGCAGTATTGTGAAGCGAGAAGAGGTAAGAAAGAAATTAAATAACGAAGCCTGTTGCTCGATTAGGTAAGTTCGTGATTTGAGTAAGGGACTGTGCAATAGATAAATTTAATGTCCGAATACCGTCAACATCAGCACCTTTAGAATGTTTCAGACACGTGGGATAGTGAGCATTAAAGTCACCGAAGACAAAGACGTTCGCGGAAGGGATGGAGGCAAATGGCCTTTTCTATACTATCATCTATTATGTCTAATACACTGCATTCCTGTGAACAGGTGGAGCGATAAAAGAAAGACAGACAGCTAGCAGTTTAGTAAGGAAATACGGACGCACATGAAAGAGTATTCAGAGACAATTTGAGAGACAAATACCTGTTCATTGGAAGATCATCCCTAGAATATTTTCGGCAATGGGGAAGATAGCTTGGAACCAAGAGTTCATTAGTATCAATGGAAAAATTTTGGTTGGTTTCAGAATGGGCAAATGTAGAAAAAGAAAGGTTGAGGGGTGTAAGTGTTTTTGTTTTCTTTTTTGTTTTTTCTGGTTTAGTTGTGATTATTATGAAATTTGTTTTCAGGAGAGAGAAAAAGACCACAGTGATTGTGACTATGTCCAATGGCAATACAAACCAGCCAATACATGGATGAAAACAGAGCATAATTTGGCCTCAGTATTGCCCTCCGGAAATATATCCAGGGACACCTAACCATGCACAGCATGCCACTACAAATACCCATATATTATGTGACCTTTGATCGGCACAGCCTCTCTAAACGCTACCAAAGAGTTAGGTCTCTTAACGACCAGTTGGAAGCAGCAGCCAGAAAAAGGCCCACATGGAACCCACACAATGGAAAATCACGGCCGCTGGTTAGTTTGATCACCAAAATATTTTACAAAAACTCAAATCATTGCGCCCGTGATAGGAGAAAGAGAGAATCAGTAATCCAGATCAGGGACCAAGGAATGAACCTCTACTTCTGTTCAATATACATGGAAGGAGTGCAGGCCGCACGATAATTGAGCCTATATACTCCTTTGGAAGTATTTCTAAAGATGACAGAAAATGTGACACAGGAATTTGAAGGTGTATTGGAATAGCAAAGGATGTCTTCCGAAAACTAATGAGAAACACGAAAAAGTTCATTAGAACAAATAATGGTTTGCTGAAGACACATGCAATATATACACCCTTGTGCAAATTAAAACGAAACGAATAATTCCGTTATTATTTACTTTTTTCGTATTTTCCAATAAAACCTGACCCAGTGCACATGTTAGTACTTCGTATGCCCATTCCACGATGTGGCTCCTTGCAGATTGACCACAGTTTCTCGATTGGATTTAAATCAGGAGAGTTTCGGGTCCAGTCTATAGTACTTTAATTTGCTCACTGGTAAAGCTTGCCAGTGTTTTTGTGCATCATTACAATTTTCGTACTCTTCCTTAGATAAACGCCCATCGAAGAAAATGGCCGTAGGACAACTAATCGACAGTCAAGATATAAGAGTCTGGGCGTGATAAAAATTCTCATGCAATCACGAATGACGCAATATTTTCAAGTCTAAACAAATTTCATCATAGCCCCGAAAATAGATTCATATTATTGTACACCACTAATCTGAGAAAAAAATAGAAATCGATTACACCCTGTCACTCCAGTGCATCTAATACTGACACTATTGTGAAGGAAAATAAAATAAAGTGGTTGTTTCAATTAATTTGCACAGGGGTGTATATAGCAGTAAATGCTGGACAATTTCTTCGCAGATGAAGAGTTTGATTGGTTGATTTTGTTTAGCGGTATATGTATTTCTATGGGTTATTTAATGCCGAAATCTACATATTTTGAACGCATTTCTGTGCTTTCAAGTACACATAAAAAATATTGTTCGGAGTTTTAATATAAATAGGTATTGTTGGTAATTTTATTATAAAGAGATTTTGTCGGTTGGCTAATTTTGTTCAACAGCACATCAACTTTCATGGGTCATCTAACGCCGAAATCTAAATATGATGTACGTCATTTTATGCTTTCAACAACATATGTTTTGTCCATAATTGTATATTTTAATAGGAAATGTATGTTATATATATATATATATATATATATATATATATATATATATATATATATATATATATATAGTTTGTAGATTATAAATGTATTGTTTGTAACTTAATGCTCCATTTATTGTCATTTTGTTATAAAAAATGTATTGTTGCCCATTTTATTATGAAAAATAGCTGTTGACTCTTGTTCGGGGGGTCACTATTTTCACATAGCTGGGACCCTAGCAGGTGCTACCACTCTGGGCCAGGGTGGATCTGGGGGACAACATAAGTTCATAAATGGTTCAAAGCTCCTCAAAACCTCCAATCTCCCGATCGGAGGGCTTGCTACCAGATGTAGTTTATCGTCATACCCAGGACGACAGATGAAGAAAAAGACATGAGGTATCAGAAATGTGGTTCTACATAAAGACGCTGAAAATACCAAGGACGGGGCATCTAATCAAACCCCAAGTCTTAAACAAAAGAGAAATCTGATGAGAATACCACGGAGAAAAAATGACAGCGACGAGAGAGTGTTAAGCAAAATGAAAACAAACAAAAAAGACAAAATAAGAAGCCAGTCGAATATTCTGGGATACATAATCAGGAAAGAACGTTCGGAGACTTTGACATTCACAGGATATATTAAAAGCAATATTCTTTGATCCATTTATTCGTTTTCTTCTTTGCAGGTTATTTAAAGTCAGGAAATAATTTTAGATAGTGACAATTTTGTTTTGGACATAATAATGTGCTTTTCGATAAAAGTGACTCACCTCATCCTTTGAATTTAGCTCAAATTTCGTTTCATCGGAGTAGAGAACATTCTTCCAGTCTTCTACGGTGAAATGTTTGTAATAGTGAGCCCATTCAAGTCTCTTGGCTTTGTTGGCTTTGCTTATTAGCGGCTTAAACCTTCGTGTACAAGATTTGTAGCTTTGTTCTAACAGTCACCAAAGGACTGTTGAAGAGGCAAGACTAAAACCTTGCTCTTCGCTTAGACTGGCTGCAATTTCTTGCCTAGTTATTGTCCTATTCTTCGCAACTTCTCTCTTGATTACCCTGCCAGTTCTATCATCAATCTTTTTCTTTCGTCCCCTTATTCCCTTCCTTGGAGCAGGAGTGTCATCATTATGTACCCTAAGGACTCCAGAGACAGTTGATTGCGAAGTTATAGCAAATTCTGCAATTTCACTCGTAGAGTTGCCTGCTTTTGAGAGGGCAATAATAGATGCCTTAAGTGGTTCTGATGTGTGTTTGTACCCTTTCATCTGGTCAGTGACTTGAGTGGCTATTTCAAGCTGTTTTTATACTGTATGAGACTTTCTGGAATATTCTGGAATACTCTAGATTTAATTTAAGCTGTTCTGGAATTCTCTAGAATATTGTTATGAGTGTATTGTAAAATAGTTTTCAATATTTGTCAAAAGCTCTTTAAATTTACCAGTTTAATCATTAGAATGCTATATCCGAGTCACTTTTTTTGCACAGAGTTTTTTCCTGAATCTCATTTATATCCAAATTTATAATTATCAATAGAATACCTTAGGGTGAATAAACTTTTTTCCTAGGTGGTCGGGAAGGGGTCTTTATATTAGTAAAATTAAAAATTATTTTAACCGCAAAAACAATAGACAAAAAATATTTTTATTAAAAAAAAATCAGGTGAGTCACTTTTAACGAACAGCAATGTAGATCATATTAATTTACACATTACTGTTTGTGGTACGGGTGGTGGTGGGAACAGGTGTATGCATTCTTTTCCTAAGGGTAGCTGAACATCAGTTCCGAGACATTATTAATTACATCATTCGAGCACCCAAGTTAAAATCACCTGGTACCGCCATCATGGTACTAACCAGAATCGACATTGTTTAACTTCACTGGGCGTACAAGAATCGGTGTTTCAACTTGAGGTGACCGTAAATGTGAAAGCAAGACAGACACAGGGAAACTTCTAAAGGGTTCGTTTAAATGGATGGCAGAAGAACTGGATGTGTTAATAAGGGGGATAAAATCGTAAGTGCAATAAAGGAGAGGAAATCATGGAGACCCATGATCATCCACGTTCTGAAGGACCATAAATAAAACGTTAGCTAATTACCTCTCTCTCTCTATATATATATATCTATATATATCTATATATATATATATATATATATATATATATATATATATATATATATATATATATATATATATATTTATATCTAATTATATATAGAGACAGGCAGAGAGACAGATAGATAATAGATATCTACGTACCTAGTCACAAGTAAACTTGTATGTACAATTGGGGTTAGTATGCGTAGATATGTGATTTGTGTAACTGAATAGACTTGAGGCCTCACATGTATATTCCGTCCCGTGTGAATGTGAGTCAAATTTTCCAGTACAAAAATTCCCTGACGTCGGCGTTAATGACAGCAAAACCTTTTGACGTACATCTTAGAAAGTACAACCCGGTTCTTGTAAATTCGTAAGCATGAGTGTGATTGCTGTCGGCTCGGTCTGTATCATTGCAATATCCGGTTCTGTCTTTTTTTTATTATTTCTGGAACACTGTCCAGAGATCGCATCGAATCATTTCTTGTCTCTTTGACATCAACTTGTCAAGACCGTGTCTCTGTCGGCAACATCTCGTCGCTTTTTGGACGGCATGAATGTCAGGCGTACGGTCATGTGTGCAAACGTTCGCTATTGATTAGATTGTCATTTTTGGCGAATTCAGTTTGAATTTCGAAGCGGAGTGAGTTGTAATGACGGTCTACTAATGCGTAAAGGAAAGAAAAGGGTAAGACAATGTGTTAGCGAATGTTTGAATGAAATCTTTTGTAAACACTGAGATAAAAAAAAAGTAAATTATAAATTGTCATTTAGTCAGTAACTTTTGGTTTCTTAATGCGATTTCGTTGTTTTCCAGCAATCGACTTTCCAATACTAGTGAGTACAGTGTAAATAGTAAACAGGCATATTAACAACAATCTTGGTGATAAGCTTTTTAAGCATAGTATACAATAGTGATACGCCAGTGTATAGGCTCTGTATAGTGACTGAGTTCTGTAGCTAAGTGAAACGAAGTTCTGAATATCTATCGCAGTTCTGAATATCTATTGCAATTCCACGCCTAACGTCAAGTAGAACTCATATATACAATTCATTTTCCATTTCGTTCACTGGAGCCGCGTTGGTAGAAATGCGCATTCTTTAAATAGGTAAATCAAATCTTGATCTATAAAATCCATTGCTAAAGAGCCTGGAGAAATACTTGGCTCAACATATCGCTCGAGAATGTAAATGATTTCTCTCTTGTGAAAATATATCTGTGCAAGAGACATATAGCTGTTTGATAAGTTGGTTTAGTTTAGCAGGATAGCGAACTATGCGTTCTTTAATGCCAAAATCTAAATATCTTGTAGGTAATATTTTGTGGGATGGGTCATATAATAATGGTTTTAGTGATAAAAGTCTTACGAATTAACCAATAGCTGCAGAGAGAATAGCAGGAATGGTAACTTTCCCAAGGGTATATGCGTGTCAGTGAATATAACAAACCCAGAGGGAATTGGAACAGGCTCTCGGTTTAACAATTTTGAACCATTATACATTACGCCACCCGCACATCCAGGCTTACAGCACTTGGTATTCCCAAGCGGTCACCCATCTATGTACTGACTAAGCTCGATGTTGCTTAGCTTCGGTGATAGTACTAGAACCGGTGTTTCAATGTGATGTGGCCAAAAGACATATAGAATCACAAATAGAGTAGTGGAGCGATAGTTGGGCTCGAGATGCACAATACTCATCTTTCAATCTTGACAGCGATCAAAATCGGTTATGCAGCCGCTTGATAAATACCTATTTCACACTCTGCAAACACATTTCCACAGACGCAACACAGAAATCCCGTAGCTGCACTATCGTCATGGCCTTTTAAAATCTTCGTATCAGCGTCATTCTTTAATTCTACCAATTCAGACGTTCACAACTAGGATACGCCATGCCACCCCCACGCTTTCGAATCACCCGCATTTACACCGTATTTCAAATACGAGTAGAATGCTCCAATCACCGCAAGGGTGTTTCCTTTCAAATCAATATTCAATAGTTATCTATCCTTCCTATCCTTATAATATGCATTTCATAACACGTCCGATTCCTATCACATACCTTATTCAGCATTACTACTGAGTGGCCCTTAAGCCTTGTGCTGCTTCAAATTTAGTTTGGAAAATACCTGTTAAACATACTTACCATATATTTAGAATACGCAATCACGTCGATAAGTATTCCAATAATCTAAGCAGTAAGTATCGAAAAGTTTTATGATATGATATTTTAGATATAAATTATATCAATTTTGTATTCTGCAATATTAGGAGGTTGCAATACGAAATATTATACTTAGGTAACGTCAAGATCAATTCAAGAAGACGGGCATTGGATTATTCCATATCTACATACTGGTTATCATAAATATACGTATTTGTTATTGTAAATCACTACTCAGGGGTGTTGTTTTTTTGTTCTTTTACTGTTGTAAAGCTGGATCGACTTCGCGTTTTCATAATGATTTAATTGGGACGTTATTCACAGGAAGCGAGCAGAAACATCAATTTACCATTCGAAGACAGAAGAAAAAAAAACAAGAGCGGTTTTTAAAATTCCACTTTGAGGACGAGAACTGTAAAAATATGCCTGAAGGAATGTTAGGATGGACCGAATGAGAAACATTGTGTAATCTAGTCTTAAAAGAATTTTAACTGCAATAGGAAGAGGAAAAAATTTTAAGTTGTTCTGTAAAAATTGCTAAAATATTAAGAATTGATTTGAAACATTAGGTTGGAAAGAGAGTTCAATTGTATTTGAATATGAAAAAGAAACTAAAGTTTCCTTGTTTTCTGTAGATAAATTTACTCAAGATATACAATAAGTATCTGCGACATAATCAAAATCTATATAGCAAAGCTTTGATACCTGAGATGCAAAGAAACTCGATATGAATTTAAGCTCATCACAATAAACATTTTTCTATCGAAAGTTGATGCAATGATCTGAAAAGATGAAAGATGAATCAATGTAAATTAAGGATAATGAGACAAAATATATTTTTTACTAAATCTCCAGCTAAAACAAGTTCAATAAATGGTCAGTATAAACAGTACCCTAAAACGTAACAACTACTCTAGGTACATGATAGCAGCACCTACGATCTGTTATAAAAGTGTAGTCTTCTTAACCTATGTGGAGGGCTTATCGAAAAACAAACAAAAGATCTGTGGTCCATATAACATAAGTAGAGCGTTAAGGAGTGTTACAACACTACCTAGATATGTCTTCCGCTTAAGATCTCCCATAGAGCAGAACATGACTAAGAATTATGTGTACGATATCCCCTGCAGCCGTAGCAAGAAATGAAAAGGAGAAAAATGTCGTCCCCTTAAGATAGGGCTGTAGTAACACCGTTCGGTCGTAACATGAATGGAAAAAGAAAAATCAGGCTGATCATACATAGAGAAAAAAGTGAGATCACCTCTCTTTATGGGATAAAGTTGGAATAATAGACGGAGAACATCATAGGAAAATACGAAAACTTAAGGAATAAGCGCATATGCTACCTACAAAAACCTACTAATGCAGCCAAGAAACAATATGAGAAGCAGTTATAAAGAGAGTTAGAGAAAAAACAACGATAACAAATGAATGAAATGAACTTTGGAAAAAAAATTGTTTACTGGGACATTAGATTTATAAGTCCAAAAACTTCACTCATTAATTAACTCACATAGCCCAGTGGCTAAAAGTGTTGGTTGATCGATCCAAAAAATGACTTGATCTAAAGTGTTTGTGAGTTCAATCCCTGGCCACAGCAGAAAGAACAGAAACTTATAAACTGAGATAACCAAAGTCAGGCATTCTCAATTAGAACAATCTACTCGCACCCCGTGGACTAAATCAATTGTACTGTTCGAAATTCCAACAGATATCGCCTGAAGAAGGTCGGAGTGTACAACGGCCGGAACGTCATGTATGTTACAATAAGGATGAGGAGAACAGTTCGAACAATGTAAATGGTAGCATTGTGCTCTTCTGAACCTTTTACCATGGATGGAGAATAGCGTTGGATTTGAGACGCGTTACGTCTGTAAGAAAAAAGACAGAGTACAAGTGAAAACAAATTATCTCCACAAAGCCGCCTAAACGATTGGGAAGCTGCAACCCAGACATGGCAGTAATAATCTTCTTTTCTTTTTTTCTTTTTATTTTGCTACCATTCTTTGGAGATAAAGCATATAAAAGCAGTAGATGATTTCAGGAGCAGTAGACCGAGCCGACGCGTTTTCCATCATCTTTAGCTATAGATCATATAGATGTGTTCCACTTGAGGTCTACGGTGAAATTGAGACCCTATAGGCGTTCTAAGCCAGTAGTCTCATTGAGAGTACACGTGTTCACCCTGACTGATGATTCTATTTTTAACTGTCATGATAGTTTCTTGAGTGAATCGAACAGAATGTGGTTTGGATTAACGCCCCATTATGATTAATATAATTACAGGTGATATTTTTTCTACATATTTTTGTGGAAAGATTCCAACTGATGAGAATACCTGTCTTCACTAAGTGTTTCGTTTTAGATTAGCACCTCATGATAGACATTATCATGCATATCTCACCAAACACAGGACGGAGCTCTGGTTTCCAGAGAGATTCTCCCTTTTCTTTCACTGTGTACTAAACATTGTGGTATTCATTGGATAATATCAGAGACAAAATATTCTTAAGCAGGGGTGATAGTTCTACCCCGGAAAATTTCGGTATCAAGTTTAATTTCAATGTCTAGCAGAGAGCAACATTTAATCAAAGATGGGACGCCGTCAGTGGGTGTTTGATCCAGTATCAAGTCTGGACAATTTCCCGAGTTTGTGACGTTGTTTTCTGATCAAGTGTGGCTTTTATTATACAGATTTATTTTATTGTTGTTCAGTTTGCATAGGATTTCCTCGTCTACGGTTTGTAGAAAATCGGTATTGACAGACCTTTGAGATTTATTTCAGAGAAAAATCTATTGCTTGAAACTGCTCAAAGCATCTTAAACCTGTCAGGCCACTTAAAGCAACATTTCTACAGATAGAACAAATAATTCTCTCCGCTTACATTACTGAAGGGGTATCTTTTTAATTCATAAAATCTGAGTATCTGAGCTCAACTCGTAAAGTGGTAAAAGTGATGCAAAATGAATCAAGTCTGATATTACGTAACCCACTAATTATAGCTGACAGAAATCATGTCATAAATGTAACAAGGCTTTCTTTCCAACCTAATATAATATTCACACAGCTATAAAAATTAACCAGGCATTTCTTAGACAAAATACTTTTTTGGATAAATAATGTATTTGTTATCGGATAAATTTCTTCGATTTTTATTTATTTTAATCTGATTATTCATCAAACATTCAAAAACCTCACTCAATATATTCTTCTTCATTGTTCAAAACTTCTTGCCAATATTTCACTAGCGTGTCCATGCCTTGACGATCGTTCATGCCTTGACGTGTCCATGCCTTGACGTGTCCATGCCTTGACGATCGTCCATGCCTTGAAGTGTCCATGCCTTGACGTTTCCATGCCTTGACGTGTCCATGCCTTGACGATCGTCCATGCCTTGACGTGTCCATGCCTTGACGTGTCCATGCCTTGACGATCGTCCATGCCTTGACGTGTCCATGCCTTGACGTGTCCATGCCTTGACGATCGTCCATGCCTTGACGTGTCCATGCCTTGACGTGTCCATGCCTTGACGATCGTCCATGCCTTGAAGTGCCCATGCCTTGACGTGTCCATGCCTTGACGATCGTCCATGCCTTGACGTGTCCATGCCTTGACGTGTCCATGCCTTGACGATCGTCCATGCCTTGACGTGTCCATGCCTTGACGTGTCCATGCCTTGACGATCGTCCATGCCTTGACGTGTCCATGCCTTGACGTGTCCATGCCTTGACGATCGTCCATGCCTTGACGTGTCCATGCCTTGACGTGTCCATGCATTGACGATCGTCCATGCCTTGAAGTGTCCATGCCTTGACGTGTCCATGCCTTGACGTGTCCATGCCTTGACGATCGTCCATACCTTGAAGTGTCCATGCCTTGACGTATCCATGCCTTGACGATCGTCCATGCCTTGAAGTGTCCATGCCTTGACGTGTCCATGCCTTGACGATCGTCCATGCCTTGAAGTGTCCATGCCTTGACGTGTCCATGCCTTGACGTGTCCATGCCTTGACGATCGTCCATGCCTTGACGTGTCCATGCCTTGACGTGTCCATGCCTTGACGATCGTCCATGCCTTGACGTGTCCATGCCTTGACGTGTCCATGCCTTGACGATCGTCCATGCCTTAACGTGTCCATGCCTTGACGTGTCCATGCCTTGACGATCGTCCATGCCTTGACGTGTCCATGCCTTGATGTGTCCATGCCATGACGATCGTCCATACCTTGACGTGTTCATGCCTTGACGTGTCCATGCCTTGACGTGTCCATGCCTTGACGATCGTCCATGCCTTGAAGTGCCCATGCCTTGACGAGTCCATGCCTTGACGATCGTCCATGCCTTGACGTGTCCATGCCTTGACGTGTCCATGCCTTGACGATCGTCCATGCCTTGACGTGTCCATGCCTTGACGTGTCCATGCCTTGACGATCGTCCATGCCTTGACGTGTCCATGCCTTGACGTGTCCATGCCTTGACGTGTCCATGCCTTGACGATCGTCCATGCCTTGAAGTGTCCATGCCTTGACGTGTCCATGCCTTGACGATCGTCCATGCCTTGACGTGTCCATGCCTTGACGTATCCATGCCTTGACGATCGTCCATGCCTTGAAGTGTCCATGCCTTGACGTGTCCATGCCTTGACGATCGTCCATGCCTTGAAGTGTCCATGCCTTGACGTGTCCATGCCTTGACGTGTCCATGCCTTGACGATCGTCCATGCCTTGACGTGTCCATGCCTTGACGTGTCCATGCCTTGACGATCGTCCATGCCTTGACGTGTCCATGCCTTGACGTGTCCATGCCTTGACGATCGTCCATGCCTTAACGTGTCCATGCCTTGACGTGTCCATGCCTTGACGATCGTCCATGCCTTGACGTGTCCATGCCTTGATGTGTCCATGCCATGACGATCGTCCATACCTTGACGTGTTCATGCCTTGACGTGTCCATGCCTTGACGTGTCCATGCCTTGACGATCGTCCATGCCTTGAAGTGTCCATGCCTTGACGTGTCCATGCCTTGACGTGTCCATGCCTTGACGATCGTCCATGCCTTGACGTGTCCATGCCTTGACGTGTCCATGCCTTGACGATCGTCCATGCCTTGACGTGTCCATGCCTTGACGTGTCCATGCCTTGACGTGTCCATGCCTTGACGATCGTCCATGCCTTGATGTGTCCATGCCTTGACGTGTCCATGCCTTGACGATCGTCCATGCCTTGACGTGTCCATGCCTTGACGTGTCCATGCCTTGACGATCGTCCATGCCTTAACGTGTCCATGCCTTGACGTGTCCATGCCTTGACGATCGTCCATGCCTTGACGTGTCCATGCCTTGATGTGTCCATGCCATGACGATCGTCCATACCTTGACGTGTTCATGCCTTGACGTGTCCATGCCTTGACGTGTCCATGCCTTGACGATCGTCCATGCCTTGAAGTGTCCATGCCTTGACGTGTCCATGCCTTGACGTGTCCATGCCTTGACGATCGTCCATGCCTTGACGTGTCCATGCCTTGACGTGTCCATGCCTTGACGATCGTCCATGCCTTGACGTGTCCATGCCTTGACGTGTCCATGCCTTGACGTGTCCATGCCTTGACGATCGTCCATGCCTTGAAGTGTCCATGCCTTGACGTGTCCATGCCTTGACGATCGTCCATGCCTTGACGTGTCCATGCCTTGACGTGTCCATGCCTTGACGATCGTCCATGCCTTAACGTGTCCATGCCTTGACGTGTCCATGCCTTGACGATCGTCCATGCCTTGACGTGCCCATGCCTTGATGTGTCCATGCCTTGACGATCGTCCATGCCTTGACGTGTCCATGCCTTGACGTGTCCATGCCTTGACGTGTCCATGCCTTGACGATCGTCCATGCCTTGATGTGTCCATGCCTTGACGTGTCCATGCCTTGACGATCGTCCATGCCTTGACGTGTCCATGCCTTGACGTGTCCATGCCTTGACGATCGTCCATGCCTTAACGTGTCCATGCCTTGACGTGTCCATGCCTTGACGATCGTCCATGCCTTGACGTGTCCATGCCTTGATGTGTCCATGCCATGACGATCGTCCATACCTTGACGTGTTCATGCCTTGACGTGTCCATGCCTTGACGTGTCCATGCCTTGACGATCGTCCATGCCTTGAAGTGTCCATGCCTTGACGTGTCCATGCCTTGACGTGTCCATGCCTTGACGATCGTCCATGCCTTGACGTGTCCATGCCTTGACGTGTCCATGCCTTGACGATCGTCCATGCCTTGACGTGTCCATGCCTTGACGTGTCCATGCCTTGACGTGTCCATGCCTTGACGATCGTCCATGCCTTGAAGTGTCCATGCCTTGACGTGTCCATGCCTTGACGATCGTCCATGCCTTGACGTGTCCATGCCTTGACGTGTCCATGCCTTGACGATCGTCCATGCCTTAACGTGTCCATGCCTTGACGTGTCCATGCCTTGACGATCGTCCATGCCTTGACGTGCCCATGCCTTGATGTGTCCATGCCATGACGATCGTCCATACCTTGACGTGTCCATGCCTTGACGTGTCCATGCCTTGACGTGTCCATGCCTTGACGATCGTCAAAGCATGGACACGCTAGTGAAATATTGGCAAGAAGTTTTGAACAATGAAGAAGAATATATTGAGTGAGGTTTTTGAATGTTTGATGAATAATCAGATTAAAATAAATAACAATCGAAGAAATTTATCCGATAACCAATACATTATTCCAAACCTTTTTTACGTCATCCCCCACTTCCACATGGAAAAATTTCCAACGCTCACCTTTATAGTAAGTATGCAAAGACATACTAAAATTGTTTTGTAAAACTTTGTTACTAGTTCGTAAGCTGACTTGATGATGTAGTAAAAACCTACCAAAGAGAGGTAACCAATAACGCGGGTTTGTGTGGCACCTGGGGCTGGTGATATTACTATATTAAAGAACACATGAAAGAAAACTTGAACATTGAAAACTATATAGAAAATACCAAAATATACCTTGTTTGCGGGGATATTTATATATTATCTACCAATGTGACATGGTTATTCCCATTTAATCTCCCGTTTTCTTTGTTTGATTATCATTTAACAAAAATACACAAAAACATCTTGTAATACTACAAAATAAATTTATTCTATAAAATCACCATTGGCTTCGGAATCCCCTGCATCTCTTCTAGATGTTCTTCTTGCTTAAATTGGTGAATGCTGCTACAACCTTGCCTTCAGTTCATATTTGGTGTTAAAAGGAGTTTTGTTAGACTCTCGCTAAACTGTGGCCACACATAATAATAAAGGGGAATGCAGTCTGGGGAGCAAGGAGGCCAGATATAAGGGGTGATCTGGTCGCAGAAATTTTCTGACACATATGACTGGGTTCTCCTACTTCTGTGACATGGTGCAGAGTCCTGTTGCCAGAAATAGGGTCATCCAGCAGCCACGCTCCTGACCCTGGTCTGCACTACCTCCTCAAGGCATTTGAGTCTGAGCTCATCACCGACAAATTCGGAAGTTTTTTTTTTCTTATCAAAACGATCAGAGTGAGCTGACGTACCTTCGTAATCACCATTAGAAACATCCAACTCCTTCCCAATCCTCTCTGCTGTCCTCAGATTGACATCCAAACACTCTGAAATGCCCGTATTGGAACTTCCTGGATGAATGCCGACTAGTACTTCATACCGTTTCCAAATCTCTGACACAGTGAATTGTGTTATATTACCCGTATTCTCACAGACGCTGCCCAACTGACCCTAATATACAGTGCAGTCGACAAAATCAAAAACAAACAACGCGAATTCGCGAAATTAAAAATATAAAATGGCGACAATTTACCCATCGCACTCTGTAGTTTCAATTAAACTGTTTTCCATTTGTTATATTCTTCAAACTTTGTCTGGATTCTATATCCTATATTATTCACATGAATAGATAGATTAAATCTATTTTAAACATGAGGATTGATGGCAAGTAATGTAATCAATCTTCTTCAACATTTTTCAAAACACTTTATTTTTATGTCTACATGTGACCATTTACTCATTTCTAATAAGTTCGGGTTAGCTATATATTTTTTATAATGGACAATTTTTGTAGGAGGCAAATATTACATCTTTCTCTTGTAATATTTAGTTCTTGCCATATTTAAATCTCTTCTTTTTCTTTTGACATATTTTATCTTCTTTCAAAAGATTTGAGTTTTCCTTGTCTCTTGCCCGTACATCAAGGTTGGCTTATATATCCATTATCCACTTTAACTTTTAAGCATTCGGGGAATATCTTTTTCATTTTATCTCTATTTTTACTTAAATTGTTTCCACCTTATCGTTATGTCTTCTTATTTCATTTCCATTGTCACCCTTTCACGTTGTTCTAAATAGATTTATTCCTGCGTGTCTTCCAGTTCTTCATCTTCTAATATTAGAATTTCAGAACGTTACACTGTAACATTAATTTTGTTTATCCTTGTCCATTTTAACACCGATATGGCGATTTATCCGGATTTTAGAGTTTACGTCTGCATTGTGAATTTCCAACATATTGTATATGAATTATTGTATATGATATATATACTTATATAATATTTATATATGATATATATTATATTTATGTAAGATATATTTATCGTATATGAAATATTGGATATTTCATCCGATAATTGTGATATGAAGATGTCAACAGCAAATCGTAAATAATTTATATATCTTATTGTTTATTTCAGATAATTTACGTAAAGATGTTTTCCAGTCTTGGTGTAAATAGTTCAGGAGAAATCATATTCTGTCTCTCAGTTTCTCTTTTCGTAGTGTTAATATTTCAATATATTTATCCTGAATATTCTTAATAATTGTTACGTTATTTTCTTAGTATCCTACTTAGGAAAAAAACCTTTAAGCTAACCACATCTTGTACGGCGTCAACTGCCTTTTTATAAACAACTAAGCTAAACAATGTTGGTTGTTATATTCTGTTCATTTATTGTTAGCAGACGCTCTCTATAAAAATCCTCCTAAAGAAGGTAGGTGTTGTGGGGCAGACCCCTTTTACACAAGATGGACAATAGTGACAGAGAGAATATCTGCAGGTTGAGATACGTTGAGTCAGGGTGAGAGATACGGAGACAGTACACAGGGTGTTCACAGAGAGTTATACGAGAGTCCAGAGAGAGAGAGAGATAATTACGCCTTCACTCACAGAGACATGTACATATACTTTCTACTAACCCGCATTCCTGGACTACTAATCTTCACTTCATGTCTGTATTCTTACGTTTAATACACTTATTTTTCTATAGTCAAAATACTGGCGTTGGTTATTATTTGTGCAGGATTCCATTCTCGGAATCCACAACAGTAGGGAAAGATAGTAAGAAGGAACTAAGGATAAACAAGAAGACAGGATTCATGGTCATCAACAAAAAGATGAGACCAAAATGCAAATTACGAGTCGGTGATACAAAAATCGAACAGTTATAGAAATTTAAATAACTGGGAAGTGTTCTTAACAGAGGACAGAAAATACGACACTGAGAAAAGATCCGAAGACGTATTGGGACAGGCAAATACGTATTCCAAAAGCTAAGCAGACTATTAAGAGACACTGAAAATTTCCTTGGAAACAAAAAAAATATTACTGAACTGTTACGCGATATCTGTCCTCAGTATGACAGAGAATGCTGAACAATCTTCTCAAAGATGAAGAAGGGACTCGAAGCAACAGAAATGTGGTTCTACAGAAGGATGCTAAAAGGCCATGGGCCGAACATGTGAGCAACGAGGACGTTTTGGAGAGAATGGAAACAAAAAGGAAACTTATATTTAACATCAGGAAAAGGCAGTTAAATTTTCTGGGACATGAACTGATACTCACAGGACGGCATAGAGGGAAAGATAGACAGGGAAAAACAACGGTTTAATGGGTCTGAGCAAATGGATGGCAGAACAGAGTTTGGGAGAAATAGCAAAAAAGACAAAACTTATTAAGAACTACAAACTACAGGAGGATGTAGGCGGCATGATCGCCTACGTCCTGAAGGGACAAGGCACATAAAAGATGTTCTTTAGCATCCGCCTTTAACACTTGCCTGTTCATGTAACTGGTTTTATCTTGGGACACATTAATAGTTCTTTGAAAAGGCGATAGTTCCTAAGGGTTTTGCTGTTTTCTTTCGAATTCCAGTCGAATCCATTACATTCACTTACGTACTAATACCCTTGTGAAAAGTATGAACCCACTTCTCTTCCTCCCCCCAGCTATGGGTAAATAGCAGGACAGACCGGGTTCCATATCCTTAGATGGTAACTGGTCTACCGCAGAAAGAAATGGCAACCTACCGCGGGAAAAATCTGCCTCGTCAGTCATGTATCTTTAGAAGAGTATTGTAGGAGTACGATATGATGATCTTAAAATACAACATTCATTATTTTCATCTTCCCGCGAGAAACGTCGGTTACCATGGCTGTGATACTGCGATACACTCTGTATGTGAAAATATAGACCCAAATTTAAAGAAACTTGCAAGAAAAAGCAGTAAGAAGCTTATTAAACGGAAAAGGTTTTGTAATGTTAAGAACACCTGCCTAATATATATATATATATATATATATATATATATATATATATATATATATATATAAAGAATACATACATATATATATATAAATATATATATATAAGAGAATACACACACATACATGTGTATATATATATATGTATATGTATATATGATTAATATAAATATAAAGTTTGCCACTTTGCTGATAGATGTTAATATCAGCAATTCATCTATAGAGTTTCGTAGATGGACAATCCAGCAATAGCTTTGCACACTCGTCAGGAGATGCCAGAAATTCACTGTTTATGTTAGTCGTTTCTGTCACTTTTATATTGAGTTAGAATTGATAGATAGGTAGATAAGAGCATAGACTGATAGATAAATATTTAAATATATATATATATATATATATATATATATATATATATATATATAAAGTGAACATTGAAGTCAACACTCAGAGGCGACAGGCTATTTTTGCAGTGTGCTTGGGATCATTATCGTGTTTGAATATCCAATCAGGAGTCTCAACCGAAAGCATTAAATTTGCTTCCAAAATATTTTGATATTCACTAAGGAATTTCAACCTGGCATCTCTGTATCTTTTCAATGGCAGTGGAGATTTCCGATGGGAGCCTGACATTAGATTTTTTCTATGAATTTCATTGCTTATTGTACGTTCAGTGACACAGATTTCTGATGAAAGCAAATGATTCCTCAACTCTTGACGAGTAACTATTGGATTTTGTTTAATTTGACGCATTAATTCGCTCGAAGATCTTGAAAAATCTTCGCGGGGCGTCTGATCTTCCTTGATTTGGAAGGCTTTTGAGCGTTTTTTCATTGCAATGAAGGGACTAATGGCAGTAAATGGAATATTCAGGTTGTCTCAGATTTTCCTGAAACTTTTACCTTCTTTCCAGAGCTTAACGATCATTTATTGTTGCGAATTTGACATTTTTGTACCTCTTGGCATGATGATCACCTTCTTGCACGAATATCAACAACAGAATGTTATGTTTGTATTATTTTGGGCTAAAAATAACTACTGATAACATTATTGGCACATTCTCGAACATTCCATTTGAATAATCTAGAGGATTAAAGCAATTTGAAAGTTTTAAAATCTGAAATTCACATTGTACGAATACTTTTCAGCCATTGAAATGTATAAGTTGGATTTATTTCTAATAAATCAAATATTTTGTTTTCTATTCATATTTACTAATTACGTAGCTGTTTACAGTTAGTTACGTGAGAAGTATGTTTATTCATTAGTTGGAAATAATAAATTAAACATTTTATGTGTACAAATATTTCTTTCCCGCACTGTGTGTGCATATATATATATATATATATATATATATATGTATGTGTGTGTGTGTGTGTGTAGATAGATAGATATATATATATATCACCTGCGTCTCGCCTTTTTAGGAGTAACCAGCGTTTATGGCGTGTCTATTAAAGTACGCCGGCTTCAAACAGGAAAACAGAGCCTTGATGAAATGTGATGATGTTCTTAAATAAGGCATGCGTGTAAAAACGGCGGTTTATACAGCAGGTCCGATTCTCAGTCTGTTCATTATCTATCTATCTATCTATAGTCTGTTCATTATCTATCTATCTATCTCAGTGTGTTCATTATCTATCTATATATCTATAGTCTGTTCATTATCTATCTATCTCAGTCTGTTCATTATCTATCTATCTCAGTCTGTTCATTATCTATATTATGTTTAACGTTCTTTTTATTGATACAAGTATTTAAGCAAATGCTCTGTTTTATAATAAACAGTATTAAATAACATTTACCGGCCTGAATGTTCGAGAAATTTTCATAGAAAATTTTCGCTCTCCGACAGGAATCGAACCTGTATCCTATACGGAACCATTATTTCGCGTGATGTGCCTTAACCGTTCGGCCACATTGAAACTTAAATCTTCCATGAATCTCTTCTATTCATATCTGCTCTAGCGTATCAAATGTAAACAAATGACGTCATATATTTTTGAATTGGACATAGTCCGACAATTTATTTAAAGACATTTATATATATTATGTTTAACGTTCTTTTTATAGATACAAGTAAATGTTATTTAATACTGTTTACAGAGCATTACTTAAATACTTTAGTTAAGGCACATCACGCGAAATGATGGTTCCGTATAGGATACAGGTTCGATTCCTGTCGGAGAGCAAACATTTTCTATGGAAATTTCTCGGACATTCAGGCCGGTAAATTTTATTTAATACTGTTTATTATAAAACAGAGCATTTGCTTAAATACTTGTATCTATAAAAAGAACGTTAAACATAATATATATAAATGTCTTTAAATAAATTTTCGGACTATGTCCAATTCAAATATATATATATATATATATATATATATATATATATATATATATATATATATATATATATATATATATATATATATCTGTAGGTAGGTATGTAATTACTTTGACAACTAAATGTCTTGCCGTCTTTTACGAATCAAATTTTAGCGTTAAATGAGTTATAAAAACAGCTACTTTTATACGAACTTACTGATGCCATTTGCTTTCTGAATTGATGCCTTCTATTTCATGTATTGTATTTAAGGTTAATATTCATATTTCGTCAATTCTATCAAAAGTAAAAGCGTGTCGGCCATTGCAAAGCTATTGCCTTATGCTCGGAAGGTGGTATGGAAATTACGAACTCGGTCTGTCATGTTTGGCACCCATCAGAGAAAAGTGAGTTAACTAAGTGTTTCTGTATTTTGTTCTCTCTTTTCTATTTCTAATTTAGTATTCATTTTCATAGTTTTTCTTTCTTTCTTTTTTTCTTCTCTCGTCTTCTAAATTCTTATATATTGTCTCTTGTTCCGTTTGTACGGATTCTCCATAATGTCTGAATTCTTTCGTTTTTTGTTGTTTTTTTTGTTGTTGTTTTGTTTCTTTCTTTCTTCTTTCCTCTTACCCGCTTTTCAACTCTTCCCGCCTCGATCTCCTCATCAATCAGGGCAAATATAGTTTTGACGTTTATTTCATTACACAAATGGAGATGTTTCTCCCCGTTCTTGCTTGCTAACAATTTTCTAAAAGCTCTCGCCGGCTGATAGAT
The DNA here is from genome assembly GCA_964036315.1 of Acanthosepion esculentum. Classification (NCBI taxonomy): domain Eukaryota; kingdom Metazoa; phylum Mollusca; class Cephalopoda; order Sepiida; family Sepiidae; genus Acanthosepion; species Acanthosepion esculentum. Next base: position 70,475,370 of record OZ038490.1, read on the forward strand.
ATGATCTGTTCCGTCGTCGTCGGTAGTTATCTTGAATACGACCTCAGCTATAAGCAGTCAAAATATGCAGATGAAATCTTTGGCGTTTCAAACAAGATTCACGAAATAGCTGCGGATTAGTCAGTACCATTATTTTACAACCCAATGAAATTACCTCTCGTCAGATAAGTCCACATCATTTAGGTTAACGATGAAAATTATACTGGATATTTTAGTGAGAATAAATAAGATAGTATATCAACGTTCGGAAATATGAATTAATGAAAAAGGTTGGCTAAAATTAAAATTAAATAAATAAAGTTAAGCGTTCCTGTATTTTGCTACAAAAACTGTCTGTTCGGTTTATGTAATTGTTATCAATAATCAAGAGTTGTCTCCACTTGTTTCGTTACTCTCCCCCTTGAGAGATCTATTTCTGTTTACTTGGACTATAAAAGGACACTATACGCGAACCGTGTACTCTCAGTTAAATAAAGCTTTCTTAAAGCCTACACCTGCGTACCTTTGTCATTACGGTAACATCGATATCTGTTTTGCATTATAACTGAGTGCATAGGTAAATATTAATCGTATTTATATTTGAAACGATTTATAAACACTGGTTGAAAACGTAGCTAAACAATTCTCGTGTTTATAGCCAAGTAAATAGGTAGATGTTGGCCATTTATATAGGTAAGTGCACTGGTAAACATTGGATGTGTTTATGCCTGAGTCCATAGGAAAACATTGAATTCAAAGATAATTATCAGTTGTGTTTATACTTCAACATATAGGTAAACGTTGGTTGTATTTTATAATTGAACGTCCTGGGTATGACGATAAAGTACATCCGACAGCAAGGCCTCTGATCGGGGTTTTTGATGAATGTGCAACCACTTCCTAAAATCTGTTGTCTCCAGGTTCACGCTGACCCGCTGTGGTGGCACCTGTTAGGTTCCCAGCAGCTATGGACAAAATAGCGAACCCCCAAACACTATGAAATTATAAAAAATACATTTTTATAATAACAATATCCGCAGAATATTTTCATAGTTAAAAACCTTACCAGCAAAAGAAAAGAAAATTAACAGCAATGTTTTGGTAAAAAAATTTACTAATGCTCCCCAAAAATGTATTAACCTAACCGATGGCTGTTGATGGCTCTCTCCTTTTAACATATGGTATCTTGTCGATGCAATGTTAGGAGGACCCATCGAGGCCGTAGCTGGTAACTTCCGACGAGTTATTCCTGCTTTATCTCTGCTTGGACTTGAGATTAACTTGTTATTAACTTGAATTATAGTGCAGATTATTTCGAGTGTACTATCTGGGATATTAAACTCATCCTTGGGGATATAAAAATAACACCTATGGAGGAATTACACATTCTTGGTTCTCCAGTCTTTCCAATGACCATTCTAGGGTGTTTGTTCTAACAAGAATGACTGAGAAATTGCAATTAATTAATACACACCAATCCCTCTTCCTTTTGAAGATAAGCTTTTCGCTACCAAGGTTCCTCTACACTCTCCGAAGTGATCCTTGGTACCTCGAACAGGACTTCTTAAACGAGATATAAAAAAAGCAGAGTCTTTATATTCTCAAAATAAAAAATAAAATAAAATCGATGCTTACCTAGAGATTCTAGAATAAATACGATAATTTGTATATATCAATCAAAGTATAAACGTGGTCGATATTTACAGGAACTTTGAATTCAAGTATGTTTGATTGGCGGCATATCGCCTTCTTATGCGCCATTTAATGCTGAAATTTAATTTTCTTGGGAACATTAGTAATTTTTTTATAGATTCAATTTTAAACACGACCAATTTTTATGCATAGAGTGACGTATAAAACACACTAATGTCTCCCTAACCGATAGGTAAATATCGATTTAATAGTTATGGGCTATTTGAGACGCAAGCAATGGAAACATTTTATAGACGATGGAACTTGTCCCCAGTATCACTCGCAGCTATGACAATAGGACATATATATACGTAAATAATATTATATACATTACGAGTTTTAGAAGCACCAAGATTAACTGTTTTTTTTTAATATATAAAACGTTTGCGAAGCAAAAACACTAGAAAGGAAGACAAACTAATAAACGGTCTTGCATAAATAAACAGACACAAATAGAGAAAAGTTTATTTATTTTAGAAAAAAGATAGCAGAAAGAAAAAATTAAAATATAAATTGAGATTTAAGGCTGAAATCCTCAGAGTCTATGAAATTGTTATTTATAATATGCAATAAAATAATTCATATAGCTTTTTTCACAGTGGTAACTACTAATCTATAGATTGATAAAAAATGAACGAGAATAGAAAATTCAAAGTTGGTAAATATAATTTTAGGTGAAACAAAAAGTAAAAATATGACAAATGTTCTTCAATATTTCTTGTACGAAAACAAATACTAATATACAAAAAACGCGATAACCAGAATGTTTAAAGAAATAATAATAAACAACACATATATAACTCCAAATAAATTTAATAATCATAATATAGTAAATGAAATGAAGGAATAAAATAATTACGAGTTATATTAAATTATTATATTATTTTAAAGCAATATTTACGAGATTCGGTTAAAATTAGAATGCAATCATTTTAGAATTTCCAAAAGAAGGCTTCATCATCATCATTTATTCAGTTACCGTATTTTGAGTTCAGAACGTCAATAATATTTTAATAATATGTTTGAATTTGATTATAATGTCAGACGGTGTGGTTTCAAATTTTGAGTTTGAATTTTTAGATACCCAGGGTGACCCCAAAAAACGGGAAATTTTGAAGTGCGTATTGCCAGATATGAGCAAGTGGCAACACTGCGAGACAGTGACCTTGAACAAGTAAACATTTCGCCATTTTAGTAACGCGAATGAAATTCACAGTATCCCAGCTGAGATGTTGCAGCAGTCAATGAGGAATCTCAACAGCAGATTTCAAGAATGCATTCGTACAGGAGGACGCCATCTGCAGGACGTAACTCTTAAAAAAATGAAAATTCCATCATTGTTTCTTAAATGGCATGTTTTAAGGTTTCAATTACTATGAATTAAATATTTTTCTTCCATCACTCTTGGTTTTATTGGATTTCTAAAAAGTTCCCGTTTTTTTTCGGTCACCCTGTAAATATATATATATATATATATATATATATATATATATATATATATATATATATATATATATAACGGATTAATAATACGAATATTCCAAAAAGGCATTTTTAAAATGTTTCTTTCGTTTCTGTAATTTTTTATTGGAATCATAAAAGGTCAACCGATTACATACTGAAATTATAAATAACGCGTCTAGCACATTTTCCAATTTTGAATCTTAGAACACCAGGTTTTACAGAACTTTCTCTGCAAATACTTTGAGGATTCATCTTTAATGACAAGATTTTTTCCGACATAAAAAAGACTGAATGTTTTAGGCGCATGTATCTCTTCAAAAAGATGCAACCAGTATTTCCCTAAGAATATGTTTGATCTTAGATGCTTCCCCGACTCCCAACTTCATATTTCGGTTGGGATCACCCTATATTTTAATCTTAATAGTAGTTCGTCCACCCTCACTTCACTGATGTTTGAATGATCAAATTTCAAATTTCCCATTTAAAATACTACATCTATTAGAACAAAAAGTTTCAGTGAAAATAAAGAAGTTATAAAAATGGCTAAAAATGGTCACGAATTTCGGCTTATATATTTCTTTCTTTTAACTAGAGAGAAAGGGTAATTTCCCGTCTTGACAATGCTGTTCATTTCAGTTTCCTTCAAATTTTGCGTCTATGTAACTTTGCATGCGTACAATTCAGTTACAGCAGTAGCTTTTTTTTCTGCAAGATAAAAAAACATTAAAAAATAATTCCATTTATTACTGAATAATTGAGAAAGGTTTAAGAAACTTATATTTATCTAATTTATTTTATGGTTTAAAAACTTAAGTTTTTTTCACCCAGATATTAGTGATATCATTTCCCTCTTATACAATAGTGTCATGTTTACTTGAATTTTCTTTTATAGCTATTATTTTCTATAATGTTTTAAACTATATTCACTTTATCGTCATCTACATAAATAAAGTGTACGTATGTCCATCCGATCGTCCGTTTTTCGATCTCGGCGGATCATAAACAACCCAAAATAATAGCTATAACTACTGTAGTTACACGCGATTAGAAATTAAATAAATAACTCATTTAAAGTTAAATTTAAATATCAAACAGAGTGAAAGGCTTTAAAAAACAATTCTTTATTAAAGGTTTAACTTTAATTTCGTCTCAGTTGCAATTGATATCGTCTAATTAAACCGTAATTAAAACTTATACCGGTCACGTGACGTTTCTCATATGTTTTTATTTTCTTTTTTCTTACATGCGTACTGTGAGGTATTCAAAATATTACATAGTTTGGGTTCCACAATGTCTTTTAAGAGTGACTTTATGTGAATGGATCATAAAGAATGGCGATTTTAAAAGAAAAGAAAAATTGCCTGCAAGATAAATGTAAACAAACTACAGAATCGGTTGCGTATACGAAGAAAGATTATGCCGAATTAAGGAGTCGGATAAAGATAAATTCTAATAACTTTACGTACATAGGACGCTGAAGCTAAAAAGCCGATGGCCCCATAGCCTTCCGGATTTGCTAGCCTAAAGTCCACCCGAAGAGCGGCTCCATGCGAGTAAATAATAAACTGGAAATTTACTTTTTGGCCACCTATAGACAGTCAGGTCCAAGTTACCAATCAATAGATATGAATATACTTATAGTTTTATATGATAGGCATGAATTGACTGATATCAATAGATATTGACAGAGGGGAAAACTTATTGATAAGACTCTAGGGCGTTTTCAATGTATGCAATAAAAATAAAAGAATAATTGTTTTTGTTTAATTCTTATTTTATTTCACAGATTCGTAACAGTCTTTTACAGATATATATTTCTCCCAAGGAGACATGCCCCAGTGGGTAAAAGCCTCGGTGAACTAATCCAGTGACTTGAATCAAAGAGTTACAAGTTCAAAACCTGCTGAACAAAAACTTGGAGAGTAGAGTTACTGAAGGAAAGTAACTGAAACTGCGAAACCAGGAAGAGGCATAGCACGTGGAACTAGAGCAATCTACAATATAAAGGTTTTGGTTCGAAATTTCAGCGTATATCACCTGGAGAAAGCCGGTGGGTACAACAGCAGAAACGTGGTTAATATGACAATAATGATGAGAACAGTCCGAGCAATGTAAATATCGTATATATTTACAATACAGTAATATAGACAGATAATGAATTTGAGAAATTCTCTCATCCATATTTTTCCTTTTTTTTCTCGTTTATTCTTGTTTCTAACTTTATGATTTTATTGACTTATATCAGGATAAGGGTTTTACAGACTGATTATGGTTCCAATGTTTTGTTTCAAACTTTTCTAAATCGTGTTTATGCGCCTGTGCTTGTCGAAGAGCTGATACTGTAATGGTATCGGCGTAAATTAGGCGAGGCGACTTCAATTTCCGTTTGGTCCACTTGGAAAAAGCACAAATCCACCTTCCTCCAGCAATGAATTAAATTGCATGGCTTGCTGGGCTCCCTTGCCTAGAGGCGGCAAACAGTATAGAAGAAGCAAAACTCTGAATTCAAAACCAGCTTGTAGAGGATGTTCTAGACTCACTACTACTGCTACAGCTGCTGTAAGTGTGGAGCCTCTACAACTCTAACTGGTTACAGAACACACGCTACGCATGTCTGTACTTTTGTGTACAATATATAGCGAAATTAAATGTAAATCTCCCACACACAGCACAGGAATTTCCGCATTTACATGCTAAAACCTAGGGCCTCAAAATCTAGAGCTCCTCCAGTCAAGGCGTATAATATTTTTGACATTGTCGTAGGACTTTCTTGCACGTGCTGTCATAACGCATTGTAGACTCTAAATAATCCTTCAGTAATTGTAAACGCCCATCATCATCATCATCATCGACTTTACTGAACTTGTTTAACTGAACACTTTTCCATTTTCCACTGCTCTGGAGAATGTCGGTTTTGGAGTGGCCTCATAAGCGGAATAGCCAAGGGCCTCTTTTCATCTAAATCCGGCCCTGAACACAGGTATACGCTTATACATTACATAAGCGTATTCAAAATCAGAAACAAACACTGCGTGATGAAACGAGAATTAGGTTCCATGTATAATATACAGGTTGCGATGGCTACATTGTGCGTTGTTTTTTTTTTTTATTTTGTCGACTGCGTACTATATTATGGTCAGTTGGTCACCACCCGTGTGAAAAGATGCACCATGACGCATTTCACTCCAATAGAAATTTAGAAACGGCATTTTGTACTGCTTAACATTCGAGCCGGAAATTCCAATGTCAGAGTGTCTTGTTATCACTCTGTGGACTACAGAGCATCCGGAAAGGGATCCAGTCAACATTTTGGTGTTTGGAGTGACGATTAGTGATGGCGACGTTATGCCTTCATTCATCTTCCCACGTTGACTCAGACTCAACACGGAAATCTGCATCAAGTGACCTAACGAGATAGAGCTGCACTGGGTGAACAACCTATGTCTGGAGTCAGGAGGCTACACCATGCCATGCAAGCAGGAGAGTACTGTCAATTTCTGCGACTAAATCACCCTATATATCTGGCCACTTAATTTCCCAGACTGCAATCCCCTTGATTATTCTGTTTGAAGCGTAGTCGAACGAGAGACCAACAAAACCCCAAAGAGGAATTGAAGGCAAGGACTATGGAAGCATCCACAAACTTAAAGAAGGAGACCGTCCAGAAGAGATGCTGTCGATGCCACAGTCGTCTAGAAGCCCTGAGTGAAAACTATGGCGATTTTATTGAATAAATTTACTCATCCATCGCAACCTGTATATTTACATACCAGTGACAACTGCAGTTAAACTACGGTGTTTCATACCAGTGTGTTTCTATCCATTTCTAACTAGGTCATTCAACTGTAAAACTTTAACGCAATACTCAAAGTATTACCCTGAAAGTAAAATGTGTTGTTATTTTTTTTTATCGAGAAACAGAGTAATATTCACGAAAAGGTGTTTTCCGTTTGCGTAATAGAAACAGAATTCACTTTTTATATTCTTTACTTTCTCTGCGTTAAACCATCGCGTTGACGGAAAGGTTTCAATTCATAACAAGGCCAAGGTTTTTCCTACTCGATACTTTTATGTATGAGAGAGAAATATAAGATAACAATAATCGATATGGAAATAAAAAAAACGGAAAGAATTGAATGGAAAGTGTCGAAAACACGCGCACTAAAATCATACGCAAGGATTGTACACGCCTCTCTCAGGATAGCCTCACTGGGAAGTTTTCCTTTTTTGTGAAAAACATGTTTACCAATATTTTCTGGTAAAATAAACATTAAGTCGTGCACAGTGCTGCGAAGTGAAGAGGCAATTCAAAACTTGACAGAAAAAAATACTCTCGTGCTAGAATAATGCACGCCAAGTTTCTTTTTATAGAAAAAAATATCGGATTTAAATCGTGCAAATTCGGAACGAAACAAATATTGTGAAAGCAAATACATTTTTTAAAACTCTATGTATATCAATCTATATTGTGATTTATTAAGAATAGCTTGACACAAGGCTGAAATAAGTAGAATCCAGTGGTCCACGTGTTCACTGCTAAGGACCAACCTTACTAAATCTTGAAGTAATGTTGGATGCGATGGGTAAATTGTCACCATATTATACTTTTAATTTTTGATTGTTTTTGATTTTGTCGACTGCACAGTAGCGTAGGGTCAGTTGTGCACCGTCTGTGAGAAAAAGAACACATGATGCATTTAACAGAAATTTGGAAATGGCATGCTGTACTGCATGGCATTACAATACTAGAATTTCAGAGATCCAATACTAGAATTTCAGAATGTTTCAAGACAGTGCAGAGGATTCGGAAAGAGTTGGATGAGCCTAATGGTGATTACGAAGCTTGGGAAACTCACTCTGATCGTTCTGATAAGAAAAGAACTCGAATTTGTTAGTGTGGGTCTCAACCTCAACAAGGACGCCTACATGAAGTGCCTTGCTGAGGTAGTGTTGACATGGGTGAAGCGTGCGGCTGCTGGAAGACCCTATGTCTGGCAACAGGATTTTGCACGAGGCTACAGATGTAGGAAAACTAAGTCATGACTGTCAGATAATTTCCGTAATCACATCATCCATTAAATTTGGCCAGCAAACTCCCTAGACTGCAACCCGCTGGATTATTATGCGTGGGGAGAATTTGATTGAGAGACTAACAAAACTTCTTGTAACACCAAAGATAAACTTCCATATTACAGACGATATACCGCTTTATGTAACTTGATTTGAAGAAAGGCCATGAACAACAATTGGAGCAATAAATGATCTGTGATAATAAATTCATAATAATATGTAAATTACTAAATGGCAATTATTCCACCTTATTGGCATGTGTTTTAGGCCCCTTTGCTTGTCGAACATTTTATTTCTTTTTTACACTGAAAACATCGTTAACATTTCTGCTGAAACAAAGTTGAAGTTTGTGACTTTAAAGGGGAAGATGATTCTAGGACAGATTGTCAGAAGACTAGGAACTTCCAAAAACACCGTTCAAAGAATCCAAAAGACTCTTCACTACTCATGGAAGTTCTTTAAGTGCAAAGAAAAGTAGAAACCGCAAAAAAATAAAGAAGAGAGATGAAAGAAAGATTGTGAGATTTTCAGTAGGCAATCCAAAATTAAGAGCACGACAAGAGACAAATGAATGCACTTTTACAGTGAGGTTTCAGTTGATGCAGAAAGCAAAGTATTAAGGAAAATGCTTGAAAGGTCGTATATCAGCTTGAAATATTAAAAGTTCTAATGCTAGAATATATATATATATATATATATATATATATATATATATATATATATATATATATATATATATATATATATATATATATATATATAAGACCAGTGGGAGAAAGATACAGTGTAAGATATACCACTACAAAGACGTTAAAATTTGAAGCTGCACAAGTAATTTTGTAATGTTGAACCACAAACGATGTTAATCCCTCACACACCAGACAGGAAGTTCCTCATTTACACATAGGCTTAGAATGCTGAAACTTAGGGCCTCAAAATCTAGGGCGCCTCCAGTCAAGGCGTATAATATTTTTGATATTGTCGTAGGACTTTCTTGCGCGTGCTGTCATAACGCATTGTAGACTCTAAATAATCCTTCAGTAATTGTAAACGCCCATCATCATCATCATCATCGACTTTATTGAACTTGTTTAACTGAACACTTTTCCATTTTCCACTGCTCTGGAGAATGTCGGATTTGGAGAGGCCTCATAAGCGGAATAGCCAAGGGCCTCTTTTCATCTAAATCCGGCCCTGAACACAGGTATACGCTTATACATTACATCAGCGTATTCAAAATCAGAAACAAACACTGCGTGATGAAAAGAGAATTAGCTTCCATGTATAATATACAGGTTGCGATGGATAAATTGTGCGTAGTTTTTTATTTATTTTGTCGACTGCGTACTATATTATGGTCAGTTGGTCACCACCTGTGTGAAAAGGAGCACCATGACAAAATCCATGAAGAAAATCGGTGCGATCTAATGGAAGCCTACACAATATATTAGCTTAATAAGATCACGAAGATGGATATATTTTTCAGCATGTTGGTGCCCGTTGCACAATTTCTTGCGGATGAAAATGTCAACATTTTGAAACATTGGCAAGTATATTATCCTGATCTTCATATATACTGGGACCATTGTGGCGATAACTGAAGAACCAAGGGCTCAGACTTTAACCACATAATCTCCACGAGATTTGGTTTTACTCTCAAGAAGAATCGGAAAATCAAATTTTCAATAAAAAAAATCCGGACCTTGTTCCGTTCAATACCACATATAAACGAGGCAACATGCCTGATTAATAACACTATACTTTGACATTTTGTACCCTCTATAAGAATAATTATCACTTTTGCTATATATACTCGTTAAGATAAGAGCTGAAAGGTGCAATTTTTCTCGTAGTCATCAATCTGTTCTGTGAGTATCAAATTTTCCAAAACCACTTTTCTCATTATGTTCCCCAAAAGTTCCAGTTGTCTCTATCTGATGTTAATTATAATTGTCCTTTATGCTTCCATTTTCTCTAGAACCTCGTCATTGGTTTTCTCAAGTCTCTTCTTCGTCTGTGATGAGATTTTCCAGCATCTAATGCCATAAAGAAGGACTGTTAATATATTTCAATTCATTACACTTTTCTTTGTTTCAAAGGTTAATTGTTATATTTTTATGTTTCTTAATACATTGTTTAGCTTTTGGAAGACATCTTTCGCTATTCCAATGTTCCATATTGTTTCGGTTATTCAGCAAGACAGAGATCAGGTTAAAATCGTTTCGCGTCGGGCCCACTATGTCTTCCCAACTGAGCAACGCTGAGAAGAAAAAGTACATTCAGACTTTCAGTAATGTTACCAACTTCAATTTCAAAGTCAATTCAAGAACCATCAAGAGAACGGTGAATAAATTTATAAAAGAGGGAAGAGCAGAGACCAAGATTTGGATCAGGAGGTCAGAGCAGCAAGAGAAATCATCATTTCAACTTAGAGCTAAATACATTCATATTGTTCAAAGTAGAATTCCATTAAGATATTTTAAATAATTTCTAAAATAAATAGATTAATAAATCAAGGACAAACGAAAGGATACCAATATAAGCAGTACGACACACCCATATATATATATATATAAATATATATATATATATATATATATATATATATATATATATATATATATATATATATATATATATAATACAATTTTTGGTAATCCGCATGGAATTTCTAAGAGGATATAGATGCGTAGATCTATGTCAAAAGACAAAGCAAAAATTATTATATTATGACAAACACATAGGTGATATTTTATTTCATTTAAGTCGATAAAACACGGCTACAAATCTTCAGACCTGTAAACCAAATGATATATAGTGATTTTATATTGAGATGGTGTGGGAAAGAAAGATGTGAAGTTATCATCGTGTAGGAAAGGGGGAAAAGAAATGATGTGTGGTCTCAGACATCTATATATATATATATATATATATATATATATATATATATATATATATATATATATATATATAATAGCTGGCCACTCGTATTCGAGGATACTCGTTTATTGCAGACTCTTGCCCAGGCTCATTTGTGTTTGTTCAACACCCACAAAGCCAACCTGTGGTTTATACTGCAACTATGCTGAGCAAGCCTTAGTTACAGTTTCTAACCACTCGGCCACGCGTCCAATATATATATATATATATATATATATATATATATATATATATATATATATGGGGTGGGTGCTTGAGTTTGTGTTAGTAAACGGAGATGCATATATAGAAAAGTCGACCTAAATAGAAAGGAATGCTGACGTGAATTCAGACACACACACACACACACACACACACACACACACATATACATATATATATATATATATATATATATATATATATATATATATATATATATATATATAATAGATAGTATTTAGATAGATAGATAGATAGATAGATAGATAGATAGATAGATAGATAGATAGATAGATAGATAAATTTACAGAAGTAGGGAATTAGATATTGAGAGAGAAATAGAAAAAGAGAGGAGGAGGAGGAGCGAGAAAGAGAATAAGACTGAACAAGAGTGAAGGATATATGAACATGGTTGGAATTTTAAGAAAATAACGTTGCAATAAACATATAACTTCTATCTAGACCGGATGCTATGAAAAGATTAAATTGTAACATCATTCTGAATAGCCTTCGATATGCAATTACGTATATGCATTTTTGAGACAGATCGCAATAGCGACGTGAACTGATAAAATCATCCTTATGCAGAACCTAACATGCAAGCAAATTTCATAAATACGTAACCAATCATATAGACACTTTTATTTGCGCTTGTATAATAAAAAAAGATGCGATATGACTGAATAACTAATTTATTACTTGCAGTATGCTAGAAAGGACAGTAAAAACTCCGCGGTTGGAACCGCTTCCCAAATTCGGTATTTTAATGACCAAACAGAATACTGATTTTGAAACTTTTACCCCTCCCTTGTATGAAGTTCAGCATATTAAATATATTGAATAATTTATAAGTCGGACAAATTCGTCAAATTATATCCAGACAGATACAGACTGAATGATGCATCGGTCTGCACAAATGTAGTGGATAACAACAATGAACATGGGATTAGGATGTAACCATTGATAGATAGATAGATAGATAGATAGATAGATAGATAGATAGATAGATAGATAGATAGAAGTAGGTACTTAGATAGATTGTAGGAATTTAAGTTGATGAGACCTTACGGCCAATCTACTATTGCGCTTACATTCATAAAATCTAGATAATATAAATTAAAAATTAAACACTATTTCAGCGCTCATAGGATATCTTTAAGTGTCGCGAGAGATAAGATCAGGCGGAAATAGATGGATAGACATAAAATAATTTGAGATAGATAGATAGGTAGATATGAACAGTATTCATTAGATATATAAAGAGATATGTTATGAACAATAGATATATATATATATATATATATATATATATATATATATATATATAGATAGATAGATAGATAGATAGATAGATAGATAGATAGATATGAACAGTATTCATTAGATATATAAAGAGATATGTTATGAACAATAGATATATATATAGAGAGAGAGAGATAGATAGATAGATCGATAGATAGATAGATATGAACAGTATTCATTATATATAGAGAGAGATATGTTATGAACAATAGATAGATAGATAGATAGATAGATAGATATGAACAGTATTCATTATACATAGAGAGAGATATGTTATGAACAATAGATAGATAGATAGATAGATAGATAGATAGATAGATAGATAGATAGATAGATAGATAGATATGAACAGTATTCATTAGATATATAAAGAGATATGTTATGAACAATAGATATATATATATATAGAGAGAGAGAGAGATAGATAGATAGATAGATAGATAGATAGATAGATATGAACAGTAGTCATTATATATATAGAGAGATATGTTATGAACAATAGATAGATAGATAGATAGATATGAACAGTATTCATTAGATATATAAAGAGATATGTTATGAACAATAGATATATATATATAGAGAGAGAGAGATAGATAGATAGATCGATAGATAGATAGATATGAACAGTATTCATTATATATAGAGAGAGATATGTTATGAACAATAGATAGATAGATAGATAGATAGATAGATAGATAGATAGATAGATAGATAGATAGATAGATATGAACAGTATTCATTAGATATATAAAGAGATGTTATGAACAACAGATAGATAGATAGATAGATAGATAGATAGATAGATAGATAGATAGATAGATAGATAGATAGATAGATAGAATGAAAGAACGAACGAAAGAAAGAAAGAAATTAAGTAAGAATTACAAAAAATAGATCAGAATTCGAAACTGTAGAGGGCTGTATTTGATTTCGTGCCGCTAGCAGAAGTTGAATGTGGGTGAACCGATGTAAACTAAACAAAACGAAGTCTGGAGTAGAACATGAATGGCCAATGTTTATTGACGCACGAGTGTACATGGATGCAAATCTCTAGAGCAGTGTTTCTCAACCGGGGTTCCCCGGAACCCTAAGTTTTGTCAAAGGCCCCCAAGGGTTCCGTGAGAACAGGTGAGATAAGCTAATGCACTTTTCACTTTTTATTTAATTTCATATACGTAATATTACTAAACACACAATATATTCTTGGTTATTGTAATATTGTAATATAGACATCCTATGTAACCTATTAAGTTATAAAAAAAATATAACAATCATTGGGAATATATTTAGTGATGTCTGTACGACGCCAGTGTGAAATGACCCTTACTCGTCAGTGCCGATTCAGCGAACGGGACCTGTACTTACAATTACTTATTTCTTTGTTTTTTCTTTATTTTTACAGAAATACCTATACAAAAAATCTGATGCAGCAATTATCTGTTTTCGCTCTGTTTACATTTATATCATAGGTATAGGATATTGGTTACTTATGTTTATTTTTATGTTTGAGTTTAGAATTTTGGCGTGTGAATGAAAACTCCATGATGAAGTATTATAAAGGAACAGTATGAATTTTATTTAGCATTACCAAAAGATCTGGCAAACAAGTATTAATTTTTCCTTAAACCAATTATTAAAAAATATATACTATGATATTTTCCACGTGAACAACGATGAACATATAATGAGAAAGGTATGGTATATGTTTTTGTTTTTGTGCAGGGGTTCCTTGAGACATGTAATTTATTTTAAGGGTTACGCAAGGGTAAAAAGGTTGAGAAACGCTACTCTAAAGAATGGTCGACCTTAAGTCAGCATGACTTTGAGTTAGAGTGGCCGAATTTTCCTTTCGTTTAGACTGAATGGTTATGAAGTTAGAAGTCAACGATGATCTCATTTGGAAGATACGCTAATAAAATGCACGCGTGTCCGGAAACCTTTTTTTTTTTGGTTTCTTTCGCATTATGGGAAAATAAAAAAAATAAAAAATAATAATAATAATAATAATAATAATAATAATTATTATTATTATTATTATTATTATTATTATTATTATTATTATTATTATTATTATTATTATTATTATTATCACCCTCCTCCTCCTCCTCCTCCCACAAAACAAATAAATCTTAAAATGCTGCGTGCCGTTAAATAAATTTATTTTTAAACAATGAAACGCTTTCAAGTCAAACTATTTCTCTTCGATATGTTATGCTTTAGAGATGTTTTAATTGTACGACACAGTAACCCAGGTTAATTAATTCCGCAGAAATATGAGAACATTAAACTTTATAATTTTTTTTACAGATTATTTCTATCGCAAATACAAATAAAGTTATAATTTTTTAAAGTCTACAGGAATTTTATGGACACCCGGTATATATATGTATATATATATATATATATATATATTTATATATATATATATATTCTCTAAGGATTCATCAGAGTGATGATGTTTACGGTGATGTAAGTCAACTGGTGCACAAAGTAGAACAGATACTGACCTTTTAAACTTTTTTTTAGAATGTGTGATTTGGTATATAGTCTCAAGAATTTAAATTACTTCCTTTACCTTTTTTATTTATGTTCGCGAGATTATCCACGGTGAATTTACGTCCATTTTCTTACATTTCACCGTTCTTGACAGATCTTGTATCATAATATGGGCGACTTAATAACAAAAGCGATAAAAACATTAAAAAAGCAAGTAAACGTCCAATGCAGTCCTAAAGAACGAAACGCGTCCACACAAATTTTTTTTCACATTGTTATTAATTTTCCTAATACATAAAAAATATATATCATTTTCTTCCATACATATACACCTACGTATATATATATATATATATATATATATATATATATATATATAGATAGATAGATAGATAGATAGATAGATAGATAGATAGATAGATAGATCGATATAAAGAAATATAGTCTTAAGGTGTGCTATATTTATGGGATAAAGTGCTCAGTATCAGAGATAAAGCCCGTGTAAATATAAAAGTGAACATTGAAGTCAACACTTAGAGGCGACAGTCTGTTTCATGCTAGACGCAATCTTCAGGCCACCCTATATGCATATATATATATATATATATATATATATATATATATATATATATATATATATATATATCATCATATATTTCTATCATGTGTATATCATTGCTTGATCCGGCTTCTAAAGCTTCAGTTTGAGCGGCTTGGTGATAGTAGTCGTGGCTCCCGGGGGCACAGTCCTATGGTTACAGAGAACTTCAGTTGAGTTCCACCACGGAATATGTGAGCGAGCGGCGCTATATTGAGTCTGATTTGCTATCTCTTCGTCAATTCTCGGTAGTGGATGCGCACTGCTGATGAGTCCTAAATGTAGGACGAAACGGCCGTCCAGTGCTTTCTGCATTCTGTTGAGGTTTCTTTCCGACTGAATGAATTACTTAATTATATATATATATGTATATACCTACAAATATTTGCCTCTATCTTAATAAAAACAAAATTTTATCGTTATTATTAAGATGAAAGGCCAAGGATTTTCATTATGTATGTGCGGATTGATAGGGTCTCTATTGGTAGCACTTCGAATCCTGCTTTGACAAACATTTTTGTTGATTATTGAGAACTTATTGTTTGAGAAATGTCAGAAGCCGAATATATATACGTCGGTTATGTTGATTATACTTTTTCTATGTTTGATGCCATCCCTGTTTGGTATTCACGACGGAGGTAGTGGAGGGAAATTCGCTTCCTTTTCTAGATGTTTTAGTGGAACGTAAGAATAAATTTATCACAAATGTTTATCGTAAGCCCGCTTTTACTGGTTTATACACAAGATAGAATTCTTTTGTTCCGCGTTCTCGGAAGGTCATCCTAATTGCCACATTAGTCCATCGTGGCTTGATGATATGCTCTTCACGCACTCTCCAGCAAGGTTGGGATAAGATTCATTGCATTTTATGCAATAATGGCTACTAATGTCGTTAAGCGAGTGATGTCCAATTTACTTGAAATCACCATGGCTTGGTGGAAAATGTCTGACTCTGATTGATAGAGTTTCTAACTCAAGTTCTTCCACTTCTTTCACTGCCAAATTATGTGTTGTCTTCGGGACTTGTCCTATTTTTCCTTCCTTTGTAAAGAACCGTTTGTCCTATCTGAAAAAAAAATTGTCAAATTTATAAATTCAAATGTCAGTGCGAACCTATCTAAGGTTGGAAACTCGGTTGGGTCAACACGTATCTGCATTTATTACTTTTAATCATCATAATCGTACTCGTGTTCTGCAATCTGCGTATGAACCTGTGATTGGACAACACCTTTTCGAGAAGTAGCTATGCTCTTCCAAATTTTCTATCAACTCATTCTCTGTTTTGCATAATCCTCCGTTCCAAACACCATTTGCAAGTGTTGAAAGTTGTATTCGATTACATCAACCTTCTTTATGTAAGCAGAAGGAGACTTTTCTTCAGTCACTTCATTTATTTGAGGATCATGAGTGTAAATTTCTTTGATATTTTACACTCAGGCTGGAGTAATTACAACGTTTGATTTTACGTATATTTGAATCGTAAATTTCATGTTTTAGACGTACTCCAAATCTTCCTCCGTATTACATATCCATTCATAACGAGTTTGATACATTAATTTTGCCAAAGTGGGCCCTTGAAGACGTGTTGGCGGAAAGGCACCTTGGTTAAAAAAAAATAAGCACTAAACCGTGTTTGTTTAAACTTAAGTGTAAATGAGGAAGAAATCCTTCTAAGACGCTTAAAAAAAATTGGTGACGCTTGAGTCGTTGCGGATGGTGACATACTAAGACACAAGAATCGGCACCACAGTGACATGTGGACAGCCCGCTATATTTCTGAATGTAAAAAGGTATCTTTAACCTGCTCTTTGAACTGTAGTGCCGTGGTTCAGTTGCATCCGGGTTCATTATATTCGTTTACGCGAAAATACCCTTGGGAAATCTACAATTTTTCCCTTCCCACAGTTATGGATTTGTATCAGTAAACAATTCTTATCTCCGCTCCCCACATACACATATCAAAAAATCATAAAACTAAAAATACATTCTGGCTTTAACACCTTTCCCAATGTAGACGTGCATACAATTTTGCCTAAAGTATTTTTCCAGACACGGACGAATAAGCACGTCCCAAACATAACGTTTAAGAAACAACTACAGATGCTCTTCTGACCTTGAAATGAGTTCAGTTGCCACCTCATACGTCAGGTAGAGGTTTTAGTCACTGCTCGGGTACTTCATGGTGTCCCAGTGTCTTACTATATTAAAAAAAATGTCTGAAAATGACACGTTTTTTCCCTGATATTAAAGGGTTGAAAAGGTGTAAGATTTGAATCAATCGAACTTTTCAATGGAAAACTTGATCTTATCTCTTGCCAAACGTACTAGGTACTACTTAACACATACTTATAAAATATGAAATACCAACGTTTGCATATTAGTAATTCTGCTTACAAAGTATTTAACTGCTAATCTCGGCTTGGACAAATCGATTCATCTGTTTCTCTGTGAGTCAACGTATGCTATTTTTATGTCATTTCATTTATGTTATTGTGTGTTAATGTCGATCTCTGTGGAGAGTATATGGAAAATCAATAATGGTTGGCCATCAGACAACTAGAAAAGTTTGAATATTCAATGAAATTGCCTGTATTTCTTGTTTGGGACAGACTCGTTGCAACAGGATGCAAATGCGACATTTGACTTTCGTTAGCCCAACTCATCTACGCAAACACCACGCGTCAGAGAGACGTAAAGCAAGATTAATTCATGCTTGAATTGCACACAAAACCAATTTCTTTTTGCTGAAGTTTGTAATTGGATGTCTCCGCTCCCAGCTCAGGACATCACAGCAGGAGATTAGAAATGACCAATTGTCCTATTTGCACCTTAGTCTTTTCTGCAATCAACTTCTTTTATCCTCCCAGCGGGGAGGACACTTGTCAGGGGAGCAAATGAAGTAAGGTGAAATAGGGAAAATAGAAGGGAAAGAAAATTGAGGAAATGACTGGAAGGTAGAGTTTAAATAGAAGGAGTGAAAGGTGTAAGAAGGATGGAACGATGAGATAGATAGATAGATAGATAGATAGATAGATAGATAGATAGATAGATAGATAGATAGATAGATATGAACAAATCAAGATATAAGTACATATAAACAGACCACTATAGAGAGATAGATGTATAGATATATTGATATATATATACAGAATAAGATAGATAGATAGATAGATAGATATGAACAGGCCAATATATATAGATGAAACTAATCAAGATATATATAAGCAGATAGATAGATAGATAGATAGATAGATAGATAGATAGATAGATAGATAGATAGATAAAGTGATATGTAGAGAAAGATATAGATAGATAGATATGAACAGACCAAGATATAAATAGATGAAACAGGGCAAGGTAGAGATAGATTTTAAAAGACCATGATAAATAGATAGATAGATAGATATGTAGAGAATGAGATAGATAGATAGATAGATAGATAGATAGATAGATAGATAGATAGATAGATAGATCAGAACAGAACAGGTGAAGATATAAATAGATGAATCAAACCAAGATAGATATGAATTGATAGAGATAGATATTTACAGAATGAGATAGATAGATAGATAGATAGATAGATAGATAGATAGATAGATATGCACAGAATAAGATAGATAGAATTTTTATTTATCTGAAGATAAGTACTAACTAATTTGGATACATTTGACATGATTTTGTCGACAATTAGCTAAGAATAGGCTGAAACACATTGGTCGATAGTAAAGTAACTGACTGATAGAGAGAACCAAATCCTTTAAACATCTACTTAAAATTTAATAAAAAATATTTAAAAAGTCAAATTACTTACGATAGAATGAAACCTTTTCGGATATTTTTCCCCAGTAACGAATAAAAATGACAGAACATTTTTTAAGCCTTACTAAAAATCTACAAATCCGCTTTTAAATGTATGCACTGTTTATATGGTTTTCTTACACTCAACAAATACTGTGTTATAGCCTTCTTCCGCCTCTCCTGTCATCTGTCCACCAGAAAGATTTTTATATTTATATACGTGAACAGGGAATAAATAGGCAGATACAAGGATGTAAAAGAAATCGTTGAAAGAGAATTTGACAATTCCATCTTTTCAAGAGCAGAACAAATATGTTTTTGTGCGTGTCAATACACTTACACACGATAGAAATGTGCGGTCATTTTGAGGAGAATCGTTATGAGAGATGTCTTCGTTTTTATGGAATTCATATTCGTGTTTTTTGTGTATTTTTTTTCGTTCGTAAGAACCATCCCCTTCTACAAGGAATTGTCTGTGATTCACAGGTACAGAGAAGGACTTACCAGAATTCGTTGATATCGATAAGTTGATTTTTCTTTAGCGACATATCGAAATCTCTATCAGTTATTTAATGCCGAAATCAATATAATTTTTACGCAATGTTAACCCTTAAAAATACAGATTATTTATACATAATTTTATACTTTCAGAGTAAACATGTTTTTTTTTAGATACGTAGTTTGTTAAGGGGGCATTGTAGAGTAATGTATAGCCGCTCGGATTGAGGAATCCGAGAGCCGAGTTCGAATTCCATTAGAATCCATTACATTCACTTACTTGCTAATTCCCTTATTCCTTATTCCTCTTATTCTCCTCGCAGACATGGTTAAATAGCAGGACAGACCGGATGGCAACTGGCGTGATGCAAAAAGAAATGGCAACCTACGGCGGGAAAAAATCTGCCTCGTCAGTCATGTATCGAATGATACATGATCGCCTACGCGTGTATTACGCATGTCACATAACTGATTGACTGAATTTGTAGATCATAAAATGTATTGTTGGTAATTTTTTTGAAAATGTATTGTTTCACTACAAAAATATATTACCGTATTTTTATATTATTAGTGGTGTTTGATTATTGATTGATTTATCTGTTTAATGGCATATCAATTTCTCATTGGTCATTTAATGCCGAAATGTAATTTTCTTTGGAGATTGGAATTAATAAAAATACGATATATGTTATTCTGCTTTCACAATTGAATACATGGTAGATGATACTTCGCTTTTGTGCATATACATGTTTGTGTAGAAATAAATATGTGTGTTTTATGTTGCATTTACATTTTGGAATACAGTTTCATTGAAGAAATTGTAGAATATTATATGGATTAAAGTCCGGAAAAAGTTCTTTCATATAGGTCCTTTCGTTGTATTTTACACAGATTTAGCTGAAGACTTCACAAATATGTCCGTATTGTTGATAATTTTACTATAAATATGTATTGTTGGTAATTTTTATAAAAAATGTGTTGGTGGTATTTTTACTATAAAAATGTATTTTTATACTTTCAATAGTTTTTTTTTTTTGTGGGGTCAATATTTTCGCATAGCTGGGACTGTAACAAGTGTTACAAAACCTGATCGTGGTGAAACTCAAAACCTTCAATCTCCAGATCAGAGGCCTTGTTGCCGGATGTAGGAAAACATCTAAATCTAGCATAGACTCCCCCCCAGTAATTATAGAAATACAGAAAACTACTCAGTCAAGAACTAATCTGGCATCCCGTTCCCACCTCTTCACCGTTTTACTCCAATAGATTTATGTCTCGTACATCTCGCCTGTGGAACTCCCTTCTTTATTCCTGTTTCCCTGACAAATACAATCTCCAACTATTTAAGTGTAACGTCAATCGACATCTCCAGTTGCCTTGATCTATCCACTTCCCTTCTCCACATCCTTTCACCTTTCATTCCTATCTGCTCTCGCTCCAAATCTTCTTTCCTTGATCGATCCACTATCTTTCTCTACATCCTCTCCTTTACCACTCCTATCTGCTCTCCCTCCAAACCTTCTGTAACCCCTTGCGTGCTAGTGGCTTCCAGCCTTGCTTGGGGTGATAAGCTTATAAAAAATCTACTAGAGTAATATACCAGTCAACCATTACCCTCAAAGAAAATATGATAAATTATAATGTTTACATTGGAATTTCCGCGGGGGAATGGAAACAGAGAATTTATACTCATAGACACTCATTTAACAATTCTAAATTAAAATACCAAAACGCCCATTCAAATAATTTTGGGGTATTGAAGGAAAAGGGCCTGAACCCTCAGGTAGATTGGAAAATTATAGGTTTCGGACATACTCCCAATAGTTTTAGAGATAGGTGCAGATAATATTTAGGGGGAAAATTAGAATAGTAAAATATAGTAATCAATGCGAACTGTTGAATCAAAAGAGTGATGTAGGGTTAAATGTAGACATAGAAACAGATTCAAACTTATATAAGAATAAAGATCTTAACTTATTACATACTAGCTCCCCAAAAACAACAGTCCCCCAACGCATGCAATCCCCTTTAATTAACTCTTTACTTTAATATCTCCTTCTTAAAGAATTTCAGGTACAGCTTGGTATTCCTAATATCTGATCCTTGATGGTATAGATAGATGATATATATGTGTGTGTATGTATGTTTGTGTGTATAGGCACATATGTGTATGTAAGTATGTGTGTATAGGCATATATATATATATATATATATATATATATATATATATATATATATATATATATATATGTATATATATATATATATGGTAGGTATAGAAATTAAAACACGGTAATCTGTCATTATAGTAATGACCTCGAATTATTTATGAGCGTACGCGAGATCGAGAAAAGTATTAGATTCGTTATTTCAAATCATCTGATCACTTTCTTCCAGACAGAAAATGTTTGATCCGACTAAATTCGACTCATCTCTGTTTACTCACGTCTACATTGCTACTACTGACAACTATTGCTTCTTCTTTTCGGAAGGTGACTGATCAATTCTCTCCCTAATATCCTCCTTATTATATGAGTAACCAATTTTTGTTAAACTTAGGAATGTAGATGCATGTTTTAACCACGATGCTCGCATTATAATATCTTTAAAGAAATATTACAATGGACTATGAAGATAGAAGCTGCAGAATGAATATTGATACCATTACTGAAAGCCTGAATGATTTTTCCTCTCATCATTGCTCAGTTGGGAAGACTGGAGCTGACACAAAACGATTTTAGCCCGTTGTCTTTCTTGCTGTATAACACAAAAGGGTGTTTCAGTGATTCGACAAATGATATCAATATGGCTAAACTTCTTATCGTAAAAACTGGAAAAAAAAGAAACACAATACTTTAGTTGTTTTTTTTTTTTACATATTAAATATTTTGTGATATGTGTATTTATGCTGTATCAGGATTTGGACAATTTCCCTGTTACAACCGACATATATATATATATATATATATATATATATATATATATATATATATATATATATGTATATATATATATATATATATATATATATATATATATATATATATATACATATTTTTATATATATATATATATATATATATAAGTACCAGGTTGAGTGTGTGTGTGTGTGTGTGTGTGTGTGTGTGTGTGTGTGTGTGTGTGTGTGTGTGTTAAAAATAACTAACAAGGTCTGTCTAATTTTTTATTATATATTTCCAATTTTCAGATAAGATGTTCAGTATTAGCCTCGAAGTTTGGGATAAACTGTTCGAAGTTCATATTCTGTTTTTTTTTTTCCAAGTACTTTCGACTTTCGCAGTCATTGTCAAGAACAAATGTGGTGTATGTGTTGTAGTTAGAATGCCTTTGTAAGCATCCTGCTTTTGTTTGGTAAATGGTACCTTTGTACTCTCGGGTGACGTCAAGTATAACGGCGTTTGGGAACAAAACAGAATGCGATTTATTTATTTTACTTAATTTACTTATTTTGCATAATAATAGCTTCTAGAGTCTTGTGACATTCCTTGCATTGGGTTGTTGTAGAGTATTGTGATGTTATCTGCTAATATTTTCCTTATGATGATAGATATATTTTGGTAGTTCATGATGTGCTGGCCGATGTGTGCACTGATTGCACTGAGTTTTGACAGTTAACTAGTCAATCATTGAGAAAGCATGGTGTATGTGTGCCCAGTTTAAATATTTAATCTTACGTTGTTGTTTTTTTATTATTAGTGTGGGAGGTGCAATCTCCCAGGGGCATGACTATTCATAGAAAAAATTACTTTTACATAGAGGAGATTCATGTGGCTCAGTGTTGTTGCTAATAATTAAATTAGATATTTTACACTTTTTGTAGCAGATGATGAAATCTTAGATGTTTGTTGGGATCTTTGTGTATATGAATCGATGAATTATATATTTAACTGCTTTTTCATCCTTTTTATAATTAGTGTTCATTTGGTTACCATAAAATAAGTAAATGGTGCAATTATTTTCTTTTGCATCAGGGAGGGGTCTGACATCATTTTCTCGAATTTTGTTTAAGCGTAATTTTATTTGTTAGTCGACGATGTGGTTAGGATAATTATTGCTGATTAATTTAGTTTAATGTTGCTACGACCCTTATAGAATAAGATGTCCGAAGAAGAGATTACTTTGGCGCCGTAAATCATATTTTTAAAACAGTTATTTTGTATCTGTGGGGACATTTACTTTTGTAGTTAAGATAAACAAAGGTTTTTACTAGTGTTTTTTTTTTGTAAAGAGATATGGTAAAATTATGGCTGTTAGAATCGACTAATATGTCAAGGAAAGGGATTTTATTGTTAATATTTAATTCGTGATTAAAACGTAGGGCAAAGTTATAGGTTTCTTACAGTTTTTTTTAAATTTCTTCTACGCTGTTTCCTGATATGAATAAATCGTCGATATAGCGTGCGTATATGGGAGAGTTGGTGGAGTTAGCGAGCACTTTGATTTCCATGCAACACAAATTAGATAGAGTCAATCCAAGAGCAGTCATTTTGTGCATAGATATTGCCACAGCGTTCGTAAAATTATAGTTGTGTCCTAAAATGGTACTTGTGTTGTGTAGGATAATGACTGCGAAAGTCGAAAGTACTTGAACAAACAAAACAAAATGAACTTCGAACAGTTTATCCACAAATTTGTGCAACTTATGCGAAAATTGGAAAAAATATAATAAAAAAAATTAAACAGACAGTCCTTGTCGGTTCTTTTTAATCAAACTTGTTTGGATGAATACTTATTGCCTAAATACATCTTTATACATACATACATACATACATACATACATATATATATATATATATATATATATATATATATATATATATATATATGTACAAATATATATAATATGTATGTATAAAAACATAAATATATATATGTGTGTGCAAATATATAGAAAAATAGGAAAGAACACGTTAGATAAATAATCCGGAGTTCTTTAGCATTTTTGTTTTTAATTAAAAAAAAAATAAAACAGTGCTCCATACAATGGTAGAGCTTTAATTATAATTTTTTTTTAAAAATATGATTCCTTCGCTACATAAGGGTTCTCATGTTTCATAAACGAGAGCCGAAACCCTCAATATAATTATTAAAATTAAATTGAATTAAAGTATCAAGCCCTGTTTCATCATCAAGCGAAAATTAAGGATTCCTAAATTATGTATATATCTAAATATGTCTGGGTGCTTATGTATTATAATCTGAGTGTATATGTATTGTCCCACACAAGATGTCATCACTCCATCACTAAACGTGGCATTCAAATGTATCCATTTTGTCATGAAGTTAAGAGCAGTCGATCTTAACGTCTATTCCAACGTAATTTCAATAAAAAGAAAATAAATTGAATAACATAAGTATTGTTTTCTTTTAGCCTCAGTAATTTTATAATTTAGAACTTAATAGAGATTAAATTTAGATTTTAAAATGGGTAATTTTTTTATTTTTTATTTTAACTTCAAATTTTATCGTATAATTTAATACTTATTAGTTAGTATAATTTCTATTTTAGTATAACGCCAAATTTAAAGCATTTAATAACCTTACTTCGTTGTCAAGTTTTTTGAATTCTCGTATACTTTGATTGGTCATTCCAGCTTATGTAACAGCGTTTCACCTTGCGAGGTGTGGTTAATTAATTTGAACCTTTCAAAACCATTTATTCTACATTCAACTTTATCACTTGCTAAGAAACCAGAAGTGTTGAAACAAAATGGCTATTTTTATAGTGATTTTATAACATATTTATGTTATAACTTTTATATAAATAATTATATATATATATATATATATACAATTCCTCTATGTATTATTTATATATTATATATGCGTGGTACCTATTGGTAAACGCTGTCAATGATAGAGATAACATAATTAAATTGCGTTGATGTGAGTTTGTGATCCTGGGTTTAAGACCCTTTGCGATCGTCGGAGTTTGTATGACGATCGGCTCGCAAAGTGCATGAAACCCAGGGTCACAAACTCACATCAACGCATATATACATATATATATATATATATATATATATATATATAGAGAGAGAGAGAGAGAGAGAGAGAGAGAGAGAGAGATACATATGTGTATATATATATATATATATATATATATATATATATATATGTTTATATGGCTGTGTATGCATGTATGCATGTGTATATTTGTGTGAACTTGGGTTTCAAGGTGAAATGCTTTTGAATGGCCATGCAGTAGAATATATTTGAGAAAAAAATGTTTTTCACTGAGCTAGGGATTCAGGATAAAACCTGAATTCGATAAAATTTTGCATTCAGAGAAGCGCGTTCACCCATCACCTGAATATCCTCTGTTGTCAAAAGAAGAAATTTGCATTTGATGCTTTCAATCTCTCGCATCCAGCCTTTTTTCACAACATTTTACATATTAGTTCAATCTAAAAAAAATCTTTGAAAAATATTTATAGATAAATAAAGAAATATTTAAAAAAATATACGCAATCTTTTTTTTTTTTACTCAATCTATGCGTGCCTTTCTGGAGACGTTTCGTCACCACGTGTGACTTTTTATTTTTAATTTTATCAAAAAGCTCCATCACATCTTTTACCAGTAAAGCAAGTGCTGACATCTATGCAGTGAAACAACATAATCACTTCGGATTTTATATGGAATCAAGCCGAAATACGAAGCTGTGTATTCTGACTGCGTTTAAAATGTAATTATCAAATAAAAAGTGTCAGAAACACAGTTGAATAAATGATTAATGAACAAGGTTTTTGAAGGAAAGAAATAAATATATTTAAATACTTAAATACAGTTCATTTCTTATAGGGTATTCGCAGTAATTTTATATTCTGCAGCGAATGCATACGCAACGGAAAAATTTCACTGGACTGTCACATCTAAAAATATGGCGACCATTTTTTTTAAATGATTAATGAAAGGATAAGTTATGTTTTGTTGCTTCTTCATGAATGTATGAGAGATTTAGTTTTAGTATGAGAGTTAGTAGTTTAGTCTATCGCTTAGTCATTTTCCTCAGGCACTGTGGTATGAAACTGATGAAGATTTTTGTGAGCGATATAGATATATACAGAAGTACAATAGCCCAAGAAAAGTTTTTAGCCCGGAGAAATATACTACATTCAATTTCAAAATTAAATTACGTAATCCCTAATCAATGGTATTTGGAACTAGTATAAAGTAGGTCCTCCATTTTCTAGTTTCAGTGCTTGTATTCGATTTTTCATGGATTTTATCAAGTTAATAACAATCGTCTGCTCCATATTTTGCCACTCCTTTAGCAATGTTTCATTAAAGGTTGCCACTGACGTGTTTTACTTGCACGATCTCGAAGTCTTCGGTGAAGACGCTCTCAAACGTGCTCTATTGGATTCATGTCAGGACTTTAGGATACATATGGCAGTGACTTGATTCCTTGCGATTCCTTCCAGGCCTTTGCTACTTTGCACGTATGACATGGCAATCCATCGCGAACAAGATAGCCATTATTGTCAATCTGATTGGTTTCAAGTACTGGGAGTAGTCCATTTTCTACTATTTGACAGCTTTTTGGATCAGTAAACCACTCATCAACAAGAATCAGCTCAGATTTCCCTCCAAACCAGACAGTGCCCCACACCATTACTCCAATCCCTCCATGTTTCACGGTTGCCTGCTGACATTCTGTGTTCCAAGGCTCATTCTGATTTCACCAAACATTAACCTGTCTCGAATTCGAATACGGGCAGAATTTATTTTCATCTGACCAAGTTGATAATCTTTGTTCTCGAATTTTCTGGCACAGTCCATATGCCCGTTCCTGTTAACACCTGAAATCAAGGGCTTCTTTCTTGCAAATCTTCTTTGATAGCCTAACTCTGTCAGAGTCTTTCCCAACGCATATGTCGACATTTCCATTCTGTTAGCAACATCTTTGACGCTCTGACGACGTTTTCTGATGACTTCCCTATTCAGTGCCCTTTTCGTTCACTCAGGCACGATGCTTGGTCTTCCTGAACGTTGTTCCACACGACAATGCATTTCTTCATTAAATTTCTTGACAAATTTATTAACCCTTTGATGATTATTTGACCAGGAAAAACCTAGCAATTTCTCTATTTCTCCAAATTCCTTAATTCCGCGAACTTTCATTGCAAAATATGTCAACTATCGTATGAAAAAAAGAAGAGACTTTATTACTCAAGCCAAAATTGCTTTCATTAAAGTTGGTTAAAAATTTATCATAGCCCACTGTATAGACATATTGATTCATTGTATTCCAAAAGATATTAATAGAAAATTTAACAGAAATGGTTGGAGTCAGATTTCAAATTTAAAATAACCATTAGATTTTCTGTTAAAAAAACATTACATCCGTACAAAATTTTCAACCTAACAAATTATTTAATGAGTTGTACTTGCTTATTTAATAAGTTGTTTGCATAGTGGGGTGATTAGGTTTTCCTTGAAGGCTCAATAAAAAATTCCAGTCATGCAGATTGTATGGCAATATTCTTCAGTAGTTTTGCCCATTTTCTAGCGATGGTCATGGTGATGGTCATTAGTTGCTCAGAACTGTCGCTCTCCGAAATCATCACCTATCACAAGGTTCTACTAAAAAATACGAAAAACTTGCTTCGATCTAAAAGAGAAAAGATTCACTCAAAATTTGATGGAGACGGATTGCTAAAATATTTCAACTTACCGTAAAGATCACAGAACCATTTCAATGCAAGTGCCACTGAAAATAAACATACTTCGACTTAAAAGAAATGTGCCGAGATTAACACCAAATTCGATGTAGTGAGACTGCTAAAATGCGTCAACCATCGTAAAGATCAAATTGCTATTCCAGTGCGCATGCCACGGAAAAGCAAAAACTGGTTTCGACTTAAAAGAAAAAAGATCCTTAAACACTGACGGAAACAG
The DNA here is from genome assembly GCA_964036315.1 of Acanthosepion esculentum. Lineage (NCBI taxonomy): Eukaryota > Metazoa > Mollusca > Cephalopoda > Sepiida > Sepiidae > Acanthosepion > Acanthosepion esculentum. The sequence continues at coordinate 70,504,334 of OZ038490.1, forward strand.
TTTGATGATTGTATTATTTGTTGTGCCGAGATCCACACAAAATTTGGCGTAAGCACGTTTTTTGAATTTTCCAATCATCACCTATCAATGGAAAAACTGAGTTTGACCTTGATGAAAAGTTCTGCAAAGATTAACACAAAATTTGTTGTAGAGAGGTTGCTAAAATTTGCCAACCATCCATCGTAACCATCACAGTGGTATTCCAATGGACGTACCACTGAGTTAAGCCCAAAAGAAAAGATAGTCGAAATTTGAAGTTCGTAGAAGACGAATATGGACATGAAAAATCTTAGGAGGAGAAACAAATAGATCGACTAGATAACTATCAACAAAAGATTCAGGTATACAGTTTTAGATTGCCTAACATCCCAATGTGCCGACACTTCCCACTAATATGTTAAACTTAGATTGACACTACAGAAATTGAAGAATACTAAGACAGCACTCAATTTGCAATACAACTGAGTCTTGAACAACCTGAATTTGAAGGGAAAATATATGTATAGTAGGAAAAGCAGATTAGAGAGGCAAAAGGATAAAGAAAACTCGAAGTGGGACGTTTCAAGAGAAACTTTCGTAACATCAGAAATCGAGATCATCCCTTAGAAAACAGATGAAGAAAGCAAAAAATGAATGACAGATGAGATTCTCAACATGATGAAAAGGAAACCAAAAATCATGCCAAGACACGGAACAGAAGATAGGACAAGAAGAAATGAATGCAATCTAAAGAGGAATGGCTCAACGAAAAATGTGCAGAAATAGAAAGAATGTGTATCACAAAACTGATATGCATGAAAAATAAGAGAACAGGACTAAAGACATTCTCATCAAACAGGATGCATAAAATCCCAGGACGGAACGATGATATCAGATAAAGAAAAACTACACCAGATATTGAACGAATATATCGAAGAACTCTTCAGCGACCAAAGACAACAACCGGCTATGCATAAAATATCAATGGACCGGAAATATAAAAATCTGAAGTGTAATCTGCATTGGCTAAATTGAACAGAAACAAAGCGACAGGGCCAGACGGAATTGCAATAGAGATTCGGCAGCCTTAGACGATTTCGGCATAGACAAGATTACAGAAATAATAAATTAAATCGACAGCACTGGTGATAAACGGGAAAACTTAAGTAAATCTATTTTATAGAACAGCCTAAGAGGCCGGGTGCAAGACAATGTGAACTCCATCAGACAATCATCATAATGAGCCATGTGATGAAATTAATGATAGGAATTCTGACAAATAGAGCCTGCAGCAGATTCAAACCGGAAATAGGACAGGAAGAGTACGAGTTCGTCAAAGACACAAAAATAGTCCGTTGTTCCAAGCGCTTTCGGAATATTTTTAGCCATTTTCAAGGGAATTGTTAATTTCTCTTCATGTTTGACTGTTTAAGAAGTGTTTTTGTGTTGTTTTTAATCCTAGCAGGTGCGTTTATACCGATCATCACATGTTGAGTGCGGCTGGAATTCAACACCTCATTCCCTCTGTTGAATATAGTGAGATTGATATATACATATATATATATATATGTGTGTGTGTGTGTGTGTGTGTGTGTGTGTGTGTGTGTGTGTGTGTGCAGACATACTACATTGCTGTATCACAGCTCATCAGTGTGGCTAGACATTCGATTGCCTCAAGCCAGGATCGAAACCCGACTAGTTTGGAATCTTGAGCTATCAGTGCCCGGTAGAGAGGAAGGCAAATTTTTACGTACCTATTCTTCGAATAAACACGCCAATGGAAGAACTTTGCAGTAGTAATATTGCTAGTCGTTGTTTAAAAAAATTGCGTTTTCTCTCCAGAATGCTCGACCGGAATTCATTTTCCGGGGCGTATATCACACACACACACGCACACACACACACACACACACACACACACACACACACACACACACACACACACATCTATATATATATATATATATATATATATATATATATATATATATATATATATAGGAAAATGTACAGTAAAGTCAAAACCCAGAGGTGACACTTATTTCATGCTACACGCAATCATTATGCCTGACAATTGCGTTTTGCATCAAAGATTTTGCCCACTTTTATATTTACATAAGCTTTATTCCTAATATTTAACTATAGTTTACCCTAAGCCTTCTAATTGAGGTTGAATAGCCGGAACCTTTCGGAAACCGTTGATGTTTCTACTAGCACGAAATCACAAGCCATTGTGACCGAGTGTTCAGAGCATCCCAGCCTTGTTAAAAAAAAAAATTGACCCTGCTAAATTATGCGCTATCTTCTCGAAACTCGATGTCAAGTCCTCTCAGCAGAGTTGCAACATAAACCACACATGGATTCAGAAAGTTGTCCGGGAGTCGGAAAAAGACATTTCCTTGCCACCTTGGCAGATTGCTGTACTTGGAAATATATATGTATATGTGTGTGTGCATGTGTGTGCATATCCGAACCATTCTTGTTCAATTCAACCGACAATTTTTATTTACTTTGATTTATTTTTCTTTGCTTATTCTCTTTCATTCTGTCATTTGACAAGAACAACGCAAACGTCTTAATACTGCTTAATTGTCATCGTCTACGCTATTACATTTTTTTTTTCAAATAACAAGAAACTGAAAAGTGGAATTCAAGAATCATCTGTTGTTCTCGAGTTGTACTTTGTGACTTGGCTATTCTGCGATATGACTGCGTTGATGCTATAAAAGAAGACATTCGCTGTGCGAAAAGCAATAGAAAGAATCGGGGTAACATTTTTGTGTGTGTGTGTTTTAAATGAAAGGACAAAGAAAAGGAAAAACGCCGCAAATACATCAAAGATATTGTGGAATTGAAATAAATAATTAAGCCACAAAGTAGAAATGAATGCAGGAATGAACGGAAGAAAATTCGTAAAAGAAAAGGAGTGAAATAAACGATGTAAAGTTAAACCAAATTAATTAAAGATTGTCCAAAATAAATAATCACGAATTTGATTCCAATACCTCGGGGAACAGTACTTTTTACTCGTCTATCAAATTTGGTACTTGGGTCTTATTTGCTTTACATAAATGAACCTAATCTAGTATCACATGAAATTTCAGATGTAGTCAGCCTTTATTCCGGCCTGGAATCCCCAAACAAAACCTGTGTGTTTATTTAGAAAAACAAATCATAAGCTATATGTAATTAAAATAACTTATTTCATAAACATTTCTGAAGGTAAATGGAATGGTGAACATGCTTTGTTCATCTAGAAAGTCTTACGCCGCTAAGTCCTAAACAAAATTATATATATATATATATATATATATATATATATATATATATATATATATATATATATGCATATTTGCCTCTGTCTAACGTAGAGATAGTATAAAACATAGCTACACAACAAACAGGTAAAAGGAAACAATAAGATAGCATCTTACATATAATATGAAGATTCTTCTGTGTTTCTGGAGAATCCATATAAAGGATTCCAGATTCGAACTGGCCAGATTTATGTACTGTGTCACTAGCGAGGACATATTCCGCAAACTGGGTACTTCGAGTTTTGGGTTCTTGCGATAATTTCCATACCTGACGAAAATATATTTCCATAGGTAAAGGGTTTCAAGAGCTTTTAAAATGCAGTGGGGAGGCATATTTAGCCTCAAGATTCCGATTAAGCATGAAACAGGCTGTCAACGCGGGGTGCTAACCTCAACATCCACTTATATATATATATATATATATATATATATATATATGAAGAAATATAGTCTTAAGATGTGCTATATTTATGGGATAAAGTGCTCAATATCAGAGATAGAGCGTGTGTAAATATAAAAGTGAACATAGAAGTCAACACTTAGAGTCGATAGTCTGTTTCATGCTAGATGCAATCGTCAGATATATATATATATATATATATATATATATGCGTGTGTGTGTGTATGTGTGATTCTGAGTGTGTGTGATTCTGAGTGTGTGTGTGTGCATAGATATCGCTTCACTTCGATCGATATCGTTGTTCTTCACAAACCTAGTGCTATTTTTACTCTCAGTTATAATCGTTCCTTTAGACCAGTTGTTCTCAAACTTTTTGGCCCACGTACCCTTTTCACCATACATCAGAATATCATCCCGACACCTTTCCAATATTATCCGTCTTAAAAGGTGCATTCCAAATAATATTGTAGAAGTCTTCATTTCATTTTCATATTAATATATTTTAGATTGATTATTTTCATGCAGGATTTTTGAAAATAAATTTCAATAGAAAATGTTGATGCATTTTTAAAAAATAAATTTATTTTAATTCATAACTCTTATTTTATGTGCCGTGTCTCTTCAGGTAAGTAGGCGATCATTGTCCTCCACATCTTCCTGTCCCTTGTAGCTCTAAATAAGTTTTGTCTTTTTGTTATTTCTCCCAAACCCTTTTCTACCATCCATTTATTCAAGCCCGCCAAATATGTTACGCACTACTTTCCACTTTCGCTTTTTTCCGTCAAACTGTCCGGTGTGTATCAGATTTTCCAAGCCCTAATTAAATAAACTGAAACTTACTTCAATAAAATAAAAAGTCCAATGAAATGTCAATTCAATTCAATTGTAATTCAATAAAGTAATTTATGTAATAAAAATAAAAATACACTATTGACATTATTTGGACTATTGTCCCCATCTTTATCACCATATTTATTACAACGCTTCGGCCGTTGTACGCTCTGAGCTTCTTCAGGTGGTTGGAATGTCGAACAGAACCTTTATTTCTCTCACTGGGGTAGACAGTTCTAATTCCTCAAGGACACATGGCACAGTGGATAAAGGCGTTAGTTAGATCCAGTGACAGAACCCAAAGAGTGTGAGTTCAATACCCGGTTAAGGCAGTGGGGAACGTTGAGAGAGGAATTAACAGTAGATAACTGACAACTGACATCCATTAAACATGGCACGTGGAAATAGAACAGTCTACCCCAGTGAGCGAAATAAAGGGTTCAGTTCGACATTCCAAGCGACCGAAACGTTGTAATAAATATGGCGACAAAGATGAGGACAATAGTCCGAATAATGTAAATAGTGTACATAATACCTCATCTCAGAGATATAGACAAAACAAAAAAAACTTAAAATATTTTCCCCACCGGAACCCAGAAATTACCCCGTGCGGGACATTTCCCCATGATTGAGAAACCCCCACTTTAGATCCTTCTGTCGTGTTATTTATATAATTTATATTGCTACTAAGTTAACATAATGCACCTGAACGTGATTTTGAACTCTCGTTGACGATATCATTTCATTAGCCAATAATAATTATGTAGTCTTTTCACGGCAATGACAAAATTAATAACCAAATTTGTTTTTTCCTTCTCTCTTTAAGTGTTAATCAATTTCTTCCAAAAATATTATTTTATTATTTTATGTCTTCCCAATGACTCCGTCTTCTTTTGTTCAAAAGCGTGTTTTGACACGAATGAGTTCTCGACGGGTGGGATATAGTCTACAGAAGATCCATACGACAAAGAAAAGAGTAAACACCTAATTAATAATGTCTAAAAAAGATATATTAGTTCCAAAGCAAGCTTAACTTTTACATCGACATCTAGCAGACGTTTTTTTATAGGAAAACTGAAGATAATCACACACACACACACACACACACACACACACATATATATATATATATATATATATATATATATATATATATATATATATATATATTCGTCCTGGGTATGACGATAAACTACATCTGCGCCCTGGGTAAGACGATAAACTACGTCCAACAGCAAGACCTCTGATCAGGAGGTTTTGAGGAGTGTGGAACCACCTTTTAATTGCTGGTCTTCCCAGGTCCACCCTGACCAGGGGTGGTAGCACCTGTTAGGGATCCCAGATATGGGTAAATAGTCAACCCCTCCCAAAGTTGGGCCAAAGTAATGTAAGTGTAAAATAGGTTTTAATACCAGAAATACTTTGTAAAAAATTATTACCAGCAATACAGTTTTGAAAAAAAAAATATTACCAGTAATAAAAATTTTGTCGGTATTAAATAAGCCATTGCGGTTGATATGCCGTAAAACAAACCAAACTCTATATATAGAGAATTTTACTAATAACACCATCTACACCAGTATTCGCACCAGCCACAAGAATAACTGTTGGTGAGTCTTCCCCTTCAGTCTCTATTTCTCACATCGATGATGAAGTACACAGGCGTTCCCGAAATTTCCGGACTTTAAACCTTATTTTCCGTGCTTTATTTCTGTCATGTGGTTAATAATTAATACATGTTTTTCGTACTGATCACAATGCTCCTCTTTCGTTTGCCTTTGTTTTGTTAAGCAAACTATCTATTTTACACACGCACACATACAACACACACACACGCGCACACACACACACACACACACACACACACACACACACACATATATATATATATATATAGTGAATTACAATTAATGAGATCCAAACAATTTACCTCATACAGATGATCATTTCCTCCATGGGAAAGTACATTTTCCCTGGACTTATCAATGCAAATACATTTATTAAAATGAATAACATCTCACGTATTTTATTCGAAAATTTGAAAGAAAAAGAAGAAAAGAAGGAAAAATGAAAGAATAAAAGGAGAGGGAGGAAGAATTGTCTTATGATAGAGGAGGGAGTTATATAGATATAGAAGGGTAAGGGACGTAAGTTGGTTATGAGGAGTCGGGTGCCGATAAACGTGACGGCTGAAAATGGACCCTGACATAAATGTAACCTATCAACACCTGTGCAAGGAAGAAGAATAAACAAAAATGGCCATAAAACTTTTTAAAGAGGAGCCTATTTTTTTAATAGAATGGGAGTAAGAATTTAAATTTAAGTAAATCATTAATAGATTAATTTCATTTAAATATAACGAATCTCATTATATCAATATAATATTAATAAATTTTCAAATACTATGTTTATAATTTAAATTATATCATACTTATTATTTAAAAAAATCTCTAAAGGAATAAATTTAAATTCAATATATAAAAGTATTTACTGTTATGAAAACAATTAAATATACAAGTAAAACATATAGAAAACTCGTAACCCGGAGAGAAATACTTAAATATAGAAGGAAAATCCACATCTCGAAAACAAATTCATATATGAAAAAAAAATTACATAGAGGGAAGTTGTCACAATAGAAAATTTCACATATACAACTATAAATGAAAGCCGTGCGACGTTCGACTGATACTATGTTAGTTGAAATTTGTTCCTGTGGCGTCTCTTGGTTTGTGGGGTTGAAATAATGTTATGTCAGTTGGAATTTTTCCTATAGCGACACTTGGATACCAATCCATTCCTTTTGTTTAGTAGAGAATCTTGATTACTAAATTTAATGATTTTAATTTTCTCCTCCAAACATAAATTACATCTACCCCAAAAAGGTACTAGGTGTCTGTTATGGTGAATCGCATCTATTCTATAGTTATTAGACTCTCCCACCTAATATAAGTAGGAGTAGTAAGAGGAACGGGGGTCAGTCGATGTCGGACGACAGCCTGAACGGTTGAACTCTCTGCCTACATGCAGGGAGGAACCAGAACGAGGCTACGCCGAAGGGCGGAGTCTCGTTCGGGGAGGTAAACCGGCCCTGAACCCGTTTATACGGGTTCAAAGGGTATATATTTTTGGCCGGGCCCACGGGCTCGGGGATCCCACATTAAACCGGCCTTGTGACACATGATACCCTCGTGGTGGGGTGACTAAATATTAGTCGATGTCGGACGACAGTCTGAACGGTTGAATTCTCTGCCTACGGGCGGGGAGGAACCCGAACGAGGCTACGCCGAAGGGCGGAGTCTCGTTCGGAGAGGTAAACCGGCCCTAAACCCGTTTTTACGGGTTCAAAGGGTATATATTTTTGGCCGGGCCCACGGGCTCGGGGATCCCACGTTAAACCGGCCTTGTGACACATGATAGCCTCGTGGGCGGGGCATGTAAATACTGTCGATGTCGGACGACTCGGTTAGACGGTCGAACTCTCTGCCTCTGTGCAGAAAGGAACCCGGACGAGGTTCTGCCCTTCGGCGGAGCCTCGTTCAAGGAGGTTGACCAACCCGATCCCGTTTATACGGTATCTACAGGCAATTTTTGGCCGAGACTACGGCCTCGGGAATACCCCACTTTAAACCCGGCCTTGTGCCACATCTATCCCTCGTGGTGGGGCACTAAATACTGTTGATATCGGACGACAGTAGTCGACAGTTAGTCGAATACGAAAGTAGTCAGCGACCACAACAAGATTACTCTGCGCAATACCTATTACATCAATTTCCTAACGTTTGGTACGTCGAAATTATTTAGGACCGATTTTAGTACAAATACAAGCCTCCACTGCGAAATAACTCCACAACAGTGTCTGAGCAAAACCTATAAATTCTCAGTCATTTTGAAGGTTCTTTCTCTTATCAATTCCCAAAATTTGGGGGAGAGAGTAGTTTGGTGTTTTAGTCTTGGGTTGAAAAAGGGTGTCTGTGGTTATAAAGTCTATTTTCAATTACCCCGCAGAAATCCCAATATAAAATGGTGGTTTGATTTATTTTCTTTAGGATAAATGATGATAAATAACATTAGATGCGTTACATTTTCCCTCTACTGAGCAACGGTTGCTATTTCTACAATTACAAGAGTCTTTTTATTAGAAAATGATAGCAAATATGATATTGATGTCTTCATCAGATATCACCATATAGTACTTAGCAAATCTAATGCAATCATTCAAAAGGTCACTAGAAATAGGAGTAAAAGTCGAATTTAATAAACGTAGTTTCTTTCTTCCCTCTCATATTATTGAACCACCCGATGGTATCCGATTAGTCTTTCCAAAGATTGACACTATTTGAAATTATTTTTTTAATAATTATTTTTTAGAAATTATCCCTAGCTCAAACATAGTTGGATTGATCAACTTAGATTGGGTATTATTCGAGAAATTTGGTTTATGGTCTTAGAATAATATATATGAGTCTAGATTTTTTACCTGTCTCGTATATATATATATATATATATATATATATATATATATATATATATATATATATATATATATAGGGTGCGAAAGATAAATTTTAGTCTAAATTACGCAAAAATGAAAACAAACACTGAAATATCATTTTAACAGATATATTTACCAAAATTACCCAATTATACAAAAATATCTTGAAATACTAAAGAGCAAATTTATTCATTAAAATTGCCAAGCGCGGCCTCCAGATGTCTTCAGAATCTCCTGCAACTCTTCTGGACGGTTTCTTTGTTTAAGTTGGTGAATACTGCCATGATCCTTGCCTTTATCACATCTTTTGTTTTACAAGTAGTTTTGTTGGTCTCTCACTCAACTGAGCCCCACACATAATATTCTGGGGGTTGCAGTCTGGGGTGTTAGGTGACCAAGTGTAAATGGCTATGTAGTCGCAGAAATTGTCTGATAGCCATGACAATTTTCTCCTGTTTGTGTAGCGTGGTGCAGTGTCCTGTTGCCAGACATAAGGTCTTACAGCAGCAACCTTCATGACTCAGGGCAGCCCTGCCTCATCAAGGCAATTGAAGTAGGTCTTTATGTTGAGTCTGAGGCCCTGTGGGAAGATGAACGTGGGCATAACATCGCCATCATTTGTGATCCCACCAAACACCTTAGTAATCACCATTCAATTCATCCAACTCTTTCCAAATCCTCTGCACTCTCCTCAGATTGTCACCCAAGCACTCTGAAACATTCGTGTTTGAAGTTCCGGTGCGAATGTCAAGCAAACAGCTTGCTGTTTCAAAATGTCTGGCTGAGTGAATTGCGTCATGGTGCTCTTTTTCTCACCGACGGTACCCAACTGAGCTTAGTATACTGTGGAGTCGACAAAATCAACAACAAAGAACACGCATGCGCGAAATTCAAAATATAAAATTGCTACAATATATCCATTTCACCAGGTGTGTTTGTATATATCTGTGTGTGTATTTTGTTAGCGAACAAAAACTTAGCCTCACTGAGGCAACGGTTAGAATTATTTCGAATGACCAAAAGTGGCGTCTGTATTGATCAGAACATTCATATTGGTACAGCCGGAAAGAAAGTGATGCCTCTGGGACATAGCGACTGAATCGTGAAGTGGGAAACAAGGAGAAAATATTGATTTCACCGGATATATCAGAGATGGAAGAAAAGCATCTATGCCAACTTTTATCTAAGAACAAACATCACTGGCAAAATTTACAATAGCAAGGTTAACAATTTCACCCAAAATGGTGTCGCGAAGAAAATCACCAAATGAATCCTAATCCCAAAGTTGTTTAAACGAATTGTTCCTGTGGGAACACACACACACACACACACACACACACACACACACACACGAACATATATATACACTCATACATAAAAACAGATACACACACATACACACAAACACACATACATACACATATATACATATACTTACATTTAAACAGACACACACACAAACACACGCACACATACATACATATATATATATATATATATATATATATATATATATATAATTCCAAATACACAAGTCGTTTTCTTTTAGTGAATATCCATGTCTGAGTAGATGACCTCTTTTTTCCTGTGTGAATTACGTCTAACAGTATGCACATTGGAGAATTAATAAAGAATATATACACTCCGGGAGAATTTCGAACCGACGGCTCACTTTGTAGCTGAATCCATATATATATATATATATATATATATATATATATATATATATATATATATATATATATATATATATATATATATATATAAAATATATATATACATATACATATTTATATATATATATATATATATATATATATATATATATATATATATATATGTCTGTGTGTGTGTGTGTGTGTGTGTGTGTGTGTGTGTGTGTGTGTGTGTGTGTTATTTGATTTGATTGTTTTGTCTGTTTATCGGTACACCAACACCTTATGGATCATTTTATTCCGAAATTTAATTTTCTTGGCAACTTAATTATAAAATAGTTATAAAAATAGTAATAAAAATGATATATGTTATTCTACTTTCACAACTGAATACATGGTAGATGAAACTCAACTTATATACATATTCATGTTTGTGTGGACATAATTACTTGAGGCGGTGATATGTGTGTTTTATGCTGTAGTTTTATTGAAAGTATATATTGGAAGACAGGTTTTTGTCTTTGAGAAATTGCAAGATATTATATGGATTAATATAAGAAAGACTTCTTTCATTTTCGCTGTTTGGTAGTATCTTAAACGGATGAGCTTACTGTAAATATGTATTGCCAGTAATTTTATTATAAAAAGGTTTTGTTGGTAATTTTAATATAAATATGTATTATTGATAATTTTTATATCAAAATGTATTAGTCGTCATTCTTTTATATGAAATTTATAGCTGGTATTTTTACTATAAAATAACTTTTTATATATTCATCGTCATTTGTTTTTGTTTGTGTTCACTATTTGCCTATACAGGTACCACCTGCCTGAATCAAGATGAACTTGGGAACAACATCAATTAAGAGATGGTGCCAAGCTCCTCAAACTTCCAATTTCCTGATCAGAAGCATTGCTACCTGATGTAGTTTATCATCATACCCAGGACCAGTATGTGTGTGTATTTACATGTGTATTTCTCTGTGTGTGTAGGTGTGTATGTATGCGTGTGCGTGTATGTTTTTCTCTATGTGTGTTTACTGAGGGAAGGAGAACGAGGTTGCTACGCCGTTTTATTTCAATGTGAGCGTTCTGTAATTGAGAGACACGTTCGAATTTTACCATCATCAATTTGTTAAGAAGGTTCAAATATGAGGCTGGGGAGACAGCGGAGCGTGTTTGAAAACTACATAAAGTGTTGGTGAATGAAACTGGGTAAGAAAACATACATCGGTGGTTGTCATAGCAACCTAGCGTCCGAGAATACTGAATTTGTTCTACTACTGATCAAGCCAGATTAAGCGGTCTCACCCAAAATTGCAAGGAAAGGCCATTCAGAATAGTTACAGGTGAAGCCACAGATTGCTCTGTTGATGTTGAAAGAACAGAAATGTCTCTGAGACTCGGAAACGACCACCATATATATATATATATATATATATATATATATATATATATATATATATTAATCGGTTTCACACCATGCAAGGCAGAAAAGCCACTAAAATACAAAAGATTAGTGGTTGTGTAAAATTAGGAACAGAAACATTAATAATGAGTCGGTCGGAAGAGAAAAGAGTAATTAAGTCGACTGTAGATAGCGATTGATATTGCATTTAAATTTTTGTAGGTTACAGTTGGCTGGAAAGTATGTAGTCGGAGAGAGGTCCATAAGCGTGAAGTGTGAGAAAAGAAACTCTTAGCATAGAATTTACGGTTACATCTAGCCAGTAAATTAAATTTTAAAAATGTCTAGGTACCATAGCGAAGAAATTATCCGAACAATTACCAAGAAAATATTTATAGAAAAGACACCGAGAGGCAAATTTACGACGGCGGGAAAGTAACAAAAGCCGATGATATTTTTTATTCTTTGAATTTTATCAAGGAGCTCTATGTAAATAGCAGTGTCACCGGACCATAGGTGACAGCAATATTCTAAGCATGGAAGAATGGCAAACTTATAGATATGGAAGCTGGATTCAGGAGAGAAATATTATCTCTCGCGACATAGTGAACCATCTTTCTTAGCAGCTGACCTATCAATGGATTCAATATAATCTTTCCACTTCATGTCAGCTGAGAATGTTATCCCGAGGAGGTGCAATGTGTCATTTTCCTGGAGTTTAGCTTCAGTCATGCTGATCGGAGACAGGAAGGGGTCATTCTGATGATTAATGGAGAAAAGTTTAGTTTTGAAGGCATTAAAATTAACACGCCATCATTTGTTTCAGTTAACAAGTGTGTATCAGTGTGTTTTTGTGGGTGTATATATTTATTTGTCGGTTTTAGGGTGACCGTAAAGTTTGGGTATGATTTTTTTCCCTTTATGTTATGGTCCAAATTCCTTGTACCACGGTGATGGTCCAAGGTAGAACCAATGAAGAATAACTCGAACACAGGTATGGAATAACACAGATATATCAAAAACAGAAATATATACAAAGAAGTAGAAGTGTTAGTAATGAATATCAGATTTGGTTAGAGGGAACTATGTTGTCTCGACAAGTATCACTATTCTGGTTTTTACTTGACCCCCCACTGAGTCAGGTTGTGACACAAGGTCGGTTTTTAACGTGGGGACCTGAGTGTTTTCACCCAGGCCGCTGGTCTTAGCTGGTCTTAGCTGGTCATAACTTGTCAAAGCTGGTCAGAGCTAGTCATAGCTAGACGTAGCCGTGATACTACCAGCGCAGGGACGAATCCCTACACCAGGTAAGTATCAGGTGAGACTCTCAGCCAAAAGGCCGACAAAGCGAGCGATCTGAGAACAGATACTACACTTGGAATCTACTTTACCCCCCACTGAGTCAGGTTGTGACACAAGGTCGGATTTTTAACGCGGGGAGTGATGGGGGACCCGAGTGTTTCCTCCCGGGCCGCTGGACTTTGCTGGTCTTAGCTGGTCTTAGCTTGTCCAAGCTGGTCAGAGCTGGTCAGAGCTAGTCATAGCTGTTCTTGGCTGGTCTTAGCTGGTCCTAGCTTGTCCAAGCAGCGCAGGGATGAATCTCTGTGCCAGGCATGTATCAGTGATCGAATCTCAGCCAAAAGGTAATCATTAAGCCAGCGATCTGAGAACAGATACTACACTTGGTATCTAATTGACCCCCCCCCCCCCACTGAGTCCGGTTGTGACAAAAGGTCGGTTTTTAACGTGGGGCGAGGGAGGGGTTTGACCCGAGTGTTTCCACTCGGACCGGTGAACTTTGCTGGTCTTAGCTTGTCCAAGCTGGTCAGAGCTCGTCATAGCTAGCCATAGCTGGTCTTGGCTGGTCTTAGCTGGTCCTAGCTTGTCCAAGCTGGGCGAAGCTGGTCAAAGCTAGGCGTAGCCGCAATACTACCAGCGCAGGGACGAATCCCTGTGCCAGGCATGTATCAGTGATCGAATCTCAGCCAAAAGGCGATCATTAAGCAAGTATCCGGGAACAGATACTACACTTTGATCCTCCCTGCCCCCTCTTGAGGCGCAGTATTTATAATGTCCGGAATAGTCCATTATTATTATGGGTAAGTTCTCATAACACTTTATAATTAGTTTCCTAATCACCTTGTTAAAATTTTGTGTTTCAGTTCAATTTCTGTCATATATGTCGGTGTCGTTGAGTATTAATTTAATTTTTCATTGTATGTCTTCTCCTTCATAACAATCCCACATATAATGTCCAAGGAGGTAATGTTAATATTATCAGTTTTTTTCTAGGTACTTTAGTGCATTTAAGTCTCTCTGGGAGAAAGTTCTTTCATTGTTGGTTTCTAGAGTGACAGTGATTATTCCTTGAATGAAGCGCTTGGGGCAATTTCTCTCTGATTTTTATCTATTGTATCAAATAGATCTCCTTTACGAATGCCGGCACCGAATTTTAAACCTGTACTGAGGGTGTACAGTTCAGTATTTGATAAATCTAAGAGATTCTCTATTAGACCCGGTCTTCAAACACATTTCCATTTGCAGTTTTTGTTTTCTTGTTGCTTATTTAGTCTATTCTTTTATTAGGTCATCCCATAAGTTCTGTCCGAATTTTAACCTTTTGTTAAAATGAACGAAATGTAAAGAATATTTTATAATGTTTAATGGAGCTGAACATTATTTTTATGTTTAGATGCATTTAAACTGATCAAATTTTATTTCAGAGAACAATAAAATTAAATTTTGTTTGATTAAAACCCTGCTAACATGGAAGTACCCAAGAATCATTTGAGGCACATAATGCTTTATGAGTTCAAGAAAGGAAACTCAGCAGCCGAAGCGGCTAGAAACATTTACTCAGTTTATGGAGAGGAATATGTGAATGAAAGAACTTGCAGAAGATGGTTTGCAAAATTCAGAAGTGGAGATTTCACCCTTGAAGATGAAGGTCGAACCGGACGTCCTGTTGAGTTTGATGAAAAGTTTCTTGAAGCAGACCTTAAAGAAAATCCTGCTTTATCAGTTGAGGAATTGGCAGTGGTTCTCAGTTCAAACCATAAAACTGTTCATCGTCATCTTCAACAACTTGGAAAAGTTCCTAAACTTAGAAAATTGGTGTCTCATGAATTGTCTGAAAACAACCTCAAATCCCGAGTTGACATCTGCTCTTCTCTCTATTCTCGCCAACTTGTTTCACCTTTTTTGGATAGACTTGTGACTGGCGACGAAAAATGGATATTTTATCGAAATGTTAAGCGTCGTAGACAGTGGCTTGGTAAAGGGGAAGGACCCCAGCCACAGCCGAGAATGGAACTTCATGGGCAAAAGGTTCTTCTCTCAATGTGGTGGGATTGCCAATTAATAATCCACTTTGAATTCTTAATACCCAATGCAACAATTAATGCTCAAATATACTGTCAGCAATTAGAGCGTTTGAACCAAGCTTTGAGGAAAAAAAGACCTGCTCTAGTGAATCGAAAATGGGTGATGTTTCATCAGGACAATGCGCGACCACACACAGCAAGAATCACAAAAGATCGATAACTTGGTTGGGAGAAAATTCCTCATCCACCTTATTCTCCCGACCTTTCTCCTTTAGACTACCATTTGTTTCGTAGCTTACAGAATCATTTGGAAGAAACAGCTTTTGTAACACAGGAATAGGTTTAAAACTTACATTTGTGAGTTCTTCGAATCAAAGCTAAAAGAATTTTACAGTAATGGAATTAGTAAGCTTGTTAATAGATGGGAGGAAGTCATAGATAATCAGGGAAAATACATTGTTGATTGAATCTGTAATTAAATGTAACATTTGGTCACTTGTTTTCTATATTCAAAATTCGGACAGAAATTATGGGATGACCTGATATTTTTTAATATTGTTTATCTATATAATTATTTAAAAAAAAATGATTCTATAAAAAATAATTATAATCTAGGCTCTATTTGTGTAACGAGCACTGTCTTTTAAAAATAATAACAAAAATACTAAAGAACTTCGGATCATCAATCTAACGGTTCTTTCCTGTTTTATCAATATCTTTGCACACACACGCTCACACACACACACACACACATACATATATATATATATATATACATACATATATATATATGGTATTTTATTTATAATATTTCAGTAGATGCTCAGTTTTTATTATTCAAATATCAGTATCCATTAAATAACACTTCTTAAGCAATTAATTAATATGTGTCGTATTAATAAATGAAAAATTAATTCTCATATATATATATATATATATATATATATATATATATATATATATATATATGTATGTATGTATATATATGTATGTATAATAGTTTGGTACAACAGAATAAATAAATGGACTTAAAGTGACACATTTATGTCCTCGCTTTTAATTTTTTATGGACCGATGTACCTTACGACAACACTTCTTCAGGCACCGATCGTTGGCAGAATTGATTTAATAAAGTTGTTCAATACAAATGTAGAAATCGGATAAAAAGTTGCAGTACGTCTAAAATAAATTCCTGATTAAGATATAAATACGTAAATTTAAGAAGCGATTAAATACTCCAAAGTGGTTATAAAACAGGAAAAGTTAATCACTCACTGACATTCAAATAAGTTTACGTACCACAAAAAAACTGATGGCGGCTCCAGTTTAAGACAGACAGCTTCTAACATTTGTAAATGGTGCTTAGACCTACCCATATGCAAAACAGAGAATGAGCGGAGTTCTTCGCGTTTCACTACCGACTTATTCTCTATTTTGAAACTTCTGGTTGAAGCAACATCTTCCACGCTAGTTGGAAGACCAGGATTAGTTATAAAATTTGGGCTAGATTCTCTTGCCACATTTACCAGAGTTAGCGCATTCTAATCTTCATAAGGTAAACATGGCCACCATTTTGCTAAAGTCACTGGGTGGAAATATATGTGTCGCCTCCATTGCGGCCGATATTTATGTGGTGATGAAATAATGTTTGGCAGATGAAACTATCCAACGGCGATATAATGCTCCTTTCTTGTGTTGTAAGATCTGTAGTCAGAATTTCTGGTGTATCTTTTCCACAACATTCAAACCTTTTTATTACACGCGATAAAAAAAAACCTTGACGAGAATAGAAATCAGAATTTGAATTAACGCTCTGTTATTGGATTCTAATTTCAGGAAACGCCACGAGAAATCTGTGATTGCATGCAAAATATCTACAATCTGAACATCCCTTCCGATGGGATTTTAAGCAATGAGATCTTGATCGTCGCAAATAACCCGTGAAAAGGAACGGCATGTGAAAGCAAGCATTATTTAACTAAAAGATTTATCTAAGAATACAATTTAAAAAGAATTTGTCAAATATATTAAACAATACACACACATATATATATATATATATATATATATATATATATATATATATGTGGTCACTCGGCGTGGTGCAATAGCAAATTTGTCTCGCT
Organism: Acanthosepion esculentum; assembly: GCA_964036315.1. Lineage (NCBI taxonomy): Eukaryota > Metazoa > Mollusca > Cephalopoda > Sepiida > Sepiidae > Acanthosepion > Acanthosepion esculentum. The sequence continues at coordinate 70,521,868 of OZ038490.1, forward strand.
AAATTAATTGCGACTAGACATTGAGTTTGTTACTCACTGGGTGTCCCATACGTTCGGCGTGGTGCCACATCTAAGCAACGCACAGAAAATCACCTCACATACATGCATACATACATATAAACACAAACGCACACATATATATATTTGTGTGTGTGTGTGTGTGTGTATTTCTGTGTCTGTGACTGAGTATTCCCTTTCTCTCTATATATATGTGTGTGTATGTTTGTTTAACTGAGTATTCCCCCCTCTGTGTGTGTATATATATATATATATATATATATATATATATATGTGTGTGTGTGTGTGTGTGTGTGTGTGTGTGTGTGTGTGTGTGTTGCAAACAGCAGCACACGCTTAACTGAAACGGCTTCTGAATTGGCTATCAGGCAGCATTTGTTAGATAACCCAGGATTTGCTGTCAAGTAGACGGATACAGCATTTACTATTTTATGAAGTTCACGGTCAGCCAAACGCTTGCGAATCTTGAAGGCAGTGTCTATAAAGTTACATCGACTTGTAGGCAGAAAAGGGTTGTTATTTGTTCTCTGTTTCTTTTAGGAGGGCTAGGAATAAAAGTTTTTCTATTTTATACTTACTAAGAACTTATATACTTTGCTTTATTGCTATATTACTTTTTCTTTGTTCTTTTTTTCTCGTTTTAGCAATTCATTTCAGTTTAGTTGTGGTTCCTCATTTAACCCTCCTGTCAGTGGAAAAGAGTGAACTGGATCCAGGACATGAAGTTGCGAATATTTTATCATATACGGCTGACCGTAATACTTCTTCACTTACAGTTTATCGTAATTTTGACGTAAACTTTACGTCAAAATTGCGAATTTTCACATTTCCAGTCATCAATCAACGACATTTTCTGAGGCTTGTCGTCCAGCGATAAGAAGCATAATTAAACATTTTTTTGAAATTAAAATAAATATGTTTACATTTCATGAAAAGATAAACCACAAAAAAAACTAGGAAAAACAGTGAAAAACAACTTTTTTGCGTGGGGGTTTCATTGTCATACGCAGTCGTTGAATTAGGAAGTATTTTGTAGAGTTGTTGACAGACAAACAATTTTTCAACAGGAAATTGTCTCGAATTTACTTTCAAAAATGTATGTTATTCCAAAATTTATGGAACTTTTTTGCTGTCGATTAGATTTAATGCGAAAAGATTTTTTTTTTTATTTAGATTCCAGACTTTTATTAGGAATAAAATAGTTCTTCCATAAGTAATATTGTAAAAAATAATGTCAGTTATGTCTGATTGCAAAAAATAAATGCAATTTTGTTGATATTAATTCAAAATGTTTTCCTTTCCTAATTCTATACACTTGCAGGCAAAATGAATATTCCAAGAAAACTTTCCATGTATATATATATATATATATATATATATATATATATATATATATATATATATATATATATACATATATATATATATATATATATATATACATATATATATATATATATATATATATATATATATATATATATATATATATATATATATATATATGTTAAATATGAATATATGAAATATTTTTGTAGATCGGAATCCAACAAGATGTTAAGGTAAAGAATAAATTTCCAAAAGGTAAATTACAAATATGTTAGAAACATTTTACATTGATAAACGTTTCCCCTTTGCTAGAATGCATATTTTAAAACTTGAGTAACTACTGGAGTATTTATTTCAATGCTAACGTTGTGAAGCGCTTTTTGATCTGTTTGGCTAGTTTGAGCGTTGAGCACTTGACTCCGTGGGTATCTTTGCCTTTTACTCTTTCTGTTTTGTTTTGTTTTTTACTTTGTTCGTGATTTTTTTCTTGGGTAAGGTATTTTAAGATATGGTATATTTATGGGCAAAAATGTTCGCTATCAGGGTTAGAACGTATGTAAATATGAAAGAGGACCGCGGTGGCAGTCTCGTCCATGCTTAAAGACGATCGTCAGGCCATATATAAATATGTGTGTTTGTGTGAAATATCAGAGTGCTACATACAGTTCCCGGTTTCCGAAACTTTGGTCTTATCATGGAATAGCACTTATCTTCGAAGTGGTTTGCATCTTATCATCCATTAAAAACAGTTCTCACCATACAGCACTGGCATATTTGTTGGCAGGAAGTGCTCAAAAGAGGTTACAATATATGTCAATGTCCTTCGTCTACATATAGTAATTTCTGTGTTCAAAAGGTCAATTTTACTCACAACGGAGGAGGACGAATTTGAAATCGTTACCATAGACAAATGTAAAAATTAGAAAGTCAACACATTGCGACGTATTTGAATCTTTTTTTTAAAATTAATTCAGTTCTTCGTTTCGTTTTTTTGGCAAATTCGTCGATTGCTTTGTTGTTGTTGCATTAGTACTATGCTCCGACTGTTATCTTTTTTCAAAACGTCTTTATTCCTGGAAAGGAAAACTAAATAGCTCAAGGACAGGGAGAAAACTCTCACTCTTCCTTTCAGTTAGTCCTTGCACGTTCTCTGTGCCTGGTCATACAGTTGGCACTAGTCTGGTATACGGAGGCAGAGGCCTTCTCGACTTACACTACTCTGCTAATGTATCTTGAAAACAATTTAGCCTAAGAAATGAAATAATTGGAGATTTTAAAAAATAATTATTAGTGAAAAAATGATAATAAAATTAATTCATTTATTCTTTCACAAAATATCTTAGACATGCAGCGCATACATGAACTTTTCTTCACTGAAATATATATATATATATATAGATTAAGCTTTTCACCGTAGTATTTTAGAAATAATTAAAGATATCTTTCTGGAATTCTCTGACATTTTTATAACACTATTTAACTGAGTAATAAGAATGTATAATTACTCTCTAAGCTTAACAGAAGAATTGTGATGAAATCGATCATAAACGAAAATGATATATTCATCATTCATTAATCGTAGCTAAGGATCGAAAGCTCATGAAGGATTGAAATAAGGTGCAAATATATATATATATATATATATATATATATATATATATTCTAGGATAATTTTAAAACTTATTCAAGATGATCATCGCCCTCTCTAACCGTCTAACTTTCTGTCCTAGAGTAATAATATGCCTCAAACGTTTAATTTTCACTGCTCTTTGGATTGTCATAGCTGCAACTCCTCTCTCATGTGCTAAACATCTTATGAATTGAGTTGAAATAATAATCCCTCTTGCAGTTGTGACCTACTGAATCAGTTTTCCTCTTTAATATTCTCTCTTTATTAAACTTGTTCACCTTTCTCTTGATGTATTTTGAATGAACTTCAAAGGTGTAAGTATGAATATTGGTACCATTACTGAAGGCCTGAATGATATTTTTCCTCTCAGCATTGCTCAGTTGAGAAAAGAGTAGATCTGTAACAAAACTATTTTACCCTGTTCTCTCTCTAGATGAATAACAAAGGGCTTCTTAGTGATACGAGAAATTGTATCAAGATGGCTGAACTTAAATGAAAACCTGTAAAAAAAAGAAAATAAATTAGCTCACTGTCTTTTATATTCAATATTTTTGGGGATGGATGATTATACTGTTACACGATTTGGTCAATTTTTCTGTTACACCTGGTATAGATAGATAGATAGATAGATAGATAGATAGATAGATAGATAGATAGATAGATAGATAGATGAGTCAATGTAGAAAAGATATTAAAGAAGAGTTTCGGCGAGAAAAGAGTGTCTGTTCTCTTTGGTTTCCTCGGGTTATAATGAAAGAAAACAGACCAATATGTGAAGAAAATGCCTTGGAACTTCTGAGGGAAAGTGGGAACCATAAATCAAATCAAATTACATTACATTATCACCTCCAGTGCCCAGGCTCTAGAGACTACCTGTCCGCCTGTTTTTTTGTTTTATCTATATCTATATTAGTGCTGCTGGTACTGTTTTATTTCAAATCTGTTCACCAAAACTAGAGCGCGTTTATTTAATTACATATATATATATATATATATATATATATATATATCGCCTGACGATTGCACTAGCATGAAACAGACTGTCGCCTCTAAGTGCTGACTTCCATGTCCACTTTTATATTTATATATATATATATATATATATATATATATATATATATATATATATATATATATATATATATATATATATATAGTCTGCATGGCTGTTTAATACATAGAGGAAAAGAAATAAGTTCGTACCTTTTCTAGGGTCTTCTTACGACTGTGGATGTGATAAAGTAAGCGAAAATTACAAGTCGGATTCTGCTTTTCGCGCCAATATGCATTGCAGTACACAAATCTATGTTATTCTCAGCATCCATCTATAGATTGAAATGTCGGTTGCTTCCATTCTTCACTGTATTAGTGGCTAAATTGTCGAGCATTCACAGCCATATAGAATGATTGATATTACATAACATTTCAGGAATCTTTTCTTGGTTCCTACCCAAATATTCCTTTGTAGATTAAAGATAACAAAAATTAAAGCTCAGTAAAAGAAAAAACATCGTGCACCACGACCACAAGTTCAGAAACTCATTAGGGTCTTAGGATCACATGTTTTACAGACGTAGAAACAGAGGCCTGAAATTTTGGAAAGTGAGCCTGACGGAATCCAATCATCTCCAGGCTGGTTTGAATTCAGAGTCTTTCCTTCTCTTAGACTGGTTGCCAACCAAATCTATAAGATATGTCGGTCATGCTATTTTATCCATAGTTGAGAGGAAGAATTGATATATACCTTTATCAAAGGTATTTGCACGGAAGTGTATGTCACGAACTTGACTGTGATAGAAACTCGGATCTCATATATATATATATATATAAAGAGAGAGAGATAGATAGATAGATAGATAGATAGATAGATAGATAGATAGATAGATAGATAGATAGATAGATAGATAGAGGAATCATAAAAGTACGTATTTGCGCACATATACTTGCACGTACATATGAATATATTTCTATCTCAGATGTTATAAATACAGTACTCAATGTAAAACAGATTATATATTAGTGAATATGCATAATATACAACATCGATATTATATATCTATATATATAAATATACACACATATATATATATATATATATATATATATATATATATATATATATATATATATATATATATAAATTATAGTAAGAAAACGACAACTTCTTTAACGGTTCATGGTGATGATAATTTATTTCCTGAAAATCGAAATTGGATTTTGATTCTTCAGATCAATATTTATACCTGCTCTGTTTTTACATTGAGCTCTCTGGATTATATCCTCCGTGCAATTATCCATACGGATTTCCAAACACATCTTTACCCCCCATAAATATATATATATATATATATATATATATATATATATATATATATATATATATATATATATATATATATATATATATTGGGTATGCAGAAATGTACTCACTCTTTGAATGAAAAGGCAGTGTTCTTGACTTCCAAACAAGATCGATTGTTAAAATTTACTTATTAACAAAGATAATTAACGATTTAAATTTAGTATTAAATGAAATTAAACGCAAAGATCATAAAAAGAACAAGAAATCAAGAAATTTTAGAAAGTCTCAAAGTGAATACATTATTTTCATATGCATTCATTCATTTTCTACGGTTTATCCAACCTTTTGAATGTTAGTCAAATCCAGAAAATATGTTTAGATTTTAAGAATATTTTTACGATAATAATGGCTCATTGATCCAAGTCTTACTAATTAATCCATCGCTGGGGAGAAGGAGGTGGATTCATACCTTTAAAAAGTTATTGGCGCATACGTGAATATGACAAACCCAACGAGAATTGGAACTCGGCTCTCCCATTAAGAATTTCGAGCGATTATCCATTGCAACACTCATACATCCAAGCTTACAACAACTGGTATTCCCTGGCGGTCATTCATCTAGGTACTTAGCAGGCTGAGTGAACGTTGCTTAACTTCAATGTTCCCACGGGAACCGGTACTTCAACGTGATGTGTGACCGTAATCCACTTTCCTGGGGACACCGTATATATATATATATATATATATATATATATATATATATATATATATATATATATATATATATATATATATATATATATATATATATATATATATAATTATTTATTTAAATATTATAACATAAATATGTTATAAAATCACTACAAAAATAGCCCTTTTTTTCCACTCTTCCGGTGTCTTATCAAGTGATGATGTTGAATATATATATATATATATATATATATATATATATATATATATATATATATATATAATTAATAATGCTTCCAGGATTTTCTGCCTTTTTGTATAGAGTTTGGTAGGTCTCCATGTGTATAATAAATGAGACCTAATTGAGCTATGGTCTGAGAGATGTAACGTGAGTCTTCTTTTTAAATATGTTGGAGTATATCCAATATAATTATTTACGAATTTGGATTGATCTGGAACACGGCTTTTTAAGGGGCATGTAAATTCGTAAATAATATTGTTTCTCTGTAATGTAGATCTTGCAAGTGAATTATTACTTTTGGCGAGGATTTTAATGGTTTCAATAATGAGGATGAATTCTCGTGCGTTCGCATAAGAAAATTGTAATAACACCTATTTTAAATCTGAGAGGACATTGACTAGTAAGATTAAGATAGCAAGACATTTTTTACAAGCTGAGCGTGTTTGTAAAATAAAACATTCCTATAACTTTAGATACATACATAAATAATGCATATATTCAGATAAAAGTAAAATAAAATTCATCCTAAGATGATGGGTAAAAGGATAACCGGAAGCTCTTGGAAAGCATTCGAACAATTTTTATATAATTTGTCTCCTGAAAGTAAAAGGAATTTTAAGAACACATAAGAAATGTTATAAAAAAACAAACTCAACCACCACACAGTGTCAGCGGTCTTCAATAACTCGCATATATATATATATATATATATATATATATATATATATATATATATATATATATATATATATATGCATGAATTTAAAGGTGCTACTAGGTTGGCATCTCAGTCCCACTCTTTCACAATTAAATGTCGCCCTCTCTTCTACTCCAATAGCTTAATGTCTCGCACTTCACGTCTGTGGAACTCCCTTCCTCTTACTTGCTTACCTGATAGCTATAACCTCTAAATATTCAAATGCATTGTCAATCGACATCTCCAGATGCCTTGATTTATCCCCCGTCCTTCTTTTCATCCTTTCATCTATCACGCCTCTTTACTGTTTTTCGCACGCTCTGCAACCCTTTGCGAGCTAGTGCCACTCCCGCTTTGCTTGGGGTGAAATGATTATTTATATATATATATATATATATATATATATATATATATATATATATATATATATATATATATATATATATATATATATATATATATATATATATATATATATATATATATATATATATATATATATATATATATATATATATATATATGTTTACATTTGATACGCCATGATCAGTTATGAATGTACGTGAGAGATTCATGGAATATAGCAGTAAATTCGACTTTGCCAACTGAACGATCCTTTGTGGCCGAGTGGTAAAGCACTTCAGGCTATAAGACGGTTCTGTATAGGAAACAGGTTCGAATCCTGTCTACTGACGAATAATTTCAATGAAAATTTCTCGCTCATTAAGGCCGCTAAATGTTATTTAATACTGTTTATTATAAACAGAACATTTACTTAAATACTTGTAATTATAAAAATAATGTTAAACATAATAATGACTTTATATATATATATATATATATATATATATATATATATATATATATATATATATATATATAAATTTAATTAATTATGTTTCAGTATTATGTTCGAAATTGTGAATAAACTGTCGGAAGTTCATATTTTGTTATTTTTGTTTAAGTAGTTTGAAAATCACAGTTATAAACAACAACAGATGTGCTGTCTGTGTGGTACTTTTTAACAAATTTGTCTGCATCTTGGTATTTGGACGCTTGATGTTTGAAATGGTCTTACGTGACGTCATGTGTAAGTGCTATTAAGAGCAATAAAAAACGTGACGTCATGTGTAAGTGCTATTAAGAGCAATACAAAAAGAATGCGATTCATTTCTTTTCTTTTATCAGGTAATTTATTTATCAATTTTTTATAGTAATATAATATATACGCACATACCTATGAACTTTTATTTTATATAATAATAAATAATACGAATTTTTCGGTTGTTTTTGATCAAACTTGTTTGGCTGAATATTGCTAACAAATTTTAGCCTATATATATATATATATATATATATATATATATATATATATATATATATATATATATATATATATATATATATATATATATACGTATATATATATACATACATATATATATACATATATATATACATACATACATACATACATATACATATATATATACATATATATGTGTGTGTGTGTGTACAAAAAACAAGTAAAATTATTGATCCAAATAAATAAATAAATGAAGTAAATATTAAACATCGAAAACCGAAAAGAGTAAATAAAAATATACAAAAATAAAAATAATAATAAATAAATGAGAAAAAACAAGTAAAATGAATTATATATATATATTTAACATTAATTATATATATATATACATATATATATATATATATGTGTGTGTGTGCATATATATATATAATATATATATATATATATGTATATATATATATGATGAAATATAGTTTTATATAGTTTGTAAATAATAACATGATTAGCCGTTTAGTAATTGTTTATTTGAAGATTATAGGAAAATATTGATTAGTGACTTACAAAAATGATGGTTATAGATTTAAGAAAATATTGGCAAAAATATACAATCATAATATTAATCGTAATTGTTTTATATATATAAAACTATATTCCATCATATATATATATATATATATATATATATATATATATATATATATATATATATATATATATATATGAAATGTTGTTAAAGTTGTACTATATTTATGGGATAAAGTGCTCAATATCAGAGAGCGTATGTATATATAAAAATGAAAATTTTTGAAAAAGTGAAAATTTTTGAAAAAAGCGACAGTCAACAGTCAGTGGCGACAGACTGTTTTATGCTAGATGCAATCCTCTTTTTCCTTTAAATGTCCTAGAAATTTCAACTGACTCTTCTTAATTCTAAGTATAATTCGTGTATTATTTTCTTTGTTCTCAATGAAATTATCTTGCTTCTTAATACTTTGCTTAGCTTTTGAAAGGCAATTCTGATTATGCCAATGTTAATCGGCTTTCGGTCTCACATTTTCCGTTCTCTGTTAAAACACTTCAGAAATATTATATTTATATTTTCTTACCTAGCTGTTTTGATAACTCGAATTATTTACGAAATGAATTTAAGACATTGAACGATTATCAGGTTAGTACCTGTTGACTTGAAGATTATAGGAAATATTGATTATAGACTTACAAAAATAATGGTTATAGATTTAAGAAGATATTGGCTAAAATGTACAATCATAATAGTAATGGTAATGTAAACCGTTTCCCTACAAGGAAACGTTTGTTATTCATTAACCGAGCAGCCATTACAGCTTTCGGTTGAAATTTATAAAATATTCCTATTATTTTTTTTCAGGAAAACATGTTACTAAAGTCCAGTAATTGTTATTGTACTTTCCATTATTGATGGTGGCTTCCTTCGTAACATTTTATTTGTAGTGGTATTGAATCTTGACATCTTGATTATGTCATTATTTTCACTTTGAGATACATGTGGTATCTATTTTAGTTGTTGTTACTGTAGGTAATTCTCAAGAGATGTCGATTCTGCTATTTGTTTACACTCCTTTGTTTGTGATTATGTAGCGCCAGTAAAAAAAATGTTCCAACAAGAATGATCTTTGCTACGACCCTCTGGCTTTACTCGTACAAAGCCGTCATTCACTATTGATTTTTGGAAGCGATTGCATACAGCCGACAGTTTAGATATTTTAACTGTTTTGTCGCCCTTCATGGCATGCATGTGACAGTCCCGACCTAACAAGGTCGTTTAAGAACATAACCCGCGTTTTCGGTTTGATGTTTTGTTTTCCTAGCAATTTGCGGTATTGGGCGAAATTCTATGTTCAGTTCCTGCTATATTCATCGTTTTTAGTCTAAATCAAGAAATGCACGCCTAAGTAGGATATTTTAATTGTTTCATTTGTGTATATATTAAGAGTCATTACATATATACTAAGCGACACGCGAAGGTGACTAGATAAGAATGGCGTAGAACAGATTGTCCGAAACGAGGTAATAAAATTACCAAATATAAGAAGATAACGAATGATTTCTAAAATAATGTTTTTTTTTTCTTTCTTTGTTTTTAAAGAGGTGATGTCTTCAAATAAAAAAACAAAACAAAGTATATCTATTGACCATCTGTAGAGAAAAAAGATGCTGTGTCATCTCTGATTATATTCTTTTCGCCTAATCACGGGTCACATGAGTGTTTCTAGTCACGCTTGGCCAGACCATTTTCCCTCAGTGGGTAAACATTTTTATTTCCTCATCCACTAAAAACTAGATTATAGTACACTGTGGGATTTGCCTAGACATTAATTATGGGTCATTGGATTATTCACTGTATAGTTCACTACCCGGGTAAAACAAAAAGAAGCAAGCAAATTTTATTAATTTTGAATAAATTTTTGTCCGCTTGGCTAGTCGCTGGAAGTCAAAATACAGAAACTTCCATCGAAAATGGCAGGTATAAAACTTCCAAGGTGAAAAACGGAAAAACTGTACCAGCAACAAACATAAAGTGGGGCAAGACTATATTCACCAAATACACACTAACTTGTGTAAGCATGCAAATTTACTCACTAAATAAAATAAAGCACTGAAATAGGTATTTATTTAGATTATATGCGGAACATGCGTGTTGTATGGAAATCGACATGATGTTTTGCGCTTGTACTGCTTATTTAGTAGATTGAGGAGAAAGTTTAAAAATAAATAGTAATTCTACATCTTTTCTATGAAGTGAAAATATCATTTAGAGTAATTGTTACTGCAGATATCAGTTTGGGCACCTCGAGGCGGTGTAATGATTAGAAAGCTTGTCTCGCTACAACAATTACGACTGAGTAGTGAGTTCGATCCTCACTTGGTGCCCCATGCTTTCGGTCTTGTGCCACATCTAAGCTACGCTTGGAAAATCCCTACTGCAGATAACAGTTTGATGTAAGTCCATAATTCTTATTCAGTTTTTAATTCTCGGACGAGTAAAGTATATTTGTACATTGAAAAAGCAATATCATGTAGCAGTTTTTTTCAGACAAAACTTTATATTCTGTGGTATTTTCATTGGAACCATATTAGACATAAATAGAATCTTCGGTCATATCCGTGACGAGTGATACAGATAATCAGGAAACACGACGAACATATCTTCAACCTCAGACGTGTAAACTGTCGCCATTTTATATATTTAATTTCGCGCATGTGCGTTGTTTGTTTTTGATTTTGGTGACTGCACAGTATAGTAGGGTCAGTTGGGCAACGTCTATGACAAAAATGAACACCATGGCGCATCTCCACCTTAGAAATTTGGAAACAGCATGCTGTACTGTTTAGCATACGCACCGGAAGCTCCAATACGAACATTTCAGCGTGTTTCAGTGTATATTTGAGGAGAGTATTCGGAAAGAGTTAGATGAGTCTAATGGTGATTACGAAAGTATGGCAGCTCAGAAAAAATCCCTCTGATTGTTCTGGTAAGAAAGAGCCTCCTGAATTAGTGCATGGGGTCTTCAGACTCAACACGGAGGCCTACATGAAATGCCTTGAGGAGGTAGTGCTGCCGTAGGTCAAGAGGGTGGGTGCTGGAAGACATTATGTCTGACAACAGAATTTTGCAGCATGCAGCACAACTAGGATATCTCAGTAATGGCTTTCAGACAATTTCTGCAACTACATCAGTCTTTACATCTGGCCACCTAATTCGCCAGGTACGACGCGCAACTGAGCAAGAGGCCAACAAAACTCCTTGTAACACCAAAGATGAACTGAAGGCAAATATTTTTGCAGCATTTACCAACTTAAACAAGGGGGCCGTCAAGAAGAGATGCAGGAGATTCCGAAGTCATCTAGAGGCTGTGATGGAAACCAACGGCGATTTTATTGAATGAATTTACTCTTTAGTATTTCAAGATAATTTTTGTGTAAGTTTGGTTTGGTTTAGTTTGTTATGTTTTATGGCATATCAACCTCAATGCGTTATTTAATGCCGGCAAGACTTTTATTGCTGGAAATATATCTGTTCGAAAATGAATTGCTGGTAATATTTTTTCAAAAAATGTATTTCGGCAATATTTTTTTCCAAAAATGTATTGGTGGTAATAATGTATTGCTGGTAATATTTTTTTTCTTTAAAAATTAATTGCTAGTAATATTTTTTTGCAAAAATGTATTTGCTAGTATTAGAATTTATCTATACACTTTCATGGAGTTTTGACTCCAGTTTGGGGGGTTATCTATTTGCTCATAGTTGGGACCCTAACAGGTGCTACCATCCTGGGTCAGTGTGCACCTGGGTACATCAGCAATTAAGAAGTGGTTCCACGCTCCTCGAAACCTCCTGATCAGAGGCCTTGCTGTTGGATGTAGTTTTATCGTCTTACCCAGGACGCTGTGTAACGTTAAAATGAGATGTCAGTGTTATTTTCATTTTCGCGTCATTTTGACAAGAATTTATTCATCACGCCCTCTATATGTAAATTCTGTAGACTTATCTGTGGTATCAATGGCCACAGCCTCATTATAATTGATGTGGCTGCTGGACCTTCAGTGTTAAGTATGTTTTACGAGTTAGAATTACTTGGCTCACACCCAAAGGGTTCTCAATTCAGTTGGGCTGGTTACCAAAGAAAGCTCTAGAACCCAGGTAGCTTTGCTATTACCACTGGTGAGAGAAGAAATGTATTCCTACCATTTCAAGGGTACTTGTGTTGATTTGAACTCGCCACGACACTCCTCTTTTCCGCTTTATCACCGAAATTAAGCAATGTTTAACCTGGTCAGTATTTAGAGGGGGGAGGCGCGTAGGAACAGCGGGTACTGTAAGAAACCTCCTGCAATTCGAAATATATTTCCAAATTTAAATAACTCACAAAGGGTTGATAAGCCGTAAAAAATCAGTCAACCAACGAAAAGCATATCGTGGCGATATCCAACCTGCTACAAGTACACCCAATATGACGCATTTGACAATGTTTAATAAACAAAAGATATTGTAAATCATATATTACTATATTTCGATTGATTCAGTTTGCATTTAGACGTTCTGTGGAACTTATTTTTATAATTTGATTCAGACGGAATCGTAAACACCTCGACATAATGAATGATCGCACTGTCATTCTAACCATTGATGATTGATTTTCTTTATTTTATATCCGGCTCAGACGGCTACTTCAGCTGGTTCATTATAAACCTCGGAAAAATCATATTTTCTAAGTTCTTACACAAGCTTAAAAAAGTAGCATATCCTGCTAGGAATATTTTGTCAGACATGTGATGACATTTTCTTTTCATTCTGTCGAATAGTAAAGGATTTTATCTATGATTCCACAGGGATATCAGTAATATAATAATGGCATGTATACTTTATGACATAGAACATTTCTTGAAAGACAACTCAGTGAAATGTTATATTGTATTTGTAATCTATATAATAAATGCGAATGTCAGTGTGTCACACATTTTCAACTTTATTCCTATAGGCTGTAGCCTAACATATTATATCATTTTGGAATCAGGCCGGCTCCGTGAACAATTTAAAAACATTCCGAGTCGAATCCGGACCCGCAACCTTGAAATTTTTGATTTTAAAGTTTTCGTTGCAGCGATTGTTTTCGACGATTTTTTCGTGATTTTTTGCAACAATTTTTTTTTGTCCGATAACTTTGGGAATATTGAAATTAATTGCGAAATCTAGCGAAAGTCACCAATGAAATAAAATAAATGTTTGCACGGAAAGTAAGGACCTACGTACATCAATTTTTCTTTAAATTAAGTGTCAACAGAAGAATTATCGTTGAACTTTTAATAGGTAAGCTTAAATATAAATGCAACAGTTTATTGTTGCCTATCGCATCTAATCCACCCTACCAATCAAGAGTCCTCTACAGGAGCTAGATTAAACGCCGGTCGATAGCGCGGTTTTTACTCTAGTAGTTGTTTTATAAACATGATAAATATTATCTTGATATAAATATCTCGCCTTCAATATGTCCTACCAATGTTAAATTTTCCAAGTCATATTTCCTCGTTATGTGATCTAGAAATGTAAACCCTTTCTGATTGAAAATATGAAATTTCTTTTTGTTTCCATTGTCCATAAAAATTCGTCGTTGCTCATATGTCCAGGGGCGTGCTTCAGCAATTAGTTGAAGGTTTGTCTCCAAATGAGCTGGTCTAACTCTCTGCCTTTGTTCGGGGAGGAACCCAGAGCCTCGTCTGGGGTGGTAGACAGCTACTCGACCCCGTTTTTACGGGGTCCACGGGGAATTTTTGCTCGAGCCCACGTGCTCGGTTTTAGCTCAGCTTTAAAAATGGCATTGTGCCACATCCTGCCTCGCGGGAAGGTGAGGTAAATAACCATGCTCATACGCCCAGTCGATGGTATTCGCAGAATGATTCTGTAGAACCACAATTCTGTTGCCTCAAATTTCTTTTTCAACTATGAGAGTATTGTCCAGCATTCACTACCATATTGTATGACCGATGTTACATAAGACTTCAGTAAGCTTTCCTTTGTTTCTGAAGACATTGTCGATCTTTTGGAAGGCAATATTTGCTATTCCAATGAGTCTTCGGATTGCGGAGTCGCATTTTCCTTCATCTATTAAAGTTTACCTAGATTATGAAAGTTTGTACTTGCTGGATTTTGCTGTCTCCATATTCGTTGTTCGTATGTTCACCTCTTTTTTGTTTCTCGTTTTTTTTTCTTTTTTTTTTTTGACAACCATACATTCTCCCGGGATCCCCTACGTATAAGGGTTAAATAATTCCACTGAAAAAGACACACGCTTGTTTTATGCCCTTTCTATTTTTTGTATAATTACTGAATTCATTTATTATCCGTATACTGTAGATTTTCCCCCAAAATATTTTTACTGGATTATTCTAATATCCTTCCTAAATAAATCACAATACTTAGAAGTTCGAACCTTTCATTATAACTTACTTTGTCAAAGACATTTGCATAATCTATAAAACATAACTATACACCCTTTGGCATTTGTAATGCTCATCTGGTATCATCCTTAGCATAAATATTGCGCTCCCGTGTTCCAAAATCTTTAACGAAACCGCACTATAAAAGATTCGTCAGATATCTTTTCGTTATTAGGGACACCGAAAAATATTATCGGTTCGAAAGAGAAGGCCATTAAAACATTCGATATATGATTTTTATTCTGATTGTAAGAATTGCCTCGAGTCATGAATGTTTCAGCCTCAATACATATTATTTTACACATTAGAATCTTTTGAGTGCGAAATCAATTCAATTCTGACGCTTGATTTATTAATTTATTAAGAATTTAAGAATACAACTTACCTCCCTTCATATTTATTCCGAGTGATTTGTAAAAGAAAATTTACGAAACAATTTTCTTTTTTACTTGCATATGATGGACAGGCTAAGCGAGCAAAAAAAGCGATAAACGCAAGAGAATATTATTTGACTAAGAATAAAAAATGCCCGATATTGGAATATTCAATTTATTTATTGAAATATATTTCTGGATAAAATATTATTTTTCGTTTCGTTATCGATTTTTTTTTGTCTGCTTTGTATTTCTCCCATCATCAACTTCATAATTTCGAGTTTTTGACTCATTTATATAAGTTTGATCAGATTTCCATATTTACTTCAATGACTTCATAAATATGTCGATCTATCTATCCTATTTTATAACACATATCCCACACTCTTTATATCAACGCGTATTTTGTACACTTTTACAAACGCACCATATCTATCTATCTATCTATCTATCTATCTATCTATCTATCTATCTATCTATCTATCTATCTATCTCATTCTCTACATATCTATCTATCTATCTATCTATTTTGGTCTATGAAAATCTATCTCTACCTTGCTCTGTTTCATCTATTTATATCTTGCTCTGTTCATATATATCTATCAATCTATCTCTCTCTCTCTCTCTATATATATATATATACATATGTATATATATATATGTGTGTGTATATATATATATATATATACATATATATATATTTATATTGTGTGTGTGTGTGTGTGTGTGTGTGTGTGTGTGTGTGTGTGTGTGTGTGTGTGTGTGTGTGTGTGTGTGCGTGTGTGTGTGTGTGAAGGAATGAAAAGGCTTCCGCCCGATGAAGAAGCTATGGTTGAAGATTCTTAGTAAAGTTTCGAATCTCTCCATGGTCGATTTGTCAAGAAGTCACCTTCTTGACATTATCGACATGGTGAGTTGATCCCAGTGAGGGGCACCTGTAGAAAGTCCTTGTGTAATCATAGCAATCATTGTGAGTGAAATTTGGTGGACAAAACTGTGTATGAAGAAAGGAATATTGTCGGTACGATCATGAAGACATTTCACTCTCTTCAAGTGTTTGTTCAAGGATTCTTAGTAAATTTTACTACTCTCTCATATATACTAATAGTAATCATCGAACCGAAGACTTTTCATACACACACACATAACGACTTCACACACACACGCGCGCACACACACACAACACACACACAAACATATATATATATATATATATATATATATATATATAATTTTTGTCTTTATTTTCGCCCGAAAGCTTAGAAAGGCTCATGATTAAACATAATAGACATTCGTTGTCTGTTATATTTAACATATATATTTGAATATATATATATATTCATGCATCTGAGTGTTGACTTCGATGTTCACTTTTATATTTATATTTGCATACGTTCTATCTCTGATATTCAGCCCTTAATCCCATAAATAAAGCACACATTAAAACTATATTCCTTTATTTATATATATATATATATATTGATCTTTCAAACGTAGCTTAGATGTAGCGCAAGTCGGAAAGTATAGGACACCCAGTGAGGATATATATCCATAGTAGGGACCATAAATTTCAGAACGATGTTACGAAAACGTCTGAATGTTAAATAACATTTTATTTTAAAGCTTCAAAGAACATTTTAGCAAGGAAAAATAAGGATATAAAGGTAAATTATATAATTCCAAAATATAAAGCTCAAGAAACTTATTTTGATAAAGTTATAAGAATAATTAAATAACATCCGAAAAAATAGATGATCAAAAACATCAGAACGATTAAATAATTCCATAAAATTTTATAATTATTTTGCATTATTGAAATTTTGTTAGGGTAAGAATATAAAATCGGGTATTTTACTTGCATTGTAAGCATGGCGAAATAAAAACTGTGACGTCATTGGAATTATGAAACTGAGAGTCAAGTTTCTAATGAAGATAAACCTTCGATTGGGGATATTTCAAAGACTGTGGAGAAATCTAAGTCTTATTCCGTGTGTGCATGTAAGTGTGCATGAGAAATCTTAATATCATTTCGTAATCAGTAAAACTCTGATAGACCTCTGTCATAAAATCTAGTTGTCGTCTCACTCTTTTGATATCTCCCTATTTAGTTTAGTAATCATTCTGTTTCGATTAGATTTAGTGGATATATGTGTGTGTGTGTGTGTGTGTGTGTGTGTGTGTGTGTGTGTGTGTGTGTGTGTGTGTGTGTGTGTGTACGTGTGGGGGTTGTACAATGACATAGATGGAAAAACAGACTGGTTGACAGATCCAGATGCCTAAAGGTACAAGAATATAGACACATTACCATGTACATATAGATATCCATAAACCTGTCGGCAAAAAAAAAAAACCTGTATTCGTAAATACATTTTTTCTGCTGCTTTTCTACGCATATCACGAAATGTTGAATTTTCTTCTTTTTTTTTTTTTCTTTTTGGTTTTATTTTCGATTTTCTCACTCTGACCAAATGTGCTTCACTTCTTACTGAGCTTAGCAATGTTTTATCACAGTTTCCTCTCGAATTTATCAAGGGAATTCAATGTCATTCTATTTATATTTTCGTATTTGCCTATTGATTTCATATTGTTTAAAATGACAACTGGAAGCTGCAGTGAAAAGGTGACATCCCGTAAGACGTTATTATTTATCCCCTTGTCTCTTTCTTTCTCATTTATCAAATGAAAAATGATAACATCCGGTTCACATGTCAAATCTTTCTTACTCTCTGCATCTATTACACACTCCCACTCTCTCACTTTCATTCTCATTCCTTGTGCTTGATTCTTTTAATTGGTCGGATTTTCTGTATTTCAACCTCAGGAATCTATGCTTATCTTAATCTGAGGTATTACTGCTTCTGTTGTTGATAATTATGATGATATTTACGCAGTTATCTGTGTTTTAATCTGGAGAACAAGTGGCAACAAGTCCATATAATATTCCAGCACGCTTATTATTCAAAAAGAAGCATGATAACATCCGGTTCACATGTCAATTATAAATATTGCTGTTGTTTGGATAGTTCAAAAACTTCCCTTAATTTCCCGCTCTTCCAGATTATTTTCCTGGGCTCTTAAGAACCGATATCTGTGCTCCAAAACGAACTGTCAAGAGCGCCATCTTCATTGTTGTTCTTTAACTTATTTACTTATCTGGTAATGTCCAGGTATGACTAGGACTACTACTACTACTATTATTATTATTATTATTATTATTATTATTATTATTATTATTATTATTATTATTATTATTATTTATGTTGTTGTTGTTGTTACACACCTTGTTATTGTTGTTATTGCTACACAAAAGTCAAATGTGTTCAAGCGACCGTAACCTTCTTTAACACTGGATTTATTTCCTCGGTATTTTGACTGCTTCGATAACAAACCATGATAACATCCGGTTCGTAAGATAGTTTCCATGATTCTTCACTCTACTTAAATGTGGGGTACTGTTAGCGAAGCTTGGCTGCTTAGCCACTACTACTGAATAATGAGTTAGATCCTCAGTTTACGACATTAAGTAACCAAACAGTATCCAACATACTAAAATCAACCAACCTAACACATCCTTATATTTCAGATCATTTCACACGCTTTGAAAAGATCTTCGAAGCTAATGCAATCACTCCAATAATTATAGGAACTACTTAGTTATTTATATTATTAACAGTAGGGCTAATGTCTTCATGTTTGTTGTCATTATCACAACGTTTCAGCTGTTGCATCCTCCGACCCTCTTCATGTATCTGTCGATACGGGCAACTGTCGGGGAATTGCGAAATATATCCTTAGATTGTTCTCATCATGTTGTTCATGTCTTTTATTCTTTTTTTCTTTTTGCGCATTAATCGAACTGAATGGTTATAATACCTAATTCTCGATATTCAAACAAAAATTGTCAGCTTCGTATTATAAAAAGTGTAAACGTTTTCCGAATGTTCCATATTATTCATTAGAGAAAAAAAAGTCACAAGCTCACAAATTTCCTTCTTGGATTGTTTGACGCGTTTAGTGATTCAAGTCACCAAAGAACTTCATTTTTTACTCTCTAAGACAGTTTGCCTTCACACACTTTTATTGTCAAATCACAATCGTTTGCACATGTCTAATGTGATGACACTCCGCACTCGACTATGCTTATATTTCGTCTCTTTTACTGAGCTTAATTACTACGCATGCTTATTAGAAGATTCACTAACCTATCCATAATTCCGAATAGTTTTGTATTTGCAATTATGATGTCATTTCTCGTTTCAGTCAGGGATGGAATGACTTCAAAACCGTCACTCTCCCCAAATTACTAGAGAAGTATTGCAGATGCATGCACGGATTTCTTACTAGCCAATAGGATAGACTACTTCTCGGTCTCATCCACCATAATTTTGTTCGTTTTTGTCTTAGAATCAGAACACTATAATCAATTGCCTGTATACTTTTAGTGAGCATTTTGACTTATTACTCTTACTTTGTCTGGTTTTGTCTTGCGTATATATTGTTTACTGAGTATTATTCGGCTCTGTTTATTTTCCTTTCTGTTATTATTATTCATTGGAAATATTTCAATTCCGTTCACTGGGTATTTCTGTCAATAACACTTAAACAAGTCCATTTAATCTGACTCTACACTTGATTCTGATTGATGTTTCTGATATATTTATACAGTGGCCCAACTTAATTGACCAAAACAAAATATGCACATCCTTATATACATATATATATATATATATATATATATATATATATATATATATATATATATACATATATGCATATATATATATATATATATATATATATATATATATATATATATATATATATATATAAAAGGATGTGCATTTATAAAGCTCTTTGGTTTGAGGTGTTGAGTTTGTAAACAGTGACTATTTAAGCTAATATTGCACGACTCTTCGGCAGAATTGAGTCACTGTCAGTCACTGTGTGTTTATCTAAATCTAAAAATAAACACGCTAAAATTCACCTTCATCCCTGCCGTGTGCCGACGGCTTAGTGGGAGAAGTTCCGACTGACGCAAATCCAGTCGGGTTTCGATCCTAGCTAGAGGCAACCGGGCGTCTAGCTACACTGATGACCTGTGAAACAGCGAAACAGTCTGTCTGTGGATGACAAATATATATATATATATATATATATATATATATATATATATATATATATATATATATATATATATATATATGGGTGCGTGCGTGCGTGTGTGTGTATGTATATATATATATATATAAAAGGATGTGCATTTTCATATATATATATATATATGTGTGTGTGTGTGTGTGTGTGTGTGGACGCGTGGAACGCTCGCTTTCTGACCATGAGGCTCGTGTTCGAATGTCACCACGGTTGATTTGGCAGGAAGGAGACCTCTTGATGTTATCGGTCTGAAGGGGACGATCTCAGCGTGCGGCACCTTTTGAAAGTGCCTGAAAACTATATAACGGCTACGCCCGTTGACATTTTAGTTCTGATGACATTCTCATGACAAACGCCGTCAATTCAAACATATTCAGAAAGTCGAGAGATGAATAGACAAACATCGTAATCGACTAGATTAATATAGCAACAATATTTAGTCAACATGTTTAACAATAGTTTAGCGGACTATTATTTTTAGCGGAAGTGTATCTCCGCTCCGGATTCCCGAGCTTGACTATGGGATCACATACAAGCCATAATATGGGAAGTCAGGTTTGCCTGGCTGAGCTGGAAGTCGGAAAGGTGATAGGAGAAAGATTTAAGCAAGTCGATTCTTAACCGTCAAGCAATGTAGACATGTTCTCTCAGCTGTCTGAAACGGCTCTCCATGAGGGAGAACGACCCCCACAGGATAATTAGTGCATATCGACATTAATAGTTAAGTTATAATTCTCTGTGTTGAATTCTTTCATTGCCGAATCAAAATATTTAGCGATCCCAGCCAGGAGAAGACGAGAGAGACGATGCAATATTATTATCGAACTGACGCTGTTATCTAGGACCTCCCAGCATGAGATGGTTATGCAACAAACTATGTAATGTCTTACCTTTGAAATACTGATAATAAAGACTTTATTTCATATACCGCGTCATTCTTACCAATAATGAGGTTGGAACGAATGTGCTGTTAGCTTTTAACGTCTATATTACACCTGAAATACTTATGCTTATAGAAATATGTAATCATCAGTATAAACTCCGTCTCTTCTTCTACCCTGTCGTCTGAATGCCAACTACTACTCTGCAGGAGGGTAAGTTCCCCACCAATGAAGACACCTGTTTGCCGTGGTTGGCGATGCGTAATGCCTGACAACAGAAACCTGCTCGATGAGCAGCCAACGACTTGGTGTATAAGTGGTCGTGTGACAGGTTACATTTCTCTTTGGTCCTTGCATGGTCTAGACGGGCGGGCGCAGAGAAAGATCCGATCCGATCAGATCAGTCGACTTGTCATATCAACATCTAGCGCCTATACAGTTAAGACCAAGAATGTCTCACAAACAGTTCACATGACGATGTAAAACGCAATCATTCATTGCAACCCATTTTAGCTGAAAATACTCTCTTCGCCACTGCAAGGCATAAATTCTACAAGGAAACCCACATGAGAAAAACAAATTCTGAAAACGCCAAAATAATGTCCTACCTTAAAGAAATAGTTCTATATCAAAATATATAACACCTATAATAGACTACCTACAAACTTTATAACTATAAAACATACGTTTACACAGAAAGTACAAAATTATATGCAATATATAAGTAGTTCATGTCACACAATTGCATATAAAATATTCAGATTTCAGAATAGGGTTTGATATGCCCCTAAACAAAAATAACCAAACTAATCTATTGATTCCTCATTCCACGTTTAAACAATTTCCAGAGTTCTATCACCAATTTCAAAATCAGTCGTATTGACCGGCCAAGAGACGAAAGACTACTGTGAAAAGGGTCAGCACATATTCCTGTTGTTATGTCCCGAGATCCTCGCAGTTGCACAATATGTGGACTTGTATGCAGGTCACTAGCGGCACTGAAGTGTAACATACGGCACAAAAATAAAAACTGAATGAGGTTCATTATTTACATTATTCGGACTATTTTCCGGCCTTCTTCAGGGGGTTGGAATGTCGAACTGAACCCTTTATTTCGCTAACTGGGGTAGACTGTTCTAGTTACACGTGCCATGTCTAATGGATGTCAGTTATCAGTTATCTCCTGTTAACTTTCCCTCTGAAAGTTCTCCACTGCCTTAACCGGGTATTGAACTTACACTTTTTGGGTTCTGCCCTGGATCTAACCAACGCTTTTATCCACTGTGCCATTTTTCCTTGAGGAAATAAAGGGTTCAGTTCGACATTGAGCGTACAACGGCCGAAACGTTGTAATAAATATAGCGACAATGATGAGGACAATAGTTCGAATAATGTAAATAATGTACATAAGACCTCATCTCAGAAATATAGACAGATACTGAATAAGATTGTCGTATGTTCATACGTCGAATTCGATGGGAGAGTCCATGATGTGTTGACTTCAATGTTAACTTTTATATTTACACACGCTCTATCTCTGATATTGAGCACTTTATCCCATAAATATAGCACACCTTAAGAGTACATTTCTTCACACACACACACACACACACACACAAATATATATATATATATATATATATATATATATATATATATATATATATATATATATAAATTAAACCTAAAGAGCCAGACAAACCTAACACGACGATCCGCTTAGGTGAAACTGTGGTAGGTTTGTCTGGCTCTTTAGGTTTAATTTAGGTTTGCTCTACTTAGCGTATCGAGCACTTTATTTAGTTATTTTACTTACCGTATCGGTTTTTTTTTCTTTGGACTCTGAACTTGGATGCTAGACGATTGTTTTCGGCTGACGTACATTTTCTCTGTTCTTTCTTTTTTTGTACCGTTTTTTTCTCCTTTGGTATTGGTTTGTTTATTAGAAAATCAAGAAACCGAAGGTTCTCCGGACGAGTATAATTTCTTATATTTATAATAATAATATATATATATATATATATATATATATATATATATATATATATATATATATATATATATATATATATATATATGTATAGAGAGAGAGAGAAAGAGAGAGAGAGAAACTGTGTTTATCTGTGCGTTTGCGACTGGATGCAATTTTGTTCAATCTAGACACATCTATATGCACGTATCCAAATTACCATTTATTCATGCATCATTGCATAACGTATTCTTTTGAATCCGCAGACCACTTGCTCTTACGCAATCAGATGTGCAACGATTGAAAGATACAGACTGGAAATATTTAAACCTATTTCGTTCTTCTTTTTTTAATTTGTGTGCAGTTCATTGCAGTTCAGTGTCTTCTGTCCTACTTAGTTTAACCGAAGTTCACTTTTATTAAGCTTGTAATCGACTTGATCCGACTTGCACCTCAAATGAATTCTATGTTGATGAGGCAACGAGGAAATTTTATCTGAGGCATAACATGGTTTCTATTTATTAGTAATATATTTTCCTAAGGAAAAATAACGCTGTTTTTTTAATCAATCCGACTGTTTTTTTCCATAAGCTTTCGCTCAGAAATCTATATATAAAATTCATGCAAACTACTTCGAAAGTAATGTGGTACCTCGAGAGAAACGTACCAGTTTTGAGCTGATGAACATAAAGAGTTCCCAGTCTATATTACTGAGATGAGGTATTATATACACTATTTACATTATTTGGACAATTGTAATAACCTTTCTTGCCATATTTATCACAGCGTTTCGACCATTGTATGCTCGGGCTTTCTTCAACTGTTTGGAATGTCAAACTGAAACCTTTATTTTGCTCGCTTGGAAAAACTGTTCTAATTCCACGTGCCATGTTTAATGGATGTCAGTTAATTCCCGTCACAAACTTCTCTACTGCCTTAACCAGGTATTTAACTCATAACTCTTTGAGTACTGTCACTGGATCTAACCAACGCCTTTATCCACTGTGCCATGTGTCCTTAAGGACATCTGTGTATGTATATCTGTGTATGAATTTCTGGGACTTATAAACTTAATGTCTTAAGCAGTCATTTTTACCAGTGCGTATATCGCAATTTTTGCTCTTATCTTTTTTTGTTTTTTACCAGAGCTCATATTGCAAATTTCGTTGTTATTGTTGCTTTTCTTTGGAACTCTTTATTACTGGTTCCCATATTGTATTCATTTCTATGCTTGGTCGTGGGATCAGGTTGAAATCATAGACAAAGAACAACATTAGAAAATCCGTAAACTTGAGGAATCACCTCAGCACAGATGCTAGGCCACAAAAATCTCCTGACCGACCAGAGTGTCGGGTACACGTCAACTCCCCTGGTTACACTATTTTGCAGCTGACGCCATTGAATATCGCTATCCGTTGCAGCTTTTGAATTCAGATTTCTTGAAGACCGCTAGAAAATCAACCTTGAGAGCATAGTCTGCGCTGTTATTTAACCATGAGCTCTGCTATCTAAATGCGAAGATAAATACGTAATTATTACAGCCATAAATTAAAACACGAATATGATTAAAGAATCTTATAATTCAGTTACTGTTTTATATTACCGGTGAATCATGGCGTTCTAAAGAGGATTTTTCTGTCGAATCACAGGACAACTTATACATCAATTTGGAACAGAAGCGAAGCACACTATTGCTATTACTATTTGGCCATATATCGTACAATGGTAAGATAAGTAAATATCGAAAAGATACAGTATTGCATTCTGAATAATTACAACGAGACTATAATAAGGATACTCCGCAACTATTCTAATTGCACTCATTTTAAAATACTAACGTTAAAATAGTCACATACAAGCTTTTCTATCGACGATTGCAATAGGATCCTGATCTTAATTATCTCTATATATGTGGCTCTGGTTTTAAGTTTATTTATTTCTATATGATTATTTATCAACTTTCATTACTGCGCAACAAGCTTCTCCCACTGAATATTTAACTACTGTTGCTGTCCTAAAAGTCTTTTTTCAGCACCCCATCGTAGTACTAGATCCTTTTGAAAAAATAATTGAATTATTATTATTACTAAGAAATTACATTACATATTTATATATAAAGAATTAGTGGATTTATTTTTTATCGGATATTTTTATTACTTCAAATTTTATTATTAGCGGATACTCGTATTTGTAATAGATGCCAATTTGTATTTTAAACAGTGTTCATTACGTCTATCGATCTGCGCATTCGATAAATCTTAAAGAAAATGAACTCTCCAACACGGATCAAACCTGCGTATCCCCTTTGTAGGGAAAAAATTACCGTTTAATCCAGCGTACTTTACTACTCGGCTACAGAGAGCTTTACCGTTCAGCAAGGAAAACACGTGTCTTTATTCAGATTGTTTTTTCTCGAAAAGACCATGTCTGCTCTGTTTCATATGCGAAAAATAACGAAAGTAATTTCTAAAGTGTTAAGGGATTAATTTTAGTCCAAAATGTTCATTACTTTAACCGTTATTATAATGGAAACTCTTATTTGAAATAGACGCCCCATTTTTATTTTCTTTATTTATATGTAGTTACTCATATCTTACTCGTTTCAAACGTATTTAAGATTACAGAGTAACGGAGTTTAGTGTTTTTTAGAGAAAGACATGCTGGATTATAAAATGTCTAGAAAAGAATATCACTGATTAAAATAAAATATACTTCCAAAATATTGAATGCTAACGTTTGAATCCTTTCCCTCCCCAAAACTGAAATAATATCCATATATTTAGAACACAGATACAACGTAGTGCAAGTTATTTGATTTTCATAATTTCTATTTGAGGTATTTTTTTTATTCTTATATTCCAATCACGTGCTAAATTTTTTACTGAAGAAATTTAAGAATGGGTCTTTTTGAGGGTTTTTTTTTTTCTTCGGGATAATAAGCTCTTGACATTTTAGTGTTTTCATTTCTCACGAAAGGTGAAAAACGAGGAAGATATTTTCAAAGGTCGAGTCGATAACGGATAATTACATTAAAAAAAGCAACCACGGAAAAGAAGTTTATTTGTATCCATTGAGAAAAAAAGTGTTTAGATAATACTATAGCGAAAATTATTAAAAATAGATTCACTAGCAGAATTAAGAACCTATATTTCTAACTAATCACTAAAAAAAATTTTTTGAAGATAAGGAAAAAGAATTATTAATAAGGGGTTAATGAAAAGCAAACATGCAATAAAAATAAACTTGGTATCTATTTGAATGAAAAGCGAAACACATGGAAAAAATACGGGTATCTTATGAATCGAATAAACGTTTAATATTTGAGAAAATAGAGAAAACAAAGCGAAAATAAAGTTGAAGTATTGCAAGATAAATGTAAGGAAGACATTGTTGATCTAAGTTGGATTTAAGCTTACAGAAACACTGATGCTATGGGTGACTTTCTTTCGATTCAAGATATCAAAATGCAACAAAAATGCATTGTTAATACTGACTTTCATCGTAATTAGAACATTGCAATCTACTGAAGATGAGGGTCGTTCTATAACCCATTAATTTTTAACTTATCCTATTTCCAATTAATTTTCAATTGTGCTATTTTACGTAGTCTCAATCTATTGCAAATGAGGATCATTCTATAAACAATTAATATTTAACTTATCCTATTTCCAATTAATTTTTAATTTCTACGATTTCACATTGATGTTCACCTTGTTTTATCACAAATTAATTTTCAATTTTTTTCGCATTAATTTTCAGTTTTCAATTTCTCCTAGCACCATCATTAATTATCCCTTTGTACGTTTCATTAGTTTTCATCTTATTCTATTTCCCGTTTTCATAGAACTCTGCCGGCTCCAAGCATTACGTCTTTTCTAACCGGGACATTTTTCCGCGGCACTTCTCACCGTCTCCAGGCGAGTGGTACCATCCTCTTTGAGTATCCGAAACTTAGTACAATCAATTGCGGCGTAAAACAAGCTTTCAAAACCAGATCTATCAAACATTTTCACTACTGTCTCGAGACGTTGAACATATTTAAAAAAAAAAAAAAAAAAGAAGCATTTATTACATCTTCACTAAATCTCCCAGAATGCTGAGAAATATCCCTGGATGCCAGGAATGCCCAAAAACAAACTAAGAACAAAACAATAGACTATAATTACTTTCTAAATTTATAAGACAAGTGCTCTCTCAGTTTTTTTCTTCCCCCTCTCTTTCTCTCTGTTACTTTTACTCAATTTTCTTTATTTTTCTTCCAGACAATTCCGGAATGATCACTTTTTTTCACGGCTATTTTTATTTCATTTATTTTGATCTGTTGAACTTTTGAACCTCTGGGGTTTAAGAGTCTCAGCGGTCGAACGAAAGAATCTCGGCGTCAGATGTCATCACGAATTTCACAGGAGATGAAGTGAGTTGTTCTCTGAAATATCAATGAATTCAGGAAAATCAATGATTTTAAAGTTACTCTGTGATATGTGAGTGTGTACTCGTGTTCTGCGAACATCTGAGTGAATTCATATATGTGTTATCAGTCATATCAATTTGACTCTGTAACAGAATTAATATGACAAAATACAATATATTCAAGATTATTTCACCCTCTTTATTTCTCGCTTATTTTATAAATTATTTCAAGCTATCTTTAAACTAAACTTCAGTGAAGATCTTGGAAACTGAGACTACGGGCTTGGATACGACATATTAAATTCGGCCTTGTGTCACATCGGGGCGGTTCATAGATATTCTACAGTGCTGGTCAAACTCTCTGCCCCCGGGCAGAGGGGATATCCATACGAGGCTATGTCGAAAGACAGAGTCTCGCCTCGGGAAACAGCTACCTGACTCTGTTTTATACGCGATCTACGAGGAATTTTTTGGCCGAGCCAACGGGCTCGGTACCCCACATAAAATTCGGCCTTGTGTCACATCTGACTGCTTGGGATGGTTCGTAATTATCCTGCAGCTGGAGATTTGTCTCCAGTGTGCTGGTCAAACACTCTGCCTCCGGACAGAGAGGATCCCAAATCAGGATATGTCGAAGGGCAGAGTCTCGTGTCGGGAAACAGTTACCCGTTTTTACGAGGTCTATGGGGAATTTTTGGCCGAGACTCCGGGTTCGGTTACTCCACATTAAATTCGGCCTTGTGTTACATCTGACCGTGTGGGATGGTTGTTAGATATCCTGCAGCTTGACTCACTTCTAGTAATTAACTACTTCTTCTACGCACCGCTGGCGAATCTTATGTGTTGTTCTTGTTCTAAGTATTACAGTTCATTATCAACTTTCGTGTGATTAGTCTATTCTGTAACCTTCCCTAGGTTACAACATATAAATAATTGATTTCTTGGGCACCTCGAGGAAGTGTAATGGTTAGCAATCTGAGTAGTGATTTTTATCCTCACTGGGTGCCTCTACTTTCAGCCTTGAGCCACATCTAAGCTACGCTTGGAAAATCACTATAATTAATTCATTCCTTGTTTTTGGCTTGCGTCAAAAGCCGCTAAATTTATACTTTCTGCTCTGAAATACCTTGATTTAAATCTTACCTGACATGTCGTAATAGCAATGATGATGATAATAAATACACACAAAAGAAAAACTTACCTTAGCCGACACGTTTCGTCCTCTGGGGGACTTTATCAAGGTAAATGATCATAATGTAATTCCATTTAATGTTCGGTGTGATATTTGCTCTTGAAATGCAAACAGCAGATTTCAAATGTAATATCTGAGATTTATATCATAATTATATACTGCGACTAATGTGAATGTATTGTGTCTTAATCAATTTGTTTTGTTTTATCTTTACTTACTTCTATCGTAAGATATTTCCCAGATATATTTACCATAATTACACAAAAACAGCTTGAAATACTAATGAGTAACGTTATTCAATAAAATCGCCATTGTTTTCAACCACAACTTCTGGATGCCTACAGATTCTCCTGCTTTTCTTCTGGACGGTCTCCTTCTTTAAGTTGGTGATTGCTTCAGTTCATCTTTGCTGTTAAACGAGTTTTGTCTGTCTCTCGATCAACGGGGCCTCCACAAATAATAATCAAGGGGCTGTAGTCTGAGGAGTTAGGTGGCCACATATAAAGGATGATGACCTCCTTGACTGTTTTCTCCTGCTTGTCTGGCATGGTTCAGAATCCTGTTACCAGGTACGGTCTTCCAGCAGCCTGGGCAGAACTACCTCTTTAAGCCATTTTAGAAGACGTCCGTGTTGCGTTTGAGGTCCTCACCAACACATTCGGGACTTCTTTTGTTAACAACCAGAGGACAACCAGAGTGAGTTTTTCGAGCTGCCGTACCTTCGTAATTATCATTAGACTCATTCAACTCATTCCATATCCTCTGCAATATCCTCAGATATATACCCAAACATTCTGAAATGTTCATATTGGAGGTTCCGGCGCGAATACCAAGCAGTACAGCATGCCTTTTCCAAATTTCTGAAAGAGTGAATTGCGTATTGTTGCTCTTTTTCTGACAGACGTTGCCCAACTGACCCCACTATACTGTGCAGTTGACAAGATCAAAAACAGACAACGCAAGTGCGCGAAGTTAAAAATATAAAATGACGACAATTCATCTATCGCATTCTTTGAGCGTGTATGGCATATATATATATATATATATATATATATATATATATATATATATATATTAGGTTGGTGCAAAAGACGACATTATTTTTGCACAACCTAATATATATATATATATATATATATATATATATATATATATATATATATATATAATGACTCGTTCATGCTTGTTTAGCTAATGTAATTATATATGCATACATAAAAACATACTGTGACTATTTTTGATGAATAAAACCTTTTCCGCGTTATTGTATTGGTGTGTTTCACGTACAATTTACAACATATGTTCATACAACTAATTTATTATAATGTTCATTGCCATGAGTAATCATATCATCAATTCAATTTTTGATTTAATGCATATTGTAACGGAGATTCCATGTAATATTATCTTTTTCAGCAGTACGACAATGTTTGACATAACTGTAACTCGATTGACATTTTACACATACATTTTTGAAAATTGTAGTTATCAGGGAAGCAAGTAAGAGGAATAGAGTTCCACTGGAGGGAGTGCGAGCAAAGAAGCTGTTGCAGTGGAAGTGGCGGTTACATCTTACTGTTTCGACAGTAAGTGTGTGGGATTGCGATGCCAACCTAGTAGCACGCTTAAATTCATACAGGCGGGTCACCAGTGAAAATAGCTAGTCAAAGCAGTTCCCATGAAAATATTTGTAAAAAAGACATAGGGTAGCTATATCACGTCTGTGAGAAAGTGACTGGAATCGGGATGCCAATTCAGGACCGATCACATTTCATGTTCGTCTTTGGAATTTGTTGAGAACATCGAGATAAACAGTGAGGGCACCGGATAATATATGGCAACAGTATCCAATGCATGGACAAATGGTAGATTCGTAGATGTGAAGGGTGCACTCAGACGAGAAAAAAACCTTCTGGCACGACATATAGACCTAACTTTCCTTGCGATAGTTGCAGCTATTGATCCAATTTAGTTGTTCCACCTCATGTCAGTGGAAAACATGAGACCAAAATGTGCAGTGAGACGCCCTCGTGAAGTTGAGCATCAACCCTGCTGATAGACTGTAGGATGGTTTCTCTATGGTCGTTAAATGATAACAGTTTCGTTTTGGAAGCATTAAAATTTACAAGCCATTTTCTGCCCCAGTCAACCCCAGATTGGAGGTCCTTTTCGAGACCAACGGCCAGGTTAACTTTGTCAGCAATGCCAGTGTGGAAGACTTTCCTTTCACTGGAATACACACATGCTTAATCGATCGCCTTTAGTAATTAAATGTAGTGGTTGTGCTGGGTGAGGCAAAAGTCGCGCACCATAGGGGTTATGGTATAGGTCGAATAGGTCTTCTTGCGTGGCTACCGATGTCACCAGATCTCACACCCTTGGATTTTTTCTGTGGATCCAGTTGAAATCAGTTGTTTATCAGACGCGCGCAAGATCTATTGATGAACTTAACGAATTAAATATGAATGCAGTAAAATGGCACAGTTAATACCGGTACAGAATTGAAATATGTTAGAAAAAGAAGCACATTTTGAACCGCACATATAACAATTTAATAACTAATAAATGTAATCTTCATGTGTTATTCTGCTTTTAATAAATCATACCTATTGTCTCACACTGTACACCAAGAGCTTGCGAAAATAAAATTACCCATCCAGGTCAAACTAGTGTTGCTTCACAAAAACAGTCTACCTCGTTATATCTGAGATATGGAAATCATATTAGGTTGGTGCAAAAATAATGTCGTTTTTTGACGTTCAACTTCAAAAGATCATAACTCCTTTCATAATAAACTTTATTAATCGAAATAAGAACCATTAGAATCGACACATTTTTGCCAACGAGAAACAAGTTTATTTATCCCATTAGCATAGAAATCCGGAGTTCTGGAAGCGATGAAGTCATTGAAGGCCGATTCGGCATCATCTCGGCTTTTGAAGCATTTTTCGCGCAGGAAGTTGTCCAGATGCTTGAAAAAGTGATAATCGGTGGGCGAGAGGTCCGGTGAATATGGCGGATGAGGCAGAGTCTCGTAGCCCAATTCGTTCAGCTTCTGCGGGGTCAGTTAAGCAACATGCGGGAGAGCGTTGTCATGGAAGAGAATTGGTCCCTTCATATTGACCAATCTCGGGCGCATACGTTGGAGCTTCTGGTGCATTTCATCAATTTGTCGGCAATACTTCCCCGCCGTAATCGTTTCGCCCTGATTCAAGAAGCTTTGATGGATGAGGCCGGCCGCAGACCACCAAACAGTCACCATAACCTTTTTTTGGTGCAATTTCGGCTTCGGGAAGTGTGGTGGAGCTTCTCCGGCATCCAGCCACTGTGCCGAACGTCGCTGGTTGTCGTAGAGGATCCACTTCTCATCACACGTCACAATCCGCTCGAGAAATGGGTTGTTTTGGTTGCGCAGAAGGAGCGTAGAAGACACCTCAAAACGACGATTTTTTTATTATCGTTCAATTCATGTGGAACCCATTTATCCAACTCTTTTGACTTCCGTATTTGCTTTAAATGGCGAACGACTGTTGAGTGGTCGACCTCGAGTTCAACAGCAACTTCCCGTGTGGTTTTGTGACGATCGGCTTCAATTAAGGCTTTCAAATGTTCGTCATCAAGCGCAGTCGGTCGGCCGCGACCGTCTTCATCTTCGAAATTTCTTGAATCACCGTTGTGCCACACGTTCGTTAGTGGTTCCTGGGCCAAACGCATCATTGATATCACGAGCTGTCTCGGCAGCTTTTCGGCCTAGTTTGAACTGGAACAAGAAAATCGTGTGGATTTGAATTTTGTCCATGCTGTCGAAAAGCCTGCAAAAAATGAATGAAGAGATTGAGAACGGTAACGAATAACACGATTCGATAGAGCGAAAAAACGCGCTTCAAAATGATATATAACATGGCTATATATATCAATGAATTAATTCAGAAATCATATATAAAAGTAACATAAGTGAGAAAACGACATTATTTTTGCACCAACCTAATAGTTTATTGGGAGCTTCTCAATTCCACCTTTATCAACTGCCAACTAAGGTTGGGCAAAATTATCAATGGCACATCTTTTTCTGACAGTGTTTCAACCGCC
This sequence comes from Acanthosepion esculentum, assembly GCA_964036315.1. NCBI lineage: Eukaryota > Metazoa > Mollusca > Cephalopoda > Sepiida > Sepiidae > Acanthosepion > Acanthosepion esculentum. The sequence continues at coordinate 70,555,131 of OZ038490.1, forward strand.
ATGATCTCTGTCGTTCTTCAGGATCCTGTCTGGCGTGTAACCCTCAGCATATCCGGCCATATTCTCTTTTCATTAATACACAGTTATAGCTTACCTAGTACTACGGAGCCATTGGATTGAACTCAGGATTATTATGCCACAAACTCCAGGCTCTCATCCTTTAGACTAGTTATCCTGTTCTTATTAGCATTCATTTTCTATTCGTTTGTCGAACTTTTTCTGTGCAGCAATTTTCAGCAATGACATTTGCGGTTATTGAAATGGTTATCACCACGACAAATGGAATGATCGAGCAGTGTACATATCCCATTTTAGTCTAGTCCGTTTACTTTAGCTCAAAAACGAATTTCTTCTCTTATTGACTACATTTTAATGTTAGAGTAAAACTAGTTTCTCGTACAGCTAGTTTAGCAGATGGGCTATTTTGAATTCAAAACGGTGGAGAAGGCAACTTGGAGCCACTTCACTACATTTCCTCATGACTATTCACGTATAATAAAGAAAGAGAAGTGTACAGTCATGATGGATTATGTCTTTAAATTCACTTGCGAAATAAGAAGCAAGAAAAATAATTGTTTTCTTTTAATAGGAATGTCGCCAAAAATGTTGGAAGAAGGGAAAAGAAGAATCGAAACGCAAGACATTGACTTAAGTGTTGTAAACAGATATAAGAACATTCAAAAACATTAGAGGCTTCTTTAAGGATTAAACATGTTGCGTAATCAAAAACACATAGTAATGAAAAGTTGAGGGGATGGCATAAAAATAAGCCGATATTATTAGACAGTGGAATGCATTTTCAGAGATTAGTGGCTACTATTTGAAATATATATATATATATATATATATATATATATATATATATATATATATATATATATATTTAAAAATATAAATTGTCGCTCTCGAAAATGACCTTGTCAATTTTAACGCCACGCAGTCGAGAGTGTTATCTTTTAACCATTACAAAAAAGCATTCCTGCATTCCATCAGTCTGGCGAATACTAATCTACAAGGAAATCAACTCATGGTGCCTTCATAGTCTCACGTTTTCTACTGGCATGAAGTACAGTGAGCAGATTGAATCAATTGCTAGGTTTTCTGCTAGAAATGTCGATTTACTGTGTCGTGACAGATGCTTTATCTCATCAAAAATCCATCTTGAACATTCAAAAATCTACCATTTGTCCGTGAATTGAATACAGTTGCTACATCTGGTCTGGTGATCCACCTATATATCTCGAGATTCATAACAATAGGCAAAGAAGTGTCTGTAATGTTATCGGTCCTGACCTTACATCTCTACTTCAGTCACTTTCCCATCGCCATGATGTAGGTTCCCTTTGTCCTTTCAATAAATATTTTTGTGGCAGTTGATCTAATGAGCTCTTATCCTTGGCACATTGACCGCATAAATTTAATTGGAAACTAGGTTCAACGTTTCGCTGTTAAAATAGTTGAAACAGCAAATTCTATTCAAATAATTTCTTTTCTCTCATTTCTCGGCCGTGGAAGTGTATTTTGGTATTCTGCTTACTTGCCACCTCAGTCAGTCAGTCACATGTTCCATGCGTGATACACGCTTAGGCAATCATGTATATTTCGATACATGACTGACGAGGCAGATTTTTTTCCCGCAATAGTTTGCCATTTCTTTCAAGATTATCTGACCTGCTATTTACCCATAGTTGGGGCAAAGAAGAGGATTCATACCTTCACAAACGGTAACTAACGTAAATGAATGTAATGGATTCGTCGGGTATTCGAACTCGGCTCTCCGATTCCTCAATCCGAGCCCCTATCCACTAATTCTTCCACGTTGCCACCTACAATCGTCAAAAATCTAAATGCAACATTAGTAGCCATTTTCATACCTTCCATAATCCCAACAATAGACTTCACTTTTGAAACTGAAACCAACTACACTCTTCCATTCCTAGATATTAATGAACTCAATTTTGACGTTTAAAAAACGGCTACAAATATGATCTGATCAGTTTCTGCTCAAACCACTCTTCTAAAATTAAATCCGAAATTATTATAAGTTTCTATCTGAGAGCATTAAGAATCTGTAGTCCATAATATTTACCTAAAGAAGAAACATACATAGGAAACACATGACAGTACTTGACGTAAATTTCAGTTCACAATAGGAATATAACATCGTTTTCTAAATTCTTCCAGTTGCTAAGGACATTTTGTTTTTTTATTATTAGTTCCTTTGTTTTAATAAATTCATTTCGTTTTTGCCTTGATAAAGTCCACATCGGACGAAACGCGTCAGTTAATACTAGTTTTCCTATTGTCTTTTATATTTATAAATATTGTCTTTTTCTACAGGTTAACTCTGAGAAATTTTTCATACATACAGATATATATATATATATATATATATATATATATATATATATATATATATATATATATATATATATATATAAACAGCTTCTAGCTCCTGGACATTGGATCAGATGAGGTAATTTAATTTATTATCGTCAAAAATCACAATCCTTACACACAGTTTTGCCTTACATTCTGACTTGAAGAAGCTGAGACCAGCATATGTCGTCGAAACGCGATGTTTATAAGCTTTCCCACTTTGTCTAATCATCTCCACTTTTGTTTCCGATAATATTATACTTCCTAAAAGCACACACACACACACACACACACACACACACACACACACACACACAGATATATACCGGGTGTAAGAGCAAAATTATTATTTGAACCGTTGTATCTAAAAAATGATTGAAGATATCTCACTGGAATTCTCCGAGGTTTTTATAACACTATTAGACTCTACACTGAACAATAAGGATGTATTTAACTAAGTTGAAATAATACTCTCTCTTCCTGGTGTGACTTCCTGAACCAGTTTTCCTCTCTACTGTTCCGTCTTTTTTAAACGTATTCACCGTTCTCTTGATGGTTCTTGAATGAACATTTATGACGGAAGTCAGAGTATGAATGTCGGCACGATTACTGAAGGCCTGAATGATCTTTTTCCTCTCACCATTGTTCAGTTGAGAAAACAGTGAGACTGACACAAAAGGATTTTAACCTGTTTTATTTCTAGCTTAATGACTTAAAGGAGTTTTCATTGATTCTTACAACAAATGGTGTCAAGATGGCTAAACGTCATGTAATGTTTCTTATTTACCTGACTACTGTCTACATGGTCAGATTTGTTTGTTTTCTTTCTTTTCCTATTTTTACTTCTGCTTATATTTTGTAAGTTCTCTATGTATCGTATTATTTGTTTTGATACAGTACTTAAACCTTCTTTTCATTCAGTGTTGTTCTATTTGCTACACATGTGTAGAATTTCTTTCGCCAAGGGTTTTGTTTGAACGATCCCATCATATCTCAGACATGTAGTCAAACCATTTTCTAATTCTTGTTCGTCTTGCTTCCTTTTCTCACGTGATTTCAACAAGACGAATTTCCGCCCGATGCCAATGCCTAATCGACCTGCGGGAATTTCATGACGCGTGGAACAATATGCAGAAGGGGAAGACAAAAACCGATGAGGATAGCTATTACGTAACTCTTCGTATAATGCGTAATTGAAATCTCATTTCAGAATAGATTAATACACAGACACACACATAGAGGCACAAACACACACACACACAAATGCAAACGCCCTTCCCAACTTCCTAGTTTCAGAATTTCTGTAAAAATTACAGAACACTCCGTATGTATTTATCCACTCCTATATACAAATGCATTTGACGATCGTTCATATGTAAATATTTATATCCATGATAATAATCATATTCCATGATAATAACGAAAATGGAAAACATGGAGACCCACCATTGTCTAAGTTCTGGAGGAAATGGCATTTTTAAAATATACAGTTTAGTAATGTTTTAGAAAATACTTGATATTATATAAATGCGCGAGAATTTACAGAAATTTATATATAAGAGTAATATACTGTGTACACTTACACTGCCAAACGCTTTTTCTTATATGTGCTGTGTTCCCTCGGGAAGGTGACTATCATGGCTCTCCACAACTTCCTCTCCTTCATAGTCCTTAATAAATTTTGTCTTGTTATCTCTCATTACCATCATCCATTTGCTTGAAACTCGCTAGGTAGGTTATGCGTTGTTTTCATCTGTCCCTCTTGCATTCAATCTGGCCCATGAGTATCAAATTATATAACTCCCTTTTCTCATTATGTGTCGTAGAAATTCCAATTGCCTCTTTCTGATGTTAAGTATCAGTGTCCTTTTTCTTCCTATTTTCTATAAAACTCCGTCGTTGCTCACATCTCTGCCCCATGGTATTCTCAACATCTTTCTGTCGAGCGAGTAGATCATAGGGTTATATATTGGATCTCTCATTGAATTCCATAGGACAATGGGATTGATTTAAATTGACCTTCTTTTAGTTCAGGTAACGCGCTGAATGCAATGTAATATCGTGTGTTGATCAAGTAGAAGAAAAAAAGTTAAAGACATGGATTAGGCAAATATGTATTGATCTCCTGATTTATAAATAACCACACAATTTTTAGAAATATATCGTAATTCTGAATTTGCAATATATTTCATGGAGTCAGTTGACGGTTACAAGTGCCTTAAAAAGGTAGAAGAAGACTGATGTGTTGGATTTGTGGGCCTTTTCATTTTTTCCGTGAATTAACGAAACAACAATTTCGAAAGAAGGCGGGATTTCTCCCCCCAGTGAGACTTTTCGCTTCATAGTGAACACGGGAGTCTGAAACGTCTGTCATTGGAAAGTTTCTCTAACTCGATTCTCCCAAGGTTGTTTTTAATCTATAAATATGCAATGCGATAATCCATGTGATAGGTCCTGACCTCGAATCTCGACGCCAGTCACTTTTCTCACAGGCGTGATGTGGCTTCCCTCTATTTTTTTCTACAAATATCTTCACGGCAACTGCACCGACGAGCTATTTTCACTGGTGCCACAACTGCATGAATTTAAGCGTGCGACAAGTTTGGCATCTAGGTCCCACCATTTTACTTTCGAAATAGTTAAATATAATCGCCTCTTCTACTCTAACAATTACTCTCGCACTTGGAACTCCATTCCTCGTACATGCTTCCCTGTTAGCTTTAATCTTTTAAAATTGAAATATGATGTCAGTCGACATCTTCTGATACCCTGACCTTGATCCCCGTTCTTCTCTTTATCGTTTTCTCAAACACCCGCTCTTGTCTTTCACTATCTGTAACCCCTTGCGTGCCAGTGGCACACCCGCCTTGCTTGGGGAGAAATTTAAAAAAAAAAAAACTTCTATGGCAACCTTTCAGTTAAACTCTTTTCCAGGGTGCCTAGATATTTTGAATTTAAACGCAGAACTAGGCGAGCATCGAGATCTCACCAATTTACTGTTAAGTTGGCTAGATGAGACTAAGCTAATTCTATGCTAACAGTATTTATTTCTTGCATTGATCACCTTTTGAACTCCCTTTCGGCCCCATGCTTTCCAGCAAACTTTCATCTTGAAATATTAAAATGCAATGTCAATCGCTATCTACTGTCCCCCTGATTACTCTTTTCGTCTTGCTCATTAGTAATATTTCTAATCCTTCCACACCCAGTAAGCCCTTGTGTCTTAGTGACTTTACTGCCTTGCATGGGGTGGATAAAATAGCCAATGCAGACAATAATCATTGAGCTATTTAACGATGCACCCAAAAACAGTTTCTCCTGATGTAAATACGGATTATTTGAGTATCAGTAATTAGGAGACACAATCTGATTCTGGTACTGTATATTGACCTGAAGGAAGCCATAAAGACTAACGTCGTGATTCAACCAACTGTGGTTACAACGGAGAAACAAAGGTATTTTTCAATTTTGTCGTATGGAAAATCTTAAAGAGTAACTACTTAAAAGCGATATTCGGATATATTATTCTGGTGGACGGTCAAACTCAGTGTTGTTCTCTTAGGACTGGAGATACCGCCCAAATCTTCTGAGAATTCATCCATAAAAATATTTATTGACGCTAACACCTGCTTTCCCGCGTCTAGAATGAAGACATCTTCTTGGACTGTTTGCATGCTGGCTCCCAAAATTCAGACTTACATTCAGTTCAAACGCGTTCGTCAATTGCTACAAGTATTCGTGTAGAACTTAACACACACACACACACACACACACAACGCACATATTAATACACTCTGATGCGCTCATCTCATGACAAATATAATTACTTATTTTCTAATATGTTAATGAACGATGTTTGAACATAGAGAAAAATTCATGGCTACGAATGCTATCTATCAATGCCGTCAAGCTGTCAGCTATAAAGAAATTTGGAGAAACACCGTTTCCTTCGGGACTGATTGTATCCAATTATAGAAAGCTTATCTGGTGGGGTCTGATGATGAGCAAGCGTGTTTGATTGTCTATTAGTACTAATCAGTGTGTTTACACGGCACTAGGTATTCTAGAAGTGCGGCCTTGAATTAAACTGAGCTAAATTGATTAGAACAAAACCATTAAACCTGGCTTAGCAAAAGAAATGGATATTGACTCGTGGATGAGGCTGTGTTTAGCTAACGCGCGCCAGTTTTTGATCCCTAATTTCTCAGGCAAAACGTTATAATTTTCAATGTCAATTTTCAACCAAAGGAGCATTGCCCCATTTCGGAGACTGTGCATACAAAACCTTTTATCCATTTTACATTGTACGAGACTAAAATTAAATGGTCGCGTGCCACTGACACAGCACTTGAGGCTCGAATTTGGAAAAATGTCTTCTCGATCTGTCCACATTTACAAGATGAGGTATTGTATCTATTTACAATATTTACAGTGTTCTGACAGTTGTCCTCTTTTTTATTTTCATATTAACGACGTTTCGGCCGTCTTCAGGTGTTATACTTTGGAATTTTGAACCGAACCCTTTATTTCGTCCACTGGGATAAAGTGTTCTAGTTCCACGTGTCATGCTTTTCTGGATATCTCAGTTTGTTATTTCCCTTCAGTAACTCAACTCTCCAAGTTTATCACATGAAGAAGACCGGAGTGTGCCACGACCGAAACGCAGTGAATATTACAATAAAGATGAGGCCAACAGCCGTGATAAACCGTGGGAATAGTGTATTATCACTCGCTGTTAGTGAGTGGCAAAAGATGGCGATCGTACAGAGAATGATGACACGCGTTTCAATGGTAAACATGGACATAACAGCAAGTGAAGATTTGCCTCATGGCTGGGTGCGTTTGGTTTGGAGCAGTGGCACGATGCATTTTCTATTATTTCTTTCAATGGGAAACCGTTGATTGGCACAAGGACTGTATAGCAAATATATATGTTAATTTGTATCTGATCCTCACAGACCCCCTGAAACTTATTCATGGACTCCTTAGGATAATAAGTTTAAGAAGGTCTACATTAGAAGCTCTGTATTAGAATATTCAAACAGATTGTAACAATAAATGCTACTGCATTTAGAAAAAGTAATATTCGTGCTAAAATATTCCCAAATTTTACATACTTCAAAAAAACTTTAGCAAACTGTAGTTGCGAACACATGAGCATATAAAATTGCTAAAAACCATGTTGACAAAGTGTTTCCACACTTCCTGGTGACAATGAGACACACAACATGTAAGATAAAATCACAAAATCTGACTAAATGCCCGAACAATTGATTTTTAATCCTTTCTTGGTCAGGCTGAGAATTTTTATGTACATGACATACGCAATAATGATCGGCACAATTATCTGCGAGAAACAAGCAGGTATAATTCCTTAAAGTATCAACAAGAGAAAACAAAACCAGTTCAGTAATCAGGCAATTCAAATAGAACATCATAAAACATTGAAAAATTGCTGAATGTGACATACCTCATTAACAAAATCGGTCTATATTGGAATTTGTGAAATGGCAACAAAAGAGAGAAATGTCCTCAATAAAAACACAAATGAGTAGTCTACCCTTCTATCTCTTTTGATGTCAATATAAAAAAGAAATCTACCACAAAACCATTACAATTTGGCCCGTAATTATCCGTAGTTGACAATGATAAATGAGTCAGAAAGTAACTGTAAACTTAATGGATGAGCGGAAAATTCTCTCGACTTTATTTTCTCGCATTTTTTCTTTCCCTTTTAAAGTTTGTATTTAAAATAATTTAGTTTTTGCCAATCGGTACTTAGTCTCTCTCTCCCTTCCAAGTCACTTCCACCATCACTCTCTCTTTATCTCTCGCTCTCCCTCTCTCTCTCTCTCTCTCACACACACACACACACACACACACACACACACACTCACAAGATATACGCAAAAACACTTTCCTTCTCTTTTATTTCTAAATGCAATCTGTAGATTATCGGCGGGGCAATTTAATCGGGAGACCGTGCTAAAATCGTCCCCGAAGCAATGCCATCCGGAAGGGCGTGGGAAACATACCCCAGAAGTATAATGTTTAATAAAAGGACAGGGATATTGGGTGTGGGAGGAAAACCAGTCTCAGTGAAAAATAACTCCACATTCACATCCACTGCAACGTCATAAACCAGTATATCACGGGGAGACCCAGTCCTATGCATGTTTAACATACTTGTGACGGCCTAGACCCTATAGTAAAACACACATATGTCCTGGCATATATACATATATATATATATATATATATATATATATATATATATATATATTATTAAACCCGATGCCCACTTTTTTAATTATATGCATATATATATATATATATATATATATATATATATATATTATCGAACCCGATGCCCACTTTTTTAATTATATATATATATATATATATATATATATATATATATATATATATGTATGTATAATTTTATATATATATATATAAGTATATATATATATTAATATATATTTCTAAAAATTATATATATATATATATATATATATATATAAATATATATATATATGTGTGTGTTTTTCTGTGTGTGCGTATCTGTGTACAAAGTAAATAAAATGACAAAAAGAAACACTATTCTTAGCTGACCCGTTTCTTTCTCTGAGGGATTTTATCAAGGCAAAAGTAAATTTTTATTTTCTTGCACGTGTATATGTATAAAAAAGAAATGTGTTCGTGTGTATATATATATATATATGTGTGTGTGTGTGTGTCTGTGTAAGAGTGTATAGCATTTTGTATTATATTTCCTCAGTTTCCTGAAACAAAGATATCCAATAAAATGTCCCTTAAAACAATTATATATATATATATATATATATATATATATATAAAATCTGTATCGGTTTTTCAAACAATATATATATATATGTATTAATTTAAATAGAAAACGGTCCATTGGTTCTAATTTATTTCCCAAAGTGTATGATTTTTACCTGGTTCATCAGACCGCACTTCCAAGCGTGAAAAAATGTTATATATATATATATATATATATATATATATATATATATATATATATATATATATATATATATATATATATATATATATATATATATATATATATATATATATATATATATATATATATATATATATATATATATATATATATGTATGTATATGTATATATATATATATTGTTTGGTAAAAAAATACTGCGTGAACGGGAAAAAAATCTCTACGTACTAAACCTAATAATGAAACTGTGCTCTCCCGTATGGTTCGAACTTGCGACCTAATCTTTAGGACGAACTGCTTGCTTTGAGAGACCATCAACGTGCAGCAGGGTTCTATTTCCCATTTAAGGAATTCCTGCATGAAGATCGCTCCGATAATAATTTCTCCTATTTGTCCCGTTTTTAGATTTGCTTACAGAAAATACTAAAGGGAGTTGTCAATAGACTTGAATGCTCTCGTGCTAAGAGATCATAGAATATAAAAAAAACGTTTAATTCCGTTATTTAACGACCGCAAAATGGGGGAGAGACTGTTGCACTGCAAATCAAAAAATACTATCAATCGCCAAAGTTCACGTAAAAAATGTCCCTGCAAATATTACAAGGGAAAAATGTTTAACTTTCGGGTAATAAACAAAATATGTAGACATTTATCGGATACCATTATGAAAATATTTTTTTAATGCTCGGATAATCGGCTGCTTGCCATTTTTACGATTATTACTACAGCCTGAAATGTTGTCGTCACATCGAACAGAAACTGCTCGAACTTGTTTTTATTTGTTCCTGGCACACTCGCTAGAAGATAGATTTATGTCATCATCATTGTGTTGAGGCCTGAAAGTGTCACAGACACGCAAATGTTTGGAGATTGTAATTTTCCTCGTATATATTAGCATCGTGCATGCAATCGAATTGCCATTGTGTGATAAGTCAAAAACGAATTACCATTCTGCGTAAGTAATAATTTTCGATTTCCTTCATCGATATGTATGTCAAGATAAACAGACCTATTTTTAAAAATGTATTATGTGTAAGCAAAAAAAAAAATGATTAGATAAGAGAAACATACATTTGGGAAGTTGGACAAAAAGTACGAAACATACTGGGAAATTTTGTTAGGGTGCGGAACTCTTATGTAACACCAGTCTTCTTACAGCGCAGTGAATGCTGGACAATCTCCTGACATAGGAAGAGAAAACAGGTGACAACAGAAACGTGTTACTTTAGAAGGAGGCTGAGAATCCATGGGCGGGATCAATAAACAACAAAGAAATCTTAAGGAAAACGAAAATAAAAGACTCTTATAGTAGCAAAAAAAACAAGAACAAATAGAATTTTTTGTACACATAATGAGAAAGGAAGTTCTCGAGAATCTAACACTGACATGGCAAGAGGGACAGTGTAAGGGAGAAGGCTTCATATCTGACGTGATTGTGTGAATGGGTAGCGGAATCCGTGAAAGGCTATGCAAAATGTCTAACGGGCGACAAGAGGCACGGCAACACAGAAGAAGCAGTAAAGATTTATTTCTCTTATACTGATGTATTTCTCAAATTTATACATATATATATATATATATATATAAATATATATATATATATATATATATAAATATATATATATATATAAAATTATACATATATATATATATATATATATATATATATATATATATATATATATATATATATGTATGTATTATAATAATAATAATTATAAATTATAACTCACCTCTTTTGATATATTTCCTACCCTCTTAAGTACATCACTAATATATCTCAGATTATGATTCTTAACTTTTTTGCATGTATATTAATAGTAATACTTTCAGATAAACTGTTTTACACCAATACTTATTCTACACGTATACTGTACGAAAATAGGTCAAAATTAGATTATAAAAGTTATATTAATATCCATACCTTTTTTCTACTTATATTTAATTTCTAAATGAAAACTTTTTTCTAAAACCCGAATAACTTATATATCTAACATGCCAAGAAGAAATCACCACTCCTGAATTTCTTATTTCGAAAAATAGTTTCATTTATTACAGAATTGGTAGTGATAACCCCAACATAAATATATGCAATTCAGCTTTAGCTTGATTTTTTATAGTAAACCAACAAAAAAAAAATTCTCAATTACTATTATAACTATCACTAGAATTTATCCCTCTTACCTATTCCATCGTATTACTATCTCCTGTTCCCACCTTTCCTCCCCCCCACGCCTCACTCTTAGGACGCTCGTGAGATGATGAGCCTAAACATTTGACCGTGGTTATCGGCAAGGAATCTTCCCAGACTTGCCAGCATTCCACACCCATCCTTCCCCAAAATGCTAACAAGCACTATTGTTTCACTCTGTCACCTTTTTGCTTTATGTATATTTTTTTCTCAAACAAATGGAAAAAAGGAAGTGACGTTTTACATCCGGCTTGCCTACAAACAGAATTGTTCATAAACATTTTCGGTTCTCACCCGTCGAGGTGCAATTGAAATACACCGAAACGATGTTGCATCTTTGTAGTGAGTAAACTGGTTTTGTCTATATGATAGAATTATAATAAATAACTATCGGTCAAGTATCGGTATCGAACCCTCTTTTGAATTAATGCTGTGAACGTTAAAATTTATATATTGCTTTCTTTCTCATTCCATCGGATATATATATATATATATATATATATATATATATATATATATATATATATAATAATAATAATAATAATAATAATAAATTTTCGTTTATAACCCCGACAGAGTTGTCAATTATTGACATTTGGAAAAACATTCATAAAATTATGCTTCGAAAAATCGGTTAACTGTGATCGAATTCCCGTTGAGCTCATTATATTGACTTACATTTTAATGTCATTGAGATAGCTATGGTTAAAGTGTAGGACACCCCCATCTATGGGTAAATAGCAGGACTGAAAAAATATTATGTCACTGAACAACAAACGAAATATTACTTTGTTATCAGTGATTCAACAAAAGAATGAATAAAATCCCAATTCCTACCGAGAGTAAATATCTATATACCTAAGTAGATAGTATTAACCGCTTTGGCTGAAATTACGTCTGTGCGATTCGTTTTGTCTATTATTCTCTGATATATGTTGGATAAAAGTCTCTCGCACTCTTTCATGTGGGATTATATCACCTATGTGATATCTGTGGAGTGTCTTGCTTGTTGGGACAGTTCCAAATCATCGACAATCATCTCTTTTGACAGAGTTTATATCAAAACAACGCCAACCAAGACCATTCGATTCTCCATGCTTCACATTTGCTATGACTATCTGGCCACCACTATACCGGTGGTGGAGAAAAATGGCGGTTGAACATCGGTAGAGTAGAATGGCAATGTCCAGTCACGGATTGAACGGTGAGTAAACACTTGTAACTATTTTTACATCTACAGTGAAACATTACATACCAATTAAATGCGAAGTTTGACTCAGGACCTCAGGTAGGAAGGTTAAATTGTTCAGGAACGCTCAAAGGGTTAAGGCTGAACATTTGAAAATCGTGTACCCACTCCCATATTTAGAAACAACTTTCTAAATGTAATAAAGGAAGTCTGGAAGCACAAGCATTCCCGCCAATAATTGTGCTCTATCACGTATTAATACACTAGGAACCAGATAACGTAATCAAAAGACCGTCACACGCTCTGGGATTAGGTGTAATGACATAATTATAATAAAACGAATTCAGAAAATTGATTACTTCTTCTATAGAAAATTGTATACTTGGTATGTAGACCTCAAAGTAGTATAATTCCGCATCACTAGAGACTTTGTCCTCTCAAGCATTGACAACCGCCTTCTAAGCTACGATTCCACTGAATGTCTAGATCTGTTAGAAGAACTATATCAGTCGAACAATCTTACATGTAGACCGTGAATCACAATGCCGGAGGATTCTAAATCTCGTCAGGAGAATGACAACGAGAAAATGAGATCCCCAAACAGTTTATTTTTCCTAAACTGTGCACTGCACACACTCACATTCACACACTCTCTCTCTCACACACACACACACACGCACACACATACACACAAACACATATATATCTATATATATTAATGCATGTTTCATTAAATAATATAGACAAGTTTTGTCTATTTATTTTAAGTAAGTTCCTTTAATATGTCTGATAAGCTTAATAACATTATCATTGAAAGACGAAAGGAAATCACCATATTGATACATGTTTAAATCCAATCTAAGTTTTCGGCTTACATAAGCCATTATCAAACTCGTGTATACGAGATGCGGAAGCGGAAATCGCGTCGCAGCTCATGACGTCACATATGACCAGGCGAGAGTGAAAACGAGAAGTATTAAGTATGGGAAGCCGTTGGTATAAACCAATGGCTTCTGTTATCAATTATAGTTCATTAATTCACATTTCATTAAATAATATAGTCGAAAGGAAATATACCAACCGCTTCCCATACGTTGCTTTGAAATTTTTCATGCAACAAAAACAGACTATCATTATTGTTTCGTCCGTGTGTTGTTTGATATATTGAAAAGTAATTGTCATCTTTGATAATTCAAAGGGTTTTTCAGTGATTCTTACGACGAATAGTGTCAAGATGGCTAAACGTCTTATCTGAAAACATGGAGAAATGTGAAAAGATGTCAACCGATTACTTAAATATTCCCTACCACATTCCAAATGTATCTATTAATTCAAAATATTGTTCCGGCTTCCCTTCCCGAGGCCAATGTACAGCAGATGAGGGGAGCTATGCTTATGACAGGTTTTTGTAGTTGGGACAAGAACGACCTTGAAGACAAAATCAACATACATTGCCCAGGTTTCTAAGAATTAGAGGTCAAGATGAGCTTTTCCAAAACAGAAACAATGACCTGGAATTGGAATAAAACTGTGATTGGTCATATTCTGAATCCATCATAAAAATAATACGGATAATGAATTAGTAAATAATAAATACTTCAAAAGGCTCGGTGTATGGGTCAGTTATTAATAATTTAATATAAGAGATAGGGTAATCGAACATAAAGGGCCACTTTCTCCCAACACTGCTTCAAAACCAAAATATTGATCTAAAATCTCAAATCATGTTCCTGTTCTCGTCAGATCGAGACTTTCATATGGGTTCTATGCAATGGAGCCAATATTCATTCTGAAATATCTAAACTGACATCTCTACGCAAGCTCTCACTCAGATCGATGCTTACAAATTTATTTACGCAGTTGAAACGTGTAGGTCTCATCGAACCACGCGGACTGGCGTTACTGAATCACACATAACCTTACCACAAATCCCATCACCTGATGTTTTCCAACAACATCAATAAATAAAATGAGTAGCACATGTAACTCGAAAAGTGAGTAATTACATCATCAAGATGCTGGCGTTCCACACTAACCCAAACAAAAAGCAAGGAAGGAAGCTGTCATCAATACTAGAAGGAAAATAAACGGCTATTTAAGTTGATAAAATTATGTCCATGCTACTAATTGTTCGATCAAACAATGCCGAATGTTTTCATATACGGAAAAGGCTAATATTTCTATTCTTTCGCATGACTCTATAATAACGAAAGCACATACGTCAAAATATATATTGATAATTCCTCATCCCCAAAATATTATTTTAAATAAAGTATCCCTTCAAAATAAAGATGGCCATGGTCGTCTCCTGCTCCCATTGCAGTTTAGCTCTAAGAAATGTTTGTCTTCTTACTATTCCTACCGATTACTGATTTGCTATCCATTTACCTAAGCCTGTTAGGTACATTAGTCATTTTCCCTCTTTTCTCAATCTTAGCAAAATGCCTTTTCATATATACGATTTGGCTGCTGTGGAATGTAATCCTTCCTCGTGTGTATATGTTTATACAGAAAGTGTCTTTTTTATACACGGACGAATAAACACGAAAAGCATAACTTTCAAAAACCAGCTACATACGTGTTTATACGTCGAACCTTTTACGCCCTTCTGAGCTTGAAACGAATCCAATTGCCATCTCATAGCCACCGCTTGGGTTTTCAAGTTTTTTTTTTTAGTTTCTCAGCCTTCCCAAACAAATAAAAAAAATCGTCTAAAAATTAAAGGTTTTTCCCAAAATAACTGATGCGGAAGTGGTTAAAACCATGACATGAGAAGAAAATAGAGATTTATTTTATTTATTGTTTTACTCAGAAATGATCGTAATTTCCATCAGAAGTTTAACACTCTTAACTGATTACATTTTTCATGTTTTATCTGTGTTCTACACCTACTCATTCGTACAACTGATTTCACTTGAATTTACATTACACTTATCATTGCGAGAGTTTTCTTGTTTATTCGTGTTTCTTATTATTTCTCGAATAAATGTTTTATTTTCTTTGTATTACAGCTGCGTTAGAAATGGTAGGTTACTCAGTGATTACAGTAAATAGTTTTCTTTATATATATATATATTTTTTTTAACTCCGGGTGGTTATATTTCATACTAAATATTTTGCCTTTGCAATTCATTCTTGATTCCAAATAATGCATCTCTTGAATAATAGCTATTTGCCAACGAATCAAAAAGTATAGAATATTATTCGTAAGAGTTCTTTTATGAAAACCCGGATGTAAAAGAATGGAAATTTTATAGTTATTGGTTTCCGTATGGACATATAATTGACTAGTAATATTTAACTGCATAGATCGCCGCATCTTTTTTGAAAGTGGATTATATATATATATATATATATATATATATATATATATATATATATAGACATATACATATATATAGACATATACATATATATATATATATATATATATATATATATATATATATATATATATATATATATATATACAGAGAGAGAGAGAGAAACAGTGATAGAGGGAACGGAAAAGTTTCTCCAGTTACACTGACATCACATTATTTATTGAATTCTATCACATCTGGAAACATCTGTCTCCTTCTGCCATGATTTGTCTTTACAAGAGTCAAACGAGGAAAATCGTTACTAAATCTGAACTGAAGCTGCTCTAAATGTATTGTTCAAGTATGCTAGAGTTCAACATTGTTTCCGCAGTTTAGTGGCGAGGAAGACTTATTCTCCACTATGCAGCCTTTCCCCCCTCAGTCTCAACGTCACACGCCTGTCGCTACTCTCCGCTATTTCCATGGCAAATGTTCAGATGTGTTCTATTGTTTAGTTCCAATAGCTCACATTTTTCAGCGGGGGCGCGACATGCTAATTCCACAGAGTCGAATCACCAACATCCCACCCGTGTTCTATAAATACGAAGAAAGTTTACTCAGGCAGATATTTCCTAAGAACTGCCACTTAATAGCACAGGCCCGCGCCGTTGCTTCCCTGGACACTTCAATCTTAATCTCTTGAAGTCAAGTTTCAATGCTCCCTTTCCTTATAATCCTCACTTTATATCGATAGTTTTACATTAATACACTGCTTTTGCTGGCAATCAAATTTTTTAACGCAAGAAATTTGTTTAAAATTATATTTGTTGAATTTTTTGTTATAATGGTGATAATTAACTGAATTAGATTGGCAAGCAAGTATTTTATGATTTGCAGAAGGCTTGTTTGCTTGGCACAGCACGAACAGTCAGAGGAGACCTGTAAATGTGCAGCCTGTAGACAATGAGTGTAAAAACCAGCTAATAATATGCAATAAGCTGCGCAAAAAAGAAACATTATAATAATAATAGTAAAGCACCAACTGAATATGAAACACGGTGTGTTAGAGTGGGTTGTACTCTATATGCAACTCTTACGGGCAGAAAACTGCAAGAAACTGGTGTAAACATCACCCAGGCTAGATCATAAAGATAGGACGTGTAACAATTTTATTGTACTTTACAATACACACAAGGCTAAAGACCACAAGAACAGAATGTGCTTTCATATTCACATGGCAGTCCCTTCAGAATGCAATGTATCTTTGAAAAAAAAACTGTTAAAATACAAGGATCTTGAAGTGGAAATCTAAAGAATGTCGCATATGAGGACATCAGTAATTCCAGTTGTAGTTGGAGTCCTCGGATTGATTGCAATAGGTTCCGATACATACGTTTTATGGTTTCTTGCTAGCCCATGACTTAAAGAAATAAAAAAAAAACTATGCTCACAAGTACAGCTCACATAATACGAAGAGATTTATCTATATAAATTATGTGTGATCTTAGTTTTTTTGTCTTTGTTTTTTACAACAATGATCAGTGGAAGATGTCATGAAGCCATTTCTGACCTTATGTCTCTGGTTGGAACCCGGAAAGAAATGTGTTTACAACAGGAACCCATGGAAATGATAATAATGATAATAATAAATAAAATGAATTGGTTCATGAATGTTTTGAATGTTTTGCCCAGAATATTCCCCTCTTATATATCATTATTAAAATGATACCGGGAGAATAAACAGTAAAATATCTGGATATTTCTGTACTTCCGCATCAAAATTCAGTAGCATCTAATCAAAGATTAAGCATTTTTTTACCATTTCAACCCAATCAAGAGAAAAACGTCATTAGAACGCGGGGTGTGGGTTACTGAAAAGAGTGGGTATTGAAGAAAGGAAAATAAATAACAGGCTTCAATAAGATAGAAATGTCAGTTGACGTTGCATTTAAATCTTTGAAGATTGTAGGTTTTTTGGGGATTTTTTGTTTTTGTTTTTTTTAAGCTTTTCACCCCAAGCAAGGCTGGAAGCCACTAACACGCAAGGGGTTATGGAAGGTTTGGAGGAAGAGCAGATAGGCGTGGTAGAGGAAAGGATGTGGAGAAAGATAGTGGGTCGATCAAGGCAAGGGGGTTACAGAAGATTTGGAGCGAGAGCAGATAGGAATGAAAGGGGAAAGGTTGTGGAGAAGGGAAGTGGATAGATCAAGGCAACTGGAGATGTCGATTGACGTTACACTTAAATAGTTGGAGATTATATTTGTCAAGGAAACAGGAATAAGGAAGGGAGTTCCACAGGCGAGAGGTGCGAGACATGAAGCTATTGGCGTAGAAGAGACGTCTACATCTAACAGTTTCAACGGTGAAGGGGTGGGAACGGGATGCCAGCCTCGTAGGACGCTTAAATTCATGAGGCCTGGGAACCAGCGAAAGCAGATCATCGGAGCAATTACCGTGAAAGTATTTATAAAAAAGACAGAGCGAGGCAACGGCGCGTCTGTGAGAGAGTGACTGCAGACGAGATGACAGATCAGGGCCAATTTCGTTGCATATCCGTCTCTGGATCTTATCAAGAACCCTGAGGCAAACAGCAGGGGCTCCAGACCATATATGGCAGCAATACTCCATGCAAGGGCGAATGGTTGCTTTATTGATTTGGAGTTATGAAAGAAGGAAGAAAGAAAACGAAAGGACTTTCCACAGGCGTGAAGTGCGAGAAAATAAACTGTTGGGGAGGAAGTGGCGGTTGCATTTAGCTCATTCAACGGTGGTGCGTAGTTGTCATTCTTAAATTCATATAGTCGGAGCACCAGGGACAAAACTTATTCAGAGAAGTTGTCATGAAATTATTTGTAGAAAAAACACATGGAAGCCACGTCACGTCGGTGTGAAATTGCCTGGAGTCGATATGACTTGTCAGCACCTATAATGCATAATTATAACATACGATTAATTAAAGATATTGTCAGTTAGTTCAAAACAACACTATGAAAGTAAAAAAAAAAAGAAAAGAAAAGAAAACAGACCATTAATCATTTCTGAAGCCCGGTGATATTCTGCTATCCCTCATCCCAGTTTATGCGTCTTGCCTCGTCAGGACTCAGGCGATTGTGGCTCTAAGTAATGTTTTCGTCTTTACCACCCTTTATTGTCCCTTCTCTGTTCTCCATTCACACGAAATTATCAGGCATTTTTTGCCAGCTCTTTCCCTCTACTCCTCCTTCACTTTCATTCTTCGAGCCGTCCTTCTGCACAAAATATCCCAGAAATTTCAACTGTTTCTTTCTGTATTTAATTCTGTCTTTCTATTTCCATTATTTTTACAACTACTTCGTTGCGCACGTGTTCTGCACAAGTCATCTCAGCATCCTTCTGTGAAACCATGTCTCTGTTGCCTCAAGTCTCTTCTTCATCCGAGAGGAAACTGCACAGCACTCACTACATTAGAGAGACTTAGATGTAGTATAGCAATTCAAAATCCGTATTGTGTTTCAACAAAAGGCACTTTGGAAGAAATGAGAGAGACCCGGATTCAGGAATCGGTGAAAAAAT
Source organism: Acanthosepion esculentum (assembly GCA_964036315.1). Taxonomy (NCBI): domain Eukaryota; kingdom Metazoa; phylum Mollusca; class Cephalopoda; order Sepiida; family Sepiidae; genus Acanthosepion; species Acanthosepion esculentum. The sequence goes on from OZ038490.1 coordinate 70,574,734, forward strand.
CGAATTCCATCCCAGTTCATTGCATTCACTTACGTTGTAGTAACCTTGTAAATCGTTTGATCACATCTCTCCTCTAGGGACAGACTTGCTCCTATAGTTTTCGGCGGTAAAAACTCTTATTTAAAATCAACCTGGTTTGACTGCTTGAGACTAGCTTGCCCAGGTCACACCACGGGTGTTACGTCTGCAATGGTGCTACTACGACCCTGATGGTTTACGGGATTCGTGATCGTGAACGAATATTCTGAGAACTTTGCTTAGATTCGGGAGGTTGTCTTGTTGGCACATTATCCCTCGTCAGTTATATAACTTTCCAGATTTTGATTTTTACGTCTCCATTTTGCAACTTGAACTATTGTATGCCTCTCTTAGTGTTAACTACACATTCTATCTTCTTCTAGTTAATGGATAATCTTTTATTCTCCCTTCCTGTGCAAACTTCTCCACGAGGTTTGATATATTTTCTTGTGCGTCTGCCATCAGCACAGTGTCATTCGCGTATCTGATTTCCTAAGATTATGGCCGCCTATATTAAATCCGAGTTGGCTTCCCAGTTCTATTAAGATCGTCTCGCTGAATATATTAAATAAATTGGGTAAGAAAATGCTTCCTTCTCACATTTCCCGTTTTATTTTATTTTTTGCGCACCAATTATCTCGACGTACTGCTAATATGCAATCAACCTCAGATTGGGTCATTCAAAAACATCTGACTGATGCAAAAGAATGGCTGACAGCAGAATCGTATCTTAAGCGAAGCAAATCTTCTCGAAGAAGCTACTAATGAAACGGGAACCTACTGCTCTCTGTCTTTGCCGATGGTGTTAAATGATGTAGCAATAAATGTTTAGTCATCCTTCCAGTGAAAATAGATTTTTACAGAACGTTACATCCTACTATGCGCAGTTTATTTTTTAAGGTAGACTTTTTCGTCGTTTAACACGTCTGACTTGCATACGATTTAAAATGCAATTTCAGTTTTTCTTTTTACAACTGAGATCACGTTAACCGTTTTAGACGTCTTACTTGTCGTTGTCGTCGTCGTTGGCGGAATTCGTTGACGACTAATTGGGGTGCTCATAGACATTTCCTATGTTGGATCTGAAGAGACGTCCGCAGCGATCACGTAGCAGGGTAGGTGGGTTCAGGGGAATGGGGAGCTCTGGCTTTTCTTCGAGCTTACTTCGTCTCTTATATGTGTCTTTGCGTGTTTTTTTTAGAATGGTGGTTTCTTCGTGGACTGCTCTTCTTTTTTCAGCATTTTATTTTTAAATCACATGATTAAGACAGTTTCCTTTCGAGACAAATATCGGCGTATTAACGTATTCAACAGTCTACGAGAATGCAAATGATACAAGCGGAAAAAAGAATATATTCCCTATCAAAATATGATGTCAGTCTTCTGTAGACATCACTAGTTCAGGATATGGGGGAATAAGGCTCTCCACATTTTTCTGTCCCTTTTTGCACTAAGCAATATTTGTCCCCTTACTATCCCTCCTAATCTATGTTCTGACTTCCATATGTTGACAAGATCGTTAGATAGCTTATCCAGTGATTATCTCCGATTCACTTGCATTCATTATGTGTCGTGAGTGCCAAATTCCCTTAATCTTTATATGTCCCTGAAATCACATATACATTGTCTAACTGCAAGTGTCCTGAAGATACACGGTACGACGACGACGGGAATGGTGCTCCAAACCGTTATTGTCAAATTCTCTGCCTTGAGCAGAGTGGAACCCGGACGGGGCATTGCCGAAGGGTAAAGTTTCGTCCGTGGAGGTAGACAGGCCCTAAACCCATTTATGCGGGTTCGAAGGGAATATTTTTGGCGAACCCACGAGTTCGGAGAAATCACGGTAAACACAGCCTTGTGCCACATACGACCCACGTGGGGGGGGGCGTTAAATATAACCGTACGACGACGACGAAGAAGAAGAAGAAGAAGAAGAAGAAGAAGAAGAAGAAGAAGAAGAAGAAGAAGAAGAAGAAGAAGAAGAAGAAGGAGGAGGAGGAGGAGGAGAAGAAGAAGGAGGAGGAGGAGGAGGAGAAGAAGAAGAAGAAGAAGAAGAAGAAGAAGAAGAAGAAGAAGAAGAAGAAGAAGAAGAAGAAGAAGAAACCATTAGAGTGGACCAGGAATTGGGAGTCCATTGAGTTCTAAAACATATGTTTTGGAATATTTTATATTAATAATTAGTTGGATTGCTAGTATTTTTGTACAGTCAATTAACCTAGTAGGATGGTACTTGACGTATAAAAACGCACAGACCAACTAATCGGTATACACATATAAATACGCGCAGAGAATTATATCGGCTCTTACATATATATATATATATATATATATATATATATATATATATATATATATTGACCTGCCAATTGTCTAAACTTGGTGCAAGCCGTGCACACATCGACCAGTACATCATGAATTACCAAAGTACAACTATCAACATAAAACAAATACTAGTAGATACCTAAATTCTCTGCAGCACCTGATGCAAGAAAAGGCTAAAAGCTCTAGAAGATATCATTATATTTAATAAACAGCCCACATAAAATAACATTCACCACAGAAGGTATCTTAAAATGCATATGATATGATTAACGTGCACACATATTTTATTATAATAATGAACAATCAAACATAAAGAAAAAGAACATTTTAAATTAAATTCATAATTAAATGAATCGCATTCTTCTTCTGCGGCCTCGTTCCCGACAGCCGTTACACATGACGTCATGCTAGACCATTCTTAAGGTGCAGCTTTCCAAAGATAACGAGGATGCAGACAAAGTAAAACTAACTACCACACAGATACCACATCAGTTCTTGATAACGATTGCGAAAGGTGAAAATACTTGAACAAAAAAATATTACAACATACTCTTCGGACAGTTTATCTACACCTTTGAGCACAAAACCCAACACTTTATTCAGAAATTGGAAAAATATAATAAGAAATTAAACAGAAACACCTTGTTAGCTCTTTTTAATCAAACCTGTTTATATATATATATATATATATATATATATATATATATATATATATATATATATATATATATATATATATATATATATATCGAGGTGCAGCTAAATGCACCGAAACGCGGTTTTCATCTTTGTAGTGAGTAAATTGTTTTTGTCTATATGAAAAAATTATAATAAATAATTATTGCACTACTATTGGTATTGAGTCAGCTTTTGAATTGATGCGGTGAACGTTAAAATGTATATATTATTATGGTTCTCATTTTATTCATATATATATATATATATATATATATATATATATATATATATATATATATATATATGTATATATATATATTAAATTGCGTTTATTTTGGCATGTTTTCATTAATACATGTCTCATTGAATAATTTAGACTAGTTTTGTCTAATTATTCTCAATACGATTCTCTCATATTCACGGAAAAGCTTCTTAGTATCCTTATTAAAGGAAGGGAGAAATTTTCATGTTGATACATATTCCTTTATTCCGAGAACTTTCGGCATTAGCACAAAGACATCATCAGGGGTTTTTTTTTGTGGGGATTAAGGTAAAATTGTCAATTGTTTTTTTTAACTCTGAAGTGAAAAATGATAAAGTTATGTACCATAATAGTTAAATTTCACGATGTAAGCGTCAGGGAAGGTAACTAAGTTTTGAAATGTCCATATATTTTTGTTTAAAAGGAACACAGTAATTTTGTCTCAGAAAAAAACAACACCCGGATGGCGAAATTTTGCTAATGTCGAAAGTACTCCGAAGAAATGAATATGTATCAACATGGCAATTTTCCCCTCCCTTTAATAAGGATACTAAGGAGCTTGTACGTGAATAGGAGAGGATACTTATCTTAATAATTAAACAAAACATGTCTAAATTATTCAATGAGGCATATCTTAATATATATATACATATATATATATATATATATATATATATAGAGAGAGAGAGAGAGAGAGAGAGAGAGAGAGATAGATAGATAGATAGATAGATAGATAGATAGATAGATAGATAGATAGATAGATAGATAGATAGACAGATAGATAGATTATTTTCTTAAAGGATATATTGTGTATCAAGTATCTTAGTAGTATTTGCAAAGGGATTTCGTATGTGCAGATCAAACCTATTATACTGGGTTATTGAACGCCTACAGTCAGCCAAAACTACATTTTGCATCGTAATTCATATTGAGATACTAGCTGACTACCATGAAAAAGCGAAAAGCCGACTCAACAAAGCAATCGGCTAGAGTTGTAAATGTCAGACGACTACAGCTTTCAAGTCTTATTTTAGATCTTGCTAGGATCTTCAAACTGAAATACACACTCTTACCGGAACACAGATACAACCCAAACGAAAACAATTACCAGCAACGCAACATCAAAAGAGAACTACACAGAGATATATTCTTAAAATAGCATCGACGAAAAAAGTACCCAATATATAGACATACCAAAAACTGACACGGATTGATTCTTTTTTAATGTTACAAGAAAACTGTGAATTGAAATGAATCGGCCCACAAAAAAAAGGAAATGCAAACCAGAATATCAAAACGTCTCGGTTGGACATCGTTGAGACGGAATTGCACAATTTTTTTTTCGAAATGCCAACAGATGATCTCTAAAGTTCTTTAGACTTTTAGGAAAAAGTTGTTAGAAAAAAACTATTCCGCTGCTTTCTCTAGACAAATATTTCCATTTTCGCCCGTTCAGGCTTCTCTTGGTGCGTGTGATATTTTCACAGATACAGATTCCACCCTAAAAGACTTCTATCGTGCGCAAAAACACACATACAAAACACGTACACACACACGTATATAAACACAAGTAAAATGAAACACAAACACATACACTCAAAGTCAGGCTTGCCTGCATATTTGTGCCAGTGGTTTGTGTTCGAACTCAGATGGACACGACTATATTTCAGCAACTCGATAAGTTACCGCTGGGAAATACCAGACGTTGTAAGCTTGGATGCGCGGGTGGTGTAAACGGATAACGGCTCGGAATGAGCAATCCGAGAGCGGAGTTCCAATTTCAGTCTGGTTCGTTATATTTACTTACGCGCAAATACACATGCGAAAATTATGAAACCAGCTCTACTCCCTCCCAGATAGTAAATTATTAAGACTCGTATCCCTAAATCATTATTAACTACCCCCAAAATTATTACAATGTAAAAAATATTTTCTGGCTTTAAATAAGCTGAAATGGGTTGATATGCCGTAGAAAACCAAACAGTCAATCCATCGATCAGATGAACACTGTATATAATGATGTGTTTCCGAACACACCCGTCTGTCAGGGCGGTTTACAAATCTCTATTACACATATCTGCTCCATCCAACGAATTCACTGTGATTTAAGCTGCAACAATACTGAGAAAGCATCGTTTACATTATCTAGAGGGATTAAGGCCGGCACAGTGAAAACCTCAGTTACGATGATTTGTAACTTCGAGCTAGCACAATAATTGACATGTTGTGAACGGTTACGTCAAACCAATTTCACTCACAAGGTTTGGGTTAAACTGCGCCATCGTTTTCAATCACTCTCCAAATGCATCGCGCGCTCGTATCGTCTCCCCAGGCCAATATAATCAAGAAGTCACCTCCTTGACAAATCGAACCTGGTGAGATTCGAATCCTAGTCTCATGACTAGAAAGCGAACGTTATATATAGAGGATAATTGTTTTACTTATATAAAATATTGACAGATATACAAACATATATATATATATATATATATATATATATGTGTGTGTGTGTGTATACATATATATATATATATATATATATATATATATATATATATATATATGTGTATATATATATATATATATATATATATATATATATATATATATATATATATATAATTATTTATTTAAATATTATAACATAAATATGTTATAAAATCACTACAAAAATAGCCATTTTGTTTCAACACCTCCTGCGTCTTATCAAGTGATGATGTTGAATGTAGAATAAATGGTTTTAAAAGTTTCAAATTAATTAACGATCCTTCTCTAGGGGTAAACGCTCTTACATAAGCTAGAATGACCAATCAAAATACAAGTATATGAGAATTTAATTTTTTTACAACGAAGCAAAGTTGTCATAGATATTAAAAGCTTTAAAGTTGTGGTTCTAGTAAAATAGAATATGTCCTAAATAATAAGTATTAAATTATATGATTAAAATTAAAATTAAAAAATTACCCATTTAGAAATCTAAATTTAATCTCTAGAATTACTGAGGAGAAAATAAAAAGTACATATGTTATTTAATTTATTTTTTCATTGAAATTACGTTAAAAAGAATGTTGATAGCTCTAGACAAAAATGTATACATTTTAATTCAACGAGTGTAACTATGATGATCACCTCTCACGTAAAACAATCCTAACACACTCAGGTTATAATACATAAGCGCCCAGACATATGTAGATATATATACACACAAAAAACGTTGACGAGACACGACCCTTGATAATAAAAAAACGAACACACACACACACACACACACACACACACACACACACACACACACAACCAACCAACCAAACGTGAATGCACTTTCCTTACACATAGACATCGATAAACACATGCATTTACATCCACATGCACATTGACATAGGCAATCAGACGCAATAGCCAAAACATATTCGGGGCTTAATATGTTATTAAACGAATTCTAACTACTTATTGAAATATAACTAATATATATATATATATATATATATATATATATATATATATATATATATATATATATATATATATATATATATATATATATATATATATTACCAAATTGAGACTGGTAGGGATAATTCCAAGAAGGATATTAATCCAGATAGAGCTCGATGTAAACTAAAGAACAGTATATTAATAATAAATCAAGAAGAAAACTGAAAGATCCATTTCGGTTATATTTTATTTCGTGAATAACTCTATATATTCATCTCTTCAGACCGAAAGCTTTTGAAGATTATAAAAAAAATTAAAAACAATCTCTAACTTATTAAACGAGAGCAATGAATTGATGATTACATATAGGCATAATATATAAATACCTGCGTTGATCTTGAATATTTTTTTTAATTTTTCAATTTTAATTTATAATTTTTATTTTTATCTTTAATTTTTATTTTTATTTTAAATTTAACTTGTATCTTCATTTTTAATTATTTTTTTAATTGTTATATATAATGCTAATTACGTTGCATTTTTAAACATGTAAACAACGTTCAATTCTAAATTATGGACACTGGCAATAATGAACAGAGTAAATTTCAAAGCACTTCTAATATTTCACTAGCATTGTACATTTAAATTAATTAGCCCATAGAATATTTTTGTTCCCTAGTCGTAATTAAAGTAATGCCAACCTTTTGTGATTCTGACATGAAATTATAGTATCGTATACAAATAAGGTAGACAAGGGTAAATAGAGAACGACTGGTGAACGTAGGGGCATTGCTTAGCAAACACGTTTGCAAAACGTAACGTTGAGAACTATGCTACGACTGCAGAGAAATATGTCAAACATAAGTGAAATATTTTCACTCTTAAAAATATTAGAAAAAGTTCATTTTCTTCTATTCTGTTGTTGTCTATCTTTTATTTTTAGTTTTCTTACCTAATCATTTATTTTCTTTCTTTTTTTTTCTCGCTAAACTGCACGAATCCGGAATAATCATGTTGGTTCTTTTATTCAGTTTATTCTAACGGTTATATAATTTAGATACTTAAAAAGGCGTTAGGAATAAATCAAGAAAAAAAAGGGAAATTATTCGAAATATTTACAATGATGAAAATATTTTATTTCACATTCTCTAAACTACATACATACAGCCTCAATGTTTCTTTTTTCAATGAAATTGCCATTTTTATAACACTGCGAATTACGTCTTTCGTTTAAAAATTACTCTCATTTAGCAAACCTGTTCATATGTTTCGGCTCTTCTTCTTTTTTTAATTCTTATTTCTAAATCATTTTTCCGGTATTTAAGAACAGTAAATTCGACATCGAGATCCGTAGACGTATACGGATTGCCAAAAACGCATTCCAAAAACTGGGAAGAGTATTACGACACAGGAGGATTTCTTTGGTAACGAAGAAAAGAATACTGATATTCTACGTAACACCTGTCTTTCTTTACGACAGCGAATGTTGTACGATTTCCTCAAAGATGAAAAAGAGACTCGAGACGACGGAAATGTGGTTCTACAAAAGGATGTTAAGGATAACATGGACCGAGCGTGTGAGCAACGATGAGGTCTTAGAGAGTGCACAAAAAAGGGCGAGGCTAAAGTTCCTGGGGCACATAATGAGGAAGGTGGGCCTGGAGAAGCTGATACTCACGGTTCGAATACAGGAACAGATTGACAAGGAAAAAGAACGGCCTTAAGCACGTGGATGACAGAACGTGATGTGGTGGTGGAAGCAGATGGACGGAATTTGTTGAGAGCTGCAAGGGGGAGAGGGAGATGGAGAGCCATGATCGCCTACGTCATGAAAAAACACGGCACATAGAAAGAAAGAGGAAATTTGAATAGTTTCTATTTTTTAGACATTGTTGATCGCTAACCGTACCAGTCCTGCGAATAGGTATTGGCTTAATGTTAAAGTTAATCATCTAACTATCCACAATTCCAGGAAAACTTGGCACTTGTTTATAATTTTAAACGTCTTGAGGACACATTTAAACAAAAGCAGAAACCGGCCAAACTCTGTCCGCAATATCCTTGTGGAAAATATGGCCATATAGCGTTATCCACGTGTATGGTCAGGCAACAGACAAGCACTTTTTGGTACGGGATTGTTGTGGAGTAACTGAACATCTCCACAAGAACGTATAAACATAAAAAAATATCTTAAAATAATCGTTTGGTTTTGTCCATTTCATTATATATATATATATATATATATATATATATATATATATATATATATATATATATATATATATCATACGCCATATCAATATATATTTACGTTTTTTGCGTGTAACAATTGGGGAGAATGTGCATAATAAAAATAACACACCCAGCTCCGTGTTAACTTGGTCTCATTGACACGTACTGGTATCGCTATCGAAGTGGGTCCGTATATATAATACGCCATATATATATTTAAGAATGCTTTGTTAATTTTTAAAAATTCACTATCGAAGAGGATTTGTACGAGGGTCATTCAATAAATAAGGTGAATTTTTCGGTATAAGGACTTTTAATACAGAGAGAAGCGTACTTTTTTTACAACGTAGTCTCCCAGCACTGTCACACACTTTTCCCATCTGTGCACAAGCTTCCGTATTTCCTCAGCTTAAAAATCCTTGGACTGATGTCTCAGCCAGTCGCTCACAACACTTTTGACCCTCGTGAACGCTTTCAAAGGACCAAACAGGTGAAAGTCTGAAGGGGCAAGGTCTGGGCTGTAAGGGGGATGAGGGAGCAGTTCCCAGCCCAGCTCGTTAATGGTCTGCACCGTTTGGGATGCTGTGTGAGGCCTTGCGTTGTCATGATGCAAGATAACTCCTTCTGACTAATGACCCTGCGTTTGTCCCAACAGATAAGCTCAAATTCCTTGCAATGTCATCCACTGTCACCCTTCTGTCAGACTGAATGAGGTCATTGACTGATTCGATCACCTCAGGATACCTCACTTCTGTAGGCCTCCCAGGCCTGTTTTCATCCTCAACACTGCTCCGTCCTTCTTTAAACAATGTAGCCCACTTGTAGACATTTTTTGGCTGAAACATGTGGCACCATACACAGTTGACATTCTCCTATGAATTTCAACTGGTTTGCACCCTTCAGCAACCAAAAACTTGATAACTGACCGTTGTTCAATCCTGGAGCATGCTTCTTGGTCGGCCATCTTTGTTAATCGCCAAAACTCTCAAAATTTTTTTTTAATTTGCAAAAGAAATTAAATCCATGTGAAAACGAAGTAAAACAAAAAATAATAAAGAGTAAACTTCTACCTGTATTAGAAGTCCTTATACCGAAAAATTCACCTTATTTATTGAATGACCCTTGTATATATAAATCGCTAAATATATCTTCAAAGAATGCTTTGTCCATTTTTAGAAATTCATTTAAAACTTTTAAAATTATAACTAGAAAAAATTGGGGGGGAACAAATCTTGTAATAATTCATTGAAAGAGGGTTTTTTATTCACACTATATCCTCCATTTATATTATTTATAATAGCAGTTAAAAGCTGATACAATATATAATTAGAGTTTTAATGCAGTTTTTATGTTACGATTCGGAGCAGATCTTGTGGAATTTGGTAATAGAAAAAAATTTAAAATAATATCTGATGCTATTAGTAGGCCGAGAAATTAGCAGACTTTGAAATTACAGATTGAATCTACGGACTGTCAATGATTACTCGGACCTTCCAAAGTTTACACAAAAACTATTGTGCTTTGGAAACTTTTACAGTAAACATAATCTTGGTTGTAAATATGTGACATTTATGAGGATAATATACGAATATCTTTTCTTGTTAATAAATTGTACACTGTCCAATTATTAATTTTAACAACGAACTATTTTAAATTACAAAATTGTACTTGGATTAAACATTATTACTTACAATATAATACATATTACTTATAATAGATTCCTTCTTTCCGTCAATTTTGATGGTACGGGTAGACTAGTATAATATTTAAAAGTCTCATATTAAAAAATATCCGACGTAATTGCCATAATTTACTTAACAGAATAAAAGATATATTTGATTGTAAATTCTGCAGCCAAAGTTTTCCAAACAAAACGATTCGACTCCATCAGGTTTTGAAAAAATAAAAACGTATAAAAGCTTTAAGTGGGGGGATTCATTCAGGATGTTTACTGTGCAGTCGTTTGGATAGATGTCAAAGGGCAAACAATCAAATTTGTGATTTATCATCGAAATCCGTCAAAGTTCTCTCCTAAGTTGAAATGTGAAGTAAGATCGATGTGATCGCCGGCGAAAGTGTGCCAATGTTTTCACACCAAGCTGCCATCAATTAGAAACAATTGTAAAGCCGCATCAGACTCCTACGTTCTTCCAAGCCTCTGGTCTTGGTGAAGTGACGCCAATCTGACTCTTTGAAGATCTGCAATCAAAAATCTTTTCGTCCTCACCTTCCTGATTCTTATTCTGACCCTAATTCCACCTTCTGCGATAGCGATCCGATGCCAACAACTGCAGGGAAAATGGCATGAAAACGCAGGATTCGCGAATACAGAAGCAGATGTATTGGAAACGCATTTGTTTACTATATACATGCACTACACTACCCCGACACAACAAATGTATCAGGGATTTATTTTGAAGATACTATAAAATAAAATTAGAAATATATTAGTGACTGAAGTTATAACGTTATTCGTTCTGGTAGATGTTCGATCTGATTCATAACTCAGGGATTTTAATGTTGATTTTCAAAATAAGCACGTTGTCTGCATTTTGAAAATGAGCGTTGTACAGTTTTCCTAAGCCTGTATCTAGGTAGAGAGCTAGATAGCTATATATCTTAATTTCTATCTATCGTCCACCAATTTATATTTGTACTAGCCGAATTATCTGCGCCTTGCTGAGTGTCACAAATTTTCTTGTAAGAAAATTTTGATTGATTTTAAATCCTTGTTATAATTTGTGCAAAGAAAACAATGTATTTCAGTATTATTCAGTGATCTTGACGATATAATCTCCATCTTTCTCCCTCCATTTTTGGATAGGAGTTATCCTTTGTTCAAATTTAAATTAAATCAATGGAAATACATTTAGTGTGTGTGTGTGTGTCTGTGTGTGTGTGTGTGTGTGTGTGTGTGTGTGCCAAAACTGCTTGATCTGACCCCCCCTTTGATATGTATTTGATGCAATACTAGATTGAAAGAATTGATGAGCAGATTCCAACATTGATAAGACAGTTGAATTGTCGCAGCAGTTATGTATTGTGAGACACTGCGCACTGATTAGAGATTTCTTGCTAGAACATGACGTCCATATTGTCTCATTTTGATCTTGTCGATGTGATCTCTATCATCTGGCTATCTCCTTCTATATTTTGGTTAGCAGTCATTCCCTTGTTTAAATTTAAATTTAATTTAAAACAAAGGGGAAAGAATTCATTGGGTGGTTCTGCACTCCCGGCGATCCCCTTTGATCAATATGCAATATACTTGTCCAAATACCCGTGGAAATATAGTTTCAGGATATATATTGTCATGGGAGTCTATCTCTAAAACACTAGGAGGAGTCTGATGATAAATTAACAGTGAGATGCTACAATGTTATATATATATATACATGTGTAGGAGAGCTAAGACAGACCTTATTTACTGTATTTAACCGCATAAATCTTTCAAAATGAAATTCTTTAAAAAACGTCCTGAGTTTTATAAGTTGATTCCTCCTGTAAGCTAATTTTATCCACAACGCTATAATTTTATCTAAGAACCTCTCGTCTACTTATCCCGACTCAAGATTAATATAATTTGCTCAAATGAGTATATTAGTATTATTTTAATTATTTCTACTATAAAAGGAATTATTGCACAACATAAAAACCTGCATTTTTCGTCGATAGATCCACTAAACCTAAATATACGTCAATAGGTTCTAATCATTAATGAGCTGGGTTTTTTTATGTCAACCAACATTCGTTGCCACTTTTGTGATGTCAAGGAACACCCGTTGTCACTTTCGTTGTAGTAGAGACTTTGTAATCGCAGATACATCTACAGTACGCCGTTGAATAACCTCGCACTAATTTTACTTGCTCGATAATACTCGCTCGAGAAGTAACCTGTATAGAGAATAGCGGTTCGTATAGTTATAGAGTATAGACTACAAATGCAGATCCCAATAGCAATAGAGGATAGACTAGGAATAACGATCGTTATTCGTTAGCTACTTCCTATATATATATGCGTTTTTTCTATGGTCACGTGGTCTACTTAATTCAATGATGAGATCGCCTGTGTTTGCTCACTGGCGATCTATGTTCAAACTCCAGTGTCGACAGCGACATTTTATTCCTATATAACAAACTGGAAACCCATAAAGGAACAGACTTAATTTACAAAAAATACAAATAAACATGTAGTTCTTTTTTCGTCATATTTAGACCTTACACCTTTTATAATTTTTTTTCTCTTCAAGTGTTTTATTTCTATAATCAAAGAGGATATTTTTTTATTCTGAGATATAACTTTATATTCAGTTCAACTGCTAACTTAGTACACAGCATTTATATGATTTAGAAAGCTCTTCCGCATCTCTTACTGGGAGCACAAAACCAATGACCATGTACAGATCAAGGACAAAAGTCTCGTGGGCCGATGGGAATCTCTCCTGGCCACTATTACGCGTCGGGTGGTGGCATAAGTTGGTCACGTCACACGCCATAACAGCTTCTGTGAGACCATCGTGCAAGGTACTGTTGAAGACGAACGCAAGCGGGGACGGCAATGCAAGAGCTGGTCAGACAACATCAAACTGAAGGCGAACATGACAATCCTATCGCCAACAGATTCTCTTGGGCGCGATTGTCTGTTTCTTATGCCCTTAGGGACCCCGACTATTGAAAGAATCGTGGGACTGATGATGATGATGATGATGATGATGATGATGATGATGATGATGATGATGACTGTTTTATATACAACAATCCTTCTGCTATAGTTGTTTTTTTAACGTGCTGATAGTTTGTTTTAAATATCATATACATTAAATCTATTAACATTTTTTCGTAAAATATACACATCTGAAATGCAAATGTGTCTAATAAGTAATCCTTCCTCACCAATTTCTCTAACCTGGATAAACTGTTCCTATGCAAAACTAAAGTTACCAATTTCATCATTTCAGTTAGATACTGGAACCGGTTTACTTGGCGGATTTTTGGTCATTCTGCCTCCTTTTTTGGCGTATGCAACGACCACTGTTATCTTTCCGGCAAGATTTCATTACTTCACCATTAACATAAAAATACAGAAGCTGTATCCAACTCTAAGCAAATTCCTAAACACATCAAGGTGGGAATGAAACCAAATTAATCTGCTCCCACCAAAACAGGAAATTCAGCTCCGCTAAGCTCATCTAATCTCACCTGTTCACGAATTAACATATCCTGTTGGAATATAATTCCATAGAAAACTATTCAATTCCTGAACTACAAAAAAAGTTGAGCGTCTGACTTCTGCTTAAGAAAACATTTTTTCGTTTCCGATGTTTAGTTGACAAAAAAATAATGAATAGAAGAAAAGAGAAGAATAAGAATCTGCTCATGAAATTCCCAGACACACATAACACAACTGAAAGTAGGAATTTGAAATATGTGAAACCGTTCAAGCACTTAGAGACCGCACTCTTCAGCATGGGTCAGAATCGTGCACCCCGTATTGCATCCGCATTAATCAACTCCAATTACAAACGTTTTTATCGTTCGATTTGGCGATATACAATCCGCAAGAATAAATCCCCACTGCCAATCAAATGCTAAACTGGGGATAAACGAATCCATTTTTTATTTATTTTTTTTTTTTTTTTACTATTCCTAATTTCGATGAACTGGTCATGTTTTAATAATGAGTGATGACAGAATATCTAAGATCCACACGTACAGCGAGCTTCATTCTCATGCATTGTAACTTAAGGCAACATAGATCCGAAGCGAAGGAACAAGTTTAAAGCCATTAACATCCATCTTAAATCACTTGATGTCTGTCATAGATCCTTAGAAATGAAGGAGTGCCTCAAAGCATCAAAATCAAAGATTAAAAACATGACTCACTTATTTGATGGACTGAAAACTAGTCAGAAATTGGCAAAAAGAAAAAACGACAACCAGGATCGTTTTCTGTTCAGATTGATGAGTGAAATACAGTTCATATGCTGCATTAAACTCTCACAAGTTAGTTGATTGATTTTGTCTACCGGTATATCAACACCTATGTGGGTTATTTAATGCCGAAATCTAAATAGTTCGAACACAATTATATGGTTTCAACTAAATATGTTTTGAAACCAATTGTATGCCTTGAACTACAGATAAAATATATTGTTGGTCTTTTTACTATAAATATGTATTGTTGGTTGGTAGATTTTATTTAGCGGCATATCAACCTCTATGGGTTATTTAATACCGAAAGCTAAATATTTTGATTGGTTTGGTTTGGTTGTTTTTGTTTAGCGACATATCAACCTCTCTGGGTTAAGTAATGCCGAAATCTAAATATTTTTAACGCAATTGTATGCCTTCAACTACAGATAAAATGTATTGTTGGTCATTTTACTATAAATATGTATTGTTGGTTGGTAGATTTTATTTAGCGCTATATCAACCTCTATGGGTTATTTAATGCCAAAATCCAAATATTTTGAACGCAATTGTATGCCTTCACCTACAGATAAAATGCATTTTTGGTCATTTTGCTATAATATATCTTGTTGGTATTTGTACTAAAAATATATTGCTGGTAATTTTGCTATAAAATGTATCGTTGGTTATTTTATTATAAATATGTACTGTTTGTAAACTTTTTTTTATATATAAAAATGTATTTCAAGTATTTTTACTATAAAATGTATTTTTATACTTTCATAGCATATTTTTTTGGTTTGAAGGTTCACTATTTGCCTATAGGTGGACTTCTAACCTTTGGATAAATATGTGCTTGGACGCTACTCAAAATCTCCAATCTCTCGACCAGTGGTCTTGCTGCTTGATGTCGTTTATCCTCAAACCGTAGAATATTCACACGTTATACAAGCTTAAGAATTAATTATTATATTAGTCAATTTTTTATTTCAAAGCAAACTCATCATCTCACTACATATTACTGGAACTTCCTTCACGTAGCTCGAACTGACAATTTGCATTTTATGACGGTCGATATAGAGAGAGAATCAACTACAAGTTAGGCTTACGGCCATATCCTGTTGACACACCGATTCCAGTAGGAACACAGATTTTAAGCAACATCGAGTCTGGTCAGTACCTACATGGTGACCGCTTGGGAATACCAGATACAGTAAGCTTGGATGAGTGGGTGATGTAATGGCTAACGGCTCGGGATTGTTAATAGGACAGCTGGTTTGTTATATTCACTTCCGCACAAACACTCTTGGGAAAGGTATGAATCCACCTCTTCTCCCCCAGCTATGGGTCTATTAGTAAGACATTATGATCTCAAAAAAAAAAAATTCTTAAAATATTTTCTCGTTTTACATGACCTTCAAAGGGTTGATAAACCGTAGAAAATGAATGAATCAGTTAAACATACAATGTCCTTCTCAAGTATCCTATGTCAGAACTGGATGCCATAAGTGATTTTATTTTCAAGAAATATTTCCGCTAAAACAATTTCGCCCCGCCCTTCATTGGTTGGGTAAAAAAATTATATATTTTGGTACATAAATATCATAGCATCGCACAACTCTCATTATTTATGTTCTGGCTCCTTCAACCCACTAGCAGATCAGGAAATGTAGATACACTGCGTTTGACTCTAAATCAAAGAAGCCAAGTACATGTGACCGATTCCACCTTGCAGGAATTGAAGAAAAATACCATTTTTCGCTTTATTAGATAGAATCATATATTCCAAATACAGGAAATATTAAATAATCTGTTTCTAATGGGCGTTTAAATTTATATTTTTTCTCATATCTTTTCCACAGAGCAGCGTATTATGACAAATGTTTAGATGCGATCCATTCGTTAGACCCACCAGTACAGACGTCTACATCTAGAGCATGGCACGCTATTTCCAAGAAATTTTGATCGCCTACATTTCCTTCGTGATCCAAATGTAACAAGAAAGATTCACTCAGTTGTTTATCCAATGAACTGCCACATTGTGGAACATTTTCCCGCTTTGATCTTTCCTTGAACTCTACAATCTCAAACGATTCAAGTCGAAGTTTAATCGTTATCTCATAATATCCAATTCCTAACACCTCCCCTTTCACTATCTCATAACTATATCATAGCAATTTTAAAAGTGCGAACCTCGGTGTGATGTAATATTTAGCAAGCTTGTCACGCTAGAACACTTACGACTGATTCG
Source organism: Acanthosepion esculentum (assembly GCA_964036315.1). Lineage (NCBI taxonomy): Eukaryota > Metazoa > Mollusca > Cephalopoda > Sepiida > Sepiidae > Acanthosepion > Acanthosepion esculentum. The sequence goes on from OZ038490.1 coordinate 70,591,842, forward strand.
TGAGTTCGATCCTCACTGGGTGCGCTAAACTTTCGCCCTTGTGCCACATCTAAGATACGCTTAGAAAATCGTTTGGTTTCCTTCAAATGGTGTAATGGTTAGCAAACTTGAGTCACTAGAACAATTACGACTGAATATCGAGTCCGATCAGCATCAAGTAACTGACAATTCTGGCTTTGTGCTACGTCTAAGATACGGTTACAAAATAATCTGAGCACCTCGTTGTTGTGTAATGGCAATCAATCTTGACTCGCTAGAATAATTATGACTGTTTAGTGAGTTAGGTCCTCACTAGGTGCATCACAGTTTTGGCCTTGTGCTATATTTAAGATACGCTTCGAAATTTTTTTTCGTTTCTTCCAAGTGATGTAATGGTTAGTAAACTTGACTCGCTAGAACAATTACGAGTAGTGAGTTCGATCCTTGCTGGCTACCTAACACTTTTGGCCTTGTTCTACATCAAAGCTACGTTGAGAAAATTGACATAATCATTTTTAATAGTAGCACTCAATATTGAGAGCCTCATTAGCCTTGTAGTGAGTAAACAATATAATGAAATAGTTGCATTATACATGAGTTTTCTTGGCAGACTTTTAGAGAATTTACTGCTATTTATATCATTTTGAAAATACTCCAATTTACTCTGATTTGGGGTGAATTTTCGACATGTATTTCCCAAAGTCGTAACAAAACAAGTCACTCCTTCTCTTCTACCGAATATATCAAATTGCAACGGTTTACGAAGATACAATTGTTTTTAAACTCGTCAACAGCAGTCAATTCCCTGAGCAAATTTTACAACGTCTCTGATAATCTTACTGTTCATCCTTGTTTTCAAAATCAATACCAATTCCCTTTACTCACAGCGACGATACTTATAAAACCTTGTGTACAGAACGACTTTCTTTTTCCTCCACTTTGCTATCCTATTTTAATGTCTGCCGCAAAAGTGTTTTCTCGGCCATGTCGGTGGTGATTTATTTTCAACCCTAGAACCCCCTCACCATAGACGAAACGCCGAAGGCAGATCGCATTTCTTTTGCTATTTCCATTTCAAATGTTCACACGAGCTACATTCCTTAGGTCAGCGTCTCTGAAGCTTTTTAATCAACAGCAGCCCCGAGAGCAAATGAATATATCACGACACACTTAGCAAATCTTTTAAAGGGTATACATTTAAATGTTTTGAAATAAAAAAGAAAAAGATTTAAAAAAAAAAAAATACACACCCAAATATGAACTTACTCTATTTCAGCGTTTCTGTTCAACTATTTGTGCAGCTTATTTAAAAATGAAAATCCTAACGCTGTCCCATTACTACTTCCACACGCACGCGCGCACACACACACACACACACACACACACACACACATATATAAATATATATATATATATATGTGTGTGTGTGTGTGTGTGTGTGTGTGTGTGTGTGTGTAACTTGACAATATTTTGCGTCCCATTTAAGAGGATCGCCCAGCTCAGTAGGTTGAGAATCACTGTCTTAGGTCCTCCATTTCTGATATTTACAATTAGGAACGACCATGACCTGATCACAGTGTCGAATAATCCTTTTTCTTTTCGTATGCCACTGATAAGAAAGAAGTTAGCTTCTTCCCCGGAATCTCTTCTTTGTGTAACACACTTTCGATAGGACCCCTCCGCCGATCCCAACAAGTTTAGCCTCCTCAAGTCTGGTATCAACTGTTAGCTATCCTACATATTTTCATGAAGAGAACATACCCATATTCTTGCGTCCATACAGCAATTTCATTTAGTCACCCTCTATATATGAGTAGATTTTAGGATTTGTATTGGTTAAATTATTTGAATAAACCATCTTCTCTCAAAACTCTCGAAACCGATGAATTTTAGTATACATGCATGCTAATCGTCTGATTTCATTTATTTCCACTGAACTCTTAAATCAAATTACACTTATAAATCTTTCATTTGCCTCCAGGTTCTCAGACGTGCCTATATGTCGTCAATCCACCTGATATAGTAGTCCGTTAAATCATTACCTTCCAAATTTGCGCAGTTACATTTGAACTCTACGAGATGAGATCCAGTGGGGAGAAAGGTATTAGTTACATGTCTAACAAGCATTGCTTCACATATCTGCGTGCAGTGTGACACCGATAGCTGACAGGCACGTTTTTCGGCAGGCTTAGACATTAGACAAATTAGAAAACATCAAGACATACACTCTTAGCGTGCAGACAACGAATTGTAACAACGAAATATGGAACCGTACAGCATATGGTTTCACATTGTATTAGATTCAAAGGAAAGAATGGGATATATTCTAGCTAAAATTAAAATGAGTTAATACGTTTTATGGGTCTTTTGATCTGACATATTCAGCTTTAACATCGATGCTATCCTAAGAGAGTTGAAAGTTCTACCATGATGTATCATCGGGGGACACAGTCTTAACAAGACGTGCAGACGACATGGTCTTGACAGAAGAACCAGAAAGGATACTAGAGAAATTCGTAGAGAATGTAGTAAACGAAAGGTAGAAGAAAAGATTAAGCATCAATTGAAAGGCAGAATTTATTTATGTTTGACAGCAAAATAACCAATGTCTGGGACTAAGTCTTGGAGATGTTGAGACCCAGAAAGTACGAAGATTTAAATATCTGGAAACGCTTTCTGACAGAACAAGGAAAATATACCAAACTTCAGTGTCACGTTGGAATAGCAAAAGATGCATTCCAAAAGTTAAGCAAAATATTAAGAAACGAAAACGTCGTTAAAAACAAAGAAAAGGGCACTGAGATGTCGACTTCTGTGACACAGAATGTTGACAATCTTTTCACAGAGAATGAAGAGAGTAGAGTTAAGAGAAATATGGTTCTAGAGAAGGATGCTTAGAATCGCGTCCAATAAAAATGTGATCAACACAGTAACTTTAAAGAAACTAGGAACAAAAAAGGACGGTCATGCATAGAAGCAGAATGGGACAATTGGAATTTCTAGGACAGATAATGAGGAAAGAGAAGGAATCTGATGCACACTGCGCACATTGAAACCAATTAGGACAAAAGAAAGCAACGAGTAACTTGCGTAATGAGTCTGTGTAAATGGCTAGCATAACAGGGATTGGGAGAGATAGCGAAAAGACACAACTTATTCAAAGTTACAAACGAGAGGAAGTTGTGGAGAGCCATGATCACGCGCGTCCAGAAGGAACGTGTCACAGAGAAGAAGTAGATGATGATATGAGAAAGTAGATTATTCGATAGTAACACTGGCAGCAATGTAGAAAGTTTCAACAACACATAAGCCAATCGTTTGAACGCAAACAGATGATACATTGCTATTAATAATTGTAATAATGATATATATCGGTTTCCTTACAAGACAATATTCGACGCTCATTGACCGAATGTTTATAGATACTGCCGGCTGAAATTTATAAAATCTTTCACTTAAAATTTTTTTCATGAAAATAAGTTTCTGAATTGTTATCCTTCTCTCGAGTATTGATAGGAATTTCCATGCTAATCCTTTGTTTATGGTCGTGTTTATGGTCGTGTGGAAAGTCAAGTTATTTATTATATCAGTGTTTTGCATTCTAGTTACATTTTACATCCATTTTAGGGTAACACCTAAGAATTGATATCGGTAACAACTAAATGGATATTAAAATGCTGATGGAAGTCTTTATTTGATATGTTTTTTTGTGATTATTTTTGTGATTATTTTTGTGATTATTTTTTACGTACTACCACCCCGAACCCACCGACCGGTTACGTTTATATACGTTAAAATTTAGATTAAGTTCAATTATAAAAGTATGAAAACCGTGCGCGGATTTTGACAGCATTCTTGTGTCAATTTTTTTTTCCGCCCAAATCCGTGAATTTCTTTTGCACATGCTAAGTCTCGGAATAAAGCTACATTTAATTCAGTATTTTTTTTTACTTAATTTATTTAAGATGGCATGGTCTATTATGATATATATCTAATTTGCATTTTATTTTCAATTTTTTCTAGTTGGATTGTTCACGTATATTGCATATTATCCATTATTGTATATAATTAACTTACATCAATTATATTTCATATGAATATTACCTTTAGATGTAGTACAGTGGTGGACCCCGTATCATAAATTCGGAGAGGGGACCCGAGACACTTACATTTATGCACGGATTAGACGCCAAGTATGAGAGCCTCGATTTGAAGAAGCTGTTTAAGAGCATGGCTTGAATTCCTGGGTTATATATTTCGGTTTTGTAGTATAATGCAGTGTTCTACTAAAAACGAACTTTGCAATTCAAGCCAGTGAAATGTGTGGGACTTGGCCAAGTTCGTATTTCTTTTGATGTGGACTGCCGCTACAAAATTACAAGGATCTGTACAAAGTCACAGGAACCACATCGCTTGAGTACTTGCAAGAGCATCGACAATTTAAAACAAAGGGTTTTACCAAAATTAAATGTTGATATCTGAGTAATATTTACCCTCGATGACCGTTTTCAAGGAAAGAAAATAGAAAGTCCAGAATTCGGTTGTATGTTAATTGTTTTGTTGTCGTTTAAAAGATATAAATGGACGTAGTGCTAAGTGTTGTGATTATGATATATATATATATATATATATATATATATATATATATATATATATATATATATATATATATATATATATATATATATATATATATATATATATAATATATATATATATATATATATATGATATATATATATATATATATATATATATATGATATATATATATATATATATGATATATATATATATATATATATATATATATATATATATATATATATGATATATATATATATATATATGATATATATATATATATATATATATATATATATATATATATATATATATATATTTCTATTTCTAACAGTTGAAATATAATCCTTGAAAATGGCTAAATATATAGCCGAAATCGCTCGGATAAAAAGAACATTCGGACAGTTTTTACATAATTTATCCTCTGAAAAGAAAAACTTTATTAGATCGCACGAGAAATTATATAAAAAACTAAATAAAGCACCTTGTCAGTCGTTTTTAATGAAATGTGCTTAAAAGAAGGATTGCTGCCTAAATATATATATATATATATATATATATATATATATATATATATATATATATATATATATATATAATGGTAATAAATTTGAGCATGCAATCCTGACAGATTTATGAGTGATTGACAGCTAGAAAAACGTTAAAAAATTATGTTTTGAAAATAATATCCTATAATTCATTTCGCCTCTATCATCAGATTGATAAAGAAAAATGTTTTTTGTGTATATACATTCCTGTGTGTTTAAAATAATTAAATGTTATATTATTTTCCCAAGTTGGCATTGCTCGAGACTAAAAAAGAGAAAGAAAATGAGTCACTTATTTTTTTAAAAATTCGTTTAACATTTTATATTCTTTGTCTTAACTCTCCGAGTTTTGAAATGAAAATCCTTCAGAATGGCGAGAAAATAGATGAGAAAGTTTTTATCCATGCATTCTCCTTGTCGGCAGTATGTAACAAATTTGTGTATGTAATCGCGACGTTGAAATTTGGAAAAAACGTTCATGAAACTGTATTTTCGGATATTATTTTTGAAACATACATTCATGAACGCTTTTCCAAATGTCAATAACTTACAAATAAATATGTATTCATTTTTTTATAATCATCAGAAAGAGAGAGAGAGAGAGAGTATTCTTAATGGCAAAGATTTTATTTATTACATTGGCCTTTTTGTAAAGTGGTTTCATGTTTTTAAGAAGTATAAAAAAAGACTTCAAAAAGCATTTTGTAATTTACGATTAATCTTAGGTGGTTATGAGTGACTGTAGGTGTTTTTTGCCTGTGGATTATATTTTGTATTGCTTTTTCATCTTTTAGGTAATTGGTGCGTGAAATAAGTTGTGTACTTTATGTGTGTTATGTGATCAATTGTCTGTAGAAATAATTTTATTTCTTCATCAACGATGTGATTACGAATGCTATTATGACAAAGTGTTTGTTTGGTATTTGATTATTCCTCGTAAAATAATAGTTTTACAATAGAGAATTATTTTATCACGATTAATAGGTTTTTTATCATTGTATTTTGTATCATTAGGAGCATTTGCTTTGATAGTTTATGAGACAGGAGTTAATAACTAGTTTTTATCTTCTTTTTTTTTGTATTGCGAGGTAATAAATTTCTCATCATCGTAATTGTTATGGGAACTTACCTATAACGATAATGGACTCTTCCTGACTGTATAAATACTGCGCCTCCTTGAGAGAGAGAGAGAGAGAGAGAGAGGAGGAATGAGTTGAGACGCAGTCTCTGACTGTGCGCGACTCTTGTCGAACACTCTGCTTTGGCAGAGAGGAACCCGGACGAGGCTTTGCCGCAGGGCAAAGTGTCGTCCGGGGTGGTAGACAGTCCCTCACTCGTTTATACGGGTTCTAATGGGCATATTTTTGGTTGAGCCTACGGGCTCGGAGAACCCACATTAAACAGGCCTTGTGCCACGTTCGACCCACGTTGGAGGGTTGTTAAATATCGAGGAGGAATGAGTTGAGACGCAGTCTCTGACTGTGAGCGACTCTTGTCGAACTCTCTGCTTTGGCAGAGAGGAACCAGGACGAGGCTTTGCCGCAGGGCAAAGTGTCGTCCGATGTGGTAGTCAGTCCCTGAACCCGTTTATACGAGTTCTAATAGGCATATTTTTGGCCGATCCTACGGGCTCGGAGAACCCACATTAAACCGGCCTTGTGTCACATGCGACCCACGTGGGACGGTTGTTAAATATAGGAATGAGTTGAGACGCAGTCTCTGACTGTGCGCGGCTCCTGTCGAACTCTCTGCCTTTCCAGAGAGGAACCCGGACGAGGCTTTGCCGAAGGGCAAAGTTTCGTCCGGGGTGGTAGACAAACCTGAACCCGTTTAAACGGGTTCTTAAGAGAGTATTTTTGGCCAAGTTTACGGGCTCGGAGAAAACCACGTTAAACTCGGCCTTGTGCCACATACTTTCCTCGTGGGGGGGGGCTGTTAAATATCGGAACGAGTCAAGACTGTGGGGCGACTCCTGTCGAACTCTCTGCTTTGGCAGAGAGGAACCCGGACAACACTTTACCCTGCGGCAAAGTGTCGGCCAGGGAGGTAGACAGTTCCTGAAGCGGTTTATACGGGTTCTAATGGGCATATTTTTGGCCGAGCCTACGGGCTCGGAGAGCCCACATTAACCCGGCTTTGTCCTGCATGCGACCCATGTGGCAGGGTTGTGAAATATAGGAATGAGTTGAGACCTAACGAGTCAAGACATATTAGTTCACTCTAAACCAGACTGACAGTTAATACTAACACCTTCAACTTCCTGTATTATATTTCTGTTGTAATATATCTTTGTTATTTCCTACTCTTGTGTTCGTGTTGTTCTTCCTTGGTTCTACCTTGGACCATAACCGTGGTGCGAGGATATTGGACCATAACAGTAATAAATAAGGATAATAAGAAAAGACAACATACTTAGCTGTACTGATTTAACGCACACACACACACACACACATATATATATATATATATATATATATATATATATATATATATATATATATATATATATATATAAACTTAGGACGGGATTACGTTCAAAGGTTTACTTTAGTTTAGTTTAATTCATCTTATTTTCATTTTGCAAGGAAGAATTTCTTCAGCGTACAGGGCTTATATAGTGGATTGGAAATTTTGTTTTCAAAGAAAGTTATAGAATAATTTTAGACGATATGACCAAAGAGTGATATCATAACCACGCCGTTTGTTTCTGTGTGCATAATTTCAAATTACATAGTAATTATATAGTTCAGATTTAAATGTATTTCTAGAATATTATGTTTGATTTTCAGAACAGAGTGGGCAGAAGAATGTTTGCAAATATTTTGGGAAAATAACCAGTGGTATAATTGATTGGATGATAGAATGATATTTCGATGTCAAGTGAAGCAAGTATTTGAGGATTTCCTTTTGTATAATGCATAATATAAAAAAGTTGGTCAGTGAAGCTTATGGTATATTTATTAGGTAGATAGTGTTATTACTTCTTTTTTTTCAATGTTTTTGATAATTGATAAACCTGGAGTGTACTTATGATATAACTGGCCATATATGGAAAATGAGTTGGTGTGTTTTGCTTATCGATTTGGTTATGGCGCCACTTATAACTGAAATATAAAGTCTGTGGTGACGGAAAAATGTATGCGTCTGAGATCAAACAACATCTTCTTAGAGAAATCCTCCTTACAACTTTTTGAACAGATGCAAGTGCTTCAAAGATTCAAAATCCAAACAGTCTTTTTCTTTCTGAAAATCTTGTTACTAAAGATGATTCTTCAAAGTATTCACAGAGAAAGTTCCGTAAATCCTGGTGCTACCTTAATTAAGTATATGAAGAACATGTACGGCGCCCTGCGCCAGAATTTGGTTCAGAGTAACGAGACTATGCCGAAGGACAGAGTCTCCTTTCGGGAGGTAGACAAACCCGACTCCTTGTATACGGGGTCTACGGGATCTTTTTGCCCGAGGCTACGGTCTCGGAACGCCCCACTTTAAAAACTGGCCTTGTTCCACATCTTGTCTTGTGGGGAGGTTAGTAAATAACCTCAAAACCTCAAAAAAGAATTCCATGTCTTGGATTCTTTCAAAAAGAATTACATATCTTCGTCCTTTTTCGTTCAGTGAAAGTAACCCAATTTTTATAAAAGTTGTCTTAATATAGTCTTATTTGCCAAATGACACTAAATACTATTTCACAGTCAGTCACCAGACGTGAAGCCACATTCAGTTCAAATTTAAATTTGTCAATATTACAAACGCCGTACTGGCGTTTTCATTGACAATGACCACAAAACAGTCAAAAAGGTCGGATCTCAACATTCAATGTGAGCAATTTTCAATACATCTTGCACCAAACAACCAATAACTTCCTTGACACCAGTAAACTGAAAAACTCAAAAGATATCTTAATAGAACATGTTTAAAAGAATAGTTGATGCCGAAATATACCATTTTCAAAACTGTTTTTTTTTTTCGCCTGGAATGTTGAATAAATTCTCCTTCGCATGAGTTTAGTGCATATTTGAAATTGTGCATATGGCCAAGTTTCGATAATTTATATTAGTTTTTCTTTACGTATTTATAGAGAGGATAATATGGTTTTACTTTTGTAAGAATTTATAATAGATAGGTGGACACATATGCAAACACTGAAATATATATATATATATATATATATATATATATATATATATATATATATATGCCTTTTAGATAATGCTATTCAGAAAATCCCACAATGACTCTCGCATGTGCTCTATATACCCCGAAGCAGACAATGTTCATCCATCCGTTTAATCATTGTTTTATTTATAGAGGCTTTTGCCTCTTCAGCAATGAACGATTTCAGGCGAATTATTTTCTACTAATCGTGGCTATAATTCAATCGGATGTGTCTAACATGATCAGTAACCAAATTTATTGATAAGATCGTTTCTCTTTTATTTTTATTTTTATTTTTCTTTGGCTGCTCGCAGGATTTTGCTTTCGGTCCGGTTACGGCGCCATTTCCAACCGAAATATGAAGTTGGGAGTCGGGGAAGCATCTAAGATCAAACATATTCTTAGGGAAATACTGGTTGCATCTTTTTGAAGAGATACATGCGCCTAAAACATTCAGTCTTTTTTATGTCGGAAAAAATCTTGTCACTTAAGATGAATCCTCAAAGTATTTGCAGAGAAAGTTCTGTAAATCCTGGTCTTCTCAGATTCGAAATTGGAAAATTTGCTAGACCCGTTATTTATAATTTCAATATGTAATTGATTGACCTTTTATAATTACAATACAGGGTGACCCAAAAAACGGCAACTTTGTAACAATCCAATAAACCGAAGAGTGATGGAAGAAAAATATTTAATTCATAGTAATTAAAATCTTAAAACATGCCATCTCAGGAACGATGGTGGAATTCTCATTTTTAAAACATTACGTCCTGTAGATGGCGTCCTCCTGTACGAATGCATTCTTGAAATCTGCTGTAGAGATTCCTCATTGACTGCTGCAACATCTCAGCTGGAATACTGTGAATCTCATCTTGAATTCTCTGTTTTAACTCATCCAGAATTCTTGGTCCAGTTGTGTCAATTTTACTCTTGAGATAGCCTCACAAGAAAAAATCACAAACGGATAAATCTGGCGATCTAGGGGGCCACGCAACGTTACCGAATCTTGAGATCACACGGTTACCGAACAATTTTCGTTACTAAAATGGCGAAATGTTTACTTGCTCAAGGTCACTGTCTCGCAGTGTTGCCACTTGCTCATGTCTGGCAATACACACTTCAAACATTCCCGTTTTTTGGGGCTGACCCAAAAGAACGGAATTTATCCGTTGTGATTTTTTTTTGTGGGGCTATCTCAGAGAGAAAAAACGAGAGATTATCAGAATGAGTTTGAGAGAGATGAACAGAAATAGATAGATAGATAGATAGATAGATAATTACGATCAGATACATAAATAGAAATAGAGCGTGATGAACAGAATGCAAAGCTATCTAGACATAGAAATAGAGAAAAATAAACAGAATAGTAAAGAAAAGAGATAGACGGAGAAAGTGATGAAGATAATGAGATATAAAGAGAAGAAGATAATAAGATAGATATGGACAGAATGAAATAGAGAGTTGTATAATGATATGCCTACAATTATATAAAAGGATAGAACTGCGTATAAACAGTATGATAGATCGTAGATCAGAGTTAAATGCTAACAAAATGATATAGACATGAATAGAACGAAAGAAAAAGAAATGTACATAATTATATAGATAGAGATATGAACAGAATGAGATATACAGAGAGAGAGATGTGAAGAAGTAAATAGATAGCTGGAGTGAGATGTAAACATAATTAAATAGAGGGGGAGAGATGAACAGAAGGAGTTAGTTAGAGAGAGATGAACAGAATAGAGCAGGAGATAGTGATAGAGAGAAGGAAAATGAACAGGGAAAGAGAGAGAGACGAAGAAAGAAATAGAGATGAACAAAATAGATAGATAGATAGATAGATAGATAGATATGGAAAGAGAGAAAATCATGTAAAGTATCTGACTGACTGACTGATAGATAGATAGATAGATAGAGAGAGAGAGAGAGATAATGAACAAACTCAGATAGATAGATAGATAGAGAGAGAGAGAGATAATGAACAAACTCAGATAGATAGATAGATAGATAGATAGATAGATAGATAGATAGATAGATAGATAGATAGATATGGAAAGAGAAAAAATCGTGAAGTATGTGACTGACTAACTGATAGATAGATAGATAGATAGATAGATAGATAGATAGATAGATAGATAGATAGATAGATAGATAATGAACAAACTCAGATAGATAGACAGATAGAGAGATAGATAGATATGGAAAAAGAAAAAATCGTGAAGTATGTGACTGACTAACTGATAGATAGATAGATAGAGAGAGAGAGAGAGAGATAATGAACAAACTCAAATAGATAGATAGATAGATAGATAGATAGATAGATAGATAGATAGATAGATAGATAGATAGATAGATATGGAAAGAGGAAAAATCGTGAAGTATGTGACTAACTGATAGATAGATAGATAGATAGATAGATAGATAGAAAGAAAGAAATAAAGTGATGAATAGAATGTGATAGATATATAGACACTGATATTGATTCTTTGAGTTGCTTTGTTTATCTAATTTCCTTGTTTTCCCTTTTGGCGCGAAACAGTGATATTAACTCCTTTTTGCTATTCTCTGACTTGATCTTATTTTTTAAGACAATTAAGCTATTCAGTAATTCTGCTTTGTTTAATTTATGGATTTTTTTTCTCCAGTGGAACTATAAACATTCGCACAACTTTGGATAAATTTATTTTCATAAAACCGAACTGAAAGTAACTAAAATAATTTTAGCTAAAATCTTACAGACAAGTCAATGACCGAGAAAATTTCATTAGTGATAAAAATGAAGCACATCCTAAGAACCCAAAATGAGAAGTTATTAAAACACTTTCCCTGTTGCATTTTTATAAAAATGTGGCTTAGCTGTGCTGGTTTGCTTTGCGTAAAATAAAATTACCCATTCACTGAAAATACATGAATATAAAGACATTGACGGCGTTTGCTCCAGGCGATGACTGCTTTTTACAACAGATATTCTGCCTTACGATCTAAGCCAAGAGCAGTGAGCCCACATGCAATATAATAAAAATACTTCACAAAACAGATAACATTATGAGCTACTAAATGTCTAGGCTGGGTTGGAAATGGCGCTAAGCTCAACTTAGCTTATGAAGCGAATGTCATGAACAGAAATTTCAAGAATATATATTTACGTCGACATCAAGAAATACAAGTTTCACCATGACTTATATGTACGTCCGCAGCAGCGAAAATGATCAGCATTTTTGCTGCTTAAAATCTTTTCTTTTTTTAAAAAACAGATACTAACTGAAATAATTCCATGAAAGGGAGCCGTAATGGTTAAAACGATAGACAGAACCGCCTCAATAAATTGAATTGAATATTTACAAATATTAAAAAATATTATTTCTATGAAGATATACTCAGTGTGTAAAGTCTAAATCAAATTTATCTTACACAATATTACAGTGTTTCCTTACAAGTTTTTTACTTTCCACGATTTAGAGAACTCGTGGTTTAATCAAAAATGGCAAGGTATAATTTTATTAAAGGGTATTTAATTTTCTTGACTTAAATTAAAACTGAGAAATACTATGATGAAATTGCTGATATCTATAGAAATAACTTACTTTCTCTTAATCTTGTTACAGGTTATTGCTATAATTTTTCTACATTATTATAATTTATTGCTTTTAATCTTTTATTGTTCCGAATTATTGGATTAATTGTATGTATGTATGTATGTATGTATGTATGTGTGTGTGTATGTATGCCCTGGTTAAGACCTTATACTACATCCAAGAGCAAGGCCTCTGATCAGGTGGTTTTGAGGAGCGTAGAATCACCTCTTAATTGTTGCTGTTCCCCGGTCCACCCTGACCCGGGGTGGTAGCACCTATTAGGATCTCTTCTATGGATAAATAGGGAGAGTTTTCCCCCTCAGTCCTCGTCAAAGCAGATATTTAAGAGAAGGAAAACACTGATATAACAACTGTGGTGTCTGCTACCTCCAATGATGTAGACTTGTTCTTCTTTCTTGGTCAAAGTAGCAGTCTGTCAGAGAGTGGGAGTGGTTTCGTGCAAAGCTTTTCCTCACTTAAAAAACCCTTCACGCACAGGCATTGCTTGTAGTCTTCAGAACCTTACTGTCTCTTGACATAGATGCTGGCCGTAACCAAAAAGGCAAATCCATTCAATGAAGGTTTTTAATTATATTAGTTGGCACCAATGGCAATAAGGGCTCTGGGACTAGTTGTGGAAGGGTCTGGCTCGGCAGGTATTCCAGGGTGCCGCAGCGTGCTATGCAAAAAAATGTAAGCCAATGGACATCGACTGTAGGAGAGTTAGGACGTTGTTGGACTTACTGTCATCTGCCTCCTGTTCTGAGCGTAGGAGTGGTAGATAGGATGGGTGTAAAAGGGAATCTGGTGTGCCTTTTGTTGTGAAGACTTCCTTTATTGGAAGCCTACAAGAACTTCCATGTCGAGTATGTGATCGGATTATGATGATGAGGCTCCCTTTGATCAAAGGTCGTTTTGTGACACTTGTGAGCGTGTATGCTTCGATTATCGATTCTTGTGAGGCAGACAGGGTCGCTTTCTGTCTGGCATTACGTGAAGTGGTTCGAAGAAGACCATCAACAGAGAAGGTCGTCAATCTTGTTGACTTTAAGGCTAGATTAGTGAGAGATTCTGGAACCGGGACTGTGATGGGAAGACAGGGAGTATGAAAGTGCAATAACAATGATGTGCTGCTGCTGCTGCTGCTGCTGCTGCAGCAGTTATGCTCAGAGATGGGTTTCCAGATCCGTAGTGCCATGTTTACTCAGAAGGACAATTGGATGCATCATGGCCCGAAGCAATGGTATATGATTGATTATGTCTTGGTAAGGAAGCGGGATATGAAGGCTATCTGTGGCGTCCGCGCTATGCGTGGTGCCTAATGCTGGGCTGACACTCTGGTTCGAGCAAAAGTTCGTTTTGTCGTTAAACCGAAAATGAGGGGTGGTGGTGTCAGTATTCCTAAATAGTTGAATGTAGGTCCTCTGAAGAATGAGATGGTGAAAGAAAGTTTGTAACTGGGACGGGAGGCATTCTTTTTGAAAACACATGCGAAGCTTTCAAGTCGTCCGTTTATGAAGCCTGTGAGAAGGTGTTAGGGCATTGTGAGACTGGTTTGATGAGAATTACACTGATATTCAGCTCTTTCTGGGTACTAAATCGAAAGCCTTAGATGCCGTGCTGAAAGATGGAGAAATATCTGATGAACATGAAATATTGATGATCGAGTTCAAAGCCATCAAATTACGTGCAGCGAAAATTACGTAACATTCAGAAGTCTTGGTGGAGGAATAAGGCTAATGAAATACAGCTTGCCTACGACACCAATGACACAAAATTGCTATACTACCTTCTGCATGAAGTGTATGAACTATCATGTTCTCTTATCACACTGCGTTCTAAGGATGGTAAAGGGCTTTTTCAAGATTCTGTGGATATTCTCCACAGATGGAGAGAACATTTTGATGAGTTTTTGAATAGACAATCTGACGTTGAACTTGGGTTCATCGAGTCAATCCCGATTAGATCGGTTAAAGAAGTTCCGGCAGATGCTCCCTCTCTTGAGGAAGTTGAAGCTTCTGTCGAAAATCTGAATACTGGAAAGTCACCTGGTTATGATGGCGTTCAGGCGGAAATTTTCAAGTGTGCTGTTCCTAATATGATGAAATATCTCACTGATTTACTGCAGCTGGTTTGTGGTATTGAGCCTGTTCCACAGGACTGGCGAGATTCATTAATTGTTTTGTACAAAAGAAAGGGTTCAAAAGATGACTGCGGGATCTAATGTGGCATTGCATTACTATCGATCGTCAGTTACGTAGTGTTATGTTGGACAGAATGCTGAAACACATTGCTGATGACGTTCTACCAGATTCAGTGTGGGTTCAGAAGTGCGCGTGCAAAAGTGCTGAGGGTTTTTACAGAATGACAGTTGCAGGCGAAATGTGTAGAAGTATTTATTGATCTATCTAAATGTTATGGTCCAAGGTTAGGACCAAGGAAGAACAACACCAACACAAGAGTAGAAATAACAAAGATATATTACACATAATAATAATACAAGTTGTTGAAGGTGTTAGTATGACTGTCAGTCTGATTTGGAGTGAACTACTATTGGCTCAACTCGATTCCCCATCCTCCCTCTCTCTTGAGAGGCGCAGTATTCATAGTGTCAGGAAGAGTTCACTCTGTCGTTATAGGTAAGGTCCCATAACACTAAAGTATTTGATACTGTGAATAGGGAGCTCTTTGGGAGATTTTTGAAAAATCTTGGTTGTGCTCAGAAATTTGTATCTATACTGAGGCTCTTCCATGATGATATGAATGCTGTTGTGAATTTTGGGGGAAAACTGACAGAACCAATTACAGTGAAATGTGGGGTGAAACAATGGTATATATCGGCACCAACATTATTTGCTTTGTATTTTGCTAAGGTGTTTAAGATGACCATGTTCTAATGGTGTATACATCTGCTATAGAACTTCCGGAATGCTATTTAACATTAGGCCTTTAAGTCCAAACACAAATGTCTTGATGAACCGGTTCGTGATCTACTTTATGCTGACAAATATCATCTTGTGGTTCATACGGAGGTCAAGATGTACTTAATGAATGCCTTTGAAAGAGCATGCACAGCGTTGGGACAAACAATCAGTCTAAAGAAGACAGTTTTCATGTACCAGTCGACACCCGCGGAGCCCTACCGATAACCCAACATCTATGTATATAGTCAGAGACTGAAAATGGTCGGGAGGTTTGTTTACTTGGGCAGCACGCTAAGCATGACTGGAACCTTTGATGATGAGCTGTGCTTGCGAATAATTAAAGCGGCTGACAAGTTTGGAAAACTGAAGAAACGTCTCTGGAGGCGCCGCGGGATCTCTTTAGAAACACAGATAAAAGATTATTATGCATGTGTGCTATCTGTTCTTCTGTATGCCCGTGAAACGTGTACCACACACAGAAAGCATATAGGATGTCTTGAACGCTTCCACTAACAATGCCTCAGGAGAATCCTTGATGTTCAATGGCAAATTAGCTAGAATGGAGAACGAACGAACGACCGCCCAACCATCTCCTGCATTGCGAAATCGTTAGAGGTAAGTGGTCGTCTCAGAAACAGAAAATGAGGTACAAGAATTGTTTGAAAACATCTTTAGGGAAGTGTGGTATTGATGTTCTGATCTGGGAGAGCCGGGCGTTGGATCGGGGAAAGTGAAGGAAAGAGGTTCATACATGAAATAATTTGTTTGAGAAAGAACGTGTTGAACATGAAAACTGAAAAGAGATGTCCGGAAGCTTTACGTAAATTAAGCGAGATACGAAATAGGTAATCAGGTTGGTTTCAAATGTGTTACATGTGACCGAGTGTGCTTGACCGTAGCTGATCTGAAAAGTCACGAGAGAGCGCATCAATGCCACCTGAGAGAGGATTGCGCATTTCTTGATAATACAGCGTGTAATGCGTGTGGAAAGATGCGCAACAGTGCAGCAGGATTTTTAAAAAAATGTTAAAATACACGGCACCGACGATGCAGGAACTGTTGTCAGAGATATCCATGTCTGCTACTCGTGTGCCAAAGAATGTATGTCTTTAGCATGACTTAAAATCCACATAAGAGCAACTCATCGATGAGTTCACTTATGGGTATTCAAGCAATGTCATTGCCCGACCACGAGTTTGCAGCTATCATGTATGAATTTATTAGGAAAACAAAATATATACAAATTGCTATTGGGACACAAGCTCTAGAATTTCGATTGGGTGTCAAGTTCAGACCTCAAGTAGAACTATTTTATTTAACACATTGCTCCGAACGTCTGTTTGGTTTCAAATTCACTCCGGACCTCAATGCGTTGCTCATAAGGCTGGAAAAATTATATATATATATATATATATATATATATATATATATATATATATATATATATATATATATATATATTAAACTCGGATTATTTTGTGTTCTTTTTATTCTGATTATGTGTTTCTCATCTCAAACTAGAGCTCTATACCAGCTCTATTAAACAGCATAGATAAGTACCAATTTCGATAAGCAACATAATTGCCGTGAATGGAAATCTGATATGCACATCCATTTGCAAAAAACGTCTAAAATAATGGAATACCTTATTTTAATATAACAAAAAAAATTAACTTTAACAAAAATCTACGAAAACTGCCACATTTACCAGTTGTATTCGAGAATTAGGAATATGTCTGTAGTTCGACAACTTATCCACTGATTACAATATCAGTTACAAAGCATTGACAATAGCAATGCCAAAATCTTTGAAAATGCTTTACAGTTAAACCGAATTTGCAAGGAAGCGACGATCTTATGGAGAATTTGTACACTGACCAAATCCAAAACTGAAGAGACATGGAGAATTGGACACTTGCAGGATATGTTACATGAAGACATGAAAAGTGAAACAGTGTGTAAAATACCCAAGGAGCTTGTGTACAAGAATGGTAGAACAGGGGGTATGAAGTTTTGTAAGGGAAGAAACACTGCTTAGAGCTACAAAAGATTGGGAGTTGTGAAGAAGCGTAGGCTCGTTCTGAAGGGACTCGACACAAAAGAACTGTCGTTCTAGTTTAAAATAGCATCTCCCGTCGTATTATCAGGTGAGCTCATGCTAATGAATGTCCTCTATCAGGTAGCAGGAAAGATACGATTGATTAATCTTAGTCAAATTATTTATATTCGACATTACTCGTATTCTAGTATGATGCTGAAAAAATTAAAAGAAGCATGCTTGTCAGTCAATACACACACAAAAACACACACGCACACACGCACACACACAAACACATACACGCACATATATATATATATATATATATATATATATATATATATATATATATATATATTCGGTTACAGTCAAAACTATATATATATATATATATATATATATATATATATATATATATATTCGGATACAGTCAAAACTCAGCTGGGTGTGTTATGTTGCAAGGATGGGTGACTACAGAATGCCACATGTATAGCCAGCTTGACAAAGGATATAGGTTGGACAACCGTGGCTCCGATATGAAGACAAACTAAAGAGTAACCTCTCATCTGTCAATGGACTTCATATTAACTTCGAGCGAGTCCTCCCTGTATAGAAATGACATGAAATATTTGTGCCAAAGTTTGTGATCAGAAATTTCGAAATCAGTCATACTGACCGACTAAGAGACTATGGACAATGGCGAAAAGTGTTAGCAAATATTCCTGTTTCACTGTCTCGAGATTCTAGATGTTGCACAATATGCGGACTTGTATGCAGGTCAGTAGCGGGAGTGAAATGTCACACTCGACAAACATAAAAATTGAATGAGGTTTTTGGATCCTCACACATCGAAATCGACGGGAGAATTCATCATATATATATATATATATATATATATATATATATATCTGTGTGTGTGTGTGTGTGTGTGTGTGTGTGTGTGTGTGAGAGAGAGAGAGAGTTAGATAAAGTGTACATCAAATACGCATTGGAATCCGACAGAATGATAAAATAAAGAACAATAGAAAAAGTATATCAATCTAACATGTTTTACTTTTCAATAGAAGTGAAACATGTTAGTTTGATATATTTTTCCTATTTGTTCTTTGTTTTATCATATATATATATATATATATATATATATATATATATATATATATATATATATATATATATGCACGCACTGGTGTCGTACATATGTAGATTGAGAAGGGGAAACGTGAGATGTTGCTTGATTCGTTTTCTACGGCTTATCAACACTTTTAGTTTATTTAAAGCCAGCAAATATTTTTAGATTGTAAGAATTTTGGCTGGGGGTTAATAATGATGTTGTTATACTTGTCTTACTGATTAACCTATAGTTGTGGTGACAGGGGAGGAATCATAACTTTCCCAAGGATAGTCATATTGACTCGTAAGTCAATATAACGAAGCCAGATGGAATTGTAAATTGGCTCTCCTATTAAAATTCTGTGTTCATTATCCATTCGACCACTGGCGCATCCAGACCCTGGTATTCCCAAGCGCTCACCCAGATAGGTAAATGAGTGAATCAATAAGATGGTACGTCGAGATATATTTGTTAGTTGAATTTTGATGTAAAATGTACGTATATAATGTTCCTAGTATGGAATTAACCTTAAATCTGCAACAAAAAAGTATGTTTTGTTGAATATGAACAGAACAATATATTCAGAAAGGCAGCGATTTAACAACTAATCTCTCAAATGGTGTACGAGAATCGGAAGAATAATATAAAAACAGAACAAAAAAAGATTCTTTTGGAAGAAAAATCACGTGACTTTTCGTGTTTACATTAACAATCAGATTCAAAATTCTGGCTTTTATTTTAGCAATGAAACCAAAAGGATATCCCCCCAACAATATAATGCACCAAAAAGGCAAAACTATCTTAGATATTTTTACATAAGCATCTGAATGACATTGTAGTTCGTTATCGGACCAAAGATTTAAGATATGAATCATATAGCTACATTCGGACTCACTCCACATTTAATATTCCATGATACTAGACACGTAAATAAGGCTCCAGAACTGCGTAGACTATGGAGTCCCCAGACATTGCGACGCAATAGACTCCGCACCCCGTCGAGGGTGTTTCATTAAGAAATAATAGGATTGACAAAACTGGGCAGGGGGTAATGAAACGGAAAATATATTTCACGTATTTATGAATTTATAAAGTCAGCAAGGTTTATCATACGGTCAATAAATCATTTCCCTATCTCTTCAGTGGTGTAGCAGATGAGAGGCAAAAGCAAATCTGAAACGCCTTTCAAAAATAAATAAAAGAAAAACATTATGAAATCCAAATGTTATCAGAGGTGCATGGGTTCATGTGTATGAGACACAATAAACTTTATTTATATATTTGTATACGCAGGTCTTAGGGAATGTACATACGTATACTTTTGTATGTAAACATGTAGATATCTCTGCCTGCATTAAGCAAGCAACCCGCTTAACCACACACAAACAAACATACACACATATCTAACGTAATACATACAAAATCATATAATTTGTAAATGCTTGAATGGATTTTTTTAATCCGTCATTATTTATGTATAACATATTATAAGCTTTATTTTTAATTGGTGCAGGTATTTTGAGTTGGCGTAATGGATGGCGACTCGGATTGCGGAATCGGACGAGCCGAGATCGAATTCCATTCGAATCCATTACATTCACTTATGTTCTAATACCCTTTGGAAAGGTATGAATTCTCTTCTTCTTCCCCTAGCTATGGTTAAATATCAGGACAAACCGGGTTCTATGGCTTTGGATTGTAACTGGTCTACCGTAGAAAGAAATGGCAACATACTGCGGGGGAAAATATCTTCCACGCCAGTCATGTATCGAAAGATACATGATCGTCTAAACCTGTATCGCACATAACTGACTTTTTTTTATATTTATATATATTTTTTTATATATATATATATATATATATATATATATATATATATATATATATATATATATATATATATATATATATATATATATATATATATATATATATATATATATATATATATATATATATATATTAAAGTAGCTTTAAGGTATGCAATATTTATGGCTACACAATATCAGGCATAGAGTCGGCGATCATGTATCTTTCGATACATGATCGCCTAAGCGTGTATCAAGTATGGCACATAACTGACTGATTCCCTAATTCTTTTAATTTCTTAAACAGTGAAATTAATAACAACCGAACTAGATTTAGAAGTCCAAGTAAAGGATGATTGTGCTTTCGACAGAAATCAGACCTGTATCCATTTTTCCATCAGATAAACTGTATCTATACCTGAAATGTGACTTTACCAGTTCGGCTACGGAAGTTGCTTACGCTTCCGGTACGAAGATAATGTTAGCAGATATAGTTTCGTAGAATCAACAACGCGGAATATGAATTCTTTAAATAGGTAATTATAACTTTGCTTTATCAATGCTCTCTCCATCTTGAATATGTTATTATCTTCTCTACGAGTTACATGTGATATCCATTTTAGTTGTTGAAAGACCAAATGATGGAGATTTCTGTTATCTGGTACAGTTCTTTGTGATTTTGTAGCAGCAGTTTACAAGGCATTATAATCATTGATCAAAGAAATTAAATCTGAGAGTTTTGATATTTCTGAAATGGTTTGGTGAAATGAATGACACCTATATGAAAGTTTTGATTTGATGAAGCTATGATAGATTTAAAGTAGACGCCCTCAATGCTTTCATTCCAATTGCAGATCATAAATTCTGTTTTGGAAAGGTTCATGCTTAGTCTTATTTTTTGGAACACTTAGATGTTTCTGATCAAGATCATTCTTACCCCAAATATGAATAACTGTCATATAATCCTCAAGTGATACGGATACTGTTATTTAGTACTGCTTTTTGTTTGTAATTCTGTAGCGCCAGTACATGATGTTCAAATACGGATGATCTTTGCATTGAGCATAGGAAGTTGTTGCATACAGCTGACAGCTTAGATATAACATGTGTTACTGAATTCAGTAGATTTATCTGGAGTTGGTGGATAAGCTGAGACTGGTATAAATTAAATAGTTATGATCGTATTCCAAACTCTAGTGAATTGATCTGCGAGAAAACCTTGCTAACACTTCGTCTACGCCAGGCACTTCTGGTTTATGTTATTTTACGGTGTAACAACCTCAATAGGTTATTTAATGCCGGCAAGATGTTTTAGGGTAGGATCCTATGAATAGAATATGTATTCTTTGTAAGAAATCAGTTTGTAGAGTAGGTTTCATTGACGTATTTTTTACGGGAAATGACAAATGAACACCGTCAAATAAACACTGCCGATTGAGCGCCGAAACAATTCAGGCCTGAGACAACAGAGGACCAAGTTAACTCAGCACCAGAAAAACATACATTTTTTTATAACCGAGTAAAAGTAATTTATTATACATTAAAATCTTAATTAGTGAATATTTTCCTTCAAATAAGTAAAGACATACAGAAAGATAACAGAACGCCCATTACCTTGTCTTTCAACAGCAGCAACAACTAAAATGGCTATCACATGTAACTCGAAGAGAAAATAATGGCATAATCAAAATGTTAGCATTTGACACCTCTTCAAATAATAGGTTAGGAAAACTAAAGGAAGGAAACTAAAATCGTACTGGAAAGTGCAATAACACTTATATATTTTCCTCAAGTGTTTTAAGATAATTTTTTATAAATTTCTACCGAAGGCAGTACTGGCTTAAATGAATGCCAAATGTTTCATTACCGGGAAACCACTTATATGATCGTTACCATTAATATTCTTATTCGAGTGGCCAGCTATTATTCGAAGATACTCGTCTACTGGGGCGGCTAGCCAATCCTTATTGCAGACGCTACCTCAGGCACATTTGTGTTTGCTCAACACCCACAGAGCCCACCTGTGGTTTATACTGCAACTATGCTGAGCAGACCTTAGTTACAGTTTCGGTTTACACTGCAACTATGCTGAGTAGTCCTTCGTTACAGAAAAGGGGAAGCCCGTGTTACCTAGTGTGATCAACAAGTCTCAGCCACGCACAGCTATCGAAGGCCCCTAAGGTTTCCGTCTATCTAATTTCACTCACAAGGCTTGTGAATGAAACTGGGTAGGTCAGGGTGGATCTAGGAACTCCAGAAATCAAGAGGTGGTTCCACAATTCTCAAAAGCTCCTGATCAAAGGCCATGCTTTCGGGTGTATTTTATCTTCATACCGAGGACGGCCTATTTGTTTATATGGAAACTCCAACGAATTCTCAGAGCACAATATCTCCATCGATCAGAGATTGTCTTCCGCTATAAAAGATGATTTTCCTAGTTTTCCAAAGAAACACTTCTGTAGTCCAGAAAATATTGCCCGAGTCATCCATCTGTCATCGGTACTAACGTGGATTATCACGCTCATCGCTGTTGAAACTCGTTTCTCTACACCTGACCGTGCTCACATCCTTTGTTTCATTTCCATAAATGTTCATCGAGCTCGTGGGATATCAATGACTTTAATTACTTTGGAGTAATTCAATGCCACGCTTCTGATTCGCACGCATTTTCCCATCAGACACAATTTTGCCGAAAGCCATATTGTAATAATACAAGTATGTATGCGAAAGGGTTTATATTTATATAACCAACACACGCTGCCAGTCAAAATAATAATATAGGAGACATTACTTTCGAAGCACAAATCTTTATATTCACATTTATAGCCTGTGATATGTCTTCGTCTGTCGTGTTCTGTCAATGAACTTGTCAACAACATTGCCTGCATGACTGTAGTCAGTCGTGTCACTTAGAAGCGACTAATGCAACAGCGTAAGTAACCAAGGAACGTGGTACTTTTAGAATATTGACATATAAGTAGTTCCATCTGCTGACACCATGACTGATCCTGTCTTCGAGGAATCGTCGTGCAAGTGGTCGCTGAAATGTGCAATCTCTTTGATATGATTAATAGATCTGATTTCTGTGCCGGTCCCACTTTTATGAGTTTGTTTGCGAGTTGAACTTTGCTTTTAATAAAATGAGAAATATTTTTATTTAAATTAGAATATATGCTTCCGGATTTGGTTTTAACTGGTTTATATTCAAGAAGCATTACTAATATTGGTCCATTGGACCACTTTTTAATAGGGGTAAAAATTGAAGGAACATAACCAAATCAATTAGAAAATACATGTTTATATAAAATGTATGAAATTATAATAATTATGACCTTTAAGCAGACCAAGCAATATAACCTAATGTTATAAACGTGTATAAGAGAAAAATAGCTCTTGTTAGCGTGCCACAGTGAAGGAATCTGGAAATTTGAAAAAATATCAGAACCTGGGAACTATGTCGTGTATGCGGGTTAAGATGATGTCTATCGTACACTTGTAACACTATTTGTCGAAAAAGGTTTCAAACTATATAGATGACAGCGTCGATGGGGTCTGCATTGATAGTGAGAAGTATAAGTTTTGTTTGATTGAAAAAGGACAGTCAACGAATATTTTTCACTACCTGAGTTAAGAGACAAACAATTCTATTACCTGCGTACCGACTTAATGTATAAAAGTATCAAAGTCCAACATGGCTTAGTGATTTAAAACGTTGGCTAAAGCATATAAGGTTCCCTGGCAGTTGTGAGTTCAATCGCTTGGTCTGGTATTATTGAAAATTCACATCTTCGGCTTCAGTGAAAAAAAACGAACAAATCAGTCGAAAATGAATACGACCTGCGCGGGGAGTATCGAAAATTAATTCCTCCAGAAACCCGTAAAGCGGAATGAGAACAATCTCCACCTTTAAATGGAATAAAGGGTTTAACTCTAAATTCGAAAAAGTAGGAAGATATACTTCTGGAAAATTGTAACAACCATAATGATAGTGATGAGGTCTGAATCTTTTTTAATGTTTCCTTATGTTCAGTTTTTGGGGATATCTGGGAAAGATAAGGGTTTATCGTAGACTTGAACAGGGTAAGATTCTAGTGATCAAGGATGTATGATCTGCGGAGTCGGTTCCATAAAGCAGTGGTTCGTGAGCAGAATGTTTTCTAGTTAGTTACATATCAGCAATGGCAAACGAAGGGAATAAGTATTGCAATCTGCGCGGCATGGTGGGCCTTAGCCGTGAAGGCTATAACTGGCGAATCTACAGAATATTGGTCATCTGGACAATTTCCATGGGCATAGAGTTAGAGTAGGGACAGGTACCGTACGATGTCACTCACAAGGGCGCAGAGACACTTTGGGACTCTATCGATTGTGTAAAATGAAGACTCCGCAGTTCTTGCCCATACATGACAGCTGCAGAATTAGTCAGAAATTAAGTGTTGGTTTTCCAGAGAAATCCAAAATAAAGTTAGATGAAAGAGAACAACTGGAGAATATCTCGACATTACAAACGGAATTGAAGAAATAATGGAATACATGAAGACCTATTTAGGACTATCTTTCGCTAAAAATCAGATCGACCGGAGTAAATCCGTAAGACAATTCCAACGTGACAAGCGGTTCTTTCAAATGCAGAGCACAATATCAAATGATACAGCACTATTCATTATTAGGATAATAGTTGGCTAAGCTTCACTTAAAAATCTGCCGACAATTGGTAGTAAAAAAAAATGATGAAACTATGAGTACAGATTTATAAAAGGTGTTCCAATAACTTGGACCGATTTTAAATGTGAATTAAGTTTAAGCGTCCAATGATTTGGATGATAGTATTTTTCACACATAATTACTTGAATAATATTCCAATAGAGAAATAAATAAATGTTCACCAATTACACTGATTTATTTACAGCTGACTTTGATCCGTCTTAATGAAACACCCTTTATAAGATAAGTGGACTATTTTATTTATTGCAAAAGAATTTATGGCATAAACGATGTTTATTTTGGACATCATAATTCGTGAGCATAAAAGAAGCCTACAAATATAACACAGTGTTAACTCAATCCAATGAATTATTACGGAAAGGTAACGCTCTTAGTCAGAGATCCCTCTATCCAGGTTGTATCTAAGGAGGTCTCCGAGCTCTGTCGACGGGTTCTTACGTTATCGCTGTCCGCGCGTCGCAAATGTTAGATACTTTCTTATGAAATGTAATCTCATTCGTATCAGTCTTATTTTAAATTCTTTATAATATATTTTCCATAAAGCATCGTAAACATAAAGGTGAAAGCTAAGTACAAAAAACAAAAAAAAATTAGAACGCTGAAAGTTATCCTTAAAAATAACGAGGTAAATAATTTGTTCACTTAATTGTAAATAATTTCACTTTTCTCCTTCCGTAGAACAAATTATCCTGACGGAATCCGTCAATATGTCATTCATCACCTGTCAAGTGACGCGAAAGTTTATGACCTGCTTTGTTTTATTTTCAAATTACATTTTCCGGCGCAGAAGCTAAGTTAAGCTTGGTTCAAAATATTTTAAATAAACATTATAATTTCTGATTTTCTTAAAATAAGTTTGGAAAAAATGATAATTGATATTTAAAAGAATTTCAAACTGAGATTTTCATTGATTTTATAAAATGAGAAAAAATGTTTGCCATCTGTCAATTTTGCTGACTCAAAAAAACATGTTTAACGAAGTTTTCGGACGTGTTAAGAACGATTAAAAAATGTAAAGAAAATACCCCCAAAATACTTTAATCTTTCCTCTTAATAATAACATAAACATTTAGACGATATAATTTTGTTTTCGTCAAGTTTGGTGTCTTTTTCATCATGCTATGCTCTTTTCTTTTTAGCGATCTCGTAAAGGTACCTAAGTTAGATGGTTTTCTTTTCTTTTCTTTGGTTTGGTTTGGTTTGGTTTACGGCTGATCAACCTAATGCATTCGACAAGATTTTTATTTCTGGTAATATTTTTTCTTCAAAAATGTATTGCCGGTAATATTTTTAGCAAAATACATTACTGGTAATAATTTTTTTTTCTAAAAATGTATTGTTGTTAATATATTTTTCAAAAATGTATTGCTGGCAATAATGAATTTCTGGTAATAATTTTTTCTTCAAAAATTTATTGCTGGTAGTTTTTTTACAAAAACGTATTGCTGGTATTAAAACCTTTTTTTACACTTTCATAGTATTTTGACCCCAGTTTGGGGGGTTAACTATTTGCCCATCGCTGGCACCCTAAAAGGTGCTACAAACGCGGATCACGGTGGACTTGGGAACACCAGCAATTAAGAGGTGGTTCCTCGCTCCTCAAAGCCCCCTGCTTTGAGGCCTTGCTGTCAGAGGTAGTTATATGCTGTTAGCAGTATTTACTAT